>CM020180.1:20991430-21035286 GCA_009805545.1 Oryza longistaminata | reverse complement strand
AACGTAATATTATCCATTGTAAGATATAGGCAGTCAAAATGCAACCATAACCAATAATTTAACTTAGAGGTCTAATTCTTGAGAAAGAGAGTTGACTGGAACAAACTTCAAATGGATTGGTATAGAAAAACACTGAGAATTGTATATCAAGCAAAAGAGCACAAATAAGTTATAGTGCATACCCCTCACCAGGATACTGAGCGGAGGGGAGGAGCGAAGCAAAAAAGCGCAAGCCAAAAAAAAGCCAAAAAAAAAAAAAAAATCCAGCTAGGCCGGAAAAAAAAAAAAGGGCGAGCCGCGCGCGGGGGCGCAAGCGACCCGCGGAACGCGAACGTCCTAACGCGCCGCGCGCAGCGACGTGCGCGAACGCGGCGCCGCTCGCAAAAAAAAAAAAAAAACCCTTCTCTCCATTCGTTAGCACTCAGTCGTGGTGGGGCCCGCTGAGATAACGAGAAAAAAAAGCTTCGACCGCCAATCAGGCTCAGCTTTCATGATGACGTGTTACCGGGTTTTTTTCCTTCCCCACCCATTCCATCATCTTCCGGTTCTGTTTATTTTTCTCCCCGGCCCCTCTCGCACTCGAGTGGTTCGTCCTTCTTTCGCCCCAGGCCCTTTCTCGTTGCTTCCGAGTCCCTTTTTTATATGGACGCATTAATCCCCCGCAGGGCACGTGGGCCCGGTCTTCTACACGTGCAGTTTTAGCCCTTCCGGCCCCTCTTCGTGCAACCCCTAACTTTGCTTGTTTTTGTCAGTACGTTTTCCTGAAAAGCCCTTACGCCCTCCCCGCCTCAGAGATTCCCCCCCCCAACAGCTGAGCCCTTCGCACCCTACCCTGCCCCGATTGCCCTCTCTCGCGACACTTATCCCTCTCGGGTCCAACCCTGCTCCAAACGAGCATTGTGTAATTTACGGCTCTGAGTAGCATTGCCATTAGCACTCACTAAAGGTCTAAACCTTCTACTTCCAGCGGCCCCCTTCAAGCACGCCTCAACCGCCCCTTCGCCAGCTGGCACCCCACAAACACAGCTCCCACTGCCCTAGCGGCCCCGCCTCCGGCACCCTTCCCCTCTCCACGTCCCTCCCCCGTACAACCCCACTCTCGCATCCATACGCTTTTTCTCTGCTTCCGCGCATGACTGGACACATACCTATCCGCCTTCCATCTGACTTCGTTCTGCAATTTTTCCCAACGCTATATCCTCCCTTCCCACATCTTCCCCCCGACCTCTTTCACCCCTTCCTTTCACGCCTTTCACTCCCTCCTATTTACATAGCGACTCCAGGCCTCCCCATCCTCCAGGCCCCGCTTCGCTCACCACTTTAGGGGTCCTGCACTCTGCACCCACCGAGCCTCCTCATTGCCATATGCACGCGCTGGCCGAGACTTTCTCTTGCATTTTAGGCCGGCTGCGTCTATGTTCTTAGCCACAGCAACTTGCACCCAGAAAGCTGGCTGGACTCCGCTTGACATCTCCTCTACGGCTATTTAGCGCTGGCTGCCTGCGGACCACCAGCCGTAGACCAGCCCTCAGTATCACGGTGGCGGCTGACCTGGCGCTGCCGATGGCATGCCGAACCCCGTCGAGACTCAAAGCCGCCAAAAGGTAGTGGCAACTAAAAGAAAGAGCCCAAAAGGTCGGTTATTGCAAAGAGATGCAAAACCACCACCGACTGCTGAGCCACTACACCGGACGGGCCCGGGACGGTCGCAAGGGCCCCTGCGGCGGTACCTTCCAAAACCCCCCTTCCCGCGCCGCCAAAAGGCATAGCGACCGGCGCTGAGCCGGACGCCGCGCTTCGCCCGGACACGAGAACGACGGTCTGGTAGCAAAATGCCGCCCCAAAGAGAGGAGATTTTCGTGCTTCTTTTCGCGAGCAGAAGGGACCCGAGTGGCCAAAAGGATCTTAATCCAGATGCGGCGTCGCACACGCACGACGCGCTGGCCACGCACTGCCGCGCGCGCGGCTCGCGCGCCTGCACAAGGCAGACCAAAGAAGAGAGCGCGCCGGCGCGCGCAGGGGCGCGGCCGCTCGGGACCCAGACAGACAGCATCGGCGCCACGAGGTGGGCCCAAAGCAGCCCGCGCCATAGTGGTGGATTCTACCATTTCATCGGCTCAGGAGGAGCGACGCTGGAACAATCGGCTTGGACGAGGGCTTCGGTGCCCAGGCCGCTTCGGAGTATTCTACCGCGATATACAGTCGGGCTAAATGCCGAGGGCCCAAGCCCCTCCGCAGAGCTCCGCCCGCCTTTGCTGCGGCTTTCCTGAGAGGGTCCCGTACGCGGCCGCATTGCAGGGGCCCCTCCAGTAACCTCACCTCCTTTGGCCCAGCTGCGTTTCCTGACAGCACCAGAAAAAACTGACCTGTTGCGGGGCCCTTGGTGGACCCAAAACCCTGGCCATACACTAAAACAAACTCACCTTGCCTATGAGCTAGGTGGAGTTTTCCGGCTGGTTAATTGTCCTCCTCTTTCTCCCCCCTACATTGCTCTGGTGGACTCGCACGACTTTATACCGCTAACCCATATTCGCGAACCCCACTTGCATGCACGCCCGTTCCTCCCGGCGTTCCTCCACCCAAAACACGGCTTAGAGCCCTTGCTTTCCCCTGGTCCTCCTCATATCCCTTATTCTGTCCCCTCACCCCACCCCCAAATCCCGGTGCCCTGCCTTTTTTTTCTTCCCCGATCCCCCGGCGCGGCTCCGGACCTCCCCTCAGGTGCCTGCGACCACATGACCAATTTCGCCTCTCTGTCCTATGCCTCTCCATCTCACGTCTTTTGTCCACAGGAGCGTCCCATCTCCCTGGTACTGCTGTACCCCGGGGTTGGCCTCCGAGTCTAACCCGCGCTCGCCTGCATCCCCCGTTCTCTGTGGCGGTCAGCATTTCGAGCTCCTGCCCCCCTCCTGCCACTAGCCCCCCTTGACTGATCAACCTACGGTGCCCGACGACTCTGCTGAACATGCGGCCGCGCCCCCGCTATGATATCTCCCCCCGCCCCTGCCCCCTCTCCCCCCTTTCTAGCCCTTATGCGCCCATTAGCTGCCACGCCATTTTCCGCCCCCTGACGCCGGCGGTCCGCTGCCTGCCCTCCCTTCCCTAGCCTCACCCGCGCCCCTTCTCCTCCCTTCCCGCCTGCTCCGACCCCCTAATCCCCTGGCCTCTCCCCAAAAACGCCATTAGCGCCCCCCCATCCCTACACCCCAGATCTCAAGCCTCCCTGCCACCCCCAACGGTCCGCCCACTCCTGATCCTACCGCGCCCGATGCCCCCTGTCTCCCCCCGTGCCGCCCAGCCATCTGTGCCAAGAACCCTGTCCTAAGACACTTCCCCCTCGCCCCTTTACCCATAAGATACAGAGGGGATCTACTCCCTCCCATGCCGCCCACCACCCCATAGCAGCCCACCTTAAACATCAGTCCCCGCTGTGCGCACCTGCCCCGCACATACCACATGACGCCTCAGGCGACCCCTATGTTCGCCTCGCGCTCTTCACCTCTCCGCTTGGCCATGACAGCATACCGCACGCCGCGCCGTCTCCGCCCTCAATGCCCCACGTCCTGAAACGATCTCCTCTCCTTCCCTGCTGACCAACCCGCACCCCCTCTCCTCGCACCCGCCTTCTGATACGCTGCCCCGCCTTCCCTGCCTGCCAACGGTCCGGTCCCCTTCTGCCTCCGAGCGCCCCTTTTTCCCACCACACTTGCCTCGCCTTGCCCTTGTGACACACATCACTTCCGTTGTATTCGAACCTTAACCTACAAGTTCCACTTATATTCCCCCTTCCCCGGCCAGTGTGTCCCGCTGGACCAGTTTATGCCATTAGATCCCTTCTATGTGTGGTTTGTGCGCTGTCCACGCGTTCGGCCCTAATCACATCTACACTGCGCCCCGCTTCACCAGCCATCTGCCTGGGACCCCTGTCCTTGGTCCTGACCCCCTCCCCCCAGACATCGCCTTTACTTCTTTTCCCCCCCGCTCCCCTACGTCCCACACCTACCTCACCACTCCTCGCCCGCTCCCCCCCACCCCTTGCTCCCCCGCCCATCACCCGCCTTCCTTCTCCTACCGCACTCGCTGCACTCGCGTCCAGCGTCTGCCGCGCCCCCGCAGTTTCCGCTCGCCTCCCCCTCCCCTTCCCGTCCGTCTCACGCCTGACCGCCCCTGACCTAACCATCCTGAGCCCGGTGCCCCTTTCCCGCCTGCTCCCATAAGAAGGACTGCCATCTCCCCCCCCATGCCCCCACGCCGCCCCCTCTAGCCCTTACTCCGGTACCATTATGCTCCCTCACCCCCCTCGGTTATCCCCAGTATCTCAACCCCCGACATCGCCCCTCACCTGGCACGCCACCCTTATGGGGCGCTCCCATTTTTGGGACGCTTGTGGTTTCCATCCTAGCCCCCTCCCAAAACCATGCTCTCAACTCGTGTCCTCACCCTCCTCCACTCCTCTGCCTCCCGCGGCGTCGGCGCACGGCTATATAGCACCTTGTGGGGCTTTTGCCGTGCCCTGAAGTGATTCGTGGCTATTGACTCCACGGCGTCACCGCAGACCCTACCGCTTGCGTGCGCGCTGGCTTCACCCTTGCGCGATCCCCTCTCTTGCTCAGACATATAGGCCCCCGTGCCTATGCTCCATGCTAGGCACAATCTTCCCACCTGCCTACCGTCCCTTCCCCTAGGACATACCCACTGCGCCACGTTGGATCTCCTTGTCGCCCCGGCGCATTGTCCCCAGAACGCTTACACTCTTCGTCGTACCTCTCCTACCCTTTAATATGCCCCCGCTTGCCTCTTAAAAACCCGGTCTCCTGGGCCACCGCCCCAGGCGGCACAGCAGCGTTATACGCCGGCGCCGTGGTGGCTCGCTCCTCTCGTCGGCCTCCGCAAAGACCCCCTGTCATCTAAGCTAACAACTAGTACACCCCAAAACCAGCACACTTCCCCCACCGCCGACAGCGGCTTCGCGACGCGATTGCGCCCAGCGCCGCGAGACGGCCGCCACCCGTCCGAAAAAGCGGACCGCGCGAGCTGCCTATATAGGGGGCGCTTAGCTTGATTCTGCTATTTCCTTTCCTACACCTTTCCCAGCTGTTCCCCACTTCCTCTTTGATTCCCCCAGTACCCCACATTGCTACCCCCCCCTAGGAGCCCGCACGGCCCCCCCCCGCCAATTCCACAATGGCCCATCGGCCCCCCCTTCCTGGCGGCCACCTCCTGCTCGCCCCTGCCCTACCTAGTCTCAACCCGCTGCCTGCCAGACAGCCCCTCGCTCTCGCCCACTGACCCCTCCTGTCCCCCGCTCTCTCTCTCTACTCCCCCTGCGCCGCCATTGCCACCCGGCCGGCCCGCCCCCAACTGCCGCGCAGCTTAGCTCGGATCGCTACCGCCGCGCCCCGATCCCGCTCCCGCAGTTCACTCCCACCCCCCTCCGTGCGCCGCCGCTCGGCGCCGTCCTCGCCGCTCCACGCGTCTGGCCGCCCCTTTCTGGCCGCCCTTCCCGCCCTCGCGCGGCCCGCCCAGCGCACCTCTGCTTTCATCTCTCCCTCTCGCCCTGGGTCCTCTCCCCGCCGCCCGGCCTGCCTCCGCCCTGCTCCCGCCCCCCTTCGCCTACCCGCCCCGAGTGCCGGCTTCTCTGCTGCCAAACTGGTACGACGATCCCCGCCTTCGTAAAGCTCTGACTTCCCTTCCCACCGGCCTGGACTGAGCCGGCCACCCTCACCGCCACCTTCTCCCTCCAGGCCCAGACCCTCCCGGCCTCTTTACCCCCCACCCTCCTCTCCCATCCTCCCCTGTCAGCTCTTTCGCACCTCTTCCCCCTGCCGGCCCCTTCCCGTATTCTTCTCGCTCGGCCCCGTGGCCCTCCGCCTGCCGCGGGCTCACCCCGAACGCCACCGGCCCCCCCCCCCCGGGTTTCGCGATAGCCCCGTGGCTGCTCCCCTGCGCCTCGCTTATTCGCCGGCGCCACACAGCCGCCTCCTTCCCTCCATCTCTGTCCGTGCGATTCCCCACCGCCACGCACGCCCCGCGCGCCTCCCTGTGCGCCCCGCCGGTTGGCCGGGCTCCTCCGCCTCCATCCAAAAGACTTACGCCTCATCGTCTTCCCGGACCGCCATAACGCCCGGACCGCGGCGTCCGCGCCCGTGACGCCATCATAAATCTCCAGCCTCGCCACACAGCCCCGCCCCGGCCGGCGGTCGCCGCCGGCGATCCGGGCGCCCCGCCCCCTCACCCGCAGCCACGCCCAGCCCCGGCCTGGGACCCAAAAAAAAACCCCGTAGAGGCCCAACCAGCACGCCTTTCCTCCTCTGGCCCTTTCTCTGATGGCCCCAACCCATCTTCCCTCTCGATCCCGTGCCTCTCGCCCTAACTATATTTCTCGGGCCCGACCACACCGACCCTCCCACCTCGCCATACCGTTCCCATGTTGTCCCTTCCTTCCCCGTCCTCCGCTTTTCGTACCCTCCACCCGGCCCCCCGCCACACCCCGGTCCTCCCACTTCCCACCCGGTGCGCTATCGATACCCTACAGGCGGTATATTGCGGAGACGAGTTATTTGGCTGGCCGTGGAGCGCTCCGTGGCTCCTATTGCCTCGCTTTCCTAACTGCCGTGGCTAATGCCGTAGAGCGCTTACCGATAGGCACTTACGACCCAGACAACCCTCTCCCCCTGTGGGCCCAACCCATAGGTCCGATTATCCACCCCCTATAAACTCCCACCTGGTCGAGAAAAAGAGCCACAACACAGCGGGCACCCCCCTGTCTACCTCAACATACCATACCTCTTCTTCCTCCTCTCATCTAACCCTCTCCTACATCTACCTATCATACTACTCTCCTTCATCTCCACCCGCGACGGCAGCGGCCCCGCGCCGCGGTGGCCGAGAAAAAAAACGGAGCGCGGCGGGCAGCAGGAACGAGATCGAGAGCGGCAGGCCAGAGCATAAAAACACGGCGGCTACGCGAGCCATCCGCGGGACTTGCTGCCAAGACGAGCTACAGCGCTCACCTTAGTCTACTTCTCAATAAAATCGCGTGCATCACTCCAGGCCGGCCAAAAAAGGCGCGCGCACGGGGCGGCCGCACGCGCGGAGCCCAAAAGCCCCATCGGCGAGCGCGGACAGTGCACGCAGCGGAAGCGGCGTGGGAACCGAGCTAAGCGGCGGACGGCGGCGGGGCCCGCCACGAGCGGACGAGGGGCGGCGGTCGCGACCTCGGTGCGTCGTGCTCCTGCGCGTCGGCTTTCTCCCGCCGCCCCAGCAGGCGCGAGCTCCTTCTTCTCCCGGCCACCCCTCCCGCTTCCCCGCCACCGGGCCTTCTCTCCACCTCCCAACAAAAACACCAGCCGCCAAATCCCGGCGCAAACCCGAAACACCGCCCGGAAACCCCCGTCAGCGCCGGGCGCACGCCATGCCTTCCGCCCGCGCCGCCCCCACCATAACGCCGTCGGCACCTCACTGCCTTCTCCCCTCGCCGTTTCACTCCCCCCATGCCGCATGCCTACCAACAGCCCTTCCCTCCGCCAAAAGCTCCCATCACCCCTCCTCACCCACTGCCGATCCCGGCGCCCTCCCACCTTCCCGTGGCCAGACACGCGAAAACGCGCCCTCCCTCCCTGCGCCGCGCAGCCCTAGCACGCCAAGCGCGCACGGATGCTCCGCCCCGCCAAACCCCCCAAACCGCTTCCGCTCCACAACGACAAGCCCCCGGGCGACCGCCACCCTTGCCGCCACAGCCCTGTCCTCCTCGGCAGCCCCTCGCATGGGCGCGACGGCGGCCGCCAGCGAGCGAAGGACGGGGATGGCAAAGATTGGCCGCCCTGTGGGGCCCCCCTGGGCCCACCCCCTTTTTTCTTCTTTTCCTGTTGTGCGCTGCCCTGTGGGTCCCCCGCGTTTTTCTTCTTTATTTCCGGCTCGCACTTCCCCGATCCGCAGCCAACCGTCCGCTGCCGCCGCGTCCCTATCGCCCCAAAGTCGGCGCACCCGATCGCCCCCCCAAAAAAGCCCTTCCCCCCGCCGCGGAGCCATCACTTATGCCCTAGGTTTTGCATCGAAAAAAAAAAGTTGCGAGGCACCCGTTGTGTCTGGAATTTTCCATGGGTTTTGCGGGACAACGCCCCTCAGGCTTCGTTGCCCCGATTTCCGGGCCCTCCGCTGCCCTTCTTCCTCCGCTCTCACAACACTTTCGGATGCCGCCCAAACCCCTCACCGCCTCAACCTACTCACCAATCACGTATCCCCTATACACCATTCCTCCGAAGCGCTTTTCCTCTACTCAGGCATAAAAAAAAAACATGCGACCAAAACCACGCTCCCCCCACGGCGCCGTTACTTACGCTCTCCATCACATAATTACCTCGCCTCCGCTACCACTCACGGGTTCACGGCTTCACATATAATCACCCTAGATGGCCCCACTCACACGTAGCCTGAGGAGCTTGAGACGACCTTTTCCGTCTCTTTTCTCCCACAGACCTCCCCTTGTATGTCCTTCCTTTTCGTGGCAAACTTTATCCGCAGCTGTCCCCCCCGCCTCCATACGCACCCTTACACGACGCACGGCCCCACATGAACTCCCAAAAACCTTTCCCTATAGAGCTGGTCCTCTCTTAATTCACTGACTCCTACATTATCATATACTGAGACTCCCTCATCCTAACCCTCCCTACATCCCCTCTTTGGGGTTTGGCATCGCTCATCCTACATCATCCTCCTCCAGACACCGCCCTTCCCACCACTACGTAGTCACATACGCACGCAATTCCCCTCCCAACCCACCACTAACTCTCTCTTTTCAGCTTCCGAGCTTCATCATGGCTTCTGCCCGCGCCTCTCTCTTTCATGCCCACAAAAAAAGTCTTTTCCCCTTCCTTGCTCACTATATTTTTCCACTTTTCCTTCCTCTCCCCTTCCTCCAATCCTTGTCAAATGGTCCCAGAAATTTCACTCTTTATCCCCTGCTCGTATTGTCATCAAACTCCTCCCTGTCCGCGCTTTCGGCTTCCCGGATCCATCTCTTATCTACATATGCGGACCGCGCTCGCACGCCTCGTACCGCGCATGGCGCCCTCCTACGCGCCCCCATGCTATGCCCTTCAAGTTGCCACACTTTTGCCAGCTCTCCGGCCATGGTTATCGTTCCCCCCTTATTTTCCTTCCACCTCCACATCGCCTCTTATGCCCCTACTGGACATGGCGGCCTTCCCTCTCAGCTCCCCATCCCTCTTGCCCCGTTCGGCCCGCCTCGGCGCAACGCCTCTTATTTGCGCTCCTTCGTCCCTGCTTCGCCTCCGATGCTCCCGTTCTCCCCTGTGCCCTGGCGGCTTCCTATCCGGTCCACCGATTCGTCTCGCGGTTTTCCCGGCCGTTCTGCCCTTCGTTTTTTTCCTATCAGTGTCGCTCCCATTCCGCACCTACTGTCCCAATACCCTCCGCTGTGCCCATTCCCCTTTCTTTTCACCGACCCATCCACCCCGGCACCTCCTTTTAGCCCCACATATGTTCCGAACCCCTGTCAGCACACGCGTTCCTCCGCGTCTTAATCAGATAGTCCGGCCTCACGACACTCACTGCCCGCTAGTCCCTCGTGCTCCTACTTTCTTCGAGACCTTCTGCCTGCTCTGGCCGCGGAGACCTTCTTCTTCTTCTAAAAAAGCCCTCCATCTAACCCTCCGATCACCCCTTCCTTCCCACCTCTGGCCCAAGGAATTGCCCTTTCTTCGTCTACACGACTCTGGCCCGAGTACCTCGCCCTGTCTTCCGGCTTAACACGGTTTTCCCTCTTGGGACCGGCGAGGCGTCCCTCCTCTTCTCGCTGCCCCATAAATTTGCCATTGGACACAAGGCGGCCTCGCGACATGTATTGCCAGACCTGGACCGACCCCCGCTGTCGTTACGCTGCTTTGCCTCCTTGATTGCGTTTTTCCCCACCGCCCCTGGACACGCACCCTGGCTGGAAGAACCGATAGCAGAACTCCTCACTAGAGCCTCATGCTTATACGCCACCGCCCCACCTGACCAGAAGAAAATAAAGCCCCTGCTGGGCGTGCCACGCACCCTACCTCCGTAGGCCTAATGCATGCCTGCTTCCCTCTCCCCCCCTGCCGAGACGTCTCGTTTGCCAGACGCCACGCATCGACTGCATTTATATTAATTCCTCTCAACCTCCCCCCTGCCCACCCTTCTCACTATCCCCTGTGACCCCCGTCTTCTCCTGCCTTCTGATTTCACTCCTCCCCCCTCGCTCCCCGCCCTCAAACCCGCCCCTGCCCCCTTCCCTGTTTCGCTCGTCTTCCCTCCACTTGCGCTGCGGCATTCTGTGCCACCCCCTCCCGCTTTTCGCCTCAATACATTAACAATGCTTTTGCCGCATCCCCGCCAACGCCTGAGCTCTTGTCCTCGCGCATGCACTCGCTTCCCGTTGACCACTTTCACCCCCGCACACCGCACTTTCCAGTCCCAGACCTCTTTTTTTTGTGCTTGGCCAACGCCCCCATCCGCCGCCCGCTCGCGCCCAGCCGGCAACTAGCTAGCCCAGCGTTGCCCTCTCTTCTCCTCCCTTTGCATTCGGTTCAAGTACCCACAACGAATTACTCAGCGTTACACCAGTCCAATCCCGGTCCACCCTGTATTTCGACTCCTATGGCTCTACGTTGGGAAAACCGGCTGCGACTTCCTTCGCTCCCGCCGCCCGCTTTCGTCCCGAGTTATTAGATTGAGCACCCGGCGCCCTCTCGTCTATGATCCTGGACCTCATTGGCCTCCTCTCCGCCATTGAGACCTAGTCCCCAAAAAAACGACACTCTTCTGACGCCGGGATCCGCACCCCCCTGTGGAGTTGTCCCCCCACACCCATACGCCCGCCGGCGGTGGTGGCCATCCCCATGTAAGCGGCGGGTAGCCTGCCCCCACGCGTCTGTGCCTCGGCGACGCCGTCGCTCAGAAATACGCGGCTCCGAGTCTTGGCTCCTCCCTCTCACTCAGTTCCCCCTCCTGCTCCCCTCCTTTCCCTCCTTCCGTGCCCCTTGCCGGTCCGCCTTTTTTTTTCTCCTCCTTTCTGTGCTTTCTCTCCTTTCTTCTGCCCCTCCGTGTGGCTTTGGCGTAAGCGCTCCGTTTTCGTCTCTCCCTCGGAGGTCGCTACACGTGCACTCTGCTTGCAAAGAGCGTCTTCATTTCATAGTTTTTGTGGGCTTTTTTTTTCCCCGCCGGATCTCGTGGTCCAATATTCCCTTCCCCTCTTGATTTCTGTTCCCATTTCCATCCTGTCTTATCTACTTCGCCCTAGTATCCCTCCCGCTGTCCCTGTCTCATCAAGCGACTCTCTGCCCAGGCCTCTTGTTCCTAACTCTTCTCCCATATCAAGACCCACACCTTTTTCATTACTTTTGCCACCTGCACTGTTTAACCCTTTTTTCCCCTAAATCCTTGTTGCCTCTCTCTTCTCAAACCCCTCATCCCATCCCCTCTTCCGAATCCTTGCCCCTTCCCTCCCCTTCTCATTCGACTCATGCCCTTCGTCACGGTCTCCACCTCTTCTAGTATTTATTCTTCCTCACTGCCTACCTATGTGCGTCGTTTATTCTTCTATATTCCCCCTCGCCTCTCTCTCATTTATCCCTCTTCTTTGTCCTGTTTTTTCTGTCCATCCCTCACCATCCTGCGCACGAACCTCCTCTTTATGAGGGGACCCTCCTTTTCTCTGCACCCATCATTGGACCCTGTCCCCAATCCCTCCCTCATTTTTTCCCCGGCGGTTTTTCTGTCCCTTCCTTCTTTGCCCTCTCTTGCTCTGCGCGACCTTTACTGTGAAAAAATTTATTTTCCTTGTTCTTTCGTAATGAGCATTAGTTCACCCTGCACTTAGCCCCCTCCTCCTTCCCCCTCTGCCGATTTGCCTCCCCTCCTGTCCTCTTTACACAGATATTCTGCCTTACCCACCCCTCACATACTTCTTTTCGTAGGCCCTCTCCTTCCCCTTGGTCCCTCGTCGTCCCCCCTCCCTCGCCGCCCGCGCCCATCCCTCACCTCACCACCCAAACAGGCCTCGCTTTCCTCCCCTTTACTCCCTGCTGTTCCGCCAAAGCTCGCAACTGCTAGCTAACCCTTGTGGCTCTCTCTCCTCCCAGCTCCCTGTGTTCAGTACGCCCTGGCCCTATCGCCCAGACTCTTCTTTCCCGATTTTCATCCTTTTCCTTGCCTTCGGCTTATGCTCTTTGCTTTTCCTCACCGTCTTCTTTGCTTCTCTTTTGCTGTCTCACCCCTTGTGGTGCCATTATACGGCCTGGGTCCTTCTTCTTTCTCCCTTCTCTCAGGTACCTCCGCCGGCGCGGATTTGCTATTATATTATTTATTCTCCTAGGCATACCCCTGGTTTTTGGGACCCCGATTTTAATATTTTTTTTTTTCGCCTTTCCCCGTTTTCTCTTTTCTTCGCGGTGCCCGTGGTGCGCTTGCGCATTTTTTCCGGCCTGCCCGTGCCCTTGCGCGGCGTCGTTTTTCGTCTCTGTCGCTCCCGCTGCTTTCGCGGGCTCCTTTTTTCCTTCCGGCCTCGTGTTGGCGCTCCGCCCCCGTCCACGGCGCGGCTCTGTGTGCGCCCTGCCCGTCCGGTGTTGCCCCCTGGCTTTTGTGCCGCCTGTGCCGCGCTGCTTTCGGCTTTTTTTTTTTCGCGCCGGGTTTTTTTCCGCGCGGTTCTCGGCCCTTGCCCTCGGGCCCCTTCGTCCGCCCCCCCTCCTGCCTTCGTCTCCTCGGCGCTTTGCCCTCGGCCTTTGGCGTCCTCCTCCGGTCTGTCCCCTCGGCTCCCTGCCCTTCGGTTCGGCTTTTTCCCTTCTGCCCTCTCCCGCCCCGGCGTCCCTGCCGCTCCTGGCCCGTGGCTTCCCCTGGCCGCCTCCCGCCCCCGCCGTCTGCCCCCCTCCCTTCGCCCCCCGTGGGCGCCGGCCCTGCCCCCGGCTCCCCCCGCCCTGGCCCCGTCCCCCGCCGCCTTCCTCCCCCCTCTCTCTCTCTCTCTCTCTCTCTTCTCTCTCTCTCTTCTCTTATTCCTCTCTGCCCTCCCCTTGCCTTCCTGGTCGCGTCGTCCGTCCGTCGTTGCTTTGTCCCTCCCCGCTTTCCTGTCCGCTGCGTCGTCTCTTGGTTTTTTCCTTGGCTCGCGTTCTTCCTTCCCTCCTTCCCCGGCCCCTGCCTCCGCCTGGGCTCCCTCGCGGGCCCTCCTGGGGGCCGTCCCTCGCCTCGGCCTGTGCGCTTTCGCTTGTTGCTCCTGTCTGCGTCCCCCGCCCCGTCGCCGACGTTCCTTCTTCCCGCCTCGTCGCTCCCGCCGTCGTTGCCGGCCTCGCCTTTCGTGGCGCGTCTCCCGCCCGTCTCGGGGGGTCTTCCTCCTCCCTGGCGCCGCGTGTGTTGCCCCCCTTTGGCCCTCGCCGGCCGCCCGGGGGCCCTCCGTCGGCGCCCCGGCCCCGCTTCTCTCTCCCCGGCCGCCGTCCGGCCCGCCGCTGAGCCGCCTTCTTTCCCCTTCGCTTCCGCGCCTTCCGCTTCGGCCGGTTGCGCCGGTCGCGGCTCCGCTGCCCTTCTGCTGGCGACGCGGTGCCGGCTGGTGGTGGCCTGCTTGTCCTCCCTTTGGTGGTGGCTGCTCTGTCGTCGCTTTTCGTCGCTTCCTGTCCCCTCCCCTTCTCTCTCTCATCAGCCCCCGCGCCTGCTTGCTTCGTGCGCTCACTGCCCCTCCCTCAAACACAAAAATCACAACTCCCCCTCACCCTTCTTCCTCCTGTCCGTCTCTCCTTGCTCATCCTTTCCTCTCCCGCTGCGTGTGTGGGCCTTGGTGTCTTCCCCGCTTGCTCGGTCCTCCGTCTCTGCTGGGGGCTCGGTGCGCCTTGGGCGGCTTGCCGGTCGCCGCTCCGCGTGTGCTCGCCGGCCTGCGCTGCCGCTCTCTCCGGCTCGGGGTGCCCGCCTCTCCTCCGGCCCCTGTGCCCGCTCCTGCGCACTTTCCCCCCGGCGACTGTCCGCTTTCCCTTGCGCTCCCCGTTCCCTTTCTCCTGCTCCTCTTTCTTCGGCTGGCCCTCTTCTTTGGCTTCTGTGCGGGCCTCCTCTCTTCTTTCGCCCCCTCTCTTGCGTGGCTCTCCCTTTTCTCGTCCTGCGCGCGCTGCTTGTCTGGTCTGGGCGCCTCTGCTCGCGCTCCCCGCTCTCTCGTGTGCCCCCGCCCTGCCTCTTTCTCCACCGGCCCGTCGTCCCCCCTCCTTCCCTCGTCCTTTCTCTCCCCTGCTCTTTTTCTTTCTCCTGCCCCTTTGCAGCTTTCCCCTTCCTTTGTCCTTCCCCCTTTCCCCTGTCCTTCTCTTGTCCTTTTCCTCTTCCCCTGTCCTTTGTTGCTGCTCCCTGTCTCCGCGCCTTCGTCTTCTCCCTCGTCCTTTTTCTCTCCCTGGCGGCGGCGCTCGGGGCGCTCCGCCGCCCCTCTCTGTCTCGGCGCTCGCGCCCTCCTCTCCGCGCCCCCTCGCTTGCCCTTCTTTTCGCCCCTGCCCCGGTCCTCTGCCCTCTTTCCGCCTCGCGCCTGCGCCTCCTGACCTGTCTCTCTGCTCTGTTTCTGCTCGGCTGGCCTTTCTTCGGCTTCTGCCTGCTCTGTCGCGGCGCCTTCTCTTCTTCCCGCCCCTCCCCCGTGCGGCTTCCCTCGCCCTCGCCCGCCCCTGTCGCCCCCCTTTGTGGGCGCTGCCCCTGCCCTGCGTGCCCGCTCTGCCGCCGCCGGCGCGGCCGCGCCTTTCTTCCGCTTGTGTCCCGTGGGGTTCCCCCCCGCTCTGCCCCTGTCTCGCTTGCCCTGCGCTTTGTTTTCTTGGCTGGCCTGCTCTGTCCCTTGTTGGCCTGCCTGTGGGCCCCCCCTTTTCTTCTTTTTCTGTGTGCCGCCTGACATGTGGGTCCCCGCGTTTTCTTCTTTTTCCGGCTCGCCTTCCCGTCCGCGCCCCGCCGCTGCCGGCCCGCGTCCCATTCGCCCCGTCGGCGCCACGGTCCGCCCCCCCGCCCTCCCCCCGCCGCGGGCCCTCCTTTGCCCTGTTTTGCTCGTTGCGGCCCGTTGTGTCTGTTTTCCGGTTGCGGGCCGCCCCTGGCTTCGTTGCCCCGTTCGCGCCTCGCTGCCCTTCTTCCTCCCCCTCTCCCCTTCCGGCTGCGCCCCCCCCCTCCCCTCCCCTCCCGTTCCCCCGTCCTCGCCCTTTCCCTGTTGGCTGCTTTTTTTGTCGCGGTGCTCTGTCGCCGGTGGCTCTGTGCCCGTTCGCTCGCGCTCCCCTGGCCTCCACCTTGCGCCCTGCCCCTTCCTGCCGCCCCTCCTGCCTTTTCCTTCCCTGGCCGCGGCTTCCCTCCCCTTCGCCCCTCCTCCCGCTTCCCTGTTTGCCCTGGGAGTCGCGTCTGGCGCGCGCCCCGCGGCCTGGCGGTTTCTCCCCCCTCCCTCGCCGGCGCCGGTGTCGCGCCCGCTGCTTCTGCGGTGGGCGCCGGCGCCCCCTCCCCGCGCGGCGCGGGGCGCCGGTGCGCCCCGGTTCTTCCTCGTTGTTGTCCCCGGCTTGGTGCGCTCTTCGCGGGGGCGCCGCCCTGGCGCGCGCTTCGGCTTGCGTCGTGCCGCGCCCGTGCCCCCCGGTCTCTCCTCCTCTTTTGCGCTCTTCTGCTGGCTCCTTTCGTTTCGGTGGTCTGTTGCGTCCCCCCTGTTTCCGGTCCCCTTCGTGCTCCCCTCTCTCTCCCTTGCTTTTTTCCTTCTCTCCTTTTGTTCTGCTGCCCTCCCTGCGCTTTCCCTTTTTGGGTTTGTGGTTTCCCTTGGTTTCCGCCCCCTTTGGGCTTTTCCCCGGCTTTTGGCTTTTCTCCTCTGCCCTCGCGCTCCGTTTTCCTGTCCCTGCGTTCCGTGCATGCTTCTGTGCCTTCTGTGGTGTTCTCTCGCTGCCCCCCCTTCGGATGTGATGTCCTGGTGGTGGCCTTCGCCCCCCTTCTTCCTTTGCTTTCCCTCGTCGGGCTTCCCTTTGTGCTCTGTTGGTGTTCCTTTCGTCTGTGTTTTCCTTGCATTGCCTGCCGGCTTCGGTCGCGCCCTGCCTGTCCCTTCGTCCCTGCTTTTTTTATTTTCGTGGGCGCGCCCCTGCTGCCGTGCTTGTCGTTTCGTTGTTTCTCGCGCCCCCTGGCCCGCCGGTTTGCTTGGCTTCGGGGCGCTGTCCTTTCTCGGTCCCTGGTTTTCGCGTCGCTGTTTTTTCTAGGCGCTGGCCCTTGGCTGTGCTTTCCCTTCGCTTCCTCCGGCCGCTCCTCGCCCCTCTTTTCTCTGCCGTCCTTTTCTTCCTGTCGCGTCCTTTCGTGTCCGTGGTTGTTCCTTTTCGGTGTCCCTGCTGCGGCTTTTTTTTTGTTGCGGCTCTGCGTTCCGCCCCCTGCTTGGTCTTCCCCTCCCCCTGCTCTTTTTTTTCCCGCCTCTTTGTCTGCTTTCTGCCCGGTTCCCTTCTGCCGTTTTTTGTCTGCGCTCGCCCCCCTCGCTGCCCTGTCGCCTTCTGGGGTCCCCTGCCCGCTCCTCCCCTCAGTCGGCGTTCGTTTCCCTTCTGTGGGCCGTCGTCCTTCTTTTGTTTTTTTTTCTTTCCTTTTGTTGCTTTTTTTCTTTCCTCCTGTTCTCTCCTTTCGGTCCGGCCCGCCGCCCTTGGCCTCCCGGGCCGCTGGGCCCCTCTGGCGGCGGTGGCCCCCGCCCCCCATCGGGCCTCGGCCCCGCCGTTCTGCGGGCCCCCCGGGCCCCGCCGCCCCTGCCCCCCCTGCGCCGGCCCCGATCTTTTGGCGCCGCTCTCTCTCCCTGTCCCCCCGCCCCCTCCCGCCCGGTCTCGCCCGCAGGTCTTCCTCTCCTTTTTTTCTTTTTTTCTCCGCACCCTGGTGTTGCCCCCCCTGTGCTCCTGTCGCCCGTCCCTTCTGGCCGCCTTGCGCCGCACATTTTCTCTGCCTCCCCCGTCCGGTTTCTGCCGCTCCTTTCCCTGCTCCCGCCGTCCTTTTCGCGCTCCGGCCGTCCCTTTTCCGTGTTTTCCCGCGTCCTCTGCCTGCTTCCCGTTCCCTTCTCTTCCCTTCCTCCTCTGATCTCCGCTCGCTTCCCCTCTTGCGTTAGTCCTCTTCCCTCTTTCTCCCCCGCTCTCACCGTGCTTCTCTTTTGCTCACCCCTCCCCTTCCTTTTCGCTTTCTCTCTCCTTCTTTTCGCTTTCCCTTCCCTTCCTCTCGCCTTCCCCGTCCATTCCTCCCCCTCCCGTCCTTTCTCTCTCTTCTCGCCGTCCCTTCCCCTCCCGCGCCCGTCCCTTGTCCCGCTTCCCCGTCCATCCGTTGTTTGGGTCCCTCTGCTCTGTCGCTTCACTCCTCTTACTGCTCGCCTTCTGTTTTTCCACCCCACCTCGCTTTACTTTTCCTGTCGTCCCCCGTTCCTTTCCTTTTGTTCCGTTCCTTCTCTCTTCTGTCCCTTCCTTTTCGGCTTTCATTGCCTTCTCCTTTTCTCCCTCGCCGTCCCTTTCCTGCCCTCCTCCCGTCCTTTGTCTTTTCCTCTCCCCGTCCTTCCCTTTGTCCCGTTTCCTCTCCCCTCTCTCCCTCCCCTTTCTCTGTTTTCTTTTCCTCTCCTGGCCGCCCGCTCTCGACGCCTCTCGTCCTACTCCGTCCTTCCCTTTGTCCCGTGTCCTCTCCCTTCTCTCTCTTCTCTGTTTCTTTTTCCTTCCTGGCCGCCCGCGACTCTTTGTCTTTCTTTTTTTCGTCTCTTGCTCGCTGCCCTCTTCAAGGTGCTCGCCTTCGCTGGCGGGCTGCGCTCCCGCCTTCTCGTCTCCCGCCGCCTCTGGTCGTCGCCTCCTCCCGCTTCTCTGGCCCGCGCTTCTGTGGCAGTCTTTGCGCCTCCGTCTCCTCCGGTGGCCCTATTATCTCTCTCCTGCCCCCGCCCCCCTCTCCCGCCCGCCCCTTGCTGCTCCCTCTTTTTCCCCCCCCTTCTGCTGGCACTTCCCTTTCTGGCCCCTCAGTTTCCTTTTTTGGGCCGTGCCTTTCGTGTTGCCGGCGTCCTTCTTGCTTGTCGCCCGTCCCTTTTTCCTTCTCGCGCCTGTCCTCTGCCGCTGCTGCCCCCTTTTTGTTACGCCTCCCTCCCCCTGCCTCCCCCCTCCGTCTGCCCCTCGCTCTCGCCTTTTCTGTTTTTGTCCCGTCCGCCCTCCCCTGCCTCGCCGTCCGCCCCTTCCCTCCAGCGCCTCTCCTTTTCGTGCTCATGCGTGCCGCCCGCTGTTGTCCGCCTCTGTGTTCCTCTCTCGTACTTGGTCTGTCCCTTCGTCTTTTCTGGGTTCGCTTTGGCCCGGCTTATATGCCCTTCCGTTCCCGCCGGGTCCTAAGCTGTCCGCTTCGTTGTCGTGTTGGGTCCAGCCTGCCCCTCTCTGTCGCGCTTCCGCCTCTTCCCCCGCCGTGCCATGGTCCGGGCGCGTGTCGGTGTTTTTCATCGCGTCGCTTTGTTTGCCCCCGGTTTGTGGACCCGTGTTCTTGGGCCGGGGTCCCGTTTCCCAGCGTCCGCCCTGTTGTGGCCCGCTCCCCTTTGTGGTTCGCCCGGGTTTGTGTGACTGGGGTGTCCCTCGCCCCGCGGTGTTTGTTCGGGCCCGCGCGGCTTTTGGACTGTGCTGCGCTCCCTGTGTGCCCTCTGTGTTGTTGTGCCCGTGACCCGCCATCTCGCGGCCCCTTCCTCTGTTTGTTCCTCTTGTGCCCGTTGTTGCCCCGCCCCTTGTGCCTGGGTCGCGGCCTGCGCTCCTCCCCGCCCCTCCCCTTGGCCTCATCGGCGTTTTGTGCCTACCTCCCTTTGCCCCCCGGCTCTTCTTCCTCCCCTCTTCTTCGCTTCGCCCTCCCCCCCTCGCCTCCTTGTTTCCCGCCCCTGTCCTTCTTTTCCCTGGATTGCTGCGTCCGTTCCGATCCTCCCTTGCCCCTTTCCTCTCTCTCGCGTCTGCCGCTGCCGCCGTCGCCCCGCCCGCTGCGGCGGGTCTCTCGGCGCCACGCCGCGCTGCGCCTTCTCGCTGTTTCGTGCTCGCCCCCGGCCTCGTCTGTGGCCTCCGTTACGCCGTGTGCGTTGCCCCTTAGATTTCGCTTGGTGTTTTATATCTATCTTACTTTATTGCTGTTATATACTTGATATGACATGGTAGGATAGATTCCCTCTGAAAATTTTAGTGTAATTTATACTCTTCCGATAATTGCACCTATTACGGTTGTGATCATAAGTGATGGGTTTGCCATAGCAAAGTGTCACTTTTTATCATGACAAAATAGGATAGATGTCGGACATCTATATGCCGAGATTATTGGTTTACTTGACAAGGTTATCAAAACGGTTTTGGACCTTGGGGCATAGGTTGGGTTGGACATGGAGATGTCACCCCAACAGCACAAGAGTCACATATGATGTGATTAGCAAGGTGTTGCTTACCTATTTTGATAGTTGTCTAGCTGTGATGCCAAAGCTCACTAGACACTAATAAAATGAGGATCTTGACTCACTATGTTACTAGAGGGAATTTTGTTTCACAATACATAGTGGGAGTATCTTTTGTTAAATTGTTTAATGAAAGGTTAAATGTAAACATGGTGCTGATTTTGCATACATATATTTCTATTGTAGATCATGGCAGCTCCTGCACCATCCAATTTTAACTTGCGGTCTATTCATGAGAAAGAGAAGTTGACTGGAACAAACTTCATGGATTGGTATCGCAACCTGAGAATTGTTCTCAGGCAAGAGCACAAAGAGTTTGTGCTTACACAGCCTTTTCCAGCTGACTTGCCCAATAATGCTCCTGCTGCTCAACATAGGGAGCATGAAAAGCGATGCAATGATTATCTTGATATAAGCTGTCTCATGCTTGCTACTATGTCCCCTGAGCTTCAAAGGCAATATGAGGCATTGGATGCTCATACGATAATCACGGGACTACGTAACATGTTTGAGGACCAAGCAAGAGCTGAGAGGTTTAATACCTCAAAGTCCTTGTTTGCGTGCAGGCTTGCAGAAGGTAATCCAGTGAGCCCACATGTGATCAAAATGATTAGTTACACCGAGAATCTGGATAAGCTTGGTTTTCCCCTTAGCCGACAGTTGGCTACTGATTTGATTCTCCAGTCGCTCCCTCCCAGCTTTGAGCCGTTCATAATGAATTTCAACATGAACAACCTGAACAGGACGTTGGCAGAATTGCATGGGATGTTAAAGACTGCCGAGGAAAGCATTAAGAAAAACTCCAACCATGTGATGGTTATGCATAAGCGCAAGTCCAACAGCAAGAAAAGTGGTCAAAAGAGAAAGCTAAACTCTGATGAGATCACGAGTACTAGCAACTCTAAGACCAAGGTTCAAAAGACAGGGCCCGCTAAGGATGCAGAGTGCTTCTTTTGCAAGGAGACAGGTCATTGGAAGAGAAACTGTAAGAAATACCTAGAGCAGCTCAAGCAAAAGCAGCAGGATGGAAAGAGTTCCACCTCAGGTATTAATTTTATAGAAATTAATCTTGCTACTTCCTCTACTGATTCTTGGGTATTTAATACCTAGTCAGTTGCTCACATACGCAAATCGTTGCAGGGGCTGAAAAGAAGTAGGAGCTTAGCAAGAGGCGAAGTGGACATTCGCGTGGGCAATGGAGCAAGAGTTGCCGCTGTTGCGGTCGGCACTATGCTATTATCTTTACCGTCAGGATTAGTTTTGGAGTTAAATAATTGTTATTGCATTCCAGCTTTGTGTAAGAACGGTATCCTGCTTTCTTGTTTTGAAGCAGAGGGTATGTTTTAGAAACTGTGGACAATGGTTGTTCAGTTATTTAATGACATTTTCATTTCCATTCACCCATGATGAATGCTATAAATTGCTGAATCTTGATGAGTTCAATCTAAACATTAATGCAAAAAAACAACGTTCCTAATGATTTGAATCCCACTTTTTATTTTGCATTGTCGCTTGCGGTCAATAAATGAGAAACGCATGGAGAAGCTTCAGAGAGATGACTTCAACACTCGTTTTATTTGAATCATTTGACATGCGAATCTTGTTTACTTGGCACCTGGTCACGGGGTCAAAGTGAAAGGGCAAGTGAACTATTGGGCCTAGTACATAACTTGATGTATGTGAACCAATGAGCTCAACTGCCAGAGGTGGTTTTGGGTACTTTATTACCTTTACGATGATTTAGTAATATGGTTATGTCTACTTATGAGGCATAAGTCTGAGTCCTTTGAAAAGTTCTAGGATTTTAGAATGAGTACAAAATCATTTGCGCAAGACCAATCAAGTATCTACGATCTGATCGTGGTGGAGAGACTTGAGCCTTGAATGTGGTACATCACTAAAGACGTGTGGAATTGTTCACAAACTCACTCCGCCGAGGAACGCCTCAGTGAATGGGGTGTCTGAACGGAGGAATCGTACATTGTTGGACTGGTCGATCAATGATGAGCAAATGATCTGTCCGCTATAGCTTTGGACGCTCTTAGGTAGTACTATGGCCGGTTCACAGCGGTAATATATCAGGGGTCCATCAAAATCCAGTGGTGATAAATGGGACACTCATATAAAAGATTGATTGGTACAGTGGAAGCCGTCCTATGGTGTTTCTTTTCCTAAAAGTGAATTGTTAGTGAGCTTGTTTTTGATGTCGTAGTTAGATAGAGCGTTACAATGGCGGACAGGTAACTCTGCACTACTATTATATCATGAGATTAAGGCGTCTTTGGGTGGTGTTGATTCTCCTGAAGGGTGTGAAATACGAAAGGGATTAGATTTGTTATGGTTTAATCCATGTTGAGAGGTGGGAAAGATTGTTTGGCTGCCTGGCCGATCCACTGGGTTGTTTTCTGGGGTGATAAAAGTGTTAGTTTATTTGCAGAAGTAGGAGTGGTATGTATATGACTTTGGAGCAAGCTAGCTCTTATTTGTTATGAACCAGTCGACTTTCTCTTATGTATGAATTCAATCTCAAAGTTGCATATGTTTCTTAGTTATCTGATTTTAACTTGTTATAATTCTGATTTGATACAAACTTTTGAATCTACACTATGAGTGTTTGTTCGTTGGGTGTGTGTTTGTTTTTTGTTTTTTTCGTATTCGTCCAGACTTTGTTACTTTTCTTTGCGGTAAATGAGATGAAGTAAGTATCTTTTTTTCGGTTTGTGGTGTTTTTTTGGTTTGTTTTTTTTAGATAGCGTAAGGAATGCGATGGATGATTGAAGAAGTTTGATTGTGGGGACGCATAACCAAGTAACGCTCTCGAAGGTATACTTTCTGACCACTCGACTGTCACGTTTTGCCCAGTATTAAGTATCATAGTGATATCAAGTTTTGTACACGTTTGGTATTTGTGATTTCAGGTTTTTCTGGTTATCCTGTCAGTGCATTTTCATATCTTCATATCTTGATTCACTAGCCCGTCTGATCTAGAAGTGAATTTCGGGCTCCATGTGATACTGTTGGATATATGCTTATGGAGTCTACTTTCGTCAGATGGTCTTGGTCCCACGTCAAATATTCCTAACCCGTAGCTGCCTGGGAATATCTGCAAAACAAGCCACGTTACCTGCATGCTCATCCGAGATCTAATTTGGGTGGTGGCGTGTAATTGTGTCGTGGCTGTTTAAGTCCCAATGTGGGGGTTGTGCGCTCTATTGGGCTAGATTCCTTCGTTAGGGTGGTACGTCTCCGCTTAATCACATTTATCGCTAGCAGTCATCGTTTAGAGATTGCGGGTTTGCTTAGATTAATCTGGTCAAACAGTTTTCGCCGCGGTTAGATCAGTGGTGTAACTCCCAAATTCGTGTGCTAATCATGCATATGCAACTTTGGTTGCAAATCTACTAGTTCTTGCTGTGTCCTTCATTCGTTAATGCAGGGATTAGCCTGGCATCGCGCGACGGATCACACCGGCGTTTCCCGCACCGTTGATAACCCAAAATGACTGATGGTGAGTAGAAGTAACTTGGGAGAGGTTTTGGTTTGCGTCACCAATCAACTCTTCAATCACATGCATTCCTTACTACCGGTCTCTTTTTCTTGCCCAAGCAAGTACCTCTGCGAACGCTAAAACACTACTGAAATCTCATTTTGTAGCGAACCTGTGTGTCAAAGATACAAAAGTAAATCTGTAATATTGTTAACATGTATGTGCACCTTGGTTGGTTATTTCATACATAAGGTATCATGGTTATATCCGAGCTAGTTGTGTACTCATCATCCTCCCCTCTGATTGAAACCGTCCCTGTTTCACCTTGTCATGAGCGCATACTGTACTTATCTTTGTCTATCACAACATCCTGTGCGGAACATTTCTTGATAGCCATATGATTGGATCTAAAATCTTGTAGTCGAAAACCACAACACTCCCCTTCTTGCAAAACAACGGTAACTCATTTAAACAACTAGAGGAACTAGATAGAGAATTACTTAATGCATGCCGTCCTCTAGACAATACTTTCATCATGAAAAGGAGGTATAGTCAAATCGAACAAATATATACTCGGATGCACATTATATTCTCCTTTACATCATAATTGCCAATAATATGAAAAATCACATCAGAAGGCATGGCAATTCAACCTAGCAAATAATTTCTTCTCTTAAACAGTGAGTGGAAAAAGATCATCAAATTGAATATAACCCCAAGTATTTAAAGAATATAGCAATTTAGCTCTTCATTCTCGCTAGCAATGTAAATAACATGTTTAAACTTAACACAGGCTGGCTTTCTATAGTACTAAATGTTCTTTCACTAGTTGTGGCATGGAATAAGTGAAGCATCGCACAACTCTTCTTTCACAAGAGATCAAGCAATTTGTTTGTGACAAAGTATTTCACAATTGTTCCACTATGGTTCGTCTAACGTAGCATAAGTAGTGGACATAGGTTGGCGCACTCATAACTATGCATTACCTTGAGCAGTTGTAGCACCATTATCTTTACCTTTTTTCTCATCTTCAGAAATGAGGCACTTGGTCAATTAAACATCCTCAAGCATGCGTGAGGCTATGTATAGGTTTTTTCCTCTTCGTCTTTCTTCTCTCCTCATTACCTTCATTGTTCTCAGATGCTGCAAAATATTATGATTCCAACAATAGGCACAAAATACGTTCGTTTTGTAAACTCAGACTTAGTTGAAGGCATCACAATAGATCTTTCCTGGTATCTTCTGAAAATCTCATCGGTCTATTTTTCGTCTCTTTCAATACTATCTTTGAAAATTTCCTTGATTCCATCCTTCATCCTTTCAAGAATTATCTTCGAAGATTCAGTAAACTTCATGGGTACCAATTTCATTTTCCGACCATTATGCTAAATGTGTATGTATAGCAATAAAATTATGCCGATCCATTATTAGCAATATACCCATGGTTGACCAAACAACAAAGAACATGCTTGGCATAGGGACAAGATCAAAATTGGCAGTATCATGGTAATTTCAATCGAAAGTTTATTCTCACAATTCTATTTACCTTGAACTTACCACAAGAGTTGAAAACATTTATGTAACATGGATGAGATGCGGCTGTGTAGGCAACTCAAGTTTCTCAACCAATCTGAACCACAGAGTATTGCAACCTTCACTGTCGATTATAGTACGACATGCTCTATCCTTAACCACAAACTTTGTTTCAAATAATTCGTGGTACTGCCATTTGCTCCGCTTTCTCCATTTGAGAACTTAGCACTTGTTGCACCAAAGTACTGTCAGCACGTGCAGCTTGTTGTGTCGCTGATTTTGAGCGCCACTCATACCTTCATTGCAAACACAAAACAACAGCAAATAATCAAGGTATCCCTAATAATCTGCTACCGCGTGTAGTGGTGTCCCTCACAACTCAGTCAAATGGAGCACCTTACCAAGCTTCTATTAATGTCTTACCAGCAATGCTAAGGACGGTACAAACCGGTGGCTAGTTTGTGACACCTTGAAGGACGTGATGTGGCGATTGCAAGGATCAAAGCGGTGCTGACCAGAAGTATATATGTGGAGCTTAGGAGGCACAATATATAGAAGCAAAGGGACACAATTGTGCTAATCAGAAAAGCAAAAGTTGAAAATAGTTCAAAGTACTATCATGTGCTGCCTAGCCTAGACTCAACTCTAGCTCAAGCAGCACCGACAACACTAAGGACTAGAATGAATCAATGCACAACTCTGCACTCTAAACATACTCAAAGGATGAATGATTTTTTTTCTTTCTAGGCGGCTTTTTTTTAAGCACCTTTCTGCCTTTTTTTTTCTTTTTTAGGTGCGGCTTTTTCTTCCTTTTTTCTTTGCACCTTTCTGCCTTTTCTTTCTTTATTTATTCTTTTTTTTACTTTTTTTCAACAAAAAACTGACCACTGACCTTGAACAGGGACTCAATATAAATTGAATATTATAGGGACTCAAACGCAATGTGCAAACTAAAATTGGATCATCTCAAAAATGGATTGCTCACATCATGTGGTTCCGTTTTATAAAAATATCTCAAATAGCTACTTAACAATTTATGTGCTACGGACGGGAGAGATAGGATTAGTCACGGTATAGATCGATCTCCTCCCCTCACACCGCGCACTATGCGGCAATACAGGAACTCTAGAATCGAGTAACTCCCAAACCGCTTGATGCTAAACTTCTCCAAACTAGAAAACGGAAACCCGACGACGAGACGATTCAATTTTCAAGGCCCGAAACAACCGACGTGATGAAAAACTAGACCAAAACTGACGTACAACTCACATCACTTTGAGTTGATGAACCCTAGACCTAAGTGATGAACAAGATGCACATACTCAAACTAAAAATTAAAATCTAAAACTAAACAGCATCGACACGACGATGCAATCTAGAATCAACAAAGCAAAATCTAATAGAACAATGCAACGACTCAAATTGTCTAGTAAAGAAATAAATTTTTATGGTGTGGCAATTTCTGGTTATGGGAAGATAAAAATTACCTAAACGGCAACCGCGCTCTGATAACAACTGATGAGGGATGTTAAGGTCCGCGATCTTCCGAGTAGTATTGATAAACATTCGATTTGGCGGAGTCGCGACACAACTCATCCGGCTCTGACTCCATAAGGCTTTCCAACAAGTACTCATAGGCCCGAAATTCCTTCTAGATCAGCGGCTAGATCCGTTTGAAGTTGATGCTGTCAGGAGGCCCGAATCCGATATCCAAAACGTGTACAACTTGATCTCTTGTCTTCTATGGGCCAAAGTGAGTGTGTGTGAGTAGAATTATACTTGGAGAAGTCTTGGTTTGGTCCCCAATCAACTTCTTCAACATCCATGCATTCCTTTACGCTCGGTCTCTTTTCTTTTCGCCGCAAGCAAGTACCTCTGCAAACGAAAATACACGAAACTCAATGTTGTAGAAACGTTTGTTCAAATATATAACAAGAAATCTAATATAGAACATATGCACCTTTTGGTTATTCATACATAAGGTAGTCATGGTTATTCCGAGCTAGTTGTGTACTCATCAAATATTGCAAGTAGGGTGTAACAAATGAGAAAGAGATCTATATCTTTGAGAAGAAAGCATCCTAAATTTCTTTGTTAAGCCCGCATAATAAAACCTCAGTTCTGTCGCTTATTCGCATTCTATATAACCACAGCGTAATAAAAAAGCATTCTATTCATGATAGTATGAAACAACAGTTATGGTATCTTGTTTTAAGTATTGCAGTTTGTTGAGCAGAATGACATATTAATATATGAGAACATAGACATCTCTCAAATATAGTTCAAGTCTTTCCAAGATGTGGTTTTTTTTTATGGTACAAGAATATTTCCAATCAGAATAAGCATATTTAACTAAAACACTATAGCACACATAACCATATGTTTCTCAGACAAGTTATGCTTTTGAAATTCTCTATCAACCGTTAATTCCCTCAGGCCTTAAGCTATAGAGGATATCGAAAGATGACATAGATGGGTCGCCAGACAAGCAAGAAATCCAACATCACCGGACATCTACATTTTGAAGGAGCTGACCTGCGGGCCATAGACGTGGTTGGAGGCGATGAACTTGTCGACATTAGTGTCATACCACTTTTTTTTTTTTTTGGGGGGGGGGGGGACACCTTCTTGAAGTAACCGAAGTTGTGCGCCTTCACGCCCTCAAAGTGCTCGCCAATCCCCATCGCTGTTGTCGTTGTCCCGCCGCATTTGGATTCGTTTCGACGGTGAGGTGTGGTGTGTCATGTGGCGTTCGGTTTCACTTCTACTTGCGACAAATTGAAATTTAAATTACCTCAAAGCAATTCTCTTTTTGTGGGAAATTTAATTATAATTAAATGTTAACTACTGAATAAACATCAACTGAACTAGTCTGCCATTGAGAACGCTCACGCGTGCAATCGAATCCCAGGTTTCGCTTCTTACTTGGACAAGGATGAGAAGAGTAAGTGTGGCAACAAGCCAACAGGATGAGCCCCGCCGCACGCAGAACCGCCGGTTGAAGATTCGCGGAAGCCCATACCAGCCACCGTCGGGGACCCGACGGGCCCTTTCATCGAGACAAGCAGCGGAGGCAAGTGAAGATGGAGGCACAAGGCGACAGGGCAGACGTGGGATGTGAAGATTGTCTACTTTCACCGGTCGATGGGAGACAGCGGTTGCGTCGATTTGGCGAGGAGCCGCCTAGCGGCTGTCTATTTTGGCCGAATGTGCGAAAGAGAAAAACGGAGAAACATGTGCATATACACTTCCTCCCCACCCACCCACCCACGCCATCCCAATCCCAAACAAGTCATAACTTCCTAATACTAAACACATTTACAGTCACAACTCACAAGTCATAACTTGCATCTTACTAATACTACTACTTCATAAGTTCACGTTTGCAATTTTAAATGTGGATGGAGGTTCGTGGGCAAATAGAGAACATCTCACATTCCGTGGAGAAGGCAACCAATCGATCATTGGCCCAATCGAGAAAATCGTTACATAGTTACATTTGCCGGCCACTGTTATGTACATTCATTCCGTTAAGAATCACCTAATGTTGTGCGGACTCTCCCTAGCAAATGAATATGATGCAGCCCCTCGTATTGACAACCTGCGGTATAGAGATCAACCCGTGCATAACTAGTCCTACAGATCACAGATTAAAAAATATATATATAGCTACAAATGGAGCAAATCTAGATAGAGCCGCATAATTCCATGTGTGCAGTGTTGCTATTTATATTTGAAGATCATCCAGCGTCAGTTCATCGACTGACATCATCTTCAGTTTCTGCAGGCAGTAGCAATATCTTGAAAAGCTATGCAGTCGAGCTTTCAGGATGAGATTAGAAACAATATAAAGTACTTACCGTGATGAACTGGGGAGGATCATCCAGACTAGATGACCCAAGTATGACTTCCCGCTTTAGCTTGGATGTAAGCTTGTGCACAGCACGTAACTGCAGATATATATTACCGGTTAAACCTTGCTATTTTTTTTAACGAGGTTAAACCTTCCAAATTGGAAATTCTTGTAACGAATGATGAATATCCAAATTACGAAAGCAAAATAAATCTCAAAGCTACAACTTAAAAGAGGAGAGGCATGCAATTAATAATATACCTCCGACCGAGTGGCGCCACCAATGACAAACACAAATATACGCTGACCAAGCTTTTTGAAGTCACTCGACGAATGCTTCAGCACTGAATCACTGCAAATTTTCCATATACTAGTTATATGCCCGTGAAGGAAGACAAACAGTGGTTATGTACACAAATGCAAACGGTGTGGAATAGCTTCTCTTGTTCCAAAAAAACGTGATTTTGTTATGGAGATTAGTACGGTATCACTGACATTACATTGTACCACATCAAGATGATTAGGAGAGTTTACCTTCCTAACGTAAATAATATGTATTGCCTAAATATTATTTAGTGTCCTAAAATAGAGATAAGTTATTTGATATCATACCTAATACCTCCATCCCACAGGCTTAATTTCAAGCTATGAACTTGGACAAATACTTATCCAAGCGCATAGCTAGAAATGAAGTCCTTTTAGCACAGAGGTAGTAGTGGTTAGAAAGTTATCGATAGTTAGGAATTAGAGATCAGGTTTGCTAGGAAGTAGAGATTGTATTCTTTCGGGACAAGTTGTTCATGTGGATAGTATCCGTGGTACTATAGCATATGGGCCAACCCACCTCCCCCTCCCTAGGGCCCAAAACCCACCTCCCACTTCGGTCAAAGAACGGTCAAAGCCCCCTCCCACCGGTCAAACCCGCCTGCTACCTCCCCCCATGCCCACCTCTTCTCAATTCTCGTCTCTCAGGAATGGTGTAGTAACGCGATGGTCAATGTGTAGTAAGATGAGTGCTTTCCGCAGTAACAATGTCAAAAAATAGTCATGATGGATTGGTGCAAACAGATTAGAAAAACTAGATATGATGTGAGAGATATTGCTCTCTAAAAGATTGAGATTTACCTCTTTTCAGTTCTCGTCTCACTGGAACGGCGTAGTAACACGCTTGTCAAATGTGTGGTAACACGATTGCTTTCCGCAATAACGATGTTAAAAGTTAGTCATGATGGATGTAGTTTCGTTAAGCACTTTTTTACGAACGTCATGATGCAAACGGATTAGAAAAACAAGATATGATGTGAGAGATATTGCTCTCTAAAGATGAGATCTAAAAGGTTTTAGCTCTACACAAGCACTAGTACTATAGCTCCATAGTTACTATTACATGTTCTCTGTTCCTGTAATTTTCATCATGATGTTACCGCCAAGAGTGCAGTAACCCATAAATTTTGCAGTAAAGTATCATGTTACTACCCTTCTATGATAATGTTACTGCCAAATCATAGTAACAAGGTATGATTCCTACAGTAACATAACTGATTTTGTTCACACAATTTGAACAAACATTCAACGCAAGCAAACAATGATCTCTAATCACATAGCTCATAGGGTGAATCGTTTATGAGAGCTTGCCACGAACCATGAGATCAAATTTATTTTTAATTTTTCTAGGTTAAGCCAGTTTCCTTGAGAGAAAAAATCGGATGAGGGAGGGAGGAGCGCTGATACTGGAGAAGAGAAAAAAAAAAGAGAAATAAGGAGGCAGAGGAGGGCGATATGGGAGGAGAAAAAGAGAGAGAAAAATAAGGAGGGAGAAGAGGGCGCCGATAGAGGGGGATGGAGGAGGGAGATCAGGAGGAGAGGGAGCGAAAAAAGAGGAAGAGAGAGACGCACGGAGGGAGGAGGGAGGGCAGGGTGCGCGAGTTCAGGGGAGGGAGCGTGGGGGTGGGGAAGAGGAGCGGGCCGGTATGAAGAGGAGGGAGTGGGCCAGGATAAGCGAGGGTGTAGATTAGTGTGTGTGACAATTGGTATATATACCAGTTGTTTTATTCATGAACCAAGGTGTGGACATCCTAATCAGTGGAAAATCCAAAAACCAGTCCAAATTATGAAATATGTATGTTAAAGAAGGGCCACTTTCATCAAATTTTTGTGCTGCTATTAGAATGCAAATTTTTAAAGAAGATGAGGTGTTTAGAAAAATTAATAAATTATGTGCTTGATTAATCTGGAACCTTAAGAATGCCTTATTCTAATCAAATATGCATTGAATAGCATGTGCCCTTTTTTACTGGTGAAGAAAAAGTTGACATTCCATGGTTTGACACTAACAAAATTAGATGAAATTTGCAAAGTATAAGGCAGAGATTTTAACTTCACCATTTTGGAATAACATGAGCAGACAAACAATTCTTGAGAAGGAAAATAGTGAAAAAGTAGGGAATTTTTTAAGCTAAACAAAGAAAATATAACCAACCTCAACATGAAGAGAAAGCTTCTCAATTTGATCACTGTACTGTGGAAGAGCTTGAACCATCTTTTGCAAATCTCTATTGGATATCTCTCCCCCAGTTCTGGTAATTTAAACATGAAGCAATGACCATTAAAATAATAAGTCAAGAACATTACAAACAAAATGGACTCATGCAACTCAACATGCATGTCCAAATAAATATATAGAAAACTTTATGAGTTTTTTTCTGGCATTCACTTTCCTAAAGAAACCACTCATCCATTAACATATTTGTGTTTCAGGGTTAACTCAAAAATTGTGCAGCTATACACAGCTATGCAGATCATGTTGTATCTACAGTAGTTCTCCCTCCATTCCCAATTGATCGCCGCATCAGGTTTGTGCAGCGATACCAAGGGAGAAATAAATCAAGCAGTAATTAGCAGCGATACTGGTTCGGTGGCCCGCACATGGCGCATGACCATTCAACTTTTGATGGTAGATTTAACTAATCTTGAGATAATCACTCAGCATGCATGCATGTGATAAAAAAGGAGGGGATTTAACTAATTTCCAGAAAATCTCTTCACATTAAATCCACGCATACATGCACCGGATAAACAAGGAAATCCACTGGCTCCCAATGTTGTGCGACAATCAAACCAGATTTTTTTTTCGTTTCAGTAATATGATGATCAATTAGGAATGGAGGGAGCATTTAAGAAACAGCACAGTCAACTCAGAAGGGCTGGGTTACAACTAACTTTTGTACATATATAAATCAGTAATCAACCTAACACATTTTGGACCTTTTAGTTTCATTAGCTTACAGTGTGTACTGGTGTAAGATTATGATTTCTCAAAATGACATACCCACCAATTTTATGATATTTTCTTCTAAGCTCCATTGTGATGCATGAGTATTTTGCTAATTGTTTATAACAACGAATGGTCAAAAATCACAACAGAGCAATTTCCCTACTTGGTTGAAACAATGCACAGACCTTGCTTGCTGCAGTTGAGCAGCTTTATTCTTTGACACAAAATTGCTCATCTTGTCATGCAGTCTTTCGCTTGCCTGAAAGTATGATGGTTAATTATAAAGCTATCAAACACATGAATCGCAAAGAAAGGTACTGAAGAGTAATCTCACATCTGCTATGTGAGCATGCCGGAGCTCAACCCATATTGGATCATGATCCTCCAATAGGACATCCTTCTTTTCAGTTGATGAACCATTTTTACTCGGAACCTTTTCTTTCAGTCACACATAAGATTGGAATAACCATCAAATGAAACAACAGGGAAGAATGTTACATAAAAATATATAAAAAAGAAACTCTCTCACCTCATGGACATACTTGTTGCCATCCATACATAGAAGATCATGGCACATCGCGTCATATGTCCATTCATGAATGATTGGTGCAATCTACGGTGCCAAAGAAATTATGAAGCAGCAGCATATATAGACCATGCTCAATGTAGCACTAGGATAGATGTCAAAACTGCATATACAGGTATGTTTACAATGTACCTGGTCTACTGAACGATCAACTATAAGTAGCTCACATGTCTCAGTTTGAGGATAATCCGGTATTGATGTTTTCAATTTTGAAAGGCAATTCCAAACAGCAGCAGCAAGTTTTGTAGGCACTAAATCTCGTAGTGTTGTCGTTACAGAAGCATCAATTGTCTTGGCGACACGGTAGTGCACTCTAGGGAATTCCTGTAATTTGTTGAACAATACATAAAAAAAGTGAATTGTTACCTAATAGTTACTCTAGAACAACATGTGCACATCAAGCACCAAAAGTTATTCATTGTATGTCCATGGAAAGTAAGTGTATTATGTATACAGAAATAACCCAATATGTGGAGCAGAACATCAGTTGAGCATCAAAATCTTTTGGTATTGCCCACCTTCTTTTCCAGTACTCACTAGGGATACCTAAAATTTGAATTTTCAACCTTAAATTTGAAGCTGATTTTGAGGTTTTTTCGTCGAAGTTTATTTTTCAGCCTCTCGCTAAGAACACGTATATAAAAGTTTTATTCACAAATTACTTTTCGTTTGCAAATATGCCGTGAAAAGATGGCTCCGAAGATGTTTTACAGCACAGAAATAGTCGTGTTACAGATTCATAACAGCATTGCATTGCCTCTACACATGGTAGAGGGGTGAGAAAACCTAGGGAATCAGCACATAGGATGACCTAAGGTGGATTGTGAAGAGTTTACTTTAACTGAGGTGGGTCCATGGGAGGTGGGTTAGGGCACACTCGGGAGGGAGGTGGGGTGTAGTGCTTTTCTTTTCTTTTCTTCTTCTTTTTTGGGTGATCATATTAATAATTTTATTGTCTGAAACCAATTTGAAAACCTTATAAAACAAATGGACACTTAAGGCAGGGAAATTAAAAAATACCATAAAAAACTATCTGATGTATGACCCTCTTTATTTTGTTATTTAATCATTTTGACTCATGCAAATATCTACCTTCCAGTAAATCTTTTAAACTTTTAGGAAGACATCTCTAATCTACACCCCTCCTATAGAATAACTATTCTACACCCCCCACCCCCTACCCTTCCCACTCAGCCCGCACCTCCCTTCCGTTCTCCCGCGGCGCCCCCCGCTCCTCTGCCTCCCTCCGATTTTTTCTCCTCCCTCCTCCTCTGCCTCCCTCCGTTTTTTTCTCCTCCCTCCTCCTGGTTTTTCACTTATGCGCCTCCCTCCTCCCGGCACCCCCTCCTCTCTCCTCTGCCTCCCTCCGGTTTTTTCTCCTCCCTCCTCCTGGTTTTTCACTTCTGCGCGCCCCCTCCTTTCTCTCCCTCCGGTTTTTCTCTTCTTTTCCCGATCTCTCTAATCTCCCTCTGGTTTTTTCCTCTCAAGAAATCTCCTCCCTCCCTTCTATGCAAAAATGAAAAATAATATTGTTGAGAACAAGATTTGAACTCATGACCTCATAATCCCTACGTTGTTGCCCTAACCAATAGGACTTGTAAGATTTTGTGATTGAGTAATACTTTCTATTTGTTTTGTACCTTCTTTCAAATCAAGAATTAGGAACCCAACCCTAATCATTTTCATTACCACAATAGGGATTGTAGTAAGAAATCAATTATGTTACTGCAAAAGTTATTGATCGTTACTATGTTCCCGTAGTAACATCATTATGGAATTGTAGTAACAAGACATGTTACTACGAAACTTATAGGTTGTTAGTAGACTTTTTGCGGTAACATCGGGATAGAATGGCAGTTACACTGAACAATGTGGCAACAATATTTCTGTAGTACTGCATTGTTTAGAGAAAAAACTTTTAAAAGTTTCAATCTTTAGAGAGCAATATTACTCGCATCATATCTTGTTTTTCTAATCCGTTTGCATCATGATGTTCATAAAAAAGTGCTTAACGAAACTAGATCCATCATGACTATATTTTAACGTCGTTACTATAGAAAGCAACCGTGTTACTACACATTGACCATCACGTTACTACAATGTTCCTGCGACACAAACCAAAAAGGGGTGGGCATGGGGGGAGGTCTCTCATGGGCCAACCCACCTCCCCCTCCCTAGGGCCCAAAACCCACCTCCTACTTCGGTCAAAGAACGGTCAAAGCCCCCTCCCACCGGTCAAACCCGCCTGCTACCTCCCCCCACGCCCACCTCTTCTCAATTCTCGTCTCTCAGGAATGGCGTAGTAACGCGATGGTCAATGTGTACTAAGATGAATGCTTTCCGCAGTAACAATGTCAAAAAATAGTCATGATGGATTGGTGCAAACAGATTAGAAAAACTAGATATGATGTGAGAGATATTGCTCTCTAAAAGATTGAGATTTACCTCTTTTAGTTCTTGTCTCGCTGGAACGGCGTAGTAACACGCTTGTCAAATGTGTGGTAACACGATTGCTTTCCGCAATAACGATGTTAAAAGTTAGTCATGATGGATGTAGTTTCGTTAAGCACTTTTTTACGAACGTCATGATGCAAACGGATTAGAAAAACAAGATATGATGCGAGTAATATTGCTCTCTAAAGATTGAAACTTTTAAAAGTTTTTTCTCTAAACAATGCAGTACTACAGAAATATTGTTGCCACATTGTTCAGTGTAACTGCCATTCTATCCCGATGTTACCGCAAAAAGTCTACTAACAACCTATAAGTTTCGTAGTAACATGTCTTGTTACTACAATTCCATAATGATGTTACTACGGGAACATAGTAACGATCAATAACTTTTGCAGTAACATAATTGATAATGTACGTAGTTTCATCTAGTAGAAGAAACAGATCTACAAATTAAAGAGTAACACATCATCTGAACCTTTAGTAAGCAAAGAAAAGGGAAAGTTATACATTAACTACAAATTGTTATACAATGATAAGAATGGTCATTGTCATGTAAAACATAAATGTGATAAAACCTCACCCCACAATAGAATCCAATGACTTTAAGGGCCTGTTTGGCCTTGGGCATCAGGTGTGAGCTCTCTTATTAGTCTTTGGGGCTGTTGTTGCTTTCTTCAGAGAAGCTAACTTCCTAATAGAATCCCAAAAATTGATCGGCTGGGTAAGCCCAAAGGCTAGCTTATTTTGGAATTACTGGGAAAATCAGGGATGAAGTGGTAGGGGATAGAAGGAAGCAGCTTTTTGGCTTATTTCTTTGAAATAGCTTTAACCATCTCCAAAAGCTAAGTGGTGATAGCTCTAATCTAGCTTCAATTGGCAGCCAGTCGGGGCAGAAAAGGCCCTAGACATGTTCAGTACAAACTAATTAAGTGATTACTTCCCTAACTTATTGCAATGTGCTTAACAACCCCTGTCTGGCATTGCATGGTAAATTGATCAAATATAATCGTGCAAGCCCATCATCGTGCACACCCACAAGCAGATCTTTTGTGTGATTGCACTCCATGAGCTCATGCTACAATCATATAAGTGTGTGCACAGATATCTGGAACTCCAAGAATTTTTGGCAGAGGTAACTCCAAGAATTTTCAATTGCTATGTTTACATTTCATATTTCGAGTAATTTCAGAAAGCCATATGTATTATGGATTGTGGCACATGACCCCCAGGTTTATGGTCTAAAGGTTATATAAAACCCCATCTTTATTTAAATCTCAGCTAATTTTTGTATATTTGAAACAATACTGTTCAAAGTAATAAGGAGTTACATCTTAATACAGACATCATATAGACACTTTATGACATGAAAACTTAAGTAAATGTGTCCCCAACATGTTTTATAAAAAGTGAAAATAGAGAGTGGCTGTGTGCCATGTTCTTGAGTGCATGCCTATCTCTATGCCTAATAAGTGTCACCATCTTGATGAATCCTTTGCTTCCTGGACCCCAACACAATGTTCACCAAATAAGTGAAATTACTCAGACACATCAAGTTTAAAACAAGCTATGGGAATATTTGGATTTTGAAGTACAACTTACTATGATTTATCCCAAAAATCATGAGAATTTTGTAGGTCCTACTTTTAATTGAAGGACTATGATTTCGAAACCTTCAGCAATGGTAGGAAGGCAAATGTATACGAGAAGCATCAGCATCGACATAGGCATCAGATCAATACATCAAACTAGCATACCACTAACCCCCATGTTCCTGCAAGTTCAATGGCATATAGCAGAATGCCAATTCTCCAACTATTTTCATATTGGCACACAGCTGTCTTTTTCCCAAAAAGAAAAGGATATGATCTAGTTTTACAGTAACACATAAACGGATTGCACAACAGAATCATTGCAAACAGAAGTTGTATAGATTTGCTTACTTTTCTTTAGTTGGTTGAATGAAATATATAGCATCTAGTGAAGGCAACGGTTGTCTCCGTTTGTACAAATCTTCAACCACTGCAAAAGAACTAGCATAGGTGAGACTTTACAGACGATGCATCTACTGGAAGGCTTTAAAATATACAGTGAACAAATATTTCAACAAATAACAATTTAGGAATTCGAAGGTTCCAGAGTGCAAAGCTAGAAAAAGGATACAAAATGGCATGTAAAAATCAGGATAACCATATAAGCATAAGGTGATATACACAGAAGCATATTTGAATCAGTTGAAAGAGATGATACTGTAGAAACAAGACTTTGGTGGTGTCAGCTGAAACACATAAGCAGGACCACAACTCATGCACCAAGCAGCCTAAAGAAAATACTCGGTCATAAATATTTGACGCAGTTGACTTACCATGGAGCTTGACAATTCGTCTTATTCGTGGTCTTATTCAAAAAAAAAATGTGTAATTACCATTTATTTATTTTGAAGGTACTTAAAGCATGACTTAGCATTTTTAATAAGACAAATGGTCAAACTTCATGGTCAAAGTCAAAGGGGGGGGTGTTACTTCTTGTGACATGGATACTACTGGTTTATTGTTTTGACAAGAATTATGTGTGCTTGTGTAATAAAATAGTAAGTACCCACAAACCAAATGCTTATTGCTTTAGGCCACTAAATAGGCTGAGATTGCACCATGACTATGAACAAAAGGAAGTTAGCAGAAATTACATAACAGAGGTTTCAGGTGCTGGCTGAAGAGTCCAGGATGTGGGTATGGCGGACAGCATATGAGAACTGGGATCAAACCAACAGGGGGAAACACAGGAGGAACTCAAGAGATCTTCACTCCCAGTGATATGGGCCTTACAGATAGAGGGTCTAGAGGCCGTATTATGTATTATAGTTAAGAAGGTTATTAGTTAGCTAGGAAGTTGGACATAGTTTGTTAGGAAGGGTCAGGGTATTTCCAATGCAATAATAAAACTAACAATCTTGTTTCTGTAAGCTGCCACATCATTGTTTTTGCTTAGGAGAGGGAGAGGAGATAGAAACAAGAAACAATTAGATAGAAATGAACATTACTGAGAAGTCGTATCTATCGTCAATTAGGAATTCCATGCAGCAATTAATGCTTGTGGGGCCTTGTGAACATACCATGCATTCTAAGGGCTATTACTACTGTTGTTTACATATGTCATTTCTGTATTTGGAATGTCCTTAAGTTAATCCTATCGATAAAAGGACACCACATACCCCATTATGAAACAAGCAATCAATCTATATGGTTAGTCCAGTAAGCCTAAGAGTCACTATCACAACAAGTGAAGCCCTGCCAGCACTAGTAGAGGGAAAGGCCTTATCCCATCAGTCTTTGGACCAGTTTCACATTTCGTGGGACAAACCAAAGGGCAATCCTGCCCCACATATATCCCTAACTTCATGCGATCATCATAAAGCACTTTGTTTAGAACTTTAGATCTAAAGCACCCTATTTTTCAGACCTAAAACACTTTGGTTTGCATTAAATCAGGATATATTAACAGGAAACACAAAAAAAAATGTGCAACAGCATCTTTCACAAATAAGAAATGTATTCATACCCTCATTGATGCAAACACTGTAGATATGCGAGTAGCCATTGTGTTCAAACAAGCATTGTACTTGTGTGAATCCAAAGCATTTTCACTAAAAAGCTCCTCCAATGCTCTTTCATGGTCAGTGGTGAAACCCTGCATGCAATCACTAGCAATATAACGTACCAGAGAAAAGGGATTACCATGTATTAGATAAAATTTACCGTTTACACTAACTTGTAACAGTATTAGATATAATTAGAAAATAGGTTACCAGTTGACAGGCAGAATTTCTAAAGTTGGTTATTTATCATTGCAACTACCAGCAACCAACCAAAATGACCAGAATCAAATCTTAGAGAATTTCCGATAATCCTAGCTGTGTATCATGGAAGTATTGAAATTTACATTAAATCATAGGGTGACCAAAGGCAATTCAAACCATTCTTGTCACTGCCAATGATTGGGTTTTTCCCACGTTGCTCATATCATTCGCTCATAAGGCCTACCTATTGGGTCCCTTTTTCTCCTGACCAAGCCAGCTGGCTTCCTTCAAACAAAAAAGGATCCAGCTGATTTGCAGAAATAGGAAATGAACTCCTAAAATCATGCACTTGTTTAGGGAGGTCCACGATTTAAGATAGCCTATTGTAAATGTGCTTCCAAGAAATTCAGAAATATGCTTTAAAATTCAATATGTACAGTTAGGGCTTATGTAAAAGTCAAACAGCAAAAAAAAAATTAATATATGTTCTGTATAGAAATTATTTTTGAGAATTTTTTTTGGTGGCAGTTCAAAACCAGCTTAACAGAGCTGGCAAAATGACTAAACCAGAGGCAAAAGGACCCTAGATGTGGGATCCACAAGCAAGAATGATTGAATATAAGCAAAGTGGCAAAATCAGTTCAGATATCTTTGGAGTGAAATCAATGCCATTACATTCTTGGGAGTGGCATTTTTTCAAAATGGCAAATTTCAAGTGGTATGAACCCGAAAAGCCCAAAATGGGAACAAAAACTCAGAAAAATATTTAGTTATCATGGATCTGTTTACAGTATAACATTGTTTTCAAGTTCTTTAAACCGAAAAATATATTAGGTCAAAAGGAAAATGGCGATGTGTTTGTGAGCTTTCCTATATTATTAACCAAATAACACCAAATGCTTCTCCTTTTTTAATTGCATGAGAACTTCTCAAGTTGTAGAGCAAAGTATCAGGGCTCAATTGCTCAAATACTCAATCCTATGCGTAAATCATGGATGAACAAAACAATTCCTATAAAAAATTGCATGAAATTATTTATGCTTCAAGAATATATGTAACAGATACAAACTATAAATGAAACACTGAAATTTCCGCAAGAAAAAAAAAACAGATGTGCCATGATACCTGGGAATCGAAATCTCTTCACATTAAATCCACGCATACATGCACCGGATAAACAAGGAAATCCACTGGCTCCCAATGTTGTGCGACAATCAAACCAGATTTTTTTTTCGTTTCAGTAATATGATGATCAATTAGGAATGGAGGGAGCATTTAAGAAACAGCACAGTCAACTCAGAAGGGCTGGGTTACAACTAACTTTTGTACATATATAAATCAGTAATCAACCTAACACATTTTGGACCTTTTAGTTTCATTAGCTTACAGTGTGTACTGGTGTAAGATTATGATTTCTCAAAATGACATACCCACCAATTTTATGATATTTTCTTCTAAGCTCCATTGTGATGCATGAGTATTTTGTTAATTGTTTATAACAACGAATGGTCAAAAATCACAACAGAGCAATTTCCCTACTTGGTTGAAACAATGCACAGACCTTGCTTGCTGCAGTTGAGCAGCTTTATTCTTTGACACAAAATTGCTCATCTTGTCATGCAGTCTTTCGCTTGCCTGAAAGTATGATGGTTAATTATAAAGCTATCAAACACATGAATCGCAAAGAAAGGTACTGAAGAGTAATCTCACATCTGCTATGTGGGCATGCCGGAGCTCAACCCATATTGGATCATGATCCTCCAATAGGACATCCTTCTTTTCAGTTGATGAACCATTTTTACTCGGAACCTTTTCTTTCAGTCACACATAAGAATGGAATAACCATCAAATGAAACAACAGGGAAGAATGTTACATAAAAATATATAAAAAAGAAACTCTCTCACCTCATGGACATACTTGTTGCCATCCATACATAGAAGATCATGGCACATCGCGTCATATGTCCATTCATGAATGATTGGTGCAATCTACGGTGCCAAAGAAATTATGAAGCAGCAGCATATATAGACCATGCTCAATGTAGCACTAGGATAGATGTCAAAACTGCATATACAGGTATGTTTACAATGTACCTGGTCTACTGAACGATCAACTATAAGTAGCTCACATGTCTCAGTTTGAGGATAATCCGGTATTGATGTTTTCAATTTTGAAAGGCAATTCCAAACAGCAGCAGCAAGTTTTGTAGGCACTAAATCTCGTAGTGTTGTCGTTACAGAAGCATCAATTGTCTTGGCGACACGGTAGTGCACTCTAGGGAATTCCTGTAATTTGTTGAACAATACATAAAAAAAGTGAATTGTTACCTAATAGTTACTCTAGAACAACATGTGCACATACATAGAAGATCATGGCACATCGCGTCATATGTCCATTCATGAATGATTGGTGCAATCTACGGTGCCAAAGAAATTATGAAGCAGCAGCATATATAGACCATGCTCAATGTAGCACTAGGATAGATGTCAAAACTGCATATACAGGTATGTTTACAATGTACCTGGTCTACTGAACGATCAACTATAAGTAGCTCACATGTCTCAGTTTGAGGATAATCCGGTATTGATGTTTTCAATTTTGAAAGGCAATTCCAAACAGCAGCAGCAAGTTTTGTAGGCACTAAATCTCGTAGTGTTGTCGTTACAGAAGCATCAATTGTCTTGGCGACACGGTAGTGCACTCTAGGGAATTCCTGTAATTTGTTGAACAATACATAAAAAAAGTGAATTGTTACCTAATAGTTACTCTAGAACAACATGTGCACATCAAGCACCAAAAGTTATTCATTGTATGTCCATGGAAAGTAAGTGTATTATGTATACAGAAATAACCCAATATGTGGAGCAGAACATCAGTTGAGCATCAAAATCTTTTGGTATTGCCCACCTTCTTTTCCAGTACTCACTAGGGATACAAACGGGTCAGGTCAAGGGCCAACCAAATTGAGGCATTGACCTTTGCTAGTTCTTTTTCTTCAGAAACAGCTCAAGGGCATCTATGGGGGCACATTTAGGACTATCGTACTGCATACTAAGGTAAAAAAACCCAATTAAGTGGTAAGTGAGCCATCAATAAGTATGGGCTAATGGGCCAGACCACTGGCATCCCTAATTTTTTCACTTGCAACTGCATCATTTATCATCTGAAAAAAATGCTGTCTGATTATACCAGGAGTTCACTTCCTACAGAGATAGTTCCTTTTTGTCATACAAATCACCTACTTTAGTGTTGATGAATGTAGGCCAGGTCAGGTCAAGATGATGACCTACTGGAACTGCATAGCATAGTGCCAACCATCGAGATTTGAGAAGCTGAGAGGAAATGCTAATGCACAATTGTCAACCACAGTGCATCTCCGACATTGGATCTGCAGGCAATTTATATAACAATCTAGGAGGGATGTGTTGAGCTCTGCCTCTGCATTCTTATTGCAGTCTTTGTTCCTCACGCTCTCCTCTTCTTCATTGTCCCACATAATAATTAAATATTCCCTCCATCCCAAAATATAGGGAAGTAGCTATATTTTGGGACAGAGGGAGTACATAGAACCACCTTTTTTTTTTTTTTTTTTTTGGGGGGGGGGGGGAGGTGGGGTTATTTGGATCCACGCTACTACAAATATGCTTATTCAAAAAAATGCCACTACTATTTGTGATATCGGCTACGTGCAACTGAAATTTCGGAAAATTGGAATCACGCCACTCCATCACGTTTTCTGTCAAAAATCTCTGTTAACCCCAATTGCATGTGGGACCTAGCTGTCAGTTCCATCTTCTTCACCGGGGGGGGTGTTACTTCTTGTGACATGGATACTACTGGTTTATTGTTTTGACAAGAATTATGTGTGCTTGTGTAATAAAATAGTAAGTACCCACAAACCAAATGCTTATTGCTTTAGGCCACTAAATAGGCTGAGATTGCACCATGACTATGAACAAAAGGAAGTTAGCAGAAATTACATAACAGAGGTTTCAGGTGCTGGCTGAAGAGTCCAGGATGTGGGTATGGCGGACAGCATATGAGAACTGGGATCAAACCAACAGGGGGAAACACAGGAGGAACTCAAGAGATCTTCACTCCCAGTGATATGGGCCTTACAGATAGAGGGTCTAGAGGCCGTATTATGTATTATAGTTAAGAAGGTTATTAGTTAGCTAGGAAGTTGGACATAGTTTGTTAGGAAGGGTCAGGGTATTTCCAATGCAATAATAAAACTAACAATCTTGTTTCTGTAAGCTGCCACATCATTGTTTTTGCTTAGGAGAGGGAGAGGAGATAGAAACAAGAAACAATTAGATAGAAATGAACATTACTGAGAAGTCGTATCTATCGTCAATTAGGAATTCCATGCAGCAATTAATGCTTGTGGGGCCTTGTGAACATACCATGCATTCTAAGGGCTATTACTACTGTTGTTTACATATGTCATTTCTGTATTTGGAATGTCCTTAAGTTAATCCTATCGATAAAAGGACACCACATACCCCATTATGAAACAAGCAATCAATCTATATGGTTAGTCCAGTAAGCCTAAGAGTCACTATCACAACAAGTGAAGCCCTGCCAGCACTAGTAGAGGGAAAGGCCTTATCCCATCAGTCTTTGGACCAGTTTCACATTTCGTGGGACAAACCAAAGGGCAATCCTGCCCCACATATATCCCTAACTTCATGCGATCATCATAAAGCACTTTGTTTAGAACTTTAGATCTAAAGCACCCTATTTTTCAGACCTAAAACACTTTGGTTTGCATTAAATCAGGATATATTAACAGGAAACACAAAAAAAAATGTGCAACAGCATCTTTCACAAATAAGAAATGTATTCATACCCTCATTGATGCAAAAACTGTAGATATGCGAGTAGCCATTGTGTTCAAACAAGCATTGTACTTGTGTGAATCCAAAGCATTTTCACTAAAAAGCTCCTCCAATGCTCTTTCATGGTCAGTGGTGAAACCCTGCATGCAATCACTAGCAATATAACGTACCAGAGAAAAGGGATTACCATGTATTAGATAAAATTTACCGTTTACACTAACTTGTAACAGTATTAGATATAATTAGAAAATAGGTTACCAGTTGACAGGCAGAATTTCTAAAGTTGGTTATTTATCATTGCAACTACCAGCAACCAACCAAAATGACCAGAATCAAATCTTAGAGAATTTCCGATAATCCTAGCTGTGTATCATGGAAGTATTGAAATTTACATTAAATCATAGGGTGACCAAAGGCAATTCAAACCATTCTTGTCACTGCCAATGATTGGGTTTTTCCCACGTTGCTCATATCATTCGCTCATAAGGCCTACCTATTGGGTCCCTTTTTCTCCTGACCAAGCCAGCTGGCTTCCTTCAAACAAAAAAGGATCCAGCTGATTTGCAGAAATAGGAAATGAACTCCTAAAATCATGCACTTGTTTAGGGAGGTCCACGATTTAAGATAGCCTATTGTAA
>CM020180.1:20963253-20980446 GCA_009805545.1 Oryza longistaminata | reverse complement strand
GTATTAACTATTTTAAATTTTAAAAATAGATTAATATTATTTTTTTAAAGCAATTTTCCTATAGAAAATTTTTGCAAAAAACACACCGTTTAGTAGTTTGGGAAACGTGCGCGCGGAAAACAAAACAAACAAACTCACTCTCTCACCCTCTCGAACGCTGCCTTATACTTGCACACGTCAGCCATTCAGCTTTGCGATTATACGAATTGGGTCGTGTTTAGATTCAAAATTTTTCTTCAAACTTTCAACTTTTTCGTCCCATCAAATGTTTGGACATATACATGGAGTATTAAATATTGACGAAAAAACAATTATACAGTTTGCATGTAAATCGCAAAACGAATCTTTTGAGCCTAATTACGCCATGATTTGATAATGTGATCCTACTGTAAACATTTGCTAATGACGGATTATTTAGGCTTAATAAATTCATATCACAGTTTACAGGCGGAATCTGTACTCCCTCCAAGTTGATAATACTTAGGGGCAATTGCAAATTTATCACTGCTTTGAATCGTTATTGCAAGACCGCCACTAGAAAATTGCAAAAATACCACTAGAACTATCATTCGAGTGGCATCCTTGCAAAATTAAAAAAACCGGTGGCAAATTTGCAAATGCCCCTAATACTTATCGTTTTAGACAAGAGCATGGTCTAAAAAAACAACTTTGACCATTGTTTTTTATTATAATATGTATAAAAGTGTTAGTGAATATATGATTTTATTAAAGTATCTTTTAAGACTAATCTATATATGTAGTCAACATATTTGAAAGAGAAATATTTAAAAAATGATTAATAATCAAATATTCTAAAGTTTGACCACACCCTTATCTAAAATGACAAGTATTATCAGCTCAGAGTGAGTAATTTGTTTCGTTATTAGTTTACGTTTAACACTTCAAATGTGTGTCCATATAATTAAAAAAAATTTGCACACGAACTAAGCACAGTCTTGGTGTAAAAATATACTCCCCCGTCCTAAAATATAAGTAATTTGAGACTGACTCATTCTTCGAGATGTTACCTTGACCAATCATATCTATAAAAGTAAAATATTTTAAATAAAATGAGTTTCATATTATGATAGCTCGTTTAATAATAAATTAACATCAATTTTTACATGATTCATCTTTTGTATTTTTTCTATTAATAATCAAAGTTAAAAATGTTTGACTTGACACTATTCTAAAAATGCTTATATTTTGGGATGGAGGGAGTACATCTTTTTGAAATTTACGATCTTATTGCACAACATTGACCATTCATCTTATAAAAATTTAATATAAATATTCAAAAAATAAGTTAAGATTATATCTTATTTTATAAAATAAGTCATAACAAAAATAAATGATATTTATATAAATGTTTTGAATAAGACAAATAGTTACTCCCTCCGTCCCATAATTGATTTGGAATCGGCTCCTAATATAAGGGATTTTGCCCTAATTGGACGGAGTTTGTATGTCTCAAGAGTGGGGTTATATATCGAAAGTTGTCTTAATCCAACATAACATTACAGTGGAACCTGCTGCATATAAAAAAAAAACATAACTGATTAAGCTTGGTTTGCAAGACTAGGTAGCTCATTCCTCCTCAAGATGTCCCCGTAATGTTAAACCAGGTCAATGGTTTTTCTTATGACCTAATTTTAAGCACATTATGGCACCTCCAATGCACATGTTATTTGCAAATCCTCAAGAAAAAAAAGGGGAAATGCAAGAATTGTTTTTTTTTTAGCTGGTGGTTACTACTTATTGCAGTCAACTTTTATATACGTTTTGCGAAAAACTTTCTATATGAAAGTTGTGCTGAAATAAGCAAAGGCCCACCATCTAATTGAAAGTAAACAAGCATTATGCCTAATATGGTTGTTTAGGATTTTGCTTTATTGTTTAGTAGAAAAATATTGGAAATGTCAAATTCTTGGCAACAAACCTACTGAATGAAGTATTCCATTGGTCTTTTTAGGGTGGCTGGTTTATACAATTAAACAAACAAACTTGCATTTCAGAAAACGATCTTACATTCGCAGTTAAGGAAATATGGACATGTGGTGGTGACGGTGCCGGACCTTTTACGCCCCACACATTAGAAACAGTAAAAACAAAAAAATTGCTTTGCATGTAGCCTCAAAAGCGAAATATCTGTGACAGAATAATTGCTTCTTTAATTTTGAAAATTCGCACGCTATACGTGCAACAACACATAGGAGTTGATGATGAGCCATTGCTTTGGCATTTCACAGCGCGCACTTACACTCATGAACTGTATTTACAAAGGAATAGAACTTTTAGTGCTCCTTGAACTGACAAAGTGTCCCTGATTAATGTATCAAAATAACCCAGTGAAAAGCATATGATTCTGCATCTATATATATATCCCCTAAATTTGCAACGAGCTAAATCAGTATCATTTAAGTGGCTCCACGGCACATGGTGAGTTGTGATCCTAAAATGTACTTGTATATGTTAGATGCTCAACATATGTGACTAGCTAATGATTCTGGAGTTCACATTCTCCTCTCAGCGAAGATGATTCAGATTGTTCGTTCCCCATATCTCTGGTCTTGTGCAGAAGAAAAGTTCCTGCAACAATTGTCACAAACCCACAAAGCTCGGTTGCTATCTGCGTTGCATTCTGAGAGGCCCAGTCCTGGAATGACTCTCCGCCATGCGCAAGCGGAAGCTCAAGCCCGACGACGCGAACTACAACGTCCTGACCAAGTGCCCGTGCGACGCCGGCAGGGTCGACGAGGCGCACAGGGCGCTGGTCGACATGCAGCTCAAGGGCACCGTGCCGGGCGCCGCCAACGTACCGCGTCCTCGTCGACGGGTGCTGCAGGGCTCGCGACTTCGAGCTGGGTCTACGGGTTTTCAACGCGATGTTGGCGAGCGGACACTGTCCTGAAGCTCGCACCTTCAGGCACCTTGTGAGAGGGCTCGGCGAGGACGGCAAGGTGGAGGAGGCGTGCTTCGTCTTGGAGCAGATGGCGAGGAGGGAGATGAGCTTGGATGCAGATGGGTGGCAAGCTGTTGTCACCTGCGTTCGCAGCACCCAGGCAAGTGAGATCAAGCTTGTCAATGAGTTAGTGTTGTCAAATTGATATTTTTCGTTTCCCAATCCACCCCAGGGATTAGGATTTGTTGGCGGATCAGCTGGCGAGGGCTAGCTAGAGAGCCTTTGGCCAGCCACTAACTAGTTGAGTTCAGCATTTTGATTCATATATCGATCTCTAGTCGATTAGTCAAGTTACGTTTTTCTTCCTTGTAATTCTGCTTGATTTGCCTGAATTTGCTTGAATTCTGGAGTATCTGTTTTACCAACAACCAGCTGCCCAGTTGGGGCATGGTGGGTGTATCAACGTTCTATTTGAGACGCCCTTTGGCTTCGCAATATTCGTTTATGATGGGATCAAGCTCCTTAAACCAAATGCCATGCAGGTACTTGCATTGTTTCTTTGATTATTCCTTCCAGTTTGATTTTGTTTAAGATGCCATGCAAAGTGTGATTTGATTTATTTACTCATGTGCCTGTCTGTTAATTTGCTCTCTATTGTCAGTCTTTGTCATCTACCTATTTTTTTCTAAATTCTTTGTGCTGTGCAGGATATCTAGGCAGACTTCGTCAGCGAATATGTGGCAAAAAGAGTTAGTACCCCTTTCTCCCCTGATTCTAATTTTTTCACTACGATGCTTGTACTGTTCAATTTAACCACCTGAGCAGCGATCTTGCATGTTTCATGTTTACCACTTTGATTTATTCTTTGCATTGAATGAACAAATATGAACATCAGCTCATTTGTTCATTAGCTGTTTACTAATTTTGTTTTCCATAAAAGCAGATCGGGAAGCATGTAGCATGATTTTGTTATGGTCATTATGGGTGTGAAGAATTATCCGAAAAATAGATGGGCATAGGTTGGTGATACCCATTGCATGTGTGCCAATTGTTTGACTTGCTAGTTAGGGCTGATTTGAGACCTGGCAAGATGATGGTATTACTAACAAAGAACGCCAATATGTCCTTCTTTTCATAATACATTGCATTAGTTTAACACATGGACTTATTCTCGTTATGATTTACACTGCAATAATTGAGGACTTGAACAAGCATTTATCATGCTGAGGTGTGGCATAATTTTGCACTAATAGTGTTTCCTCCCCTTAACATATGTTTGTCGTTGTTCATTTGTTTAATAGGCGGTTGCGCTGAAAGAGTTTAAAACTTTTTGAGGACAAGTTGGCTGCCATTAATCATGAAACTGGTGTCAGTGAAGCGTTTGCTACGATGATCCAGAAGTATACGGCCCTCTGCAGAAACTACCTGTCGGAAATGATAATTATAGAGATATCATTGAAAAGCGCTTGGTTAGTGTTAAAGCTCCTTTGTTTTTCACGTCTATGAATAATTTTGAGCACCAGCTTTTCTGTGGATTATTTCAGCATATACCCTGCATGAGTGGTCCTCATGTGGATAAAGTTAATGTGTGGCTTGAAGATTCAGATGCGGTGTCTAGTGCTTGGAGAAAATTCGGAGCTGATTAAAGAGGATCGCTTTCCGATGAGTGCAGGAATGACATTTCTCCTGAATCGTCATAAGTTTGGAGTCCATCCAGATATGTTGGTGAGCCCATTACCTCCTTTGTATGTCTGACATTGAAGTGTTTCCTGATTTTTCACTGACCAAAGTATTTTTATGCAATATATGAATTGTTTCCAGAATTTTGCATACGCGTGTTTTTTTCTGTATTATTGTGGTTTCTGCATTATTGACATAACAATGCTCCTTGTATCCAGGTTACTAAACTTATTATTGAGAAGGCAGGTGTCGTGTTCGAGTGTGATCGTTGTGTGAACCAACATAATGACCCCCTGCATAGTGCTGCTGAGCACATTATCTCGCATTGACACACAGAGTTGGGATTTAATGAAAGTTGCGGCAGCGTTCAAGGTGATATGCTGCCCTGGAGAAAAAGATGAACCTGAAGAACGGGTAAGCCATAATAATTTTGTGAATGCGTCCGCATATGATGGAAATTTCTCATTCAGCTAATGCCAGTGTGCTTCTTCCATCTGTTTACAAGACTACAACTGGAGAGGTTTAGAGATGATGCACCTAAATATAAAGATAAGATCTTGAAGGTGTCTTGCTTGATAGTCTATAATGAAATATTCAGGGCCCGTGAACTTAGGCTTAAGACGGCTCGAGTATTGTTCCGTTTGGTGAAGTGGGCCAAAGAGGCGTATGAAGCTGAGCAAGCAGGTGAAGCTGCAAGTGATCATGAAATTGGTCCTGATGGGAAGGGGATTCATCCTGGTATCACCCCTGTAATCATTGATGAACTTACAGAGTGCGTGTGTGATATCATTCTTTCAGCAGGACGTAAGGAAAGACAGGTATGCTTCGTGTGCTCCATCTGAACACTCTAAAAAGAAGAACAAAAACAAAATCGAATGGAAGAACACAAACACGCGCTTCTCCAGAGTCTTGCTGCAAGTTAGTTTTGTTTTACTTGATAGTTGTTAAGGGCGAGTTATCGAACTCTCTAGTTGTCATGTCCCTACAATCATGATTAACCTTATTAATTTACAGAGGTAAATTAATAAAATATGATATTGAAGTTGTAATCTCAATGCGAAATGTAAGACCTCATAATTTGTCATGTTTCGAAAAATGTAGGTAATATACCTTACAATTTGAGTTAGAATTCAGAATTAGGAGGCACAAGGTGGATAATCTCCCAGTAATTAAACAATGGAGTCTCTTTTGTGGCCTAATTTTTTCAGGTTCATATTCCCTGGAGCCGAAGTTGCATCAGAATCTGGTGATGTCTCAAATATGGTGATTGAGAAATTAGGGGCCCGCATACAACAAGATGCCTTTCCATTCGCAAATATTTATCAGCATTAACTTTGCCTTAGTGAGTTTTGACTATTAGTAGTTTCTAAATTATTTATGTAACATGAAAGCTCCATTTTTAGATTTGCAACAAAAAAAAATACTATGCAAACATTCTACATTTTAATTCGCTCCTGTACTGCTTAAAAACTAATGGTCACAAATTTAGAATGTCAAAGCTTATGAGTTTAGAAACTATTTCATATTTTAATTGGTCTACTTCCAATTGCATGGCCATGTGTTATTTTAGGTAAACTACAAAGGTAAAAATTGTTAATTACATCCATCCATGGAAAGCCCAATGGGGGAGCTTGAAGATTAAAACCACACCAAAACTCTATATATAAAAAAAACTTGAACTATATCATGATTTTAGTGTGTGTTTTAACAAAAAAAAAAAAACATAAGACAGCATCCAAGCCTTTTTTTTTTTTACAAAAAAAGAAGAAGAAAAATTCAGGCTCTTGGCATTTTGGCTGCTTCCTGGGCTGTTTACAGGATTTCCAAATCATAGAAATAAGAAAAACATAGGAATTGCATAGGAATTGCAAAAAAAAAAGATTGGAAAAATATAGGATTGATCCTTTGGATGGTTGGTAGGAAAAATATAGTAATGCTTAGTATTAACTTAACATGATCAATGTTGGAATGATTTAATCTATGCAACTTGAGGCTAAATACATAGAACAATTAGGGCTCCTTTGAGGAATTTCATAGGATTGAAATCCTATAAGAAATTTTCCTATTTGACCCTTTGATTTAAAGGATTGGAGTTTTCGAAATCTTATACAATTCCTATGGAATGGCTCATTGTATGTATGTTTTGGAGAAAAATTAGCAATAGATTCAACCTTTTGGAAAAATTCCAGTGAGTCTATCTCTCTCATCTGATTCGTGCTTTTTCCTACGGTTCATTCAACGATCGTTCCTATGTTTTTCTTGTGTTTTTCAATCCTCTGTTTTGCACCTATATTCGTATCAATATCCAGTGTTTTGCCTCGATCCTATGCATATGAATAGAAAAAAGAGTTCCAAGTCGATGATAATTTTCCTATGGAATTCCTTATGAATAATAACCAAAGGAAATTTTCCTATTCTTTTCCTTTGCTCAAATCCTACAAAACAAATGGATAAATAGTTGTTCATATGTTTTCCCTCCATTTTTTTCCTCCAAAACGAATGAGCCCAATTTAGCTTGAAAAATATAGGGTAAATAACCGTCAATTTAGTCCTACATGCGTCTAAGAGAACACATCATAATTTTGTTAGGCGTCTGGTAATTTTGAAACATGACTTTTAGTCCTTTCTTTTAAGATAAATGAAGCTTTTATTAATCTCAGACAATAATATCAAAGTTGATAAAACCTACTAATAATACTCCCGGCTTCTGGATAAATGCACCGATCGACCTAGAACACATACACACCCACACAGCGAAATATGACTTTCAGTCTGGTGCAGAAATAAGATCGAACAGAAATGCAGCACTTTCTCTTGGTGCTATCTCTTACTCAACACAAAAATTTGAAGTTATCTTTTAAGGAGATAAACGCTAGATATTTCGTAGCGAAATGCAGCATCGCATTCTGTGTTTGCCTAAAAGTCGAGTTGCTGGCAGAATCGAATCAAACGTGCAAAATGTCAATTGGACATACGCATGCAGTTGAGCTTGGTCTAGATGTGCATAAAACCAGGTACTACCCATATATGGATCGGATGTCCACATATGTGGACTGGATTGTCCATAGGAGAACACCTAATGTTGTACTTCCTCCGTTTCATAATGTAAGTTTTTCTAGCATTGCTCATATTCATATAGATGTTAATGAATCCAAACATATATGTGTGTCTAGATTCATTAACATCTATATAAATATGGACGATGCTAGAAAGTCTTACATTATGAAACGGGAGTATTTGTTTGTTTACACCGGTAATATCGATATTTGTCTTTGAGGCACTTACTTGATGACAATTTACTACTAGGTCACTGAAGCAGATAAAAGTTCACTTTTGATTGAAAAGAAAACACAGAGAAATTTGCATGCATGACCATTTTGTTCATCATCCTATTCGGATTTTGGATTTGAAATTCAAATAAAATGAGAAACCTGAGAAGGAACTCAAAATAATTTGTACTTCTCAAAATTCAAAAGCTGTAACGAAAAATTCTAAAAGAAATAGAAATTAAAATTTGAAAATTTTAGGAGCTTGTCTGTTTGATTTTTTTTAATTTCTGGCTTTTCCAAATTATATACTCAAGAATTTGGTACAATAACTTTTTTGATAAAGTTTTAAACCAAACAAACTACCACACACCTTTACCTCATCAAAAATTTGTAATGCTGAAATTTAGCATTATCAAATTTTGGTATGTATTTTTGGCATCAAATAAAATTGACAGTATGTTTTGATTTTTTTAATATATTTTACCGGCCAGCCAATCTATAAAATAATCTATTATATACTTAAAAGGTCTATTAAACTTATTATAAACACTCTAGAACCGTCACATGACACTCCTATAAACGCTCTTAGTGATAGACATATAGTTGTATTGCATTCGGTTTCCCTTAGTGTCTCCCGATTTTGTTTCTATAAGTCCTTGATTAATCTAATTATCGGATTGACTCTTATACCTTTCATGGTATTAGATGATATCCGCTTTCACCATAAACCCTAACCCTAACCCTTTCGGCACGCGCCGCACCCCTCTCTTCCCCATGCCATGGCCGACGGTTCTCTCTCCCCTGCAGCTGCGGTCGACACTGCCTCCACCGCCGTCGCCGATGCCGTGCGTAAAGCGTTCCATCCTTCCATCCACCATGACATCGATCCGTCACCGCCGCCAACGTTGCTGACTCGGAAGACGCGATGGCCTCCAACGCCACATGGAAGACCTCCAACGCCACACGGAAGGTGCTCATCTCCTTCCTCTACAAGGTGTCGCTGCCCGTATTTCGCCACCGACCTCTCCAACTGCCACGACGACGACTGGCTCCACTTCTCCGGCAACCTACGTCGACAGCTACCTCTTCGCCCAGGCTCTCCTCCACCAAAGTTGTGGCGGCTACGATCGGCCTTATCCATTAGAGTAGCATTCATGTTTAACTTTAATGCTGCTATATCATTAATGGATAGAAGTAGCAATATTTTTATAATATTTTTATATGGATTTAGAAATAAATGAGATATGAAACCTAAGTAGTGGATATTTTAGTGTATTAAGGTTTATTATGCTTATTTTATTGGTACATATGCAGTTTCATCTATTACTCGGCTTTTTAAAACACACTCCCTCCGTTTTTTAATAGATGACGCCGTTGACTTTTTCTCACATGTTTGACCATTCGTATCATTTAAAAATTTTATGCAAATGTATAAGATATAAATCACACTTAAAGTACTACGAGTGATAAAACAACTCATAACAAAATAAATTATAATTACGTAAATTTTTTGAATAAGATGAATGGTTAAACATGTGAGAAAAAATCAACGGCGTCATCTATTAAAAAAACAGAGGTAGTAATAAGTAGCAGTAATTTATATGGTACTCGGTCAAAGTGTTTTTATTTAAATATAAGAAATGTTCTTATCATTCAGTATCATTTAAGTAGTAATGATGAAATGTTCTTATTTAAATACAACAAGATTCCCACGCATCCACGTGGGTCTTTCTAGTTAAAAGAAAAGAAGAAAAAAACAGAGGACTTACAGTTCTTGGTGATTAAGACAAACTAACCATGTGCGCAGCATATCCAATTACTCTTTGCCTCTGCTTTTCAGCAAGGTAGGTACCTATCGCATATACTAACCTTAATGCGCCGAAAGGCACGCAGGCATATATACACACGGTCGAGTATCACGTTTAATTTACATGTAAAAAATCTGTTATTGAAAAGCTACAATTAAAGGTAGTGAGCATATATCCCCATGTATGATACATGGCAACCATGATAACATTGTTCGCTAGCAGTAGCAATCCATCCGTATACAATATTAGGCTCAGACCGAATATATGGATTTCTTTTTTTTTTTTGAATTACACACTCACAACGCACGCGTACTCACCCCTATGAACACACGCACGCAAACCCTACCCCTATAAGCATCTTCAAAGACTGGGCTGGCAAATCCTGGAGATTGACGAAGTCACCACAGGCACCTCGCTGTCGACGGGTACATCGCCTACCACTGAAAGCACAACGCCGTTAAATCTGGAAAATTCGGTTCTACGAGGAGTCAAACCCAAAACCTCAGATGCTACTGAGGCTCTTATAACCACTAGGCTACATGCCCTTTCGCCGAATATCTGGATTTCTGGCTGTCCGACCAAACCTTTCCAAGATTCGACCTCTTCCCAAATTCCATCAGGAGGAATAGGAATAATAATTAGGCTTTGATTAACATGCCACTCTGATTATAAAATGAGCACCTCCAAGACACACCCTTGGCTCACAACAAACAAGTAGTACTACACAGCCAAGTGATATTTCTTGATCTCCTGGCTACTACTACCTGTGCTAAGCTGCTTGATTACACATTGCTCTTACAATGTCCAAGATTAGCAGCGTCATTTCCGGCATCATCAGGTAAGAGATCTTTTTTTTTTTTACCAGCATCAATTTTAATGTTGGTTTGTATACCATGTAAATCCATCCTTCTCTCGTACCAAAAATATGGATGGTTTTAAGTGTAGTGGGATACCGTGTTTTTGTCTGTCTCTCAGCAATAGGCCATCTGTTGTAGACGTGCGGCGTGACGTATTGGTTGCTATAGTTTTGTAATTTCTTTTTCTATATATACTATGTCACTATATGATCATCTCGCACTATCTGGTACTCCCTCCGTCTAAGTTATAAGTCAAAATTTGACTTTTGTTAAAGTCAAACTATTTTAAGTTTGACCAAATTTGTTGAAAAAAAAGTAATATTTTCAACCAAAGATAAATTTATTATGAAAATATATTCAATTATTGATTTGATGAAACTAATTTAGTATTATAAATATTACTATATTTGTCCATAAACTTTTTCGAACTTGATTTTCTCATCATGGTTTAATGTTTGTTTATTAATTACTCCCTTCGTATTTTAATGTATGACGCCGTTGACTTTTCGACCAACGTTTGACCATTCGTTTTATTCAAAATTTTTGTGCAAGTATGAAAATATTTATGTCATGTTTAAAGAATATTTGATGACGAATCAAGTCATAATAAAATAAATAATAATTACATAATTTTTTTGAATAAGACGAATAGTCAAACGTTAGACGAATAGTCAACGGCGTTATACATTAAAATATGGAGGTGCTACTAATTAGTTGCTTGTGTTTTGTGTTGAATAGCCGGCGGTGCTACGGCGTGTACGCGCGGGCGGTGGTGACCACGCTCGCCTCCGACGCAGCGGCGGCCGGCCGGCGAACGGACGTCGCGGCTGCAGTGACGTGGCCTGGATGCGGGACCCGAAGACGGGGTGCTGGGCCCCGGAGAACCGGGTGGATGAGGTGGACGCCGTCGACCTCCGCAACCGGCTGCTCAACTACAAGTGACTATATATATATAGCTAATTGAAAGTGAGAAAACCAAATTAATGATCGATCGATGGGTGGATAAGAGTGATCGTAGTTACGCATATATACTTGCATGGAGCTAGTTTTAGAATAACCAGTGCATAATTTACTCTCATCTACGTGGCAAGCCACTAGCTAGCATGCATGGTACCACAACATATTTACTGCAAGATCTAGTGCAAGTTACAGCATTGGATATGATCTATATATACGTGTGTTCAGTGACAGTGACACCGGTGGATTACGCAAATTTTGACAATTTGACCTTCTGTAAAAACTAATTTTATAGATGATTCGTGGCCAAAACTTATTTCAAAAATGACCATTTTGTTCAGCGCCAAATCATATGGCGCTGAACTTAGACACCTCAGCGCCAAATAGCACGGCGCTGAATACACGTTAGTACACTGACTCAGTCTCCCATCCGCGGTGGCACGGCATTCAGCTCCAGTTGACGTGGCACTGAGCTGTTTAAGTTCAGTGCCATACGATTTGACACTGAACAAAATGGTCATTTCTAAAATAAGTTTTAGCCACCGTTCATTTATAAAATTAGTTTTTGCAAATGGTCAAATTGTCAAAATTTGTGGGTGGCTTTGGTTAGGATACTGCTGATAAAAAAAAAGGGACAATTTGAACCATGTCACACAAAATTTGCAAAATTTGTGATATGCCACCCTGACCCACATGTCATTGACTCATGTGGGTCCTACATGTCATTGAGATACGGGTGGCATATCTCAAATTTTGTAAATACTAGAAAAAAATGACCGTGCGTTGCAACGGGTGAAGTATATTTTAATCTTATTATTGTTATATGGTTTAGTTAAGATGAAATTCACTGTGGGAGTTCGCTTGGATATATACATTTTTAGAAAATCATGATGCAGTTAGGAGTAGATCATCTCAAGTTAGCATGCGAGTTTTTTTAAACAGATTTCTTACATAATTCCTTATGGATTACCAAAAGTGAACGATCTTAAAAACCGACTCAAATACGAATATGTATTTCCAAAAGCAAATGAACTTAAAAACCGACTCATACACGGATGACGTACCAAAATACCGACAAAAACATCTTCAATTTTTATAATAGTAGAGATAGGGTGGCATGGTTCCAACAAACCCAAAAAAAAAAAAGCACAGCAATAAAAACCCCTACCCGCGGGTCGTGCCCGAGTACAACCCCTAAGTGCATCCAGTGGGTAGTGCCCGAGGTACACATCGGACTCTGATCGAGACTGCTTTTCTTCGAGGCACATATGCCTTTAGGTGATCTCCCTCGCAGGCCGTGCCCGAGGTATCGCCCCAGGGTGCACACAGAGGGTAGTTCTCGAGGCACACATTGGACCCCAAACGACACTACTACTGCTCGGGGCATATTTGCCTTTAGGTGCAGCCCCCGAGGGCTACGCTCAGGGTACTTGTCTCTCGGGGGATGTACCTATAACACATCTCCCCTGTGATTGACCCCCGAGTAATATTTACATTTTCAAAGTATCTACATAGGTAACTTGGTATGTCTCTAGTAAGCTATGTCCATCGCATAAAATTCTTCCAACGATATATTCGATAAGCTTGCCAAACATAATGCATGAGATCTTCTGTTGTAATGCATGGAAGCGTACCCGGGGCCCGGGCACGGCTAGGGAAGACGGGTATCCTATGTATCTGGGACCTGAGCATGTCTCGAGGCCCGGACACCACGTGCACCTCAAAATAAAAAGCCTGAGGAGTTGGATCACTCCCAGGGTGAAAAACAAATCACACAAACGTTGAGGCTATGCAGCCGCAGCATTGCCGTTTCTCCTATATCTTTCTTGTGGTTGGACTGTACGTAGCTGATGGCTGCAACGCAGCCAACTACTAGCACTGCCGAACACACTCGTTGTCGGCGAAGAGCCTGATGGCGTCTATTGCCCCGGGTTCTCTATGTCGGTTTATGCCCTGGACTCACCACCTCGAGGCAGAATTGTTAGGCACCGCTGGCAGGCTGTGTAGAATGATGGGCCCAGCGACCTGTTCGAGGGCGACATCATCATGCCACTGACAATAGTATCATGCACAAGAAATTACTTTTTGTTTTTAATATATGATATCGTCGACTTTTTTTTTATAACGTTTGACCATTCGATTTATTCAAAATTTTTATGTAAATATAAAAAAATTAAGTCATGTTTAAAGAACATTCGAAGATAATTCAAATCACAATAAAATACATGATAATCACATTAAATTTTTTTAATAAAACAAATGGTGAAATATATTAAAAAAAGTTAACGGCGTCATCTAATTAAAACGGAGAGAGGTTTCTGAAGCTTTAAATTTCAGAGTTCTTGTTTTTTCCCTAGTTACGTGGAAGATGCAAACGCGTACGCACCTTTACGCACATCAGTGACAACATTACACCCAATATATGAATGTCCCCTAATACACACCCAAGAGACAGAAACTAGCAGCAATGAATTCCAATAAATCCCTGATTTTTACAAAATTATTTTAAATAAATTCCTGATCCTACTAAATTAATTATATATTATTGTCTCACATAAATATAATATATCCGTGGACATCGAGAATTAAAATCTGATGAGTGGGTTAGCACTCAATCATTATATTTTAGTGTTTTTCAATGGGAGTGCTACCTTAGTACTAGTTAGCTTTCATGATCCGGTGGAATGCTCTGCTTTGGCAGCCTTTCCACATTGTTATTTATCTTTTCTTTTCTTTAAAAAGCATTGGCCGGGGGTGTTCCTTGGCTCAAAAAAAACCAATGAGATTGTAATTTACTACCTTCATTCTTAAATAAATACATTTCTAGTTCTTAAATTTTATCTGAAATAAGTAAATTTGTAAAGTATTCCTTTTCTACTCAACTACCCGTCATTTAAATTTCTATAACCATATAGATACACACTTATTTATAGATGGAGGTAGTATTTTCTTATTTAATATATTCTTACTAGTAGTGCTAAAAAATATTGGAATTGCACAATACTACAAAAACCATCTTTCGTGGCGACAATTTTGGGTTTTTGCTGGCAGCATTTAGAGCAGCCACAAAGCAAAGGCAAGTAAGAAGTTCAATTTTCGCTGGCAGTCCACATAAGGCAGCCGCCAGCAAAAATAATCGCTGGCGGCTGCCTTATGTGGACCGCCAGCGAAAATTGAACTTCTCTAGCGGTTTTTTGCCGCCAGCGAAGATGCTTCATCTTAACTAGCCTTTGCTTTGTGGTTGCTCTAAATGCCGCCATCGAAAACTCAAAATGGTCGCCACGAAAGATGGTTTTCGTAGTATTGTGCAATTCCAATATTTTTAGCACTGCTAGGAAGAATATATTAAATAAGAAAATACTACCTCCATCTATAAATAAGCGTGTATCTATCACTTGAAGGAAAAAAATTAGTATGGTTATAGAAATTTAAATGACGGGTAGTTGAGTAGAAAAGGAATACTTTACAAATTTACTTATTTCAGATAAAATTTAAGAACTAGGAAATGTATTTATTTAAGAATGAAGGTAGTAAATTACAATCTCATTGGTTTTTTTTGAGCCAAGGAACACCCCCGGCCAATGCTTTTTAAAGAAAAGAAAAGATAAATAACAATGTGGAAAGGCTGCCAAAGCAGAGCATTCCACCGGATCATGAAAGCTAACTAGTACTAAGGTAGCACTCCCATTGAAAAACACTAAAATATAATGATTGAGTGCTAACCCACTCATCAGATTTTAATTCTCGATGTCCACGGATATATTATATTTATGTGAGACAATAATATATAATTAATTTAGTAGGATCAGGAATTTATTTAAAATAATTTTGTAAAAATCAGGGATTTATTGGAATTCATTGCTGCTAGTTTCTGTCTCTTGGGTGTGTATTAGGGGACATTCATATATTGGGTGTAATGTTGTCACTGATGTGCGTAAAGGTGCGTACGCGTTTGCATGTTGAGGGAGAAGTGGGATGGGAGGGAGAGGAGTGGTTGGAGTGTATGCGTTGAATGCGTTGGACTTGGTCTCACCGCGCGTGAATGCGGGATTTATGCCTATCCCACGAATTTTTATGGCGGTGGCTATTACGCCCCGCTACTGAAAATCTCTTTTTACTAGCGGGGTCTTAGGAGCTAGCGCCGCTTGTAAAAATAGAGGTGTTTTTGCAAGTGGTGTTCTTAAGTAACCGCTGGTGGTTCTAAACCCTCTATCTCTCGTTAGAATTTCGCAAGCGGATTTCTCATATAACCGCCAGCGAAAAAAATCGGATACCGCCATGAAAAATCATTTTTCTAGTAGTGGCATTAGCAAAGCCAATATTATGCATATTTCTCCATTTTCTTATCTAGCTTTCATAATTGCCGGTTAAAAGAAATGGTAAGCTTTATTAAGCAATGAGACCTAAGGATTAGCACGCTTCTCACCATATGTGGCAATATAAAACAATTGTTATATTAATTCATGTATTAGTTTATTCTTCCACCTATGAACTCTTATACTAATTCCCCATCTACTCTTCTACTATTTTATTCCCTCGTTCACCTCTGTACCATGACATGCCCTTTTTCTGTATCTTTATTTTTTTAAAATTGGTATAATTCCATATAGAGCCTCACTCCGGTGCTTTCTACTTGGAGTAGAAAATAATCTAAACCGTTGATCTCAATAGATCCAAAGGTTTAAATCTATTTCTACTACCACCTCAAATAACAGTAGTAGAATCGTGGAAGGGTAATATTGTCTAGGAAAAAATATTTGTGGAGAGGTATAATTGTAATTATGCAGTAACCCTAGCCTCTCTCTCATTCGTTCGTTACTCAGCCAAAGATGGATGCAAGGATTCCAAATCGAATCTGGAGCCGACGCCGCACGTCTCCTCCCTTCCTTTACACTCGCCGCCATCATCGCCCTCGCCTCGTCCGCCGCCTCCGTCAACCTCGCCGCCGGCCGGAATACGATACAACCAACCCTTAGACTGACCGAGACGGTAAAAAAAATATAAATGTCAAATTTACCCCTAAACTGATTTATTAAAATTACCAACTTACTCTTAATAATAAACGGTTCAGATTAATTCTACTTGTAGTATAATACTACGATTAGAGGGCACCGGAGCGTTGCCCTTCCATATATTATAGAACATTATAGAACGGATGAAGTTTTTTTTTTTTAAGATTGTCAATGAAGACCTATAAATATTTATCTGTCCATCAGGATGTCGATGACCAATTGGTATCCAATTAGTACGCGTGCCAAAGTTGGAGAATGTTTTTGGTTGCGATCCTGTGCTTGTATCTCTTAAGATGTTGTAATATGTCACTAGTAGGTTTTTCTAGGCGGCTCAAAACCTATTTTTGCGTGCGGAAGGCTAGCCTATCTGCCCCTAATGATCTGTGAAAATCCTTTTTTACAGGAAGCGCACCCGCTCGTGAAAATTTGTGTGGGTGCTTATGTCGTCTGCACGTAAAAATAAAAATCCGAAAAAAAATCAAAGAATTGAAACCCTAGAATCCCAGCGGCAGTAGCGCGGATCCGGCCGTCGCAGCGTCGGTGTTGGCGGGGCCGGCGGAGGCGGATCCACCCACCGCCATCCGTCGAGCGAGCACACCTCCTGTCGTCACGAGCTGAGCCTGTCACTGAGGAAGCCTGAGCCGGCTGCCATCACTGTCGTGCGCCGCGCCCGAGGTGTTGCCCGCCGTGGTTGTCGCGGGGCTCGCC
>CM020180.1:20949202-20963238 GCA_009805545.1 Oryza longistaminata | reverse complement strand
GCCGCCCGCTGCCGTGTGCCGCGCCAGCTACCACCCACCGCCGTGCGCCGCGCCGGCTGCCGCCATTGCCTGCCAGTGAGTGAGAGAGGAGAGGAGGTGAGAGAGAGAGGAGAGGAGAGGATAAGGATGAAATAATGAGGAGAGGAAGTGAGAGAACATAAGGATGAAAAATTTTGAAGTGTTGTGGAGGGGAAAAGAGGAGGTAACTCAGACTTTAGGCAGATCCTTAAGAGCCTAGTGAGAAAATGGATTTTCGCGTGTAGCCTCTTAAGAGGTCCGCCTGTAAAAATATGCTTATTTTTTGCGTGCAGTCCTCATAAACAGCTATATACGAAAATAAAGGTCGATTTTAGTAGATGAGAACAGTTCCGATCCGTCTGCAGTCTAATCTAAGGAGGGTCTCGTCAAAAAAAATTCATTTTTTAAGTAGCGTGTGGATCTCCTTTGTAATATTTTGACATATCTTGTGTTATAACATCGTCGTGCTGTAATTTCCTCCGGTTGTTTAAACAATCTACACAGTTTCGAAAAAAAGATGAAACAATTATATTTGATAAGGGTTGCTCGGAATGCCTGATTGGAGAGGACCTTATTATTGCCGTTGTAGTTGACTGTGCATGGTTGGTGCACTTGATACTGACCAGTGAGGAGGTTTGATTGCGATGGCGAACATATATTCCAACAACTAGAGCGAATCTGTTCAGAGAGCTGCTGATAGCTACAACTTCTCTCATATTTAAAAGCTTATCAAACAATTTAGTTCTTTCTTAAATTTTAAATTTTAATAAGTAGTAGTTACATAATTACTCCCTTCGTACTTTAATGATGACACCATTAACTTTTTTTTATCAACATTTGACCATTCGACCCATTAAAAAAATTATGTAATTATTATTTATTTCATTGTGACTTGATTTATCATTAAATTTTCTTTAAGTATTACATGAATATTTTTATATCACAAAAAAATTAAATAAGATGAATGCTCAAACGTTGATCATACATTAAAACACAGAGGGAGTAGTAGATGGTAAGTCGGAATCTGATTTCTTTTCAGTTTATCTGTATTCTCACGAGCTGAATATTTTTTTTTTTACTGAAATCACGAGCTGAAATTTTACCGGTAATTTCTCATACTAATATTCTAAAGGTTCCCACGAACAGTCCCCACGATAGTTGAGGCCCAACTGCTCTCCTTCTACTGACTCTCACGCACTAATAACTACTCCACTTACATGGTTTTCTCCTCTACCGACCGCAACATACACAAACCTCCATGCCGACGAGGACGACGATCATCTGCCTCCTCGCCTTCCTCGCCGCCGCCGCCGCCGCCACGGGCGACGGCACGACGCACCTCCACTTCTGCATCCACGAGACGTTCGCGGGCGACGACGCCACCACGGCCGCGGGCCTTCCCTGGCGCCGTCCCCGCTTGCCGTCGCCGGCAGCAACTCGTCGTCGTCGTTCGGCAGCGGTGGGCGCCCTGGACGACGAGCTCCGGGAGGGCTCGGACGCGGCGTCGCGGTACTGGGGCGGGTGGAGGGCTCGTCGTGCAGGCCGACCTGGGAAACCCGGCGGCGGCGTGGACGCTGCTGACCCTCGCCTTCGCCGGCGGGGACTACAAACGGGAGCACGCTGGTGCTGGACGGCCGCGTCGACTTCGGCGCCGGCGGCGACATGGAGCGCGCCGTGGTGGGCGGCACGGGGAGGTTCCGGCGGGCGAGGGGGTACAGCCTCATGACCAAGTTCGGCAACCCCACGCCCAACCCGGCGTCTTCGAGATGGACGTCTACGTCACCACCATGGCCTAGCCAGCTTAATTACTTTCCTCATCTTGATTGTAATTAAGTCGTCGTTAATTAAGCTCGGCCATGCTGGCCCGTCGATGCTCTCAACTAGTAATTGGCAATTGCATTGCACGCGGGCCTGTGACTGTGAATTTGTGATGTGTTCTGAGAGAAAATAAAAATTCGGGATTTTGTTTTTCACCTCCAGTACTCGTCTTCTTCGAAAGAATAACGAAAATGTTGAAGCAAAAGTGTGTGACCATGCATGGAAATTTCTTTACAGGATTTCACCTGGTTAGTGTGTTTGCCGTTGGTGGTCGGAAGCATTTTAAGGCAACAGGACATCACTAGTGTACTTCCTCTTCTTCTGGTTCGATAATTCTTTTTAAGTTTTAAATACGGTTGAAGTTAAAGGCAAAGATACTTTGCGGGTTTTCAAGGCTTAGAATCGCTTCATGATTGCATCATAATCGATACTTTTTGAATATCTCTTGCTCAGTATCACTCCTTCCCAAATTGACCATAATATAATAGAATTTAAAATTTCTCAAATTGACATGATATAAATCGCATGTACACGGATTTCATCAGAATACAATTAATGCAACATGCGAGAATATGTGCAGGCTAAGGTGTGATTGACATGGTGTTTTAATCGAACATACATTGTGGGAGAATGCGTACATGGTGTCTTAATTGATGTGATTTAATTATTCTTGGTATTGATATATAAACATATATAATGATTAATTTGGGGAGGATGGAGTATATTATACTGTCAAACCAAAGCCAATTATCTTATATCTTATTTGCACAGATCTGTCTTGATAATTTTCATTGCTGAAAATATGCACTCAACAGAGATACACCCAATGGGCAATGGAAGCTCAATGAAACGAACACCAATGGAAATTAATGTTCTATGCTTAGTGGTCTTAACCGTCAGCTGGGCAAGACTTGAGATATTAGTACATTCATTAAATTCCTCACTTCTCCTAATACTCCCTCCGGGTTGATAATACTTGTCGTTTTGAAAAGGACACGGTCTTTTAAAAATAACTTTGATCATTATTTTCTATTATAATATGTATAAAGTGTTAACAAATATATGATTTTATTAAGTTTTTTTAAGAGTAATCTATACATGTAGTCACCATATTTGAAAGATAAATATTTAAAAAATGATTCATAATCAAGATTCTAAAGTTTGACCTCACCCTTGTCTAAAACGACAAGTATTATCAGCCCGGAGGGAGTATTAAGAATGAAGGTTTGAAGCTGACATCTTAGCAATGACTTAGCTTCTGTGAGAGGGACTAAAGTTTAGTCCCTCCTTCCAAACATCACCTTAAAATCTTTGCAAGTCGAACAAGCTTATTAACATTGAATTTTGAGAAGGAGTTTCTTGGATCAAGGCAAGACATGCCATACCACAAGCTCCGAGGAGACTTCATTGAAGTGATGATTCATTCATGCAAAGTTGCATCAATAACGACATTGAAAATGTTAACATTGTAATAATGATATTGAGTCACTTACTCACCTTGTACTTCTCTCCGAACAGATTAACCCATAACTCAATGAGATCATCCATGGCATATATATTTGGCACATCAATCTCATATCTATCCCTCAGAAAGCTTTTGACTTGGCCGAATAATGGAGCACATCCATTGTCCCTCATATCTTGCAAACGCTCTTTCACATACCAAGATCAAACCCATAGCTTCGACAGTATCTTGATCCTTCCGTTGCAAAGCTTTTGATATAGCTCATTTGTGATGCTGAGTAAGGATATTATGAAATGCATGATGAATATAATACAAATTCAAAGTACTCCATCTTCTTTAACAAACCTGCAGCTCCAGCATGATTTGAGTGCTCACGAGCATATCCACTTACAGATCTAGTTACAGTTACCAGAACATCCACCATTGCCTCCCACACAATTTTTAAATTTAACTCGGTGAGCTGTACCGTATGTCCCTAAAATACCGATCAGGTATAATCTGTCTGTACATCCCTCATTCTTATTGTCTTAACAGTTTTTTTTTTTTTTACAAATTCTTCTATGTAATAATCAATCCTATACTTAGAAAATAAATCAAATATATTTTGATGAGGATACCTTGAAATATTTTAATGGAGAGTACCTTATATACTAAAAATAAATATTCTCTCCCTCCCAAAAAACTATTTGTACCCACTCAAGCTTTGTTTCAAATAAGTGGAGAGCGAATTCTCTACACACCTACCATTTGATCTCACCAATTACAACTATATTCTTCATTTAATTTCTTTACATACATATCTCTCTCAACTAATCACAACTTCTCATAAATCTTTTTACTTACTTTGTTAATAAATACATCCACTCTAACTACTACTCCTCCATCCCTAAATATTTGATACCGTTACTTGTTTAAACATGTTTGACCGTTCGTCTTATTACAAAAAAAATAAGTAATTATTAATTCTTGTCATATCATTTGATTCATTGTTAAATATACTTTATGTATACATAAAATTTTACATATTTTACAAAAGTTTTTGAATAAGACGAACGGTTAAACATGTTTAAAAAAGTCAACGGCGTTAAATATTAGGGACGGAGGAGTAGTATTTTAGGATGGTTGGAGTATATCAGAATAATTGTAGCTTGTGCTGACTCTGTATGATTGGTACTCCATTTGGTACCGAGGTTGGTACGTATCCCAAAGTTTCCAACAATCCAACAACTACGTACAACCACAGTTAACTTAAACCAACAAAATATATACTGGCTGAAGGTGTGCAGGGTACAGGAGACTAACAAGACGATGACCATGGTGACGACGCCGACGACGACCCTCTGCCTCCTCGCCTTCCTTGCTGCCATCGCCGCCATGGAGGCGCGGGCGACGGCACCCGACGACGCACCTCCATTTCTACGAAAAAAATTTGAAAGTAATCGTGTTCTTGACCGGAATTGCAAGAATAAGCTGATTAAGGGGCGGATTTGCGGAAACATACCGGCGTCGCAGTTTGAAATAGCGAGAGCTGCGATATCGCGTATGCGGCGCGATAGCGGCGGCGCTATTGCTAATTGGGAGTGAGGGAGCGCTAATGCATCGGTATCGGCGCTCCAAAGCGCGAGAGCGAGGCGGTGTCGCGCTTTTGTAAAGCGATAGCGTGGTCCGTTTGATGCCGCCTAATGTACGTGGACACGAAGCGGTCTCGCGCTTCGAGAGCGCGATAGCGCGTGCGGTATCGCGGTCGGGCTGCGCGAGACCATAGCAGCGTGGGCCGACTGACGCATGTGGGGCCCGATGAATGACCGGAGCGGTCTCGCGCTACGGATAGCGAGAGCGAGTCCGGTCTCGCGGTACGTGTCCGCGAGAGCGCCAGCGGTATCACTCTTTCCAAGCGCGTCCGTTTGCGGCGTGGCCACGTCCCCTATTCATCTGCTAATCTGGGAGGCGGCAGTGCGACAGCGACGGCTTCGTCTCGCTCTTTGAAAGAGCAAGACGCGAGCGATATCGCTCTCCCATGCGCGAAAGCGATCATCTTAATTACATTAATCCGTTGTGCAAATCGCTAATATTTCATATCGCCGTTGGTTACGTACTCCCTCCGTCCGATAAAAAACCAAACTAGTACTGGATTTGTTTTTCGGGACGAAGAGAGTAAAAAAGTATATTTTTTTCATAATTTTTTTCCTCCTCCCATAAAAAACCAACGTAGTACTAGATTTTGTTTTTTCGGGACAGGGGAGTAGAAAGTATAATTTTTTTCATAATTTTTTATTTATGTGTGCAACATATATATACATAAATGAAACATGGGAAATATGTTTATATTGAAAATAGGCAAAGATTGTGTCGCGGCTACGAGAAAGAAAAATAAATATCTTGGAATTTGCAAAATATAATATATTAGAGAAGAAACAATATATTACGTAAGAAAAATAGATGAATATATAATTTATTAAAAATATATAAAGGAGTAGAGAGATCATTCGGGAGCAATTTTTACAAAGTTGACAAAGAATAGGAATTTAGAATATGTCATATTCATAGAGAAAACCACCTTTGCATATTCACAGACTCGGTCTTGTGACAAAACCGCGTAGCGAGTTACGAACTACTCAGTTCTTGCCACAAGACCGGGCAAGAATATGCAACACGAGTTCATGAATTTGCAGGAGTAGGTCATATTCACAACGGATGCTGGAACTTGAAAAAAGAGTGGGTGTAAGAATGTATTAAAAAAATCACATGTGTATATTCACAGACTCGGTCTTGGGGACATGAACCAGTGTCTAGCGAGAGTGAACGAACAACATAGAGCGAGTTCACCAACTACTCAGTTCCTGCCTCAAGACCCGGGCCTAAGAATATGCAAACACGAAGTTGGAACCAGCAGAATGTTTATAAGAAGAGATGTAGTTGTGTGCTAGTTTGGTTGTTATTTATAGGGGATGGCAAGAAGCTGCGTAGTCTCAATTATTAGAAAGAGACGAACGGCGAGTCGGACTGCTTGCTTCAGACTAATCAAATTCAATAGCGTCAGACTGTTTCACTCGTGAAGTTAATAATTGCAAAGCGACAGTAGCACTTTCGGGCGACATGCTGCATAACTGTTTGCTTATTAATTACAAAGCGACAAAGTCACTTTCGGCACAGCGCATCGGAATCTTCAAAGTTTAGAATGATTTGATTCTCTGTGGCATGTCCCATGATTGGAAAGAGAGGATGCCATTTTAGGTGTGAATCATTGCATCTCTGTGAAAAGAAATTAGTTGGGTATTTAAGCCATATGTTTAACTAACAAATTAATTATACATATCAATTAAATTAATACAACAAATGACTACTGTGCACCGAAGAAACATGCAGAAGCTAAGTTAAAAAATCATTTTGGTTAGCTCTTTCTATTTTTTATCTAGGACAATGACACTCGTTGAGCCGCATCATGTTCTTTGCTATGGACTGTTTGGTGACCTATCTTAGATATGACATCTAAAACAATACTACTATTGCAAATTTGGATGAGTACATTTAATATATTCAACTTTAACTATTAAATTAATCTATAAATTAATCATAACATGATAATTTAATAGAACTAAGTTTCAACTTCACTTGAATTAATTACATAATCAAATTAAATCATAACTACCAATTTATTATACTCGCAATAGTGGGCAGGAGCCATGCGGTGCCGTCGGCTGAGCTGGTGATGTAAGGGAGGAACTGGCCTGAGTAGGTCGGATGAATATCGGTGATCAAAAGCCGATAATTTGGAAATTACCTCCTTGCAAATAAACTGGGCCCTGCAGCCTGATGTCAGCTATTGAACATCGGCCTACGCGTTTCATCATGTTGCCAGGTATTAGTTCAATACTGTCTAGATTGGTTAATCAAAGCATTATACACCGGCGTAGTCAACCCGATCTTGGAAGTTATTGGGGGAAAAAAGCCTTTGGTTGCTGCATTACGGTTCCTTGATTTAAAGATTCCTTTCCTTGCGGGTCCCTGAGTGCCATCAACCTTGACCCATGTACTCCATGAAAATGATCAACCGTTGAATTCTCTTGGGCCAATCTCTACAACACCTTTATCACTAGGTTGAGCCCGAGCATCAGGAACTCGTTTTTTTTCTCCTCCTTAAGAAGAACCAGTCTCCAAGGATCATCAAGGAACTCTTTCACCTTGTACTTCTGAACAAACGTCCTTTACGGTTTGCATGAAGGAACTTAAAAATTGATCTCTGCGCCTTTGTTGCATCATTGCCAACTCAAAATCTTTCTTGCTGTTCCAGGCGTGAGCTTTTCTGGATCAAAACGGCTACAATTGTTTTCCTTCATGGACTTCATTCAAAACCCAGCTTCTTGGATTGTTTTCTTTAACAGTACTCGGGCTAGCCGAAGAGTGACAGTGGTGGTTTCTCGGGCCATGAGGAAAACTGATTTTTTGGTCCCACTGGGCGTGCCAAAAGAAGTGTTGACAGAAAACACGAACCTGGGGGAGATTCTGCCTTTTAACCCAGTGCAGGCCCAAAACTTGCCTTCGATGTAATGAGCGTGCCAGTTGAATTTGATCCTGCAATCAACAAGAAACAAAGGCAAAGAAATCCGGTGGTTAAATCCATAAATGATTAGCCGATCGGCTAGGTGCTGATGACATATCCATTTTTTATCTTTGAGCCGATGCCATATGTAAATTGCGATTCGGCGACATAAATAGGTTAACAAGAAACTGAATCTATTCGATCGGCAGGTTAGATTCAACAATATGTTAATCCTTATATCGATAATATATTAAATCAAGGTGATTGGATAGATCGGACACCATGCCGAACAGTATAAAATCCACTTAGTGAAATACTATTAAACAACAAGATTATATATATGTTCATAGCATAGCCGATCATATAGATCTAGCATGTATCTGGCTTAATACTCGCCGATACTACTCTATATTAAGATTTAAAAGCAAGTAGAATATACCACGAAAGTCTAATATACTTTAAGTGCGACAAGATCTTAATATAAAAAGGGCAGAATTAACAATGTCAAATCAAGCGTATAAGATAAAAGTAAGGTTTAAATTTAATCAGGATAGATTCGGGCTGAAAACTCCGATATACCCTAATCGGGCAACCAGTAGGCAGGCTAGAGATTAAAATTCTTAAAGCACGACTAATAGATCAAACTCAATTGATACATGCATTAAGTATGAAAGAAGAATAATATCTAGACAATCAAGCCGCTGGATTTCCATAGAAGTGGTTGGATATCTTATATAATCTAAGCCAACATCGTTAATTTAACCTATCGGTTTGCCTTCTGGTAAACAGATGTTTAGCCGATTGCAAGGATTAAATGTACGATATTTGTCAAAGATTATGCAAGATATATGATAATTTAGCGATTACATAACCAGTTAGAGTAATCATGAAGATGGAAGCACTAATCTCGAGAACGCAAACCGCCATAACAAGTTTTACCTCTTGTTGAAGATCGCAAACGCGATGCAGCTCAAGCCCGAAAGCCAGAACTCGTGAAAAACTAAAGGCAAAAAGGGTGGGCGGATTGCGCCGAAATTTGTATTGACGTGTAGGATGGGGGGCAGGATTAACCAAGATAGAAACCTTAACCATCGGTTGTCCGGTTTCCTAAATCTACTTTACAATCTTATCAACCAGGCTTTAGGCCGTTCCATAATAACACAGGGAAACGTAATACCCAAAGTCATGATCCGTTACATATTCTATGATATATAGTTACCGGCCTTATAACAAAAGTCGGATAACCATGCCGTGTGGGTATGGGGTAACCATAATCTCCACAGTAAGCCCTGAGACCTTCACAGTCGAAAAGATAATCTTCCTCAGAACACAGATTACTCCAAGCCAAGTGCTTCAAAATCATCTTTGCCATGGTCTCCCGAGTACTTTTACAAATATGACAGACTGTGGAGGCTGAAAAATAAAGTCCTGGTGCATCGACTAGATGCACCTAATAGGTGAGCCCCCGATTATGGGTTTAGCTGACACAAACTAAGCATATAGTCAGGAATAAATAATCCAACCCAACGCGAGTGGGTTTTTGGATAATTGTATCACCAAATTGACTTTGATATCATATAAAGCATATGCGGTGTGAATCCCCGCCAAATAACATATCCAAAGTGGATATACCACTGTATATGGATGGAGGCGGCCACCATAAAGTTTACTACAATTCATTGAAAATAAAACAGGCTATAAGAAGCTTTATATGGCTGTAACATAACAAATTCCAAAGTATTGGGGGCATAGCCATGCCGCACACATGCTTTAACAGATGTGCTAAGTCCCTAAAGACACAAATATGTTCACACACCCTGGAAAATATATGGCATATGTGGGGGTAAAATCCGAGTAAATAAACTCATAAAGGATTTACCAACCGCATTGGAAAAATGAACCAAGATATATGTCACTCCTGAATAAATTCTCCCGAATAAAAATCATTTTCTAAACAGGATAATAGAATTAATTAAAAAATTCGACAAAGAAATTGGCAAACAGCTAAAATACGTACAAGAAAAAATTCGAATGTGGTCCGGAGAATTTTTGTTAAATTCCTCCGTGGTCTAAAACAGAGCCCTCAAATTTTACTTGAATTTTCAGAGCACCGGAAATATTATTTAGCAACAAAGACAATTATCAAAAGTTTTATTAAAAAAGGAAAACCTAAAAAATTAAATTCCCTTCCTCCTTGCCAACCCATCCAAACTTCCCCTTCCTCCCTCTCTTTTCTCTCCCTCTCCTTCTCTCTCTCCTTCTCTTGGGCCTCCCTTCTCCGCCCAACTCCCTCCTCTCCTCTCTCCCCCGGGCCGCCTCTCCTCCTCTCCTCCTGGGCCGGCGGCGCCCAAAGCCGCGCCCCCTGCCGAGCCGCCCCTACCTCCCGCGTGCACGCGCGTCGCACGCCGGGACCGTCCGCGCGCTGGCGCGTGGGTCCCACCCCGGTCGTCTCCTTCCTCCCGCACGCCTCTTCCTCTCCCGTGGCAAACCTAGCGCCAATCCTCCTCAAATCCGCGCGATTCAAGCATGGGATTTCCAAAATTAATTGGGGGGAATTAAGCCCTTCCTTCCTCTTCCAATTCCCCCCAATTTTCCCCTTGAAATAGCCCTTCAATCGCCGGGAACGGACGCCGCTATAAGTCCCGGCCCTTCCATGGCCGCCGCCGTGTTTCCCGTCGCCGTCCCGCCCTCTCCCACGTCCGGCTCCTCTCTCCCCTATAAAATGGAACCCCCTCGGTAACGTTCTCCAGTTTTTAGCCCCCTCACGGCGGTTTCTTCCCGGGCGGCCCACCACTTCTCCCCACGTCCTCCTTCCCCTCCATTGCCGGCCGGCCACCTCCAGCCGCCCGTGACCCGCGCCAGTGGCGTCGCTGGCCGCGCCAACACCTTCACTCGGCCTCGCGCAGCAGCCTCCTCTCCCCGGCCTGTCTCCGGGTTTCGGCGTGGAGACGCCCGAGCTGCGTTCCCGCCGGTGTCTAGTGTGTCGCCGCCAACTGCACTGTCTCCCGGCGCGGCTGCTGTTCATCGCCCGGTACGCCGGACCGACGTCGCCGTCTCCTCCGTCGACGTCGCAATCGTCGTCCTCTCCTCCGGCTGCTCCCCGGTTTCGGGCGCCGGGGAAGCCGCCACACACGCCGCCGCCGTAGCGCCGGCTCGTCCTTCCTCCTCATTCGACGTCTCCTCCGGCAGTCCCGTTCCGCCGTGCCCTGTGCGCCCGTCCAAACGTCGCCATCTCCTCTCCGGCATCGCAGCGGCGAGCCAGTGACGTGTCCTCGGCATCGCCTCCTCTCCATCCTCGTCGTCGCCGACGTCCTTCGGTCGGCCTGTTCATCTCGCCGGCTCGTCGTCTCTGCGGCGCCGCCCTCCGTCGGTCCGGCCTCGCAGTGGGCTGTGTTCCCCGCCGGTCCTCCGGATCTCCGGTCAGGCCTTCCGGCCGGCTGCCCCTCGGTTCATCCTCGCCTGCCCGTCGTTCATATCCATCGCCGCCCCGGTCGTCATCGTCCGTCCGTCCTCGATCGTGTTCCCGGTCGTCGTGGCGTTCGTCCCCTCCGTCAAGCCGTCTCGGTCCGTCGTGCCGCGTCCGTACAAGTGTGCCGCTGCAATGGCCCCGCGTCGTTTTCGTCCTCAGCCTTCCGCGTCGTCAAGCCCTGCGCCGGCCGGGCGGGTCTCGCCTTTCGGTCAAGGGATCGCCGGCCGGAAGTCGTTCTCATCGCCGTCCGTCTCCCGCCGCGCCCGTTCGACGTTGTCTCCCGACACGCCCGTCGCGTGGGTGGTAAGGATCTCTCCTCGTCCCGCCTCGTTCCTTCGTCCTTTCGGTTGTCGCCCGTACCGTTGTGCGGCTGTCGACCCCGATATCCCCGTGTACCGGTGGTCGGTAGTCGTTCGCTTTGTGCGTGTGGAGACCGTGTTAGTGTGCCCCGCTCGGAAGCCACGGTGGTTTCCACGTGTTGCAGCCCGTGTGGTGTCTGGTGTGCAGTCCGTTTGTCGGCGTACTCGCCTCGGTTGATCACACGGCGTCCGCTTTCCGTCTGACCGCGTGGACCCGTCTCTGTGTAACCCTCGGTCTATCCGTGGTCCCTTTAGGTTGGCAATGTGGGTCTGCAATGTCAACGGCGGCCAGCCTTTCCTGTCTTTTTCCAGGCTAGCGCTTACGACATGTTTTATAGTTGCTGAAGCTAATTATATAATTCCGTAAATCTCCATATAACAGCATTAAATCTTCGATGATCATATCTTGATCATACGAAATCTCGAATACGACCCGTTCAAGTCTCGCTAATGTTTGGGGTTTATAACCTACAAGAAACCGGGTGGGTGGCTTTCTTTTATTGGTTATTGTATTGGCTTCTTTTTATTGGGCTTGTTAAGCTTTTGCTTGTGTGCTTCGGCCATAGCTTCTGTCGTTCACGGAGGTTCCCGAAGCGTGGTTTCACGGTCGTCGCCGAAAAGTTCGGAAGGATCCGTTCTCTCTAAGCAAGGCAAGTCACATCATCTTGGAGCTATTGAATCCCAGTTTTATAAAATTTATTTTTGAATTAAATAATGCATTATCCGCTTTATTTTAAATTTTTCCGCGTTATCACTGTTTTATTTAGCCATGCTATGTTACCTTTGTTATGACATTTTATTGCTATTGTATTATTACCATTGTTTTCACCTCTAGAATAAAATAAACCGCAACCTAGTGGGTACTCTATTCATGGTTCCAAACTAGTAATGAATTATAGGGTAGATTGCTTTCGCTAATTAATTAGGCAACATTAGGTGGTTTTTTTATAACTTTAGACTCTGGGGGATGCTCATATCATTTGGACACTGTGGAATGGTTTGGCTTGTGATTGGAATTAAACACACAATCTCCCCTCTAATTTTCAAAACTCCCAAAATGGTTTTAGGCTGGGCTCGAGGTGCAGGGTTGCTAGTAAGCATCCACTCGGGCCACTATTAAGGACCGGTTCCTTTCGGGCCTCTGTTTGGCAAAGGGGCACTACCGTACAACCACATGTCTAATGGTAGAGGCTTAACTCGTGCTCAGTCTGTCCCTGACAAAAGGTACATCGGATTAGAAGATATGTGATGAAGTCGTGCGACGATGGATGTCTCTGAGGCAAATGAAGGATACGCGAGCTGCGGCTCGGTAATCCGAGAAATGGTCTAGGCAAATGAGACTACAACGGGTCGGTGCCGCGTTAGTCCGAGATGCCATGGCAACTGGACTAGTACGCGGGTGGTCTCACCCCTATGTGTGTGGCGCACCCGGTCCTAGATCTGTTGCTAGGGGCTCAATCCTGGCCTGCCTGTCCCGGAATACCCGACCGTGAGGCAGGGTTTGGGTCAGTAACTTTTGGTTCACAGGGCTTTAGGGATGGGTGAAGGGTTTATGTCACAATTTACGACGGTTCACAAAGGGCCCTGGAATGCGAGGTAAGATGTGTCTGTGGGTAAAGATACACCTCTGAATCAAGAGTAAATCTATTCGAAAGCCGAGCCCTCGGATATGGGGCAAGCCCCTAGCAATGTAGCCAAGTTAGTGGTTTAATTCTAAATTTGGCTTAACAACTAAAAATATAATGGAATGGTTGGCCTGGGGTTGGCTTGGGACTGAGCTTGGGACCCTTCCAGGTCGGTGTTGCCAGTGTCGGTCTCGAATCATGCGTAGGCCTTGGTTAATGCAGGTTCGTGAGGGTTCAACGGCCTTGATTAATAAAACTGGTGTAGCTCTAGGATCGTCTTTTTTATAAAATAGGGCTTGGGCAACTAAGTGACTTTTAAATGCTGTTTACGCAAAACCCCAACCCTATATTATTACTTCCTTGTACCCCTTGCATTAATTCATGCATCTGCCGTGTGTGGCTTGCTGCAGTACTGTGGTTTGTACTCATTCCTTGCTTCTATCTTCCCCCCTCCCTTCAGTTAAGAGAAGCTTTGGAGAGTTGTCTTAGGGGAGTCCCTGGCTTAAGCCTCACCAGTTGATGCGCCTGTGAATGATGGAGCCGAGGCCCGCTTAGTTTTCCCCCGCTGCTTGTTTTATTTTTGGTTGTCAGTGCCTGAAGTGCCTTTGGTACATAAGTATAATATTATCATATATAAAGTATGTGCTTTTGTATCACATGTTTGTTTTGGTGTACCCGGCTTTTTTCCACTGGACAGGGATTAATACACTGCGTCGGGAAAAGGCAATTTCTCTGGTCCGCG
>CM020180.1:20934950-20949177 GCA_009805545.1 Oryza longistaminata | reverse complement strand
GGGGGTACAGCCTCATGACCAAGTTCGGCAACCCCACGCCCAGCACCGTTGTCTTCGAGATGGACGTCTACGTCACCGCCATGGCTAGCTAGCTAGCTAGCTTTGCTTAATCACTCATCTTGATTGTAATCAAGTCGTCATTAAGCTAGCTCGATTATACGCTGGTCGATAGTGGATAAACTTATTGAATGAATTGCACGCGGGTTGTGAATTTGTGATCCGTTCATCGTAGGGGGGAAAAATGTCAATATTTCAAGTGTTAAATAAGAAAGCCGTCCTGGTTTTACAGTGGTATATATAAAGAATTCTCTCGTAATAAGGTGTGTTTGGCAGCCAAGCTGTGGCAGCCGCAGCCAACGGCGGATCTGGGATTTAGGATGTGAGTGATCCGACCCAAACTTTTTTAAACACATTAAATCTAACGATGCTAATATGTACAACGCAAGTATAGATAATAGAATGGACCAAAAATGAACCATGATATATTAATAAAGCATCTTAAAACAATTAATAATTAAGTAAAATTTTGACTTAAAGAAAGCTTATACTGCTATAAAATTTAAAGAACATTACCATACTAATCTTTGTCAACATCTTGTTCTTGAGTGTGCGGTGGTGGCGGCGGCGGTGGTGGTGATGAGACGTATTTCTCAACATCTTATTCTTAAGTGTGCTCCTCTACCACAACCGGGGAAGAAGACAATTTAGAAGCATTCTTCTTTGCTGCGTGTTTTCGAAAAAGAGATGCAATATCTCTGTATTTCTTCATGTTCTCAACAATCTACAATATAATACTACAAATTAATATCACAATGCATAAGAGTTAATAATTTTAAAACTGTAAATTAAAAAGGGTATATAAGCAGAAAACCTAAAAATCAAATTGTAACTCATATGCAGTGTGACCGTAAGCTAAGCAGTGCTAGTATATTCTTCTTGGCACTATAACTGTATCATTAATAGTAGCAGCCGATTTGAACCTTTCAATGAGAAATGGATGGTGTAGATTGTGCGCAGTTACAATAGTAACTGAAAGGTATTGAAAGAAGGTCGATGGAAATGGAGATTTCGCTGAACTATAAATGACTGGTCTAGAGAAAAACTATCAGTTTACGTACTGTATTTTCAGTTCCCACTGTTATTATTGGAATATGATCCCATCAGTTCAGGATGCAAATTATGTAATGTAGAGTTTATATTATTTTTTTAATCAAGCCTTTGGTATGCGATACTGCTCTTTAAGTTCACTTGGCACTGGCAGCCTGGATTGGTCTGGTCTCCAGCCAAATTTGTACGCCAGTGTGGGCTGGGCAGGGATTGTAACGGGCCTCTATGTTCGCCTGCGATGGGTTTTAGTTTTAACACTAGGAACAAGTTCACCTGCTGTTCCTCAACTTTACACTGAATTTGTTTGACATCCCTAAACCCCAAAACCGGAAATCTTCAACCGTAAACTATACAAACCGTGCACTTTAGGTCCTATAGTAGTATATGGACGTATGGTTTCGCTCACATGACATCCTAGCCAGCAAAATAAAAATAAAATTAATATGTGGGTCCCACATGTAAGTGAAGCGAGGAAAAATTGTGGGGCCCACTTTTTCGCTCTGTTTTTGGGTGCTCTGTTTTCGTGCATGGTGATGGTGTTTGTTGTTGGCAAATGCAGGGTCAGCGGTGTCGGCAGCGGGTGGGGGTGGTTCCGGGGATCCGTACGTCGGCGTCGGACCTCGCCGAGTTCCTCCATACGTAGCACATCTCCCACCTACGCCTCTACGACCCGCGCATGTTGTCGGCGCCGACGTCGTCTGGCGCCCTTCCATCGTCGGCGTCCCCAACAACGAGCTTGTCGCCCTGGGCTCCTCCCCGGCAACCGCCTTTGCCTAGGTCGCCTGCCGTGTCCTCCCCTACACCGGCTCCAACTCCAGCACCCCGGCCCTCATCACCGCCATCACCGTTGGCGACGAGGTCCCACCGCTCTCCCCTCCGCGCTCCCCATGCTTCTCCTAGCCATCCAGTCCCTCGCCTCCGCGCTCGCTCATGCTGCTCCTCCCGGCCCCGCTCTTGCTCAACGCGTTGTTCAAGCCGCTCCCGCCGTCGCTGAAGATGGTCGACCCGCACAAGCTGCTCCACTACACCAACGTGTTCGACGCGGTGCATGTCGCCGAGAAGAACCTCCACGTGAGCAGCGGGTGCAAGCCGATGCTGGTGCTGGTGACGGAAGTGTGGTGAGCCTCCCTACGGCGGTGAAGGGAACGCCTCCGCCTCCGCCTACTGCTGCCGCCGCCTCGCGACGGGAGGAGGGAAAGGGAGAGAGGGGAAGCAGCCGGCAGGAGATGAGGGAGGGGAGAGGTGTGGCGACGGGGACGATGAGCCACCGCCGCCGCAGCCATCCGCAAGCTTTCGGCTGTTCATCTCCACCACCGTTGATGTCGCTAGCGTCCAACAGCACTGCCGCAGGAGCTCGTCGCCCGCCTCGCGCCGCGTCCCCCCCTCACCTCGCCGTCCCCATCGCCACACCTCTCCCCTCCCACATCTCCCGCCGGCTGCGTCCCCTCTCCCCCTTTCCCTCCTCCCTTCGCGAGGCAATGACGGTGGCAGAGCCTCTCAAGGCGCGGAGCTTGCCGGCCACGACTCTCCTCTCTACCGGTGCCGACCTGTCCCCTCTCTGCCATCGCCGAAAAGAAGAGAAGAACAAAAAAGAAGAGAGGAGAGACGAACAGAGAAGTAAGAAGAGACTTACAGATAGGTCCCATAAAACTTTTATTTTTTATTTTGCTGACTAGGATATCACATCAGCGAAACCATACGTCTATACTGCCATGGGATCAAAATTACATGGTTTTGTACAGTTTAGGGGTGAAGATTTCTAGTTTTGGTGTTTAGGGATATCATACAAACTCGACATAAAGTTGAGACGTAAAGTTGAGGGACAGCTGTTGAACTTATTCCTTAACACTAACACCATTCTCTGGCCCATCGAAGCATTTCCACAGACATGCGGATGTTGTTACGAACAATATCTCCATACGGAGACAAGATTCTTTTATGTGGTCCAATCCTAATCAGTTTTAGAGATAAATCCCTTCTTATCCTTAAGTATCCCTCTACCTATAAATAAAGCAACAGAAATATCCATTGTACAAAGAACCATTGATAATAAAGAGAAAGCTTCACCCCTACATTCCGTGTTCATTGTCTCATGTGAAGTGATTGATAAGGAAAATATACGGGTTTCTACATTTTCTCAGTGCCTTATTTTCTGCAAGAGAGAAGGGATCGGATCTTCTCAGCGCCTTATTTTCTACAAGAGAGAAGGGAGCGGATCTGAGGATCTATCGATGTAGCTATTCTACAACATGTTATCAACACGAATCTAGTGCTACTGCTGCTATTGTGATAATCCTACTGAAACTGCCGGACAGCCGGAGGATCTCGGCAGGATGGTGAGGGTTGCTTTCATTGCAGCTCAAAGAAGCATTCATTGGATATGATGCATAGAATCTCACCTCATTGATCGAGTTGTACCTGGAGAAATATCATAAAACTTGGTACTTTTAGATTCACCTTAATTATCGCGATTCTTGCATTTCAGATGACAAATTAATAGACGGCAACAGAATACAATCGATCGAAAGAAGTACCTTCCATAGAATCATACTCGAAAGCAACAAATTAAAAAGGAAAACCACAGAGACCCACAGCTACTGGCCCCTCGAGAGATTGGAATTTGGAAATCGATTCGATCAGAGATGGATATGATGCTGTGTGTGTACGTTCTTCCTCGATCAGATCGAACTCAGAAGGGATGGACGTAGATGCCGATGGACTCGAGGTAGGGCCCCGCGCGGGCGAAGAAGCCGACGACGCTGCCGTTGTCGAGGACGGGGACGGCGAAGGGCGTGCCGGCGCCGTTGCCGAACGGCCCGATGGTGCGCTGGTTGGTGACGAGCTTGAGCGAGGTGACGACGTGGGTGTAGTCCCCGATGGGCCCCACCGAGCCGTGCACCTCCTTCACGCACTCCGATGGCTCGAACGTTATCTGCGTCACGTTAATCGAGTTAAGGTTGCTATATTTTAAGACGGATGCACATAAGTAGAGTAATAGTAGCGTAGATTGTACTAGTCACGTACAGTCTCCTCGGACACGCCGCCTTCGCCGCCCCAGGGGCCGACGGTGTGGAGGTTCTTGCCCTTGTCGAGGTAGGAGAAGGAGATGCAGTCGATGACCTTGCCATAGCGGAGCCAGAAGCCCTCCAGCCGCTGTGGCGCCACCGTCACGTCATACTCCTTCCCGCCGTGGTCGCCGCCCCACGCACCCAGCTTCACCAGCGAGCCGGCCTGCGCATGCAAAGATATATTTTTTAGATAATGGAATTATGCAAATATATATATATATATATATATCACAAACACAATCCTACAACGCCAAACATGCAATGTTACAAGTTCCCAAAAAAATTACACTTTCACCTTTTTTCCTAACTAAGCTGAGTATGAACTTCTCAACCCAGGAGCATTGCTGCTGGGCAAAGATGGGCGCCACAATGAGCCTCGCGTACAGATCAGCAAGAACTGTACAAATAGCTGTGTATTTGGCCATGGATGCAAAAATGCAGAAGAGAGAGGATCATGCTTGAGCATGGACCGACCATTTCTCGTTTATTTGCAGCTGCAACCCAACCCCAACCACGACACAAATATGGATAGATCGATTGGCGGGTGGTTTAATTAGCTTGGTTGGTTTGGGTCGTCGTCTCCAACTGCGAGGTGGAGAGAGCTGCACCCTCCAATTTATACAGCACTCCGTAGAGCAAGTTTAATACTAGCATCAAATCATCTATAGTTAATCTAATAGCCAATTCATATAATAGTTAACTACAAATATATACTATGTCATTAATAATTTGGTCCCACATGTTATACACATACGGTGTTTTAGAGTTTGTGCTGCAGCTAGTTATAAATATGGTGTGTTTCTCCTCTTTTCTCTTTTATCTTCTTCGTGTATGTTTATGGGGGTGACTTATAGTCTATCGTTGGGTACAATAGCAGGCTATAAGCTAGCTGCAAACATATTTTAAGGAGATAAATGAAGAGAGAGAAGAGCAGTGGACTACAGATTTGTAGCCAACTATAGCACGGACTCCAAGACGCAGTGCGTGTATGACAGGTGGGACCAGATATTAATAGTGTAGTATGTAACTATTGTATGAATGAGCTACTAAATTGACTATAAATAAATTGGAGCTATACTATTAAACTTGCTCTTATTGGTTGTAGTGGGCCGTGCAAACAAAAGTGAGATTTGTGTGCAAATTTAACTATTGGTTGCATATCCGTGGGAATTAACTAGACTCGATCGTGTATTCAGTATTCGTGTGCAAGGACCGACGGCCTAACCTTTTTGCATCAGGGGTAGCTGCGTTCCGTGGCCAGCGTGACGCCACGCCGGTGCGCCATGACTCGTCCATCAATGCCTGCACGGCCGTACTGCAGGCCCCGGCTACTGATTTTCTTTCTTTCTTTCTTTTCTTTTCTTTTCTTGCTACAAGTAGTGAACATATTTTAATGCTTAGGTCGACTGGACACTGTCAATTCTGTGGAGTAAATTTCAGAAAATACAAATGATCGAATCTATCACTTTGTGCTACAGTTTTTACTAGGTTCATAAAACTGCATCATGTCAAAACTAAAGTACGGGTTGCATGGTTCACTTTATCATCACTTTCAACCTTATCAAATTTTCGTGTACTAATTTTGGTAGTTCCGAAACTTTCTCCCATGCATACTACCAAATTTTATAAAGACATCAAACTAAATATATCTAACGATATAAAAAATTTGATAATGTCAAAACACAAAGTAAACAAGCACTACAACTCCATCACTATTGGTTCTAACCAAACCGACAGTAATGAGCTGAGAGTGGTTGCTTTTTGTGGGTTAGTGAAGGGAGCTAGAGTATGGGCGTACGGTTTGGAGGATAAAATGGTCGAAAAACGTAGAAACATGATTCCCATAAAAATGAACACTATTCATCCAGGCAATTTGTAGGATTTTAGCATAAGAAATTTTACTTTGTCTATGATTCCTAAGAAATTTCATAGGACAATTTACATCCACTTAGGCTATGTTCTTTTGGGGATGTTGAGAACCTTTCCTTCCCGACACGTAAAACGGAGTAGTGGATTAGTGTTTGATTAAATAAGAATTAACTATACAAATAGATTAATATTTTCTAAAAAACAACATTCAAAGTTCTACATAAAATGGACCGTTTAGCAATTCGGTAATCATGCATGCATGCGAAAAATGAAGGAGGAGAAGTTGAGAAAGTAAAGTATAAAACACAACTTTAAAGTTCTTTTTTCTATTCCTACACTTAGGATCGAGACAAAGCCTCACGAGGTCATAAAAATATTTCCTCCGTTTTGTTATAATATTGAGTAAATTTTACAAAACCACATATACTTTGGCCAAATTATCACAAAACTACAAATTTAAGATGATGTACAAAAATACATATTTAACAATAATTTTATCACAAAACTACAGGTTTAAGGCTAAGTATAGCAAAACCACAGATTTAATAATAAAATTATCATAAAACTACAAATTTTAGTGTTGAAGTCTTTAGCACTGATATTATGTTTGAGTTATAATGTTCATGTTTTGTGATTAAATTGATCTAAAACCTGTAGTTCTGTGATAACTTTGTTACTAAATTTATAGTTTTGTGATAGTCCACCATATATGTGTAGTTCTATGATAAATTTACTGTTAAATATGTAGTTTTATGATATATCATGTTAAATATGTAGTTTTGTGATAATTTGACTAAAGTACATGTAGTTTTGTGAAATTTACTCTATAATATTACAAGTCACTTTGTTTTTTTAATTAAATTTTTTGAAGTTTGGCCAAGATTATATAATAATATAACAATATTTTTAATACAAAACAAACATATTATCAAAATATATTAAATACTAGTTTTAGTGAAATATTGTAAATGTTGCTAATTTTTTCTTTAGAATTAGTCGAACTTAAAAAAAATTGACGATGAAAAAAAAATCAAAGCCACCTATAATATGAAAATAAAGGGAGTATGAAACAGTTCAGAACATTCAAGCACGGCGAAGCGGCTGGCTAGCAGTGCGCGTGTAGTAATTGATTCGTAATACTAGCATATGTCACATCATATGCTAAGTTGGTTTATCTCAAGACAGTGAGAGTATAATCCTACCTCCATCGTAAAATGTTGCTACCTAGTACATAGTAGAACATCATCTAATACTACGAATCTGAAAAGTTTAGATTCGTAATACTATGATGTATCACATCCAATTAAAATTTTCTATATTTTAGAACGAAAGAAACAATAATTTAGAACGGAAATAGTACTCTCTCTCTAGTGAAAGATGCGAAGGTAGGAGCTCCCGTGCCAATATTTTCATGGCAGCATCCACAGGTTATATATGTACGACGTAGCCATCAGCCCATCATTTCCTTGTTTCTCCGTACTAGCCACAATGAGTACATCACTTGGTGGTTGATCCAGATGACACTCAACCTACCGTTATTCCAAACTACTCCATACATCTAAGAAATAAATAAATTTAGTTTAAGATAGGTTATGATATCATATTACGTAGATCAACAAATCTTAACATAAGATAATACTCCCTCTGTTCCGTAATATAAGAAGTTTAATTTAGAGTTGGACACGATTAGTAAGAAAGTGGATAAAAGTGAATGGTGGATGGTTGTGATTGAATGAGTAGTGGAGGTATGTGGGAAAAGTGAATGGTGGAGGGTTATGATTGATTGAGAAGAGAATGTTGGTGAAGTTGTTATATTTTGGGACAAATCTTGAAAGCTAAAAGTTGTTATATTTTGAGACGGAGGAAATATCTATTTTATTTTAGATTTATTTATTTTGAGACGGAAGTAGCTTAGACTAATGCATACTTAATTTATTTGTTGAAGCATGCATGGTGAACAGACGAAGTGATGACACCTAGCTAGTTAAATGTAAAACCAAATTGCTGAGAACATATGCCGTGGTTTTTCTTTCGTGTGGTTTTCATTTGTGGACAAGAACTTAGTGCATCGTGCTAGATTGATTCATCGGCTTAATTCCTTCGTTACCATGCACCGGCAAGGAGAGTGAGCGCGCCCTGGGCAGTATACAAGCCACATTGCTTATGATTATGATTATAAATCAAACTTTAAATTTTAAAATTAATTTTGTGTTTTTATTATTTTACAATACTTGCTTCTAAACTGTTATTCCATAAACTATTTTTATTGTTAATAAATCGTACACATAAGCATGAGGATAATTAAAATGAGTTTTTGTCACCACACTATCGCTGTTGTGGAAACTTTCATGGCGCAATAATAATGTTTTTGGGAGAGTGTTTGTGCGGCCGCTTATACGGCTGCTGCGTTTAGAAATTCTTCCCTCCACACGTAGAACGGGATGAATCATTAGCACATAATTAATTAAAATATTAGCTCTAAAAACTTAAAAACTGAATTAATATGATTTTTAAAATAACTTTCATATAGACTTTTTTAAAGAAAAAAACACACACCGTCTAGCAATTCAGAAGGCATGGGTGCGGAAAAAGAGGGAATAGAAGTTGAGAAACTAGGGGGAAGAACACAACCATATATCATTTCTCAATTATGTGTTTTGCAATGAATCTACAACATTTTTAAGGCTACATATTTGTCACCAAGCCTAAAGTAGGATATGGTAAAAATGGATTTCATGTTAATTTGCTGCTGCTAATACATTGATCTGCTATTTCCTAGTAATAAAAGGAAGAACCGGTGATGTGGTAGGGTCCGCCCACCATAATTTAAATTACGATGCCTATAAATATTTCACACATGCTGATTTGTTTTTAATAGAAAATTAGTGAGACTTGTAAGTTGCCGCTATTTTTCACCATCTCTTTGGATTATATGTTAGGTGAGGGTGTACATTCGCGAATCGCGACTGTATGTATGCTTGGGTGTCTTCCTAAAATCTTACGGAATTACTCCATTAGTCATCCAAATTAATAATATTTAAGTAAAATATGGTGATTACTACTAGAAAATAAACTATTGTCAATGACAAGGGGATGCAGCAAAAGAGCCCTTTAATTCTGTGAGCACATAATACTGTTATTATTCTTGAATGCACCATAGTTTGAGAAACATTTAAAAAGTCCCCATAAGGCCATAAATCAAAAAAAAAAAAAAGAAACAGTTGAGAACATTTTCAAATTAATTAAGCACGGCCGGGTGGTAGCTGGATGGATCATATCATATCGGTGGTGTTGATCAAATTCAATTCAATTCATTTCTCGGAGGGGATGCACGGGTTGACGTAGACGCCGATGGCCTCCAGGTAGGCGCCGGCGCGGACGAAGAAGCCGACGACGCCGCCGTCGCCGCGCACGGGGACGCTGAACGGCGTGCCGGCGCCGTAGCCGAAGGGCCCGATGGTGCGGCGGTCGGTGACGAGCTTGAGCGAGGTGACGAGGCTGTCCCGGTCGCCGAACGGCCCCACCGTGCCGTGCACCTCCGTGACGCGCTCGCCGGCGTCGAACGTGAACTCCGCCACCGTGGCGCGGGGGGCCGCTCCCCGGCGGCGAGCTTCCTCGCCACCGCCTCGGGGCTCGGCGCCGTCGCCGCCCCACGGCCCGACGAGAGTGGAGCTGCGCCGTCGCGCCGTCGTAGGTGAAGGCGATGGAGTCGATGATCTTGCCGTGGCGGAGGGAGACGCTCCGCAGCCGCCGCGGCGCCACCGTCACGTCGTGGTCGCGGCCGCCGTAGTCGCCGCCCCACGGCCCGATCTTCGCCACCGTCGACCCGGCCTGCAGTTGCACCCACACAAATTGTAATTCATTAGTTGCTGCCGCCATTGACGCCGATCGATCGAGCAAACATTATTGGATTGTTTGTGTAATCACAGACCATTTCGTCGATGAAGCTAGCTAGCAGAATCAGAAAAACCAAGAAGAGGGCGAGATGAGATGGGCTCGCGGAGTACACGCACGAAATCGGGCTCGATTTATAGGGTGCAACATCTGAAAATTATCTCGTGCTCGTCACCTGCGCAGCTGCACCTAACGGAATGGAGAGACCATCGCGTAGCATACACGGGAGTACGGGACAGGACAAGGGGCAGGGGTAGATGAGTTCCATGGCTAGTTTTGGTGCCACGTTATGTGGTTCCGCGTCAACTCCTGCCATAACATACTGTAATCATCACGTCGTACGTTCGGTATACTCTAACAATGGGCCATTAGTGCTGGGAAGAACGATATTGCCTTCATCCTTAGAACGTAAAAAAGTTTAAAGTTTAAATATGGATATTAAGAAAAATCGTGAAATTAAATATAAGAATGTTATAATTGGTTGTGAATAGTGTAGAATTTAAATGGTACAAGTTTGTGGGTGATTGGGAACAGAAATGTAGGTAAAGAAATTGTTATATTTTAGAAATAAATTTTGAAGGTTAGAAATTGTTATATATTTGAACATCTCCGTCTCGCAGTTTTTAAAAACCTGACAGTGACTACTAGTTACTTTTAAATTTGATCATTTAGCTATTTTTTTTAAAAAAGTGCAAGTCAAAAAAATTTTCTATTATTAAATTACTAGAAAAAATGCTCATGCATTACAACGGGTAAAGATTTTTTTTCGTGATGCAACAACTATTGGAAGCCGAACAATAAATTGAAAAATTGAAATATTAGGATCACTATACATTATAATTGAAAAAGTTAATAAAAATCATTTCTTGGTTTTGGGCCGAAACATTATTCCTTCCTTCCTTTTTAGCCCTAGTCCAATTCGATAGGAATAAGTTCACTGAAGGTCCCTCAGCTTAACAGCGAGATTTTTTAAGGTCCCTTACCCACAAAACCAGAAATCTTCACCACTAGACTATACAAAACCGTCTAATTTAGGTCCCAAGGCAGTATAGATGCCTGGTTTTGCTGACGTGGCATTCTAGTCAGCAAAAATAATAAAATAAATATGTGGGGCCCACATGTCATTGAGAGAAAATGATGTGGGCCCACATCTATTTTTTTCTTTTATTTTCTCTTCTCTTCTCAACTTCTCACGCGCAGGCGGGCATATGCGTGTGTGCGGCCGACGGCGGAGCGGGCCTGGCGGTCGCGCGCAGCGGGGAGAGATGCAGCAGTCGCCGTGGCGGCGAGGGGCCGGAGCGGCGGCGACCACGACGTGTGCCTCCTGACGGACAGCTGCAAGGCCAACCTCATCCCGCTCCCCTTCCACAAGTCGTCGGACGGCGCCCGGAGCACGGCCAACAACGCCATCCGCGCCATCAACCGGTCGGTGATGCAGTACGCACTGTGCTCGGTGGGCATCCTGATCGACCACGGCCTGGCGGCGGGGTCGGCGTGCGCGACGGCGTCGAACAGCACGCTGCAGCGGGTGGCGTTGTACTTCTTGGGCGGCGCCGATGACCGGGAGACAGCCGCCCGTCCTGCCTACTTTGCAGCCGTGCTCGCCCTCCACCGACTCCGCCCTCCGCCGCCACCGCTCCGGCCGCTCGCCACCGCGGCGACTGCTGCATCTCTCCCCGCTGCGCCGGCCGCCGCGCCCGCTCCGCCATCGGCCGCACACCCGCATTTGCCCGCCCACCTGTGAGAAGTTGAGAAGAGAAGAGAAAAATAAAAGAAAAAATAGATGCGGGGCCCACATAAATTTCTCTCACAGACATGTGGGCCCCCCACATATTTATTTTATTAATTTTGCTGACTAGGATGCCACGTCAGCAAAACTAGGCATTTATACTGTCTTGGGACCTAAATTAGACGGTTTTGTATAGTTTAGGGGTGAAGATTTCTGGTTTTGTGGTTAAGGGACCTCAAAGAATCTTGCTGTTAAGTTGAGGGACCTCCCGTGAACTTATTCCATTCGATACCTCCCTACGCTCGGCCTGAATCTCTACAACCCAGCACACAAACGGGCCCAAGCCATGAGCACAAGTAGAGTAGCAGGCCTAACTCACATAGCCTACTTCCCTTCATTTTCAGCCCTAGTCCAGTTCGATACCTCCCTACGCTCGGCCTGTATCTCTGCAGCACAGCACACAAACGGGCTCAAGCCATAAGCATAAGTGGATAAAAAAAAGCCTAATCGGACATAAAAAACCGGCGAAAAGAAATAGACGGACTAAAAAATCATATTCAGTTAAAACTGATTCTTCAATTAAAACCGAAAACCGATTCTAACATGGATGATATACCAAAATACCAGTAAAAACATGAGAAGTCTGGTGCCTCTGAAGCTAGAATGAGATCTGGATGCTTTAAAGGAGTCAATGCATGCCAATATCCTTGAGATGAGAGTACTAAACAATACTTACAATACTTGAAACTCAGGGGGATTTTTTTTAGAGAAGGGTATTTTTTACCCGGCCTCTATATCCAACCGGATATATACGGCCATTGAAATAGGGAACTTAGCCCCACAAACAACCCAATCTGAAATTCGCTCCATAGAAGATTTGAACTCAGGACCTTGGGGTACTACTCAGGTCACTGTAACCACTAGGCTACATGCCCTTTCGTGAAACTCAGGGGGATGGAGCATCGTAGTGTTCAGTTTCTCTAGAATAGGGAGATCTCTGTATACCGTCAAGTTTGTGTCGGTGTTTATCTTGCTATGGAAAACCCTGGGACACACACCACCAGTTCCTGGCATGTTAGCAGTTAGAAGCAGATCTTCTGACTTAACTGCACATGGAGTTAAGTCACTGATATGTGAGTCCCACTTTACTATGATCCATATGTTAATGGCTCAACTACTCAACAGTTAAATTAGAATATCCCTTTTCGTTACAAGTTGTGGAGCAGCCGTGGATGTTGCTTTCTCTTTTGCTCTATCTCGTTTCGATGGTAATCCCCCAGCTGTCTTGTTTTGCCTTTTGTACCGTACTTGTATGCTTTCAGTAAAGTTGAGCGTAAAAACTTTTATGTAAAAAAAGAACTTGATAAATAAATAAATAAACTATACATGCATCAATATGAAAAGGGTACTATACTCCTAAATAATAAATTGAGAAATGATATACTCCCTCCGTCCCTAAATATTCGACGCCATTAACTTTTTTAAACATGTTTGACCGTTCGTCTTATTTAAAAAATTTAAGTAATTATGAATTATTTTCCTATCATTTGATTTATTGTTAAATATACTTTTATGTATACATAGAGTTTTTTATATTTCACAAAAGTTTTTTAATAAGACGAACGGTCAGACATATTTAAAAAAATCAACGGCATCAAATATTTAGGGACCGAGGGAGTATGTACCGTGTGATACGGATCCAAACAGAAAATGTGTGTACCAAACTACCAACTCATTAAGAAAACGCGGGAATATCACTATATATAAATCGTACTGTCCAAACTACATGACGAAAGATAAAGACTGATTTGCTCGCTACGGTAGAAGCGAAGTGTACCAGAGGAGCAGTTCATAGTTGCGTCTCTCTCTCACTGTGTTTTCTGCTTTGTGCTACTGTTTGTAGGGATGGCAACGGGGCGGGTCATGGGTGGGTTGGGCTGGAACGGCCCCGCCCCGACCACTGAGCCCTCCACCCGGCCCTAGCAACCGGCCCCAAGTGGACATTCGGGGTACGTTGCAAATCAGCCCCCGCACCCTAGGGGTGAAAATGGAGCGGATTCGAACGGATAATAGCTATACCATATCCTAAACCATATTTTTTAAGCGGATGCAGAGCGGGTGCGGATGACGTGCGGATGCGGATGCGGAGCGGATTATTTCGGACATCAGATTCGGTGCGGAGTCGGTGCGGACTCGGTGCGGAAACGGACAAAAAGTTGTCGGATGTCAAGTTTGTATTCAATCCATACAACAAGAGGGCGGCAATACAATTAGCCCCAATACGATAGCAAAACATCATTAGTTCACTGCATTCAGTTCAATAGTAATAGTATAACTATAAGTGTTCAGTTCAATAGTTCACTAGTCAAAATAATCCAAGATATATCCATAATCCATCAAAAATATAATATAAGTGTTCAGTTTAATAGTTTACTGGCCACTGCGTTGCTTAAAATGTAAAAATAAAAGTTATCGGCATGAGGCAAGTCATACAGGCATACAGCAAGCATAGAGCAGTAGAGCATGCTGCAGTGCTACACGCAGCCTGCACTGCCGAGGA
>CM020180.1:20901231-20934925 GCA_009805545.1 Oryza longistaminata | reverse complement strand
CGGCATTCGTCGCGGCGGCGCCACGCGCCGCGCGCGGCGGCCTACGCGGTGCAGCGCGCCGCGACGCCGGCGGGAGAATCTTCCGGGGGGATCGAAATTCCGCGCCGCGAATCCGGCGAGAGGAGGAGAGCGACGAACTTGGAGGAGAGAGGGAGGAGTTTTGGTTTCTGTTTTGATTTTTTTTTTGTTTTGGGGTTAAATTAAATGTTTTGTTTTGGTGGGCGTGGGGGCGCGAGGGTGACATGTGGGGCCAGGGAGGCGAGCAAGTCGCGGAGGGGCCCACAATGCGCGCCCTTTTGGAACCAAATGAGGAGCTGCGGTTCTCCTCTTCCTCATTTGATAACAAGGAATAATTTTAAGATACTTCGAGGAGGTGGTAAGTATACTTAATTAGTCAAATGGTGTGGGTTTAATAATGCTCGAGGAGCGAGAGACATGCAAGAATCCTGGAACATGCAGATTTGTTTTTATTATAACTCTTCTGTCAGTAATCATGTTATGTAGTACCCATTTTAGTAATTCTTTTTTCTAACGTAGATTGCATGACAATTTTTGTTGACACAAATCCTACGGAAAAAAAAGAAGATGTTTTACCTTGAACTAGAAGACAGCACGGATTACGGTTTATCCTAATTGCATAGGAGAGGCGTGCGAAATGGTGGTGTGGTGAGGTGGTGGCGATGGGCCGCAGCGCGCTACCTCAGCGGCGGCTGTGGGCGCGTGTGGTGGGGAAAGGGAGATAGCTCAAGTTGTGGGCCCGACAACGCGTGCGCCGCGGCCGTGCTGAGTTGGGAATAAGTCCATTTTGGCTCCCTTACCTAGTGACCGATCTAATTCGTATCGTTAAATCCGTAATACCGAATATCTCGACCCGCAACTTTATAAATTTAACCGGTGCAATTTGACTTTCTCGGTGCTTTTAGAGGATGGTTTTGCTAACTGGACACCTACGTGACGGTGTTGACCCGGTTTCCGTCCCGCATGGCGTTTTTTAATTCTGATCACGTAAGCGCCACGTCAACACTACGTGGGATGAATACCAAGTCGACACCGCATGTAGGTGCCATATCAACGAAACCGTCCTCCAAAACCGTTGAGGGATTCAAAGCTGCTTATTCCGCTGAGTTTTGGCCGGGAAGGGCATCAATATGGGCCGGTCAAAGGGAGAGGGATGGTGATGGGCCATTAGTCCATGAAGGAAGAGGTTGGCCCGTCGGCTACACTCATGGCGCAGAAGAAATGGAGGAGGAAGCCTGATTTTGGATTCTCTGAATTTGTATATGTGGTAAGTCATAGGCTAACGGTTAGGGGTGGCAATTTCTCCCGTGGGGCTAGGTCCCCTACCCCTATAGGCGGTGGCAGTGATGATTTAACCATGGGTGCGCAGGGCCAGGGCCCCATTTGTGTGGGTGAGGGACCAGGGGGGAGGGGGGACATTCACCCGGATATTCCACCCGCGGGGCCCGGGGGTATATTACTCTTAAAACATAGCCCATTAGAGGCTCAAAAAACACATCTCAATGAAATTCATATATAACCAACCAGCAGACCTAACCCTAGCCGACTCCCCCACCTGGCTCCGAGTCCCGTCCCCAGCGGCCAGCGCCGCACGCCCGCACCTGCACACCCGCACACCAGAGGCGCAGATCTAGCCATCCCCTCCCCTCCGGTCGCCCTCTCCACCGTCCCCTCCGAAATCACAGCGGCAGAGCGCGGCGGCCTCGGAGCGCATAGAGGCGCAGCGACAGCATTGCACAGAAGCTGAGAGCCTGAGACGCACGTCGAGCGGAGGATTCACGCGCTAAGACTCTTGAGAGGTATTTCTTGATATATATTTGTGGAATGATGGATCATGAAAATATTTCTGTTTTTGCTGAATTTTGATGATGCTATTAAGTATTCATGTATTCATGCTCTTTTTATGATGTGTCACATGTGTGAAGTATGTACAATTTTTTCCTTGCTAAATTGACGATCGTCTTACTTTTGTGCTGATTTGGGAGTAGCTACCTCACTGTGGGGTACTGGTCAGGTTGCGGGGCTACGCAGGGGCCGGGTGCGGGGCTGATTTGCACCCCGTATGTCCACTTGGGCTGGGGCCGAGCCGGGTGGAGGGTTTGGGGGTCGGGGCCCAGCGGCACGCTCCGAGCCGCCGCCCCGCCCCCGCCGCCTCGCTGCGACACGGGCGCGGGGGGCGGTACAGGACGCTGAGACGGTGCCTTGGGTGTGTTCGGGAGGGGAGGGGAGCTCTCGCGTCGCCTCCGTAAGGTGGGGGTTGTGTGTGTTGGCCATCGGTGGCGGCCATCTGCTCGCTCGATCTCCGTGTGGGGGGCGCTTCCCGCGGAACCCGACGCAATGTGGGGGCGAGGTCTGTAGATGGTGGTTGGCGTGATCGATCTCCTGATATTTCTTAGGTATATTGCTTGGCATTATTTGATTCCGTCGGGCTGTTGCCATGTTGCCACACTGAAGGAAAATATGTAATTCACGGTTTTTTCTATCGCCTTTCCTGATGGAATCACGTAACTCAGGAATTAAGTTTGTAGATTGCTTAGGATTGTTGTGTTGTTGTTCATTATCACTTTTAGGTATTGTCATGTCACAATGGCTCTTGAATGCTCATTAACCCGTTTTCCGTTTTGTTCTTCATTTACACAGAAAGATATATGTTGCTTTCTTGCCAACATGGAGAGATATATTTGTGTACAGTAATAGTCTAGGTGATTACCTTGTTAGATTTGTCAGTATATCTAAAACTTACATTTGTTAGAGTTCCATTATGCTCCTGCTAACTTTTTCATTATTATTAATAATAATTTTATGGGCCATCTATTTATTTGTCAAGTGTCTGCCTTTTTCTTATCTATCAATAACACTTCTCAACACTAGATTAATATCCAACAAGTCAAATTTATGTGTTTTTTTCTTGTAGTGAATTTCTAATCTAAATTTTACCAAAAAAAAAAAGCTTTGATGTTGGTTATTACCAATATCAAACAACAACAACAAAAAAAAACATATTGCACAAGTTTAGATGACTGATAGATAAGAAAAGCCAGGCAACTGATAAATAGCAAAACTGCTTTCTTGTGGGTCTATAATCTTGTATGTAATGCATTAAATTCTGGATAGTTTTTGCATTAATACGTTCTAATGTATGTCTTAATTTCTTAGATTTTTGTTGCAGCAGATGAGGATGCAAGTATGAATCGCTCTTTTAGGTGGTACCATTGCAGCAACCCATGGATGCCTCTGATAAAACTTTTGCTGATGTAGTAAAGCTTTTGACGTCGTGGTTGCCACGTCGGTCAAACCCAGACAATGTCTCTAGGGACTTCTGGATGCCTGATCACAGTTGCAGAGTCTGTTATGATTGTGACACACAGTTCACCATATTCAACCGCAGGCATCACTGTCGGCGTTGTGGTCGCATTTTTTGTGGCAAGTGCACCACAAATTCCATCCCAGCTTCAAGTGGCCCTGACAGAAATATCGATGAGGGGGACAAAATTCGTGTCTGCAACTTTTGCTTTAAGCAATGGGAGCAAGAGAGAGCCGCTGCTAACAAGCAGATTATGCCATTGCTTAGTCCTTCCTTGTCTGAGGCAAGTCTGTTTAGCACCAAGTCAGCTATCACCATAAATAGTGTTAGTACAACAGCTGGATCTTACTCTACTGGACACTATCAACATGTGGCTCGTGCTTCCAGCATTAGTCCACCCAAAAGTTCCCAAGACAAAGTGTGTCATGATATGCTAGACACCCATGTGCCTGAGAAAAGTATGTCCACTGTTTCAAACAAAGATGAGACTTCTTCAGTTCATTTTGGCTATTACACAAACAGGTATTACTATGAAATGACATATCATATGATGAAACCCATTTTGAATTGTAGAATATGCTTTGCTTCCTTCAAAGAATACTTATTGCGGCTCAAAATATAGGTTGTTTTAGATTTGTGTACAAGAATTGAGAAAGTAGTTAAATTATTTAGACTAACATTGGAGAAAATGAGTTGATTATTCATGAGCATAGTCGCATTTAAGCAGCAAGGACAAATGACCCGAAAACAAGAGACAAGTGTATCGATCTTCTATGATGACCTATATTAGAGAAGGTTGAGAAGGCTAAAAATATTTTATTTACTTTGTTACTTCACAGGAGTTTGACACTGAATATTCATTGATTTTTTACCTTATGCGTTACTTGATGAATCGGCAAGTTACAAGGATTTCTGATCGTGTGATAGTCTTCTTCAGGAGTGATGATGAAGAAGAAGAGTGTTCTGCTTACTGCTCTGATAGGCAGGTACAACATCAACAGCATAATGACCATTATTATGGCCCAGATGAGTTCGATGAGCTTGAATCATCCTATAATCCAACAATATCTCCGACAGTTGAAGAAAATGTAATTTCTAAAGAAGTATCCTCTCATGCGACTGACCAAGGATTCCCCAGCACATTGCCTGTCACAAAAATGGATGATGAACCTGATCCTGACAATAGTTCTGAGTGTGGGGCTGCTTCGTCCATTTATGCTCTTGAAAGTACTGATACAAATCCATTGGATTTTGAGAAGAATGAACTTTTTTGGTTTCCTCCTGAACCAGAAGATGAAGAAGATGAGATGGAAGTTGGATTGTTTGATGATGACGATGACGATGAGCCTGTAGCTGATAGTGAGCAGCGTCGCATTCGATCATCCAGTAGCTTTGGTAGTGGTGAATTCCGAAACAGAGATCGGTCAAGTGAAGAACATAAGAAAGTAATGAAGAATGTTGTCGATGGGCATTTCAGGGCTTTGATTTCACAACTGTTGCAGGTGGAGAATATTTCATTGCACGAGGGTGATGAAACAGGTTGGTTGGAGATTGTTACTTCAGTATCATGGGAAGCTGCAAACTTTCTCAGACCAGACACAAGCCAAGGTGGTGGCATGGATCCTGGTGGATATGTTAAGGTCAAATGCTTAGCGTGTGGGCACCGTAGTGAAAGGTGAATGTCTTTTCACAGTTCATAATGTAAATGTTTGATCCCTATTGGTATCTTAATCCTACTTACATATAATTCCCTTCATATTGTTTGACCATCAGGTAGTATTAATTTGATCAATAAATTCCTTATCTTCATGTAGCATTTAATCAGTTTACTTATTATCTGAAGCCTGCATCCAATTGCTTTTTCAGCACTGTTGTAAAAGGAGTAGTCTGTAAGAAGAATGTTGCACATAGGCGCATGACATCCAGAATAGAGAAGCCTCGTCTCCTCCTACTAGCAGGTGCTCTTGAGTACCAGCGAGTCACGAATCAGCTATCAAGCATTGACACGTTGCTCCAGCAGGTTCATGAACCTTTTTCATATTTTTTGTATACAATATCAAGCTTTCAATGACCTTATGCTTGTTTTCTCCAATATACAGGAAACGGATCATCTTAAAATGGCAGTCGCGAAGATTGTTGCTCAAAAGCCTAACTTGCTTTTGGTTGAACATACAGTTTCTCGCTATGCTCAGGATTTGCTACTAGAAAAGAACATATCACTCGTTTTAAATATAAAGAGGCCCCTTTTGGATCGAATAGCTCGTTGCACAAATGCTCATATCGTTCCTTCTATTGATCTCCTACCATCTCAGAAGCTTGGTCATTGTGAGTTGTTTTATGTGGACAAATACGTTGAACATTCCGTGAACTCAAATAATACAGCAAAGAAAATGCCAAAGACCATGATGTTTTTTGAAGGATGCCCAAAGCCATTAGGTTGCACTGTAAGTATTAAATTGTTCCCCTCTTTTTTCATCTGGTATAAATGGGCAACAAGCATGAAGAGTTCTCCTTGCATAAAAAAAAAAAAAGCTACTTAGGGTGATGTTAGTGGTAGCTTATCTTCAGTTGCTACAATTTTTATAAAATACTAATTCATGTAGCTAAACTTTTTTTTTTCTGTCACTGCCTAGTTTGTTTGCATTGAATGAATGAAGAGTAATTTACACTTTATACCAGGTAAATTTATACTTGTTTCACTTTGCACTAAGTTTAGCCAAACTTCTCACCTTACACCAGGTGTTAGCAAATTTTCCTTCATATAAAACCACCCATTGAGTTTGGGTTCAAGCTGAATGCACCGAGCTGCCTCCACAAGTCCACGCTGTCCTCAACACTCTGGTAATGTGCCAATCAAAGTGTGTGGGAAACAACTGTTGAGTTTGCTGACACCATTCTGTTCACAGTTGCATTTGTTTTCAAGAAAACTGGAGCCTGAATCAATCGTCACGCATACTTATCTGAAACCTGATCCAAATTCATGAAATTGACCACAATTTCTATCCCAAACTGAAAACTTTTACTGAGTGTGCCAATCTTTGTCGATCTAATTGACCCATAGCTATTACAAAAACCATCGCAGAATCAATCCCCGTAACATCAAAATACGTAACCCAACCCACTGTTATTTCAACAAAGGCCTAATCCCGCAAAAGCTGGCCTGAGAAATAGGCCGCTTCCTTTGAGAGAATTAGACCATCTGGCGCCTCTCTGATCGCTAGTTTGGAAAGGCCTACGAGCAGAATAATTGCTTCTGTAACATATGAGATTATGAGTAGCTTTCTCTCCGTTGACCATCTTACCATTGTGCTCAGCACCGAGCAGATCGTGGTTGTTTCCCAGCGCTTCGATTGGCACATCACCAGCATGGCTGAACTGATGCCGTTCGCAGCAAGCCCAAACTCAAAGGGTGGTGTTATTTGAAAGATATTTTGGTAACCCCTGGTGTAAAGTGAAAATTGTAACTAAACACATTGCAAAGTGAAACAAAAGTCAATCTAACCTGTGCAAAGTGCAATTTACTCAATAATGAAATGTAATCTTTCCCTGAAACCCATTATTTTTGCTCATGTAATTTGCAGGTTCTGCTGAAGGGTGGTAGCATGGATGAGCTAAAGAAAATAAAGCATGTGGTACAATATGGCATATTTGCAGCATATCACTTGGCCTTGGAAACATCTTTCCTTGCAGATGAAGGTGCTACCCTACCAGAAATTCCATTGGAATCTCCATTGACTGTAGCCTTGCCAGATAGCCGGTCTACTGCAGACAGCTCTATTTCAACAGTGCCAGGTTTCACGTTTAATGTTTCCAACAGCCGGCAAACAACTGATGGTTTTGAGCACCCTGTCGCAGGCCCTATTAGATCAACTGACCCAGGTGGAACAGCTGTTCCACCAGTGTCCAATGAATGCACTACTCAAACTCGAACTACCTTCTCTCATTCTTCTGGAACTTGGTCTGCTAATGGCGATAGTTTGAACAGCAAGACAGTTGATAGAATAGAGAAGGCAACTGCAACTTCAGCTACAACATCTGGTGTACTTATGGATCATTCATATACATATTCTACTCTAGAGAAAAATTGGTATTCTGGTGATTATCATGAGTATGGTTCAACCATGTCAGATGTTAAGACAATGACAACAGTTTTAGCCAACTCAAATGGTAGTTGTCATCATGGCACATCTGAGGCCAGCACTAACATCACTAATTTTGCTAATCTAAAGGAGCCTTTTGATGGTTCAATTGATTTGGCTAATGTGGAAAACGTCACAAACAGCAATGTGGTGATGGTGCAACCAGTGCCTAGTACTGCTGTACAAAATCAAGAAACTAATCAAGGACATGAGAGCACATCAAATAAGGAAGAAATTATGGCTTCTGATCATCAGAGCATCTTAGTCGCATTATCCATACGATGTGTCTGGAAAGGAACTATTTGTGAGCGTTCACATATGTTACGCATAAAGTATTATGGCAACTTTGACAAGCCTCTTGGAAGGTTTTTGCGTGACTGCCTATTTAATCAGGTTTCCCCCTTTTTTCTTTCTTATACTTGTTGTTCTAACTTCTTGCTTACTGTACTGCACGTGTCTTACTGTACTTAGTATGGATATATACAGGGTTATCAGTGCATTTCCTGCGACAAACCACCTGAAGCTCATGTCCATTGCTACACACATCAGCAGGGAAGTCTAACGATATCAGTTAGAAAACATACAGAATTCGTTTTGCCAGGGGAAAGGGATGGGAAGATTTGGATGTGGCACAGATGTCTAAAGTGCCCTTGGAGCAATGGATTTCCACCAGCAACTCTAAGGATTGTCATGTCTGATGCTGCTTGGGGTCTGTCACTTGGTAAATTTTTGGAGCTTAGCTTTTCAAATCATGCAGCTGCAAGTAGGGTAGCCAGTTGTGGTCACTCTCTCCATAGGGACTGCCTTCGGTTCTATGGGTAAGTGGTCTACATATAGTTTTCTGGATTAAACTCAGTTAGTTTATTGAAGAGTGGCTTAAAATCTCATCTGGAATTCAATGTTGTTAGCACTTGGTTTCTCACATACTTATGCTTTGCAGGTTTGGAAAAATGGTGGCATGCTTCCGATATGCGCCAATTAATGTTCATTCTATTCATGTACCGCCTTATAAACTTGATTTCAGTCACCAGCCTTTGGATTGGATACAAAAAGAAGCAAATGAGGTGCGTAGCATGCAGCAATAGTAGGTTTGGAAAATAAATCTAAAGTTCCTAAGTTAGCTGAACTTCTTTTCAAATTCTTGGTCCAAAAGTTGGTCCTTATGGCAAAACTGCTCCTTGTTATTCCTAGATTGCTGAGATTTTCATTTTTCACCAAATCTTGGCAGGTTATTGACCGTGCAAAGGTTCTCTTTGATGAAATATCACGGGCTTTACATCAGCACTCTGACAAAAGGGCTCATAGCGGTTCTCTTAACATGGAATGCGGCAATCACATTGTTGACCTTGAAGGAATTCTTCGAAGGGAGAAGTTGGAATTTGAGGTATAGTTCCTTCTAGATTAGACTTTATTGCACCATCGTTGAATTTAAATCTACTTTTACTTCCATGTCAAGGGATAGGCACACCACTGGTCTGCCTCCAAGGTCATGCTTTTATGTGCAGTTGTGCAAGTAGCCACATACATACTTGAACTGTACTATAACATGATTATTTTATATACAAGGTCGGGAAGATCTAGCATTTGTATATGTGTCATTTAGCAAAATTATATCACCGACAAGTGAATACCCAACTCTGCTATTTCTAGAATACATATTCTTGATTTTGGGGTTTAGAAGCAAACAGGAAAGCCGTTTTGTTTCAAAACAATTGGATATTTAGATGTTCGATCTTATAGGTTTAATCTGATTATTGACTATTGAGGGACATTTCTAACAAAAACAACTCAGTTCTACCTTGCTATATCTTGGTTTGGGCATAGTAGCGACTTGCAAAAAAAAAAAAAAAAAAAAAATCTTAAGTTCTTCAATAACAGCATCTTATGGATAGTACCCCCCCCCCCCCCCCCACCACCACCCCCGTTTGAATATAAGGAACTTCTAGCATTTGAAATTCGTAATGAAATACAATCACTTTTGCGTATACTTTGTTCCATCAACCACCCCTCATTTAATTTTCTTCCCATCTTACTACCAACCATCCCTCATTTAATGAGGGGCATCATAGTCTTTTCTACTCAACCTTAATCTTTGCTAAAACCCCTGGAAGTGCTTATATTATATACAACCATATATGCATCCTCAGTAAGGCAAGAATCAAGATACGTTCTATGCGGAAATTTTGCTGTTACATGCCTCTTACCTGGATGTATGCATTGTTTTTTTTAATTGCTTGATTGATTTTCTTTTTTCGCTAATTAGGGATGTCTGAATAAAGTTATCAAAAAGGAGACGCAGAAAATTCAACCAGACATTCTTGAGATCAATAGGTTGAGGAGGCAATTACTCTTCCACTCTTACTTGTGGGATCAAAGACTGATATCTGCTGCAAGGTCAGATAGAAGTCATCAAGAACCATATAACTTCAAGCCAGCTGATAAAGAGATGGTCCAGTCTATAGGTAGTATTGCTGAGCAAAATGCCATAGAAAAGCCTCAAAGTGAAATTAGTGCAACTGAGGCTTCCTTTAAAGATCATAAATATGTTGAGTGCCTTCAGGAGAGCATTGATGGCGGGAATAGCCCAGGAGTTGATCCATGTAATAGCTGCCCTAACCATGACCAGCAAATAGCCATAAGTGAATCTGATTTAATCCAAAGGGGCAGCAAAACACCTCTCCACAGCAGCGTCAGTATTAATGTGGAGTCTGTTCCGCTGGAATCTGATATTGTAGCTCGACGCACCCTTTCAGAAGGACAGTTTCCCAGTTTATTGGATGTTTCTAATGCGCTTGATGCAAAATGGACAGGTGAAAATGATCCTGTCCCTAGCAGTGCGATAGTACCAGATTGTGTGGCATCCTCAGAGGATTCAGAAGAACATGTGACTGATACACCTTCATATGCCTCTATCTTCCTGAACAAGCTAGGCGATAGTGCAGAGGACCAGTCCAACTGGCTTGGGATGCCTTTCTTACAACTTTACCGTGCTCTAAACAAGCAGTGGTGTCGCTCAAACAGGTTTGATGCTCTCAATGAATATACTCCTGTTCATGTTTCTTTTCTTAGGACGGTGGAGCGCCAGGTTGGGCCCAAATTTCTCTTTCCAATTGGTGTTAATGACACTGTTGTTGGGATTTATGATGATGAACCTACTAGCATCATCTCCTATGCGCTTGCTTCCCATGAATATCATCTTCAGCTATCAGATGAACTGGAAAGCGACACAACAGATAATTCACTCTCAGTAACTGATTTGAGAGGTGCTTCATTAACTGAATCAGTGGATGAAACTGCTTCTGAACTTCTAAGAAGTTTTGTTTCTACAGAGGACAATATCCTCTATATGTCAGGAGGCAAGAATCCATCCCCTTCAGATCCACTCGCATACAGAAAAGCAAGTCACATAAAGGTGAATTTTGGAGATGAAGGTCCTTTAGGACAAGTGAAGTATACTGTAATTTGTTACTATGCAAAACAATTTGATGCTTTGAGGAGAATATGCTGCCCATCAGAGCGTGATTTTGTCAGGTCACTTAGTCGTTGCAAGAAATGGGGTGCTCAAGGAGGAAAAAGCAATGTATTCTTCGCAAAATCACTCGACGATAGATTTATAATTAAGCAGGTTACCAAGACCGAATTAGAGTCTTTCATGAAATTTGCTCCAGAGTATTTTGGATATATTTCAGAGTCAATTGTGACTGGCAGTCCTACTTGTATTGCGAAAATTCTTGGTATTTATCAGGTAAGTTCATTTTTCTGATTGCAGAACCTGCTCATAAAAAATAATTAGTATCACAGTAAAAAAAATAATGATTGCTAGTAATTTTTTGACAGTCGTGGGGGAGCAGTGTCCCGAATTGTAGTTGTCCACCTTTTTGGTACTTTAATACATGTAAAGCTGCGTAAAAATAGTATTGATAGATTTTTGTATTGCAATATACTTCAATCATATATAATTTTTAATATGTACTGCTATTAGAATATATAGTCAAAGTCTTCCATTGGAGACTGTTAAAACGTTGATAACGGTCTATATTTTGGTACATAGGGAGTATTTAAGTACTAAATACTAATAAAATTAACTTGGCATAGTTTATTGCTTGATTAAATTAAAAGATGATCAAATGATACCAGAAAGTTTTATAACTATTGGCGTTTATTTTTGAGAGAATCTATTGTACACCACTGAGTTTATCCCAGTTCAACAATATGCCACTGACATTATCTCATTCTACAATATACCGGCGACTTTATCAATTAGTCTACAATACGCCATTGGGCTGGAGATCTTTTTCAAAAATACCTAAAATACCCTTATAGTCATATAATGTTAACAATTGATTTATCTCATTAGAAGTTTGGAAAAAATATGAAATTTTTTTTGGCCTCCTTACACGATATGAAAGTTTGTAATACAAGTTTTAAGATTTTTTTCATTTATATTTTTTTTGTAATATAACTTATCAGTTATATGCTATATAAAATACTTTTTTGTGTTGTTATTTTAATATAAATCATCTTTGATATGCTATATAAGTTATTTTTATGCTATTATCTTTTGTGTAAGAAATTTCTCTCTTTAATTCTACACAAAAATATATTGTTTTAGAAAATAAAAATATCAAAAAAACATGAAACTTATATACAAACCTCCATGTTGTATAAAAAGGCAACACAAAAAATTTCATATTTTTTTGAAACTTCTAATGATATAAAACAATTGTTAACATAGTATGTCTTTAAGGGTATTTTGGGCATTTTATAAAAAAATGTATAGACTAGTGGCATATTGTAGAACAATTGGTAAAGTCACCGGTATATTATAGAAATAGACAATGTTGATGGCAAATCGTTGAATTGAGACAAACTCAGTGGCATATAGTAGATTTTCTCTTTATTTTTAGAGCAAAATTTATGTAAGCAATTGATACCTGCAAAAACTTCATTTTTGTTCCAAATCAAGTTTCTCAATACTACCAAGGTATTAACTACTCCCTCCGTTCCATAAAAAACAAACCTAGGATAGGATGTGACATATTCGAGGATTGTCCAGATTCGTAGTACTGGATGTGTCACATCATGTCCTAGGTTTGTTTCTTATGGGACGGAGGGAGTGTATCCTAATCATCCAATGAATGATCTGACAGCCTTAAATTGATTGAGACACTGGATCCAAGCTTCGTTGATTTTTCTGTAGTCGCAACCTTCCTATATATTTCAAAGGATTGAAAGCATCATCTCACTATTGCATCCAGAATTAAAGATATCTTGTTAACAGTGCTGTTTTTGGATTTTGTATATAACATTTGTTTTAATCTTCAGTACCTTCTGTGAGATTTTTTTTACTGAGTCTAATCCTATGATGTCACATAGGTTAAGAGCCTGAAAGGTGGAAAGGAGATGAAGATGGATGTTCTAGTGATGGAAAATCTTCTGTTTGAACGTCATGTGACAAGATTGTATGATTTAAAGGGATCTACAAGATCAAGATATAACCCCGACTCAAATGGTAGCAATAAAGTACTTCTTGATCAGAACTTACTTGAAGCCATGCCAACCTCCCCCATTTTTGTTGGGAACAAGGCAAAGCGGCTGCTAGAGAGAGCCGTTTGGAATGATACTGCATTCCTTGCTGTGAGTATAAATCGGGCTTTTACTGCTAAGTGCTTACATGTTGACATTTGTATTTTCTAGATACTATATACATTCATCATTCGAGCATTTGCACTTACCATGAGAAGGCATTCTAGTTTACATCTAGATCAAGCAAATCCATGCAAAATCCCAATTTTGGGCAAACAAAATTGGAAGGAAGAATTTTTCTTTTTTTCTTTTTATTAAGAACTACTTGAATTTTTTCAGTCTGGTTGCGAGGTCTGAATAGTTAATATGAATCATAGTTTCTTTTTTTTTCTTGATCCATTCTATCTATTTCGCGTTCCAAATACTAGAATAAATAATATCCGACGAATTAGAATCATCTTGATAGAGATAACAGGCCCTTTCTATGTATTATCAATAGGAGCAAATTGTAACAAGTCACCCACTCATATTCCAAAGATACCGAAACCAAAAAAATCACGGTCGAACTACCAGAATGTCTAGAAATATAGAGCTTAAAGTAGAAAGAGGCTCTTTTGGATGGAGAAACTATAGAACTTAGTAGTTCTCGTTAAGGTTGTTTCTGCTGTAACCCTTTAAGGTGACATTCTTAGAAAATCATACCCATTACACCATGCCTTTTTAACATTGACCACAATCATTTTGTGAGAAACATATAAAGTTTATGACAATAACAAAAATAGTCCAAATTATGCTAGGGAGGTGTGACTCTCTGGCAGGTAATGCTATGTATGCACCAGGATACAATTGATATTGGAACAGATCGGCTGGCTTGTGTAAGTATTATTGTAATCTAGCTCAAGATATTCGCCAACTCATTCAAATTTGAAACGTGCCTCTTGTTTTTGTTTCTCCTTAAGACTCTTCTTCTCTGCTTTTATTAATTAATTACACATTCTTCATGTTGGTAAAGGAGTCTAGTATTATCTTGAATTCTTGACTGAAAAAATAGAAGAAAAGCACTAGTAGAGAACCTGTTGGAAATATGTGATCACAATATGAAACTGATGAAGAGTTTCATGTACCAAACTTGTGTGGACAGTACAATTCACCATGGTACATCATTGATCTTGACTGTTGAAATGTTCATGCATGACAGTAGCACCATGGGTATTGTTTGTGTGGGGACTTCCTTCAATAGAGATTACTTTGGTTTGGTTAGTTTGGATGCTTGTCTAGGTTGTTTTGTTTTCTTTCAAGTTAGATATTATTTTTAGGGGGTCAATTCAAACCGTCCTTATAGAAGGGCAATGAATAAACAAGTTTCTAGTCTCTTCCCTCTTTTATCTGACCCTAGAGTCTACCGTGGTATGGGAAAAACAGCTAGATTAATTGCCCTACCCTAGGTTCTTGGACCCAATGCAATCAGTTTCTAAAACATAGAGGGCTTGCCTTGTACCAGCAGCGCAATTCTTTTATGCAGATGAATTCTATGCATAAAAAAAATGAAATGGTCAGCATTGATGCAATGTTTGCTTACAGTTGGTGGTGCCTCATCTTGACAGTTTTCTACTTTCGATTGTTAAATATGTGGTGTTGCCTGATAATTCCTGCTGAGTTTATATGGCATGCTTTTGACCTTGCAATTTGTCGGTGCAACTTCTGATGTAATTTGGCAACTTTGCTGCAGTCCATAGGTGTAATGGATTACTCTTTACTTGTTGGTGTTGATGAGAAGAAGCATGAACTTGTGATGGGCATCATAGATTTTATGAGGCAATATACATGGGACAAACATCTAGAGACATGGGTGAAAACCTCAGGAATATTGGGCGGACCAAAGAATGTTGCACCTACAGTAATATCACCGAAGCAGTACAAGATGAGGTTCAGAAAAGCCATGTCGACTTACTTTCTTGTTGTTCCAGATCAGTGGTCACCTCCAGCAGTAGTCCCTAGCAAGCAAGGGGCTGAGAACAACCAAGATAACGATTAAATTCTCTCAACGAGGTCATGAAACATTGTGACCTTTTAAATGCAGGGAAGTATTCGTTAAATGACCCATTTTTTGGAGTGACGTGTATAGATTTTGATTCATTACAATTTTGCTCATTTTGATTGGGTAGCGCTATTTATATGGTGCCTTTTTGATTCCCTATTTATTATTTGGGAAGATCAAGTGTACAAATGTTAGCTGAAGTATTTGGATGCTCTAGATAGAATTCAACCAGTGTTGTATAGGACTATATAAATATTTTTCTGCACATCATATAGATCAGTAAGCGCACTGAGATATAATATACAATGTATAAGAAAATAGAAACATCCATTTTTGCCGTTGCAAAAAATTTTTGTACCCTCATGTTTATCCATGTTTAACATAATTTTATGGTGGGTAATTCCCGCGTACCTTGGATGGGACTGTCAAAATATTGAACAGCGGATGGAAATCTGTATTTGGGTTTGGGGCATCATTTTCTTAAAAAAAACACACTTGGGCCATGAGGCTTGTGGGGATTGCAGAGCCCTGCATTGTTGGTTTCAATGTTTGCAGATGTATTTGGCAAGGATTTCGCTGTGGTACGATATCTATTTCCTCATATATGCATTATTTATATATGCATTATTTATTAATAATAACACAGTATTATTTCATCTTATCAAGAAAATTATAGTGGTACTAATTGGCATATTTTTCAATACATAGTAATAACATCGTTAGCTAGAGAAATGATCCCCTGAAATATAAATATGGAGATGGAGCAATGTATACAGTAATATTTGACTAGGCTTCGCCATTGGTTGGGGAGTTGCAGCAGGCGGCAATAGCATCCGGCCAGGATTTACCCGAGACCAAGGATGGTGAAGGAAGAAGACAGACGCATCCGGCCAGGATTTACCCGAGACCAAGCAAGATAGATGGAGCCTGCAGCAGCAGGCACTAGTAACTTCTCCTGCTCGCACTGAAACTCTGCAAAAGGAAAAGACGGAGAAAACAAAAGGGAAGACGAACCGCAGCAGCCACCGCATGCATGCAAATGCACATATGATGTGGTGTCTATAAATTTATTTTTTTTACTATGCAATAAATAGTAAAAAAAATACATTTATTCTTGCCAGCAATATATGGTGCAAGATAAAGAGCTTACCCTGTGCTTCCAGTTCCTCCTTTTTTTAGAACAAACCGCATAACCTTATACTCCCTCCGTCTTTTAATATATGACGCCGTTGATTTTTGTTATAACCTTTGACCGTTCGTCTTATTCAAAAATTTTGTACAAATCTTAAAAATATTAGTCATGCTTAAAGTTCATTTAGTGATAAATCAAACCACGACAAAAAAAATATATTTACTTAAATATTTTGAATAAGACGAATGGTCAAACATGTAAGAAAAAGTCAACAGCGTCATCTATTAAAAAACGGAGGTAGTATGCTTTTTTACATGTACTTGTGGGTGTTTATGTAGATATGTAATGGGTTGTTTGATTTTAGAAATTAAGTAACTCGTCGATACCTCTACAGCTGATAAGCCATGAAAAAATCGAATGAATTAACAAAAATAGTAATTTATGAGTAAAACTTTTATATTTGTATTTTTAATGATTTAAAAATTGATATAATTAATAGACTATAATGAAAAAAAATCTCACAATCAACTTTAACATTGGGTTTTAAAATTCAAATTTTAGTTGCAGCTGATAAGACAAAAGACAAACGAGAGAAGGCTAAATTATTTAGATAGATTTGTCTAAAGAGATTGGTGGTCTCTAGTCTTGTATAGCGTGGATGTATATTTTCCCACAGTCATATACCTAAAAATTCAAGGCCCCGATGTGAAACACAAAGTGAGGCCTCACATTAAAAAAATTAAATAAAAAACAAAATAGTGGATTTCACTGTATAGCCTATGTATATTAACCAAAGTTGCATAATAAATCAAAGCTAATCAACCCACGTTTTCACTTAATGCTAGGTACGTATTTTGCAATCGTTGGGACGGGTCTTATGAAACATGTGGTAAATGAGATCTTCAACTTGAGGTTTGGATGGAGGACTTGTGCAAGAAGACTGGAATAGAAGACGATGAAGATCAGAAGAGTTTGTATATCCTTGTTGGAAATTCTGCTTCCAATCGATCCTTGGGTGTTCTATGTCCTTGCCTTAAGCCAATCTTGGTTCTGAGTCCTTGCCGTGCAGCGTGTGGTTTCTTAGCTGAAGGTTAATTTTGGCAGAATATTGTGGGATGGCACCTTGTTAATGCCAAAAAACATGTGATAGTTGTGTTTGATGTAAGGTCACGTTGTTTTGTAAAATTACCTAATTTCTGGTAATGGAAATGTGGGGCTTCCAGCCCTTTTTAAAAAAGAAAAAAAAGAAACAGAACTCCCCGCGAGATGGAATAACACCAAAGCAAAGCATGTGAAGTAAGTTGTAAAAAAAAGCATACGAACGCCGAGCAAAAATACACCCTCTGATTCTTTTTACATGATGGCGAGCAAAAATATAACCAGCATCATATATTAGGGCATATAGATAGTATTACTATGAAAAATAGATAGGAGTAGCTGTGAATTTGGTAGGCCTTAAGTTCCCTAAAGTTTTTTCTCAACAACATCACATTGAATCTTTGGACACATGCATAGAGCATTAAATATAGGTTAAAAAACTAATTTCACAGTTAGAGAGGAAATCATGAGACGAATCTTTTGAGCCTAATTAGTCCATGATTAGCCATAAGTGCTACAGTAGCCCACATGTGCTAATGACTGATTAATTAGGCTCAAAAGATTCGTCTCCCGGTTTCCGAGCGAGTCATGAAATTAGTTTTTTTATTCGTGTCCGAAAACCCTTCCGACATCCGATCAAACATCCGATGTGACACCTAAAAATTTTTTTTTCATGAACTAAACAGGCCCTTAGTAAGGGCCCCTTTGAATCGTAGGAATGAAAAAACGGAGAAATAGGAAAAACATAGGATTCTGACAGGAATATAAGTGTAAAACAGAGGAATGCAAACCACAGGAAAAACATAGAAATGACTGTTTAATTGAGTTGCAGGAAAAACACAGGAATTTGAGGAGAGATAAAGACTCAGGCCCCCTTTGATTCAAAGGAAATTCATAGGAATTTTAGAGGATTTCATTCCTATAGGATTTTTTCCTACAAAGCCCTTTGAATCAAAGGAATGAACCCTATGGAATCCTATGAAATTCCTATGGAATATCTCTTCACATACAAGTTTTGGAGGAATTTTAACAAGAGGTAGAACCTCATGGAAGAAATCCTTTGAGTCTTTATCTCTCCTCAAATTCCTGTGTTTTTCCTGTGGTCCAATCAAACGGTCATTCCTATGTTTTTCCTGTGTTTTGCAATCCTCTGTTTTACACTTACATTCCTGTCAGAATCCTATGTTTTTCCTATTCCTCCGTTTTTTCATTCCTGTGATTTAAAGGGGCCCTCAAAGGATTCTTAACATGAGGTTCTACCTCATGTTAAATTTCCTCCAAAACTTACATAGGAAGAGGCATTCCATAGGAACACAGGATTCCATAGGATTTATTCCTTTGATTCAAAGGGCAATATAGGAAAAATTCTCACAGGAATGAAATCCTTTAAAATTCATATGAATTTCCTATGAATAAGAGTGGTATTTGTGCAAGAGGTACAGCATACTAGCAAATCTGCAAATGCCAGTAGAGGGAGGATCACAAGAATGGGCATGTTGCGACGGAAGGGGTCGCGTACACGGTACACTAGATATGTACGGACTGTAGACGGTGACTTTGCTACAGTACCCTCCAATCAACGAGCATGAGATGTGGGCGGTAGCAATAGCACACTGTATAGTACACTAGTCGTCTCGTAGTACTCCTCGCATCTACTGCTGCTACTGCTACTACTCCACTCCAGCATGCATGAGACGAGACGGTGGCTGTGGCTGTGGCTGTGGCTGGATGGAGTGCAACGCGAGCGAGTCGTCGTTGTTGTGCAGAGGGAAGGGGTCCCCGGCCGGGTGGCAGGGCAGGGGCAGCGATGTGATGTCGTCCCGTCCCCCATTTGACTTGCGTAAAGCAAAAGCATCCCTCCATCCATCCATCCACGACAACCCAACCCACAGTTGCTTGGCCGTTTGCAACCACTCTACTACTGATCAACTGGCAATGGCAGAGGAGAGACTACTCTACTGAGAGAGAAATTGAGGAGGAGAGATTCCCCCTACGAGGACGGACGGACGGACGGACACCATGGTGAGACCGATCCGAGACAGAAGAAAGGGACCGGCACGGCGAGGCAGGCAGCGCGCGTGTCGTCTCCTCTCTCCTTCGCTGCTTTTGTTTTGCCTTTTGCCTTTGCGGTGCGTATACTACTCCCCTCTTCCTCTCCTGCTTTTGCTTTTTTACTGGACTATTCTCTACTAGGCGATGGTCAGCCGTGGACACTGCTCCCATCTATTCTCTCTCGCCTTTGACATCCGATGCACGCGCGAATCACCATGTTCCTGCACCTGCACCACCCCGCCCTACACTACGTGCGCTAGCTGTCACCCCGGGCCCGGACCCTGCACCTGCATATTTTTTTTCCCCTTCTCTCGCTTTCTACTCTACGTAATTTTTTTTCTCTCTTTTGCTCCCCATATGGCAAGATCTACCGATGGGTCCAGTGGGAAAATCTTGAAAAAAAAAAAAGAAAGAGGATTTACAACACCGGTGTTGCTATACCCTCTGTGATCAATTCCATGTTGGAGGCTATGGAGTGCAATTGAGCAGGCGTAATTAAGATTGGTAATTCTAGATAAGGCGGTCTTTACTACTAGTAACTTACACCGTGTTTAGATCCTGACTTTTTCTTCGAACTTCCAACTTTTTTCATCACATCAAACTTTTCTACTCACATAAACTTTCAACTTTTTCGTCACATCGTTTCAATTTCAACCAAACTTCTAATTTTGGTGTGAACTAAACACACCCTTACTCCACTAAAGATGACGATGCCATTACCGCTCAAAATTAACCAAGGCCAAGGGGAGAAACGGCAACCCGAATACTCGCGGCTATTCGCTACAGTAAAAAGTATTCCTTCCTACCCCTCTCTCTCCCCTCCAATGGCTCTGCTAGTGAAGGCTGGAAGAGGGGTCAGGTTCCTCCAGTATTATTAGTAGCAGTGGTCGGATTCTCTTGTTGGTTCAGTTTTTACCGTGGTCTTTACCCTTTTGGTTCTCGAGGTGGTCGTTGGCGTCGGTCAGTCTCGTCCTAGCGTTTGGGTGAGCACTGGCCTTCTCCCTGGAGGTGATTCACTCCATCGCTAGCCTTCTTCTCCCGGGTGCTACCTAGGGTGCCTCTAGATCTGGGCAAACAAACTTATCGCCGGCCTAGATCAACATCTCCCATGAGGTCTTTCCAAGGCAGACAACCTCATGCTATATTTCCGGCGACAAATTTTCACTAGGTGGCTGAAGTTTTCAAGTTGTGCCAAGGAGGCCTCAACATCCCACTCATTGAGGCCCCAATCAAGTACACCTCTTGGCTTCTTATGCAACACGCCATGCTTCTTCTACTTTCTTCACCGATGAAATACATCTAGTTGTGATCTTTGGAATAGTTATGGTCTTTGTACCGATTCTTCTCAAGAACAATGGTGGAAATCTAGAGTGGTGTTATTGAATTTCATTTTGCTCGCCAACACCTCAACCTCCATGTGTGGGAGGCCCCTTTAGGGATTGAGCAATGGTGCCACCTCATGAAGCTCACCTGGTTTCACCCTCCACGTGAAAGTGAGCCTCAAATCTTTTCCATTGGTGACGAAGGCCAAAGAAAGAGAATGACTTAGATTGCTTTTTTTTCTATTCTTTCTAAGTTCTTTTCTATAAAATGTTAAGAAAAAGTGTAACTTGTCCATTCACGACGAGCTTATTTGCAAAATTGGAAGTGTCCCAATTCTCCATGCTGTTAGCTCTGCAACAACTTATCTACCCCATCCGTTCCAAAATATAAGAACATAAAATTGGATGGGATATGATAATTACCAGTACTATGAATATAAACAATTAATAGAACTCTATGTAGACAGTTCTTTTAATAATTCTTATTCTTTTATTCTGAATTTCAGTATTTCTAAATTGTATTCCTAGTTGAGCTCTCATTTTCTTTTTTTTTAATTTCAGCATTTATTTTTTTATTCTAATTTTTAATTAATCTCGTATTTTGTTCTAGATAGATTGTGTTTTTTTTCAATGTTCCTTATTTTTTATTATTTCCAAATTATATTCCTACTTCAACTCTTATTTTTATTTTTTTATTTTTCAGCATTTATTTTACTTTTATTCTGAGATTTAATTAATTCATGCTATATATGTTCTAGGTGGATTATTCTTTCAATATGTCTTATTTTTATTTTGAATTTCAGTTAAAACTAAATTGTATACCTACTTAAACTCTGTATTTTTATCATTGTAATTTTATAATTTATTTTATCTTTTATTGCTAATTTTAATCAATCTTGTATTGTGTAATTGTGTTATAAATGGATTGTTTGTTCAATATTCCTTTTTTCGAATTTCAGTTATTTCTAAATTGTATTTCTACTTAAAAAAATTTCTCCGATTAATGTGAGAATTTCTAGTTTCCACAACAAATGTATTGTCTTAAAAAGGTGGTTTTAATAATATAATTGATAAGAACGTGAGAATTAATATAATAATTGACTAGTTATACTCTCTACATTCTAAAATATAATATGCAACCATTCCTTTTATGTTATCTAATAGTACCTCTATTTCAGACTATAAGATTTTCTAGCATTGCCCACATTCATATAGATGTTAATAAATCTAGGCACACATATATATCTATATTCGTTAACATATATATATGAATGTCGGCAATGCTAGAAAGTCTTATAATATGAAACGGAGAAAGTACATGGCGCGCACGCATATATACATGCAATTAACTTTCACCTTCTCCTCCGCTTTAATTCATTTTATTAAATCACCCGCCCTCAAAATTCCTAATCCCGTTGAGTATTTGAGTTAGTGGTAGTTACGGGGTGTAGGGATCGAGTACGTACAACCTGCATGCGATCCCCGGCGAAAAGAGAGATCATCAATCAGTGAGTAAATTGTGTTTTACACAACACACTGCAGGCTTCGGTGGTCGGTTTGGTCACTTCGCAGATGAATATACGTGCAGAAAAAAAAGAGAAAAATATGTAGCGGAAAACCTGAAACTATCGTTGATTTAAAAATAAACGCACGAGATTTATCCACATCAAGAGTACACATGATTGAATTCGCGAGTAAAATGTTTACTCAAAATGATGTGAACAAATTTCATACGTCTATTTTTAAATCCAACGACAATTCTCAAGTATTTATTATACGTGGATTGCGTTATGTATTTTTCCTAAGAAAAGCAAGATGTACGCATGCTTGTCCCCGCAATTATATTATAGGCTCCACGTACGTTACCACTGTAGCGAATTTACTATTTGCCACTCTCTCAAAATGCCAGTGCTCAAATGCCACTCTCCCAAATTTTCATTCCCAAATGCCACCCGGGCCCACATGTCAGCCTCACTCCCCCCGTTGGTTCAGGTTTTAACCGTGGTCTTTACCCTTTTGGTTCTCGAGGTGGTCGTTGGCGTCGGTCGGTCTCGTCCTAGCGTTTGGGTGAGCACTGGCCTTCTCCTTGGAGGTGATTCACTCCATCGCTAGGCTTCTTCTCCCAGGTGCTACCTAGGGTGCCTCTATATCTGGGCAAACAAACTTATCGCCGGCCTACATCAACATCTCCCATGAGGTCTTTCCAAGGCAGACAACCTCATGCTATATTTCCGGCGACAAATTTTCACTAGGTGGCTAAAGTTTTCAAGTTGTGCCAAGGAGGCCTCAACATCCCACTCATTGAGGCCCCAATCAAGTATGCCTCTTTGGCTTCTTATGCAACACGCCATGCTTCTTCTGCTTTCTTCGCCGATGAAATATATCTAGTTGTGATCTTTGGAATAGTTGTGGTCTTTGTACCGATTCTTCTCAAGAACAATGGTGGAAATCTAGAGTGGTGTTATTGAATTTCATTTTGCTCGCCAACACCTCAACCTTCATGTGTGGGAGGCCCCTTTAGGGATTGAGCAATGGTGCCGCCTCATGAAGCTCACCTGGTTTCACCCTCCACGTGAAGTGAGCCTCAAATCTTTTCCATTGGTGATGAAGGCCAAAGAAAGAGAATGACTTAGATTGCTTTTTTCTATTCTTTCTAAGTTCTTTTCTACAAAATGTTAAGAAAAAGTGTAATTTGTCCATTCACGACGAGCTTATTTGCAAAATTGGAAGTGTCCCAATTCTCCAAGCTGTCAGCTCTGTAACAACTTATCTACTCCCTCCGTTTCAAAATATAAGAACATAAAATTGGATGGGATAATTACCAGTACTATGAATATAAACAATTAATAGAACTCTATGTAAACAGTTCTTTTAATAATTCTTATTCTTTTATTCTGAATTTCAGTATTTCTAAATTGTATTCCTAGTTGAGCTCTCATTTTCATTTTTTTTAATTTCAGAATTTATTTTTTTATTCTAATTTTTAATTAATCTCGTATTTTGTTCTAGCTAGATTGTGTGTTTTTTCAATGTTCCTTATTTTTTTATTATTTCCAAGTTATATTCCTACTTCAACTCTTATTTTTATTTTTTTAATTTTCAGCATTTATTTTACTTTTATTCTGAGATTTAATTAATTCATGCTAATATGTTCTAGGTGGATTATTCTTTCAATATGTCTTATTTTTATTTTGAATTTCAGTTAAAACTAAATTGTATAACTACTTAAACTCTGTATTTTTATCATTGTAATTTTATAATTTATTTTATCTTTTATTGCTAATTTTAATCAATCTCGTATTGTGTAATTGTGTTATAAATGGATTGTTTGTTCAATATTCCTTTTTTTCGAATTTCAGTTATTTCTAAATTGTATTTCTACTTAAAAAAATTTCTTCGTTTAATGTGAGAATTTCTAGTTTCCAAAACAATGTATTGTCTTAAAAAGGTGGTTTTAATAATATAATAGATAAGAACGTGAGAATTAATATAATAATTGACTAGTTATACTCTCTACATTCTAAAATATAACATGCAACCATTCCTTTTATGTTATCTAATAGTACCTCCTTTTCAGATTATAAGACTTTTTAGCATTGCACATATTCATATAGATGTTAATAAATCTAGGCACACATATATGTCTAAATTTATTAACATATATATGAATGTCGGCAATGCTAGAAAGTCTTATAATATAAAACGGAGGAAGTACATGGCGCGCACGCATATATACATGCAATTAACTTTCACCTTCTCCTCCGCTTTAATTCATTTTTTAAATCATCTGCCCTCAAAATTCCTAATCCCGTTGAGTATTTGAGTCAGTGGTAGTTACGGGGTGTAGGGATCGAGTATGTACAACCTGCATGCGATGCCCGGCGAAAAGAGAGAACATCAATCAGTGAGTAAATTGTTTTTTACACAACACACTGCAGGCTTCGGTGGTCGGTTTGGTCACTTCGCAGATAAATATATGTGCAGAAAAAAAAGAAAAAAATATGTAGCAGAAAACCTGAAACTATTGTTGATCTTAAAAATAAACGCACGAGATTTATCCACATCAAGAGTACACATGATTGAATTCGCGAGAAAAATGTTTACTCAAAATGATGTGAACAAATTTCATACGTCTATTTTTTTAAATCCAACGATAATTCTCAAGTATTTATTATACATGGATTGCGTTATGTATTTTTCCTAAGAAAAGCAAGATGTACGCATGCTTGTCCCCGCAATTATATTATAGGCTCCACGTACGTTACCACTGTAGCAGTAAAAACAGTACTACGTCACACGCGCGCCCAGTTGACACTTTCATAGCAGCAGTAGACCAGTAGTACTAAACCCCAGTAATTAAACTTTACACATCTATTGCGTTGAATTGATCTGAGTAATTAATTAACTAAAGGAAAATCTCGTACGTATACTAGTACCACTACACAGGGACCAGCAGCTGGTTGCACGTCTAGGCCAAAAGCAAAAGTTCCAGCTAGCCTGAGCCCCCCTGAGAGATTAGTAGGTTTATAAAATAGTAGTACGTCCTATATCTAATTAGATTAAGGCTGTGTTTAGTTGAGGGGAAAGTTTGAATTTTGGTTGAAATTTAATATGATGTGACTAAAAAGTTATGTGTGTATAACAGGTTGATATGATGGAAAATAACTGAAGTTAGATAGCCTACAGCAGAGCAGCGACATGCATGGGGAGACGACGAGCATCTGTGTTCCTCTTCCCTCCCTCTCCAAGCTTTTTTTTTCACCTTTCACATGCCAATGACACTTGTATTTTAGTCACCTTGGAATTCGTGCAGATTCCTGCAGCAGCAGAGGTCAAACCCCCTCTCCGTCATCCTGCATCTTTTCTTTGTTGCTACGTGGTACTATCCATCTGTGCGTACACTACTACTACAGTACTACTATGGAGTACTAGTAGCTAGCAGGACATATGGAGAAAATATATGGTGCACGTATGATATGTAGTGTAAACCTAAAAATTTACCATTGAATCGAAAAATAGATATTTGGTATTCGCCACTCGCTGATTAACTCATGAGTAAACAATTTACTGCGACTCATGGGGACATGAACAAATCTTGGACATTCATTTTTAATCCAACGGTAATTTCTAAATTTTCACCCTCATGATGGGTATGTACTATATATTTTCCCGGACATCTTCTGCATATAGGATGAAATCGATCGGAAAAAAATATAATGTTATTTCTTCAGGAACAGTTACTTAGAAATTTGCGTATTTACTGATACTTGCTTAGATTCGTGGCCAGAAATAAATATATTTTTAGTTATATTTTGAGAGGTATAATTATTTATTAGTCGCGTGCAAACCACAATTTCCTTACGGCCCATTGAATTGCATTGCAGGAAAGGAAAAACGAATGAATAAGAAAAACACAGTATTTAAACAAAGTTACGTTCGTTGATGATATTTTTTTTTGAAATAATACGTTTGTTCATGGAATTTATTGGATTTTCTCGTAGCTCAATATATCTAAGGCCCACATCGTCTCTCCTTACAATACGAGGCTATTTTATTATCTAAATATTTTATGGCAGCATAGAGGGGAGTAGGAGTCTAGGAGAGGAGAGCAGTGCAGTGCGGCAGGTCACACCACGTGGAACGATGCGTAGATATGCTACGAGCCAAACGCTGCGTTCGGTTGTGCGTGCACCTCCCCGCATTTTTAAGCAAACGGTTCACGGTCTTCCATCAAAACTCGCGCACGCTGCGCTAGAACAACCATATCTACGTCACTGTATTTGACTGCAATTGATGGATATTTAGTTTACCTTTTTAGATTCTATAACTATGTACTGTAGTATATTGTATTTCTAGAATGTAGACAAGAATTTAGACTATATAAGAAATTTTCAAAATAGCTACAGATGCTAGAACCCCTCTAAACAGGATCTACCGTACGTGTACAACTCAATGGCTTGAACAATTGAATTTTCTTCTCACATTCCAAAAAAACTGTTGAATTTAATTTGACGAGTGATTTTCACAACATTTTTAAAGAGTGAACTCCGGAATACCCAAAAGAGAACTTTGTTTTTCTCTTCAAAACCTTTTTGGTTCTTCGAAATTCAGTATTTTTTGAACAAAAGATTGCATTGGAACAAGGGATTTAACCAATACAGTAATTTTTTTAAGAAAAAAAAGATATTTTTAGTGGTGCGCACCTAAATAATGTGCGTCAATAATCCAGTAAAGATCAACAAACAACGTGGACCTGTAAATTGCACATTTATACATCCAACTGAGCACACAAATTTTCTGCAGTCTGAAATACCGGGAAATACTATATTTTTTGAGCTGGGTGGACATGCATACATGCATCATTATACTCGTCGAACGTAATATTTCCTTCTTACCTAAATATTTAACGCCGTTGATTTTTTTAACCGTTCGTCTTATTTAAAAATAATAATAATTAATTCTTTTTCTATCATTTGATTCATTGTAAAATATACTTTTATACAAACATATAATTCTACATATATCATAAAACTTTTGAATAAGATAAATTGTTAAACATGTTTAAAAAAATCAGCGGCGTAAAATATTTAGGTACGGAGGGATTATTATACTATAATTAACTATAATATTATACATCATTATAGTACTATTTTTTTAAGACATGCATACATGCATCGTTATACTCGTCGTCGTCGTATAAATAGCGGAGCCGAGAGATGGCAGCATAGAGTGGAGTACTCCGGAGAGGAGAGCAGTGCAGTGCAGTGCGGCAGGTCACACCACGTGGAACGATGCGTAGATATGCTGCGTGCGTTCGGTTGTGCGTGCACCTCCCCGCATTTTTAAGCAAACGGTTCACGGTCTTCCATCAAACTCGCGCACGCTGCGCTAGAACAACCATATCCACGTCACTGTATTTGACTGCAATTGATGGATATTTAGTTTACCTTTTTAGATTCTGCTATAACTATATGTACATTGTATTTTCTAGAATGTAGACAAGAATTTAGACTATATAGAAATTTTGAAAATAGCTACAGATGCTAGAACCCTCTAAACAGGATCTACCCTACGTCTACAACTCAATGGTTTTGAACAATTGAATTTTCTTCTCACATTCCAAAAAAAAAAATGTTGATTTTAATTTGACGAGTGATTTTCACAACATTTTTAAAGAGTGGACTCCGGAATACCAAAGAGAACTTTGTTTTTCTCTAAAACCTTTTTGGTTCTTCGAAATTCAGTATTTTTTGAACAAAAGATTACATTGAAACAAGGGATTTACCAATACAGTATTTTTTTTAAAATATTTTTAGTGGTACAACAGTAAATAATATGCGACAATAATCCGATAAAGCATCTAAAAATAACATGGACCTGTAAATTGCACATTTGTACATCCAACTGAGCACATAAATTTTCTGCAGTATGAAATACCGGGAAATACTCAAATACTAGTTTTTTTTTTGGAACTGGGTGGACATGTATACATGCATCATTATACTCGTCGAACGTAATATTCCCTCCGTACCTTAAATATTTAACGCCGTTAACTTTTCTAAACATATTTAATATTTTATTTATTTTTTAAAAATAAGTAATTATTAAGTAATTCATTGTTAAATATATTTTTATGCATACATATAGTTTTACATATTTCATAAAAAATTTAAATAAGATGAATGGTTAAAATATTTAAAAAAAATCAACGGCATCAAATATTTAGGGACGAAGTGAGTATTAAACTATAATTAACTATAATATTATAGTAGTACTCCATCATTATAGTAGTTATTTTTTTTAAGACATGCATACATGCATCATTATAACTCGTCGTCGTCGTATAAATAGCGGAGCCAGCCGTGCCGCTGCCTTTCACTTCACAGATTCACACACACACACTCACTCTCTCTCTCTCTCCCTCCTCGCGTGCTGCGTGTCAACGCCTAACCAACAGCCTCCTCCTCCATGGCGTCCATGGCGGCGAGAAGTAGCAGGAAGCGCAGGAGCCCGCCGCCGCGTGGCCTCGGGGACCTCCACGACGACGTGCTGGAGCGCGTCCTGGCGCGCCTCCCGCCGGCCACTTTCTTCGGCCTCCGCGCCGTCTGCGCCGATGGAGCGCCGCCGCCGCGTCGCCCACGTTCCTCCGCGCCTGCGCCCGCGTCCGTCGCGGGACCCGTGGTTCCTCATGCTCTCCGGCGGCCGCCCCCGCCCCACCCGCCGCTCGCCTTCGACGCCGCCGGCCGCTCCTGGATCCCCTGCCGCGCGCGCGCCGGGCAGCAGCGGCGGCGGCGCCGACGCCGACGCCGTCCCGGTGCGCGTCCTCCGGCGGCCTCGTCCTCTACCGCGCGCGCGGGCACGGGCGAGCCCTCGTCGCGAACCGCTCACCGGCGCGAGCCGTGCCCTCCCTCGCCGCCGGGGGCCCACGGCGGCGCGCGGCGGCTCCACGCCATTGCCATGTACGGCTCCCCTACCGCGTGGCCTCTTCGCGGGCGAGCTCCCGACCTGTCCATGTCGGTGTTCGACTCGTGCAGGGGCTCGTGGGAGGGCCCTGTCGCGCTCTCCCGGAGGCCCGACGCCGGCCGCGCTGCTCCCCCGACGACGCGTCGTCCCAGGGCGTCGCCGACGACACGGTCTACTTCCTCAGCAAGTCCGGCGACGTGGTGGCCACCAACATGCAGCGCAGCGCGTCGAAGCAGTACTCCTCGGTGGTGGGTCGCCGGCGTCGTCCGACGGCGGCGACGGCGACGCCGTGGCCTACTTCCTGACCACTCCGGCACGGTGGTCGCCTGCGACACGGCGCGCCGCACGTTTCGGGAGCTCCCCGCATCCTCCGGTCTACTTCGAGTACTCCATCGACGTCGTGGCCTGCGACGGCGCCGCCCTACGCCGTCGTGCTGGCGGAGTACCTCGACACGGCGAGCCTGCGGGTGTGGGGGTTCGCCGGCGGCGCGTGGCGGCAGGTGGCCGCCATGCCGCCGGCCATGTCGCACGCGTTCCACGGCAAGAAGGCCGACATCAACTGCGTCGGCCACGGCGGCCGCCTCATGGTCTGCGTGAGCTCCGGCGAGGCCAACGGCTGCTTCATGTGCGACGTCGGCAGCAACCAGTGGGAGGAGCTCCCCAAGTGCGTCAATGGCGATGGAGAGGTCAACGACTTCTTGGCCGCTTTCTCCTTCGAGCCTAGGCTAGAGAATTAGCGTCTAATTAAGCGCGTGTGATTAGTTCTTGTGTGTTTAATTAAGGAGCTCTGTTTTGTGTTGCTCCTTGTTTGCTTGCTTGATTACTTGATGTGCATTAGACATCTAGTGATCACTGTTTTTCTTTTTGAGTGATCCAATTATGTGATTTCCAGAATTTGTTTTCATGGATATCAAAATTGAGTCCTTTTGTACTGTCAACTGTGCATGGTTGGTTAGTTTGGATTTTCTTTTTATGTTCTCTCTCTTCTTTTTAATTCTTCTTGGAGAACTACATTAGTATAATCTTATACTACAAATTAAACAGAATTATATGAGGAAAATATAGAGAATTAACAAGTGAGGACCATCTCTTCGAAACAAAGGGAAAGAATGCATTTTGCCTTCAATGAAAAGCCAGGAGACTGAGGTCGCATCAGGGCATCAAGAAGGGAAGGAACAGAGCATCAAGCATTTTTGGCAAATTCTTGATTTTGTTCTTGAGGATGGCATTTACCAAGATGCCCCTTCTTTCTTTTGATTAAAAATTGCTTTGGTGGAACAGAGCATCTAATCCCATAGGCAGTATACCTATGAAAGCCCCTTGTTTTTTAGCCATTGGCAAGACTTGTCATAAAACATCTTACAAAGATGTGCACCAACATTTGAAGATAAAAATTCTCATGGAACAGGAGGTTCTTTAATTCTCTCTATCTGTTTGCTACTACTAGCAGTAGACTCTCATCACATCTCATGTGCATGCAACATGCTTCAGGCTGAATCAGAAAGAGCAAACAAAAGGAGAGGAATAAAGAGAGAACATCACGACACACACACAACACACTCAGAGCACCATTGATAGTAGAAGGAGTAACTTTTCTCCACTTTCTTTTTCCACAAGTGCAATGCAATGGAATGCAAGGCATAAAGCTAGCATAGACATTAAGCTACACACACTTGCTTATAGCTGCCCACTAGCAAACAGCAAAGTTGGGACCTTATGCTTGGAAGGAGGCAGTGTGGCTTCCACTGAGGGAAAGAGCCACATAAGAAGATGTTCAGTTGCATGCAGACAATTGGGATGGAGGAGAGAACCAGACAGAGAGAGGAGATGACAGAAGAGCTCAATTAACTTCTTCTCTACTAAAAAAAGGCCACAGGCAGAATCCATGCCATTACTGCATGCTACCTCTGCTACTGACCACTTCTATCTTCTCTCTTCTTCACCTTCACACTTTTCTTCTTCTTGTCTGCAGTCGAAGGGGTAAAGCCTATGTGATTTTTGGTGTGCTGGCTGCTGCATTTGTGGTGAAGAGACAAGAAATTGAAGCTAATTTGCAGTTGCTTCTGAGCCTTTGAAGAGAAAGAGAAGAGAGATGTGTATGTGCGAGCATGCGCGTAGTGTAGTTATATATATATAACTTTAAAATTTGTTTGCTTGATCTTGCAGTGCATATGCACGCTATTAGCGAGTGCAAACAAGGTACTTAAAAGCGTGCTTACCGCTTTAAGTAGTTGCAGACTTGCAGTGCAGCGCACAAGCGCAAGAGTGATTCTAATACTTGCAGTAGCCTTCCTCCTTTCTTTTGGCAGCTTAGGCTAAGCTTAGCTCCTTTTCTTTGGGCATAAATAAATAGTAAGATCTCTTGCTTAATGCACACAATTGCGTGAGAATCAAGTTTGACAGCATGACATTCTCTTCTTGACCAAGTGCACCTTTCATCCATAAATATAGTAAGCTAGTAACTATAGAATACGAGACACAGCCTATTACAAAGCGAATTTTAAAGTACAAAATACGTCACTTGAATACTTAAGTACTTGTGTTACTATATCTAGGAAGACGGATGTAGCACACATACTATAAGACAGTTAGTAACTTAACCGCATAACATCTCAACACATACTAATAATATGGTACTCACTTAGTTTCAGATTAAATAAGTCATTTTGAACTTTGGTCAAAGTCAAATTCTCAAGTTGTGATTAAGTTTGTAGATAAATATAGTAATATTTATAAACATACCATTATTGAATCTATAATTGAATATATTTTTTTATAAATATATTTATCTGTGTTGAAAATGTTACTTTTTTATTCTACAGGTTGATCAAAATTTAGAACATTTAACCTTTGGATCAAAAATTCAACATGAATTAATAAAATATGAAATGGAGGGAGAGGCATAAGCATGGTGTTACATACTACTCCTAGATGTAGAAAGAAAGGGTGTTGTGCTGTTACAAGCTTACAGCTGGTGATGGGGCTAATAAAAGAGGGAGAGAGGCAAGGGCGACTGTGCCGGCGGCAAGATGATGGCTTGCAGCGTGTTTTGGTGTTGGATCGAAAGGTTGGCAGGATGGGGGGAGGGAGAGGGGTGTGAGAAATGATGGGCGTGGCGCGAAGGGAGGTGGAATGATGGCAGGCGTTGCACGGCGATAACAGAATTCCCTCGCAATCATCGCCATTTCGCTTGCGGAATGGCTTGGATCGATGCCTGTTTGTTTGGGATCATATCAATATCATATCCTATTCTATCTATGATCATCTGCCACATTCGCAGAGAAAAAGCTTACATTGTCCTCAACTTTTCGTGCGACGTGCTTATTAACGGTAATCTTATTCGGCATGAGCCCATGTACTAGTAACCACTGTATAAACTGTAATCTAACGCATACGTTGCCAGAATGCAATATAAATTTGGAACGGACGGGGTGGCTGGGGGTGCTATACTTGTTTTTATCTCCGTTTTTCATTTGGATCCGAAGAGTGTGCTATTCAGGTTTTCGATTCCGGAGATGGCCTTCCATTCCGAGCTGTGGCGAATGACAGTTTTCGCGAAATCCAGTGGAAGCCGGTATTCCGAACAAATTTCATAAACTAAAAATTTAATACAAATTAACTGAGTTTAACCATTGAAGCCGTAAAAACTAGTCGGCTTTGGAAGAGAATTCGAGCGAAATCATCGGAACATTTCAACGCGCTAACTAAAAAAGAGGGTAAACTGAAATTGTTTTCCTATTTTCTTAATCGTTATTCTTTTCTTTCCACTGTAATTTCAGTAAATACACAGAATACAATTATCTTTTTTCGAAAATTTAATATCCCAATAGGTTCTATGAATATCACTACTATTTAATAAGATTTTATGTGATTTTTCTTTTTTATCAATTTCAAATTTGAATTTGGCATGAAACTCATCGAAATCTCTAGACGGCTTCTACTTCGAACCTCGTTCGAAATCTCGAAATTTCGCGTGATTCGACCTGGCTTTCCTGCGGAATTGTGACGCTAAGTGGCTATTTAACCCTCTTCCTTACCTCTATCTATTGTATTTCAGCATACGCTTCTCGAACACCTATATACAGTAACGATACAAAGGAGATGCACTATGGATTACTGGAATACACAACCGATACCTATAGACCCTTTTCCCATTTTGCGGGGTAGAAAAATAAAACCATACCTTTCAGCAACTATAAGGTGTAGTTCTAAAGAAAAACCGCACCAATACTATGGGGGTCGTTTTTACTATAATATATTAAAGGTACTGGTTCTAAGCTGACAAAAAAACCAAGCAATCGGCCGATACCCATATCCACTCGCGTCCTTATATTATCCTACTCCGCTTCACTCTCCCCTGCCCATCTCCTCTCTCTCTCTCTAGCAATCCTTCCCCTCTCCCTCCGCCCAAGATTTCCCCACTTCTCCTCGTCACCCATCCTCTTGTCTCCCGTGGCATCCCCACCATGGGGACGCGACGCGGATTGACGGTCCTCTTCCCCCTCCCCCTCCGCCTCCAAGCTTCTCTCCACGACAGATTTGACAATGCAGTTTCTCTCGCAGCGGATCCGGCGGCACGACTTATATCTGGCAGTGGATCCG
>CM020180.1:20862592-20901206 GCA_009805545.1 Oryza longistaminata | reverse complement strand
AGCGTGCCGCTGCCTTTCACTTCACAGATTCACACACACACACTCACTCTCTCTCTCTCTCCCTCCTCGCGTCTGCGTGTCAACGCCTACACAACAGCCTCCTCCTCCATGGCGTCCATGGCGGCGAGAAGTAGCAGGAAGCGCAGGAGCCCGCCGCCGCGTGGCCTCGGGGACCTCCACGACGACGTGCTGGAGCGCGTCCTGGCGCGCCTCCCGCCGGCCACTTTCTTCGGCCTCCGCGCCGTCTGCCGCCGATGGAGCGCCGCCGCCGCGTCGCCCACGTTCCTCCGCGCCTGCGCCCGCGTCCCGTCGCGGGACCCGTGGTTCCTCATGCTCTCCGGCCGCCCCCGCCCCCACCCGCCGCTCGCCTTCGACGCCGCCGGCCGCTCCTGGATCCCCTGCCGCGCCGCGCCGGGCAGCAGCGGCGGCGGCGCCGACGCCGACGCCGTCCCGGTGGCGTCCTCCGGCGGCCTCGTCCTCTACCGCGCGCCGGGCACGGGCGAGTCCTCGTCGCGAACCGCTCACCGGCGCGAGCCGTGCCCTCCCCTCGCCGCCGGGGGCCCACGGCGGCGCGCCGCGGCTCCACGCCATTGCCATGTACGGCTCCCCCTACCGCGTGGCGCTCTTCGCGGGCGAGCTCCCCGACCTGTCCATGTCGGTGTTCGACTCGTGCAGGGGCTCGTGGGAGGGCCCTGTCGCGCTCTCCCGGAGGCCCGACGCCGGCCGCGCTGCCCCCGACGACGCGTCGTCCCAGGGCGTCGCCGACGACACGGTCTACTTCCTCAGCAAGTCCGGCGACGTGGTGGCCACCAACATGCAGCGCAGCGCGTCGAGCAGTACTCCTCGGTGGTGGTCGCCGCGTCGTCCGACAGGCGGCGACGGCGACGCCGTGGCCTACTTCCTGAGCCACTCCGGCACGGTGGTCGCCTGCGACACGGCGCGCCGCACGTTCGCGGAGCTCCCCCGCATCCTCCGGTCAACTTCGAGTACTCCATCGACGTCGTGGCCTGCGACGGCGCCGCCTACGCCGTCGTGCTGGCGGAGTACCTCGACACGGCGAGCCTGCGGGTGTGGGGGTTCGCCGGCGGCGCGTGGCGGCAGGTGGCCGCCATGCCGCCGGCCATGTCGCACGCGTTCCACGGCAAGAAGGCCGACATCAACTGCGTCGGCCACGGCGGCCGCCTCATGGTCTGCGTGAGCTCCGGCGAGGCCAACGGCTGCTTCATGTGCGACGTCGGCAGCAACCAGTGGGAGGAGCTCCCCAAGTGCGTCAATGGCGATGGAGAGGTCAACGACTTCTTGGCCGCTTTCTCCTTCGAGCCTAGGCTAGAGATTAGCGTCTAATTAAGCGCGTGTGATTAGTTCTTGTGTGTTAATTAAGGAGCTCTGTTTTGTGTTGCTCCTTGTTTGCTTGCTTGATTACTTGATGTGCATTAGAACATCTAGTGATCACTGTTTTTTTTTTGAGTGATCCAATTATGTGATTTTCAGATTTGTTTCATGGATATCAAAATTGAGTCCTTTTGTACTGTCAACTGTGCATGGTTGGTTAGTTTGGATTTTCTTTTTATGTTCTCTCTCTTCTTTTTAATCTTCTTGGAGAACTACATTAGTATAATCTTATACTACAAATTAAACATGAATTATATGAGGAAAATATAGAGAATTAACAAGTGAGGACCATCTCTTCAGAAACAAAGGGAAAGAATGCATTTTTGCCTTCAATGAAAAGCCAGGAGACTGAGGTCGCATCAGGGCATCAAGAAGGGAAGGAACAGAGCATCAAAGCATTTTTGGCAAATTCTTGATTTTGTTCTTGAGGATGGCATTTACCAAGATGCCCCTTTTTCTTTTGATTAAAAATTGCTTTGGTGGAACAGAGCATCTAATCCCATAGGCAGTATACCTATGAAAGCCCCTTGTTTTTTAGCCATTGGCAAGACTTGTCATAAAACCATCTTACAAAGATGTGCACCAACATTTTGAAGATAAAAATTCTTCATGGAACAGGAGGTTCTTTAATTCTCTCTATCTTGTTTGCTATACTAGCAGTAGATCTCACTCACACATCTTCATGTGCATGCCAAACCATGCTTCGCTACTATGGCTTCTCCCACGGCAGATCCGGTGCTAGCGGTGGCGTCGGCGGCTCCCACGGGTGGATTTGGCAGATGGTGATGGTGAGCAGCGGTGGCGGAAGCCTTCTCTCCTTTCGCTCTTCCTCGATGTTCTTGGATGTTCTTCGACTATGATGATGTTGTTGTTCTCCTTTCGTCTTTGTTTTTAGATGTTGTTGTTGTTTGTTATTCTGTGGTGTGTGATCTATGATTCTGTGACGATGACTAGGATATGTGATGGTGATGTTGACTGTTGGGAGTTTGTTGTGGATTGATCTAGGGGGCAAAGCCTGGTTGATTTTGGGGGCGACGCTAGGTGGATGCGCTCGGAGCCGGCTTTTTTTTCCATCCAAGGAACCTTAAAGGTACCGGTTCCTAAACTGACACATTTAAGGAGATTCAAAGGGGCTGCCTTCTTGATGCTGGTTAGGAAATTCGGTACTTATAGTTGGTTCCCACCCAACACATAAGTGCATTTCTATACTAGTGCAACCTAGCAAGTGATGTGTTTTTTCCAAAATAATATTCTATAGTAAAGTTATTTTATAAAATCATAATAATTTATTTTTAGCTAATACTTAACCATCATTTTTCTATGCGGGAAAGGAGAGGTTTCCAACCTCTTGGAAAATGCCATGGTTACTGCCCGAGAAATTTTGTTGGAACAATGTCAGGAGGTATATTAAAACGCGAATACTAGGAAGGACCTAATATCAAATAATTAGAAGGGGTGAGGCTTCGAACCCAGGTCGTCTAGCCCACCACCTTGTGGAGCTAGCCGGAAAACCCCTGGACATTTCTCAAAAGGAGGTATATTTGTAAAAGAAGTTTTTTTTTTTAATAAATAAGCTAATCCCTTCGTTTCAGATTATAAGACGTTTTGACTTTGGTTAAAGTTAAATTGTTTCAAGTTTGACTAAGTTTATAGACAAATATAGTAATATTTATAATACTAAATTAGTTTCATCAAATCAATAAGTGAATATATTTTCATAATAAATTTGTCTTGGGTTAAAAATGTTACTACTTTTTTCTACAAACTTAGTTAAATTTAAAGCAATTTGACTTTAACCAAAGTCAAAACGTCTTATAACCTGAAACGGAGGGAGTAGAATTTAAGACATCCAGACTATGGAACTGAAAAGGAGTATATGGAAGAAGATGAGGATGGCCTGCCAAGTGCCAGTTGAGACAGCATTAGCTGATGTTTCAACTGTAAACTGCTATTAAGTGGTGTTTGGGTGGGAAGGACTAGACTTATACTTTTGTGAGAGGGACTAAAATAAGTCCCTCCCCTCCCAAACACCACCTTACTCCTCTGTTACTTTTTCCTTTTTTGGAAACGTATGGTGTGTTTGGATGGTGGGTTTTGGGTGGATAGGACATGACAGTCCATTTTTTGTGGGTGTTTGGTTGGTGCGCGGGGGTGGGATAGGGCGGCCTACATGTACTAGTACCACTGTATAAACTGTAATCTACGCATACGTTGCCAGAAATGCAATATAATATTATGGAACGGACGGGGTGCTGGGGGTGCTATACTTGTTTTATCTCCCGTTTTCATTTTGATCCCGAGAGTGTGCTATTCAGGTTTTACGACTCCGAGATGGCCTTCCATTCCGGGCTGTGGCGGAATGACAGTTTTCGCGAAATCCAGTAGAAAGCCGGTAGATTCCGAACAAATTTCATAAACTAAAATTTGAATACAAATTAACTGAGTTTACCGATAAGCTCGTGAAAACTAGTCGGCTTTGAAGAAATTCCGAGCGAAATCATCGAAATTTCAATCGGTAACTAGAAAAAGAGGTAAACTGAAATTGTTTTCCTTTTCTTAATTCGTTATTCTTTTCTTTCCTACTATAAATTTCAGTAAATACACAGAATACATTATTTTTTTCGAAAATTTATATCCCAATAGGTTCTATGAATATCATACTATTTATAAGATTTATTTGATTTTTCCTTTTTATCAATTCAAATTTGAATTTGGATGAAACTCATCGAAATCTTAGACGGCTTCTACTTTCGAACCTCGTCGAAATCTCGAAATTTCGCGGAATTCGACCGGCTTTCGTCGGAATTGTGAACCCTAGTGCTATTTACCCCCTCTTCCTTACCTCTACTCTATTGTATTTCACGCATACGCTTTCGAACACTAATACAGTAACGTACAAAGGAGATGGCACTATGGATACTGGAATAACTACAACCGATACCTATAGACCTTTTCCCATTCTTGCGGGGTAGAAAAAAATAAAACCAGTACCTTTCAGCAACTATAGGTGTAGTTCTAAAGAAAAACCGGCACCAATACTATGAGGGTCGGTTTTTACCTATAATATATTAAAGGTACTGGTTCTAAGCTGACAAAAAAACCAAGCCAATCGGCCGATACCCATATCCACTCGCGTCCTTATATTATCCCTACTCCGCTCTCACTCTCCCCTGTACTTAAAGCGTGCTTACCGCTTTAGTAGTTGCAGACTTGCAGTGCAGCGCAGCAGCCAAAGAGTGATCTACTACTTGCAGTAGCCTTCCTTCCTTTCTTTGCAGCTAGCTAAGCTTAGCTCCCTTTCTTTGGCATAAATAAATAGTAGATCCTCTTGCTTAATTGCACAACAATTGCGACTGAAATCAAGTTGACAGCATGAATTCTCTTCTTGACACAGTGCACCCTTCATCCATAATATAGTAAGCTAGTACTATACGAGACACAGCCTATTACAGCGAATTTTAACAGTACAAAATACGTCACATTTGATACTTAGTATGTGTGTTACTATATTTAGGGACGGATGTAGCAACACATGCTATAAGACGTTAGTAACTTAACCGGCATATACATCTCAACACATACTATAATATGTACTCACTTAGTTTCAAATTATAAGTCATTTTGAATTTGGTCAAAGTCAAATTACTCTAAGTTTGATTAAGTTTGTAGATAAATATAGTAATATTTATAACACCAATTATTGAATCTATAATTGAATATATTTTTATAATATATTTATCTTGTGTTGAAAATGTTACTTTTTATTCTACAAAGTTGATCAAATTTAGAACAATTTAACTTTGATCAAAATCAATATGAATTATAATCTGAAATGGAGGGAGAGCAATAAGCATGGTGATTACATACTACTCCTAGATGTGAAGAAAGGGTGTTGTGCTGTTACAGCTACAGCTGGTGATGGGGCTAATAAAAGAGGGAGAGAGGCAAGGGCGACTGTGCCGGCGGCAAGATGATGGCTTGCAGCATGTTGGTGTTGGATCGAAAGGTTTGGCAGGAGGGGAGGGAGAGGGGTGTGAGAAATGATGGGCGTCGGCGCGAGGGAGGTGGAATGATGGCAGCGGTTGACACGGCGATAACAGAATTCCCTCGCAATCATCGCCATTTCGCTCGCGAATGCTTGATCGATGCCTGTTTGTTTGGGATCATATCATATCCTATCCTATCTATGATCATCTGCCACCATTTTCGCAGAGAAAAAGCTACATTGTCCTCAACTTTTCGTGCGACGTGCTTATTAACGGTATCTTGATTCGCAGAGCCCATGTACTAGTACCACTGTATAAACTGTAATCTACGCATACGTTGCCAGAAATGCAATATAATATTATGGAACGGACGGGGTGCTGGGGGTGCTATACTTGTTTTATCTCCCGTTTTCATTTTGATCCCGAGAGTGTGCTATTCAGGTTTTACGATTCCTCGGTGGTGGTCGCCGCGTCGTCCGACGGCGGCGACGGCGACGCCGTGGCCTACTTCCTGAGCCACTCCGGCACGGTGGTCGCCTGCGACACGGCGCGCCGCACGTTCGCGGAGCTCCCCCGCATCCTCCCGGTCTACTTCGAGTACTCCATCGACGTCGTGGCCTGCGACGGCGCCGCCTACGCCGTCGTGCTGGCGGAGTACCTCGACACGGCGAGCCTGCGGGTGTGGGCGTTCGCCGGCGGCGCGTGGCGGCAGGTGGCCGCCATGCCGCCGGCCATGTCGCACGCGTTCCACGGCAAGAAGGCCGACATCAACTGCGTCGGCCACGGCGGCCGCCTCATGGTCTGCGTGAGCTCCGGCGAGGCCAACGGCTGCTTCATGTGCGACGTCGGCAGCAACCAGTGGGAGGAGCTCCCCAAGTGCGTCAATGGCGATGGAGAGGTCAACGACTTCTTGGCCGCTTTCTCCTTCGAGCCTAGGCTAGAGATTAGCGTCTAATTAAGCGCGTGTGATTAGTTCTTGTGTGTTAATTAAGGAGCTCTGTTTTGTGTTGCTCCTTGTTTGCTTGCTTGATTACTTGATGTGCATTAGACATCTAGTGATCACTGTTTCTTTTTTGAGTGATCCAATTATGTGATTTCAGATTTGTTTCATGGATATCAAATTGAGTCCTTTTGTACTGTCAACTGTGCATGGTTGGTTAGTTTGGATTTTCTTTTTATGTTCTCTCTCTTCTTTTTAATCTTCTTGGAGAACTACATTAGTATAATCTTATACTACAAATTAAACATGAATTATATGAGGAAAATATAGAGAATTAACAAGTGAGGACCATCTCTTCAGAAACAAAAGGGAAAGAATGCATTTTGCCTTCAATGAAAAGCCAGGAGACTGAGGTCGCATCAGGGCATCAAGAAGGGAAGGAACAGAGCATCAAGGCATTTTTGGCAAATTCTTGATTTTGTTCTTGAGGATGGCATTTACCAAGATGCCCCCCTTCTTTCTTTTGATTAAAAATTGCTTTGGTGGAACAGAGCATCTAATCCCATAGGCAGTATACCTATGAAAGCCCCTTGTTTTTTAGCCATTGGCAAGACTTGTCATAAAACCATCTTACAAAGATGTGCACCAACATTTGAAGATAAAAATTCTTCATGGAACAGGAGGTTCTTTAATTCTCTCTATCTTGTTTGCTACTACTAGCAGTAGATCTCACTCACACATCTCATGTGCATGCATACATGCTTCAGGCTGATCCAAGAAGAGCAAAACAAAAGGAGAGGAATAAAGAGAGAACACACACACACACACACACAGAGCACCATTGTAGTAGGAAGGAGTACAACTTTCTCCCTTTCTTTTCCCACAAGTGCAATGCAATGGAATGCAAGGCATAGCTAGCTAGCTAAGCTACACACACTGCTTATTAGCTTGCCCATGCAACAGCAAAAGTTGGGACCTTTGCTTTGGAAGGAGGCAGTGTGGCTTCCACTGAGGGAAAGAGCCATCATAAGAAGATGTTCTTGCATGCAGACATTGGATGGAGGAGAGACAGACAGAGAGAGGAGATGCAGAAGAGCTCAATTACTCTTCTCTACTAAAAAAGCCACAGGCAGAATCATGCCATGTACTGCATGCTCCTCTCTACTACCCTTCTTCCTCCTCTTCTTCACCTTCACCTTCTTCTTCTTCTGTCCTGCAGTCGAAAGGGAAAGCTAATGTGATGGTGTGCTGCTGCTGCATTTGTGGTGAAGAGACAGAGAAATTGAAGCTAATTTGCAAGTGCTCTGAGCCTTTGAGAGAGAAAGAGAGAGAGATGTATGTGCGAGCATGCGCGTGTGGTGCTTTCTTTCTTTAAAATTTGTTTGCTTTGATCTTTGCAGATGCATATGCCGCTTTAGCGAGTGCAAACAAGGTACTTAAAGCGTGCTTACCGCTTTAGTAGTTGCAGACTTGCAGTGCAGCGCAGCAGCCAAAGAGTGATCTACTACTTGCAGTAGCCTTCCTTCCTTTCTTTGCAGCTAGCTAAGCTTAGCTCCCTTTCTTTGGCACAAATAAATAGTAGATCCTCTTGCTTAATTGCACAACAATTGCGACTGAAATCAAGTTGACAGCATGAATTCTCTTCTTGACACAGTGCACCCTTCATCCATAATATAGTAAGCTAGTACTATACGAGACACAACCTATTACAGCGAATTTTAACAGTACAAAATACGTCACATTTGATACTTAGTATGTGTGTTACTATATTTAGGGACGGATGTAGCAACACATGCTATAAGACGTTAGTAACTTAACCGGCATATACATCTCAACACATACTATAATATGTACTCACTTAGTTTCAAATTATAAGTCATTTTGAATTTGGTCAAAGTCAAATTACTCTAAGTTTGATTAAGTTTGTAGATAAATATAGTAATATTTATAACACCAATTATTGAATCTATAATTGAATATATTTTTATAATATATTTATCTTATGTTGAAAATGTTACTTTTTATTCTACAAAGTTAATCAAATTTAGAACAATTTAACTTTGATCAAAATTAACATGAATTATAATCTGAAATGGAGGGAGAGCAATAAGCATGGTGATTACATACTACTCCTAGATGTGAAGAAAGGGTGTTGTGCTGTTACAGCTACAGCTGGTGATGGGGCTAATAAAAGAGGGAGAGAGGCAAGGGCGACTGTGCCGGCGGCAAGATGATGGCTTGCAGCATGTTGGTGTTGGATCGAAAGGTTTGGCAGGAGGGGAGGGAGAGGGGTGTGAGAAATGATGGGCGTCGGCGCGAGGGAGGTGGAATGATGGCAGCGGTTGACACGGCGATAACAGAATTCCCTCGCAATCATCGCCATTTCGCTCGCGAATGCTTGATCGATGCCTGTTTGTTTGGGATCATATCATATCATATCCTATCCTATCTATGATCATCTGCCACCATTTTCGCAGAGAAAAAGCTACATTGTCCTCAACTTTTCGTGCGACGTGCTTATTAACGGTATCTTGATTCGCAGAGCCCATGTACTAGTACCACTGTATAAACTGTAATCTACGCATACGTTGCCAGAAATGCAATATAATATTATGGAACGGACGGGGTGCTGGGGGTGCTAAATTTGTTTTATCTCCCGTTTTCATTTTGATCCCGAGAGTGTGCTATTCAGGTTTTACGATTCCAAGATGGCCTTCCATTCCGGGCTGTGGTGGAATGACAGTTATCACGAAATCTAGTGGAAAGCCGGTAGATTCCGAAAAATTTCAACCGGTAACTACAAAAAGAGGTAAACTGAAATTGTTTTCCTTTTTTTAATTCATTATTATTTTCTTTCCTACTCTAAATTTCAGTAAATACACAGAATACATCATTTTTTTGAAAATTTATATCCCAATAGGTTCTATGAATATCATACTATTTATGAGATTTATTTGATTTTTCCTTTTTATCAATTCAAATTTGAATTTGGATGAAACTCATCGAAATCTCAGACGGCTTCTACTTTCGAACCTCGTCGAAATCTCGAAATTTCGTGGAATTCGACCGGCTTTCGTCGGAATTGTGAACCCTAGTGCTATTTACTCCCTCTTCCTTACCTCTACTCTATTGTATTTCACGCATATGCTTTCCAACACTACTACAGTAATGTACAAAGGAGATGGCACTATGGATACCGGAATAACTAAAACCGATACCTACAGACCTTTTCCCATTCTCGCGGGGTAGAAAAAAATAAAACCAGTACATTTCAGCAACTATAGGTGTAGTTCTAAAGAAAAACCGGCACCAATACTATGAGGGTCGGCTTTTACCTATAATATATTAAAGGTACTGGTTCTAAGCTGACACAAAAAACCAAGCCAATCGGCCGATACCCATATCCACTTGCATCCTTATATTATCCCTACTCCGCTCTCACTCTCCTCTGCCCACTCTCTCTCTCTCTCTCTCTCTCTCTCTCTCTCTCTCTCTCTCTCTCTCTCTCTCTCTCTCTCTCTCTCTCTCTCTCTCTCTCTCTCTCTCTCTCTCTCTCTCTCTCTCTCTCTCTCTCTCTCTCTCTCTCTCTCTCTCTCTCTCTCTCTCTCTCTCTCTCTCTCTCTCTCTCTCTCTCTCTCTCTCTCTCTCTCTCTCTCTCTCTCTCTCTCTCTCTCTCTCTCTCTCTCTCTCTCTCTCTCTCTCTCTCTCTCTCTCTCTCTCTCTCTCTCTCTCTCTCTCTCTCTCTCTCTCTCTCTCTCTCTCTCTCTCTCTCTCTCTCTCTCTCTCTCTCTCTCTCTCTCTCTCTCTCTCTCTCTCTCTCTCTCTCTCTCTCTCTCTCTCTCTCTCTCTCTCTCTCTCTCTCTCTCTCTCTCTCTCTCTCTCTCTCTCTCTCTCTCTCTCTCTCTCTCTCTCTCTCTAGCAGTCCTCTTCCCCCTCTCCCTCCGCCCCAAGATTTCCCCACTTCTCCTCGTCACCCATCCTCTTGTCTCCCCGGTGGCATCCCCACCATGGGGACGGCACGCGGATCTGACGGTCCTCTTCCCCCTCCCCCTCCGCCTCCAAGCTTCTCCCACGACAGATTTGACAATGGCAGTTTCTCTCGCAGCGGATCCGGCGGCAACGACTTATCTGGCAGTGGATCCGGCTACTATGGCTTCTCCCACGGCAGATCCGGTGCTAGCGGTGGCGTCGGCGGCTCCCACGGGTGGATTTGGCAGATGGTGACGGTGAGCAGCGGTGGCGGAAGCCTTCTCTCCTTTCGCTCTTCCTCGATGTTCTTGGATGTTCTTCGACTATGATGATGTTGTTGTTCTCCTTTCGTCTTTGTTTTTAGATGTTGTTGTTGTTTGTTATTCTGTGGTGTGTGATCTATGATTCTGTGACGATGACTAGGATATGTGATGGTGATGTTGACTGTTGGGAGTTTGTTGTGGATTGATCTAGGGGGCAAAGCCTGGTTGATTTTGGGGGCGACGCTAGGTGGATGCGCTCGGAGCCGGCTTTTTTTTCCATCCAAGGAACCTTAAAGGTACCGGTTCCTAAACTGACACATTTAAGGAGATTCAAAGGGGCTGCCTTCTTGATGCTGGTTAGGAAATTCGGTACTTATAGTTGGTTCCCACCCAACACATAAGTGCATTTCTATACTAGTGCAACCTAGCAAGCGATGTGTTTTTTCCAAAATAATATTCTATAGTAAAGTTATTTTATAAAATCATAATAATTTATTTTTAGCTAATACTTAACCATCATTTTTCTATGCGGGAAAGGAGAGGTTTCCAACCTCTTGGAAAATGCCATGGTTACTGCCCGAGAAATTTTGTTGGAACAATGTCAGGAGGTATATTAAAACGCGAATACTAGGAAGGACCTAATATCAAATAATTAGAAGGGGTGAGGCTTCGAACCCAGGTCGTCTAGCCCACCACCTTGTGGAGCTAGCCGGAAAACCCCTGGACGTTTCTCAAAAGGAGGTATATTTGTAAAAGAAGTTTTTTTTTGAATAAATAAGCTAATCCCTTCGTTTCAGATTATAAGACGTTTTGACTTTGGTTAAAGTCAAATTGCTTTAAATTTAACTAAGTTTGTAGAAAAAAGTAGTAACATTTTTAACCCAAGACAAATTTATTATGAAAATATATTCACTTATTGATTTGATGAAACTAATTTAGTATTATAAATATTACTATATTTGTCTATAAACTTAGTCAAACTTGAAACAATTTAACTTTAACCAAAGTCAAAACGTCTTATAATCTGAAACGAAGGGAGTATTTGACTGCATAAATCTGATCAGCTAAACGTAAAAGTAAAATAATCTTGCCAGTAACAGAGATGGTACCTTCTGCAATATGCGTGAACCGCGAGACAGTATCCAAAGAATCCAGCCAGAGCCATAGTGCCAATCCAAAAGATTAGCATCTCAATAGCACCACTCACAGGTACGCCAAGAAGCACGCCAAGAACGAACCATGCACCAAAACAAATTGGCATCTTGCAGAACAGAGTGTTGTAACAGACCAGAGCCCCTTCCAACTGAGTAAGGGAAACAAAGACAACCCATATGCACAACAGCATTGATGCCTCAAACGAGAGCTCCTCGATGACGGAAGAGATGAGACAGTTGCCGCCGCAGGGGTAGAGAAGCAACCACGCCATCCTCCCCACCAAACAGAGGGATACCGAACCAAACAAGAAGCCCATGTAGTAGAGCCCGGCCTCCTCGTCGCCTCGCTCTTGCTCCTCCTCTTGGTCCAATGGTGGTTTGGCTAAGATGGCGCTAGGGCATTGCTCGGTACCACGACGGAGACGATACTCCGCGACGGCGTACCCGAGCATCCCAGCAACGTAGAACGTGTCGAGATACACGATCGAGATCCCATTGGCGGTACCAATCAGGTGCGTGGACGCGAAGGCCACCAAGGCAACATAGGAGACGCGGAAGATGATAGCCAAGAAGGCACCTGTTAGCCGTTCGGACAAGGCTATAGTCCACAATGCGCCGTAGGAACACGCGAGGATCGACGATGTCCACATGAGGGCTACATGATCGGCGGCGCGGCGCCACAGCATCCACGGAGCAAGCACGGCGAAGATGATGGTGACGAAGGACATGGAGAGGAAGACCCCGTTTGGAAGGCCGCAGGTGTAGCGCAGGGGGTGGTCCGGGGGCAGCTGCGACACCCACTCGCGGTCGCGGAGGGGTTGATCATGGGGAGGTCGTTTCTCGCCCTCGCCGTCGCATACCTTTGCCGGGGCGGTATCCACTCCGGCGATCTCCGTGGCGGCCGGGATTTCTATAACAACCGATCCGCCGCCGCCGCCGCCGCCGCTGCCGCTGATCTGATTGGGGATTTCCATGTGCACAGCACGGGTGGAGTGGGAGAGGGGGGCGGCGACGGCGACGGCGACGGCGACTACTGCGGGGGAGGAGGAAGCAGGACGACGGCTTTGGCTGTGTCGATCTGTCGATTCCTCTTCGATAGCTAAGATTTATTGGCTCGGATAAATGATGATGGTTTCTTTTCGCAGTCGGACAAGCCCACATCCATCTGGCCCAACTCGGGTTCGGCGACACGTAACTCAAACCAAAACGGAATAGTAGTAAAAAAAAAGGGATTTGCTGGATTTGTGGCGACAGTTTTTCAAGACAAAACAGTTCAATGTGTGTCAATATATCATGGGCTCGTGTCAAAAAAAAATAATATCATGGGCTAGGACGCTGGGTTTCTTGTTTTATCGTGACAACCATATTTTGGATTTTACATGTGTTCTGCGAGAGTTTACTATATTTCAGAGAATGTGCTATTAAAATATGGTACTACAAGGTGATTAGACTAATTACATTATAATTAATAATGTAGTTCCAGAAAAAAACAGCCGCTGCGGCTGTGGCGGCTCGAAGTCGCTGTAAGCTGCAGCAATTTTGAACTGTTGCAGCCGCAGCCGCCGCTGAAAAAATAACAGCCGAACACATTCTAAGGAAATTCGTTTGGTAGAACTCCAACTTCTAAATTTAGCTTCAGAAGTTGGATCTTGAGTAAAGTTACGGAGCAGCCTAAACCTAACTTCACCTCTTTAATTCATTTTATGAGAGTGCTCCATCAAGCTCCGCTCCTATTTTAGTTAAAGCTGAAACCATTTGACCGAGCTCCAGCTCTAAAAGAGCCAGAGGTGGAGATGGAGCTATGTCAAACATCAGGGGCGGACCCAGAAATGGGCCAAGGTCTGGGCCACCTTTCATCTCAGGCATGGGCCGTGGACCAGCTTGCCCAGGGCCTGGGTCCGCCCCTGTCAAACATGCTTTTAGTATAGACATGCCCAGATCTTCTCTCAAAATGAGATTTATCAGATCACTTAAATCTAAGATGTTTTCCTCTCTTTTTTTTCTAAACTATTAAAACCGCTCTCCTTACAATTTTATACATTTCTCTCTTTCTTTTCTTTTTATGTAAGTACTCGCTCCGATTTTTAATATATGTAAGATTTTTAATATATGTAAGTATATTAAACGCTCTGGCAAAATAGTTATGAGGGAGTGAAATGGGCTTTCTTTTTAAGAAAAAGCTACTTCCAAATGTGTATAATGTCTTTGAGGCATAACTTCGGCTTTATAAGTTTGCGGTTTTATGACCAACATTATTATCTAATATGTACACAGTCATGTCTCAGACAGATGTACCGATAATGTCATTGAAATATCCTTTTCTTGGGTGAAATTTACTCGTATTTTTTCTTTACAAGTGACTGCGGTACAAGTCGTTAGGACTATATTTTGTAGGAACTCTACGGAGTAAGAAACACGGTGAATGTTGTGAAGGATATATAGCTTAATTGAATTTCTCGTGATGAAACCTAGGCGGTGTTTAAATCTCCTGAATATGAAGATAAAGATAAATATTAAGTGTTTCACGTAAAACGAGGTGGTAATAACGTGTGATTAATTGAGTTTTAATTATTACAAACTTGAAAAATGTATTAATATGATATTTTAGAACAACTTTCATTTAGAAAGTTTTTGTACGAAACGCACTGTTTAGCAATTTGAAAAATGTGCTACGAAAATCTTCATCTTCATCCAACTCTTGTTGGAGAAACGAACGGGACCTTTAGTTACCGGTTAAAATTCCTCATGATGAAACCGACTCAATCTGATTTAAGTGCTAGACTTATCGTCAAGCTTTGTCAATCCGATGCTCATAGACCAAGAGATAAGAGTAAGAGATAAGAGTATTGATCTACTTCCATCTACTCTCTCCGTCTAAAAACAAATTTAGTAATGGATATAACACAACCTATATGTTGATGTATCATATCTATTTTTAGATTTATTTTTTATGGGACAGAGGGACCTAGAACGTTGTCATGCGGACTGCGGCTGGTCCTGCAAGCTGTCCTCGTCCTCATCTGGTTGGTTGACCGTCAAATCGACCTGAGGCCCGTCCACGCCAAGAGAGAAGCCCAGCACACTAGTTTACAGGGCCGTTTCTTCCACTCCAGTGAGCCCACTTGCCCTGCCGACTGTCGCCGGTCTGGGGCCCACTAGTGGTACTAGCATTTTGTCTGAGAAAATCGGTGACATGCAAAACGAGGCAATTACTAGCACTTTGTCAAGATATTTCGTCTGTGTATTTATTTCTAACATTGTTCTGTCGCGCGAGGAGTATTTTGTAATGACTGTGGTAGTACGAGCATGTTGGATGAAATGCGTATATCTCTCTGTGAAGTGAGCATAGCTCTTAAAGGTCTCTGCGGTGAAACCCACTCACGCTAAATCTAAGTCATAAAACTTAAAGAGTGTTGGTCTTAGTCTTTCGGTGTGTGCATTCTAACATATGTCGGCGCTAGTTTTCGGATGTGCATATCAAGATATGCCGACCTCGACCTGGTTTTTTCGAAGATGCTTATAGGCAGGGTGGAGTCGCGCGCGGCGTGTGATGAGCTCCTCGATAGTACTATGTTTCTCCAAGAAAAAAAAAGCATCTCTCTGTTCTGCTTGCTCACATGTAACCATTTTGTACATACGAATTTAACCCCCACAACCCCCCACCTAGCACGCATCAACATACACACGTACGGCATGGATGAGCGAGCTAGCCTAGCCACCGAAGAGGCCTATCGTGACGGGCGTGCCGGTCTCGGGATCCAGTCGGCGCCGTGCAGGAAGCGGCCCACCGTGAACTGCATGGCCTTCTCCCTGTCCAGCACGTGGAACCCCCGCATCTCCATCCTCCCCGTCGAGTTGGCGCCTTCCCCGCTGTTGCCGTACTCCCCGTAGAACGCCTCGCCCAGGTTGTCCTTCCCCTCCCACGGCATGTACCCCTGCGCGTGCACGAACCCTCCGATCACCGACTCCATCACGATCGTCCTCGCGTGCTCCTTCCACGGCCCGCCCCAGGTACGCCAGCCTCGGCGCCCGCCGCCCCGACGACGACGACGGTGTTGTTGCTCCCGCCGCCGGCGCCGGCGAAGTCCTGTCGGCGACCACCTGGCTTGTGGTGCAGCACGAACCCCGTGGTCTGCTGCCGGTCGCGCCGCCCGTGCGCGGTCACCACGGCGGGCTTCCCCGGGGCGGCGGCTTGACGAGATGATGCACGCGCTGGAACATGGCGGCCGCGTCGCCGAAGATGAAGTCGACGGTGCCGGAGATGACGCAGCTCCGGTAGAACTGGCGGTAGGCCTGCGCGAACAGCGTGTCCTGGTTGCCCTCGATCCGGCAGTTGAAGAAGATGCTCTTGTCCGCCTTCACCCGCAGCGCCAGCGCCTGCTGCTTCTCCTCCCCCGCCGTGTTCCGTATCCCCAGCCTCATCGCCGTGAACCGGTCGCCGTCCACCGCTGCATCCATCCATCTATCCATGTCAATGTCCATGTCCATGTCGATCAATGCATGAATGGATATGCGTCGTCAATGGCGGTGGCGTACTGTACCGAAGGTGGCTGTCTTCCACATCCTGACGCCGTCGGCGATGTTCTTGCTGCCGGTGGACGATGGATTTCTTGGAGCCGTCGCCGTACATGGTGATGTTGGCCATCCGGCTGGTGACGTTCACCGTCTTCGTCGTACACGCCTTCCTTCACGTAGATGATGTACTTCCGGCGTACGCCTCCGGCAGGGCGTCCAGCGCCGCCGAGATGTTGGTGAAGTCGCCGCTGCCGTCCTTGGCCACCGTCACGTTCGGCGTCAGCCCGGCGACGAACTCCTCGCCGCTGGTGAGCATTCTCGGTCCTCGTCGGACAACCACGGCGGGACGGACTGGTCCTCGAAGGTGGCGGTCCACGTGGTGCTGGATGTCGTGTCGACGTCGAGCTCCTCCCTCGGCGGCGTGGCTCTCGCTGGCGTGGAGGTCGAGCATGGCGGCGAAGGCGGCGCCCTGCTGGATGATGGCGATGGCGTTGCTGGAGATCTCGCGGGCCTTCTCCATGGCCTCCCTCACCTGGTCCTTGATGGGGCCCTGCGGGAACATGTCGACGCAGGAGCCCTGGAACGTGATCACCGCGCTGAGCCACGCCTGGAGGTCCTGCGACACGGCGTCCACGCCGCGCCACGCGATGCTGGTGAGCGCCCGGCTCACGTCGCCCGCGGCAGTCGCCGAGCAGCATTACGGCAGTCGCGGAGGGCCTCGGCGACGCGGCTTGTCGTTGCTCGCCCGCACCGCCTCCAGCACCGACGACCGGTCGAACCCGCGCGCCAGCTCCCGCTCCACCGCCGTGATAGCCCGCGGCGGCGGCGGGTGCGGGTGGTCGGCCGGGTCCGACGACCTGCGCCAGGACGCGCTCCAGGGTGTCCTTCACATCACGCGTAGTCCGTGGGCGCGCAGAAGAGGTCACGCTGCGCATCGTCGACCTCATTGCGCGCTTGCTCTGGCTGTCGTCGTCGCCGGCGGGGATCCCCCACGTACGCCACCGTGCCGAGCACGATGGCGAGCAGCATGACCACGGGCTGGCGTAATGTATCGCTTGGTGGCGCCCGAACCCATCGTCGTCGTCGTCCGACGACATTGCCGCCCGCGCGACCTAGCTAGCTAGCGCGGGTCACGACGTCGACGGCCGGTGCGGCGGCGCGAGGCGACTCCTCCGATGGATGGATGCGACAACGACGACGGCGCATCAGTTTTATATATTTCTCATGCGGAAAAACGAACGAATCCAACGATGAACAAACTAAACTAACTGGCTATGATTAGGAACAAAGTGTGGCTAATACAAGTTTGTTTGGTTTGTGTTTTGTTGGGTACGTGGTTGTGGTGTGTCCTTGTTCTGAGGAAGAGGAGGTCGTTGGATTTTGCTGGAGAGAGATTCCGTTCTAAAATGGGTTCAGATAGCCAGCTTCTTTCTTTTTTAGGAAAGATAAACACAACTAGTTATGGCGCCATGCAAGAACATAACATAGGATTGTAGTATTTGGTGATCATAAAAATGAACTAGATTTGGGGTACGTGTTCCGTTGTTGGATCCTTATATGCTTGGTCATTATAAGTTACCGTTCAGTCCATCTAACAACGGTTATTTACCAAGATTTAAAAAGAAAAAAAGTCAATTATACCCGTTATTAAACTTTTACAGTAGTTCGATTTTCCCCCATCAACTCCTATACTCAAAATTCTATATCTGTGAACTCTCAAAATCGGATAAATTACGCCTAACACAATTTGAACGGTTTTAGTCCGACATGATGCACACATGATAGTCTAAGCTAATCAGCAACCAACCGGTGAGGGCTCACCTGTCAGTGTTTCCTCTTCTTCACCTTGCTCTCCATCAGTCTTTCCGAATTTGCACCATGGTGAGAGAGCTCACTACCGTCGTCTCTAGCTCACCTAGTATTGAGCTCTGCTCCGCTAAGACCTACCTCCACCACGCCCTTCTCCCCATGCCACCTCTCCTCAAGCTTTGACTCCACCACTTGCTCCTTGAGCTCCATCATCTTCCTCCTTAATAACTCCACTACCTATTGCTCCACCAGATATGCTCGTCATGTGCAGTATGCGGGAGAGAAGGGCCACGAGCGCATGCAACCAACTTCGGGCTTCCCCTATCACTTGTGTTATCCGCGAGCCCGTTAGTTGCCATATTCGCTACAAGTACTACACTCGCTTTGCTACACGTTTCTCTTATCCTTCGTGCTTTGCATAGGCTAAATAAGTCGCTCATCATCCTTCATGGGAGAGGGGAGACATAGGGAAAGGAAAATAGCGACGGAGTAGATTTGGACCTCTTGCCATGCCAACCCTCTCCTCGTCTCCCAACGATTCCTCTGACACCACAGAGGAGTGACCAATGTTGCGGGATGAAGGAGGTTGGTGGTATCATCCTAGATCCATGTTGTAGTCACTGCCATATTCAGTGTTGCCCTAGATCCACGCTCATGTTCGGCACGTCAAGGAGTAGGCAGTGGGGAGACATGATCGGGGCTAGCCGCGCTTCAAGAAGGAGCACATCCATACAACAGATCCACAGTAGGGTCCATACAACAGATCCACAGTAGGTTGTCGCCTTAGTCTCTGTTGCAAGCCCATATCTGCCTCCACAAAGTGGTAGAGGAGGGAGAGGGATTGCCTGGGAATGATTGGTAGATCAGGATCATCTGCAGTCAATTGCACTGTGCCTTTGTCACTGACATATGGGTCCAACGACACATCGTGTCCATATGTACTGACAAAGGCACGGTACAGTCAACTGCAGAGGATTTTCAGCGATGATTGGTGGGTCTCATGTTTTTTCTTCCAATTGGATTGCTTGATTCGAAACCACTCACAACAGTGTTTGGGATTATTCATTCGGTGTCAAAATTTTAAGAGTGTTGAATTAAATGTTTGGGTTCTGTAGTTAAGTGAGAAAATTTCGAGGGTTGCAATAGTTCAGAAGGTATTTTGAACTTTCTGGCGGACTTCAAATTTGTTTAGCATTATCAGTCTGTAAACATGCTAAGAAAATATCATTCCGAAGATATTGTTTGTTTAAAAAACTGTAACCACAATATCACACATGTCAGAATACCAGTGGAAAGGTCAGTGCATGGGCATCCAAAGATGCGAGCTTGCAGAAAGAAAACAATGTGGATCGATCGAAGTCGGCTGGCAATGCATGCATGCTTGCGTGCCTTAGACAGAACCATCTAGAGGTGAGAGCACAATTAATTACATGTGGACATGTGTCCCTGATTTGATTCTTTAGGGAAGAGAACAAAAAAAAAGTCAAATGGAAGTACTGACACTACACTAGCCTATCCACGAACCGCCGGACAGAGCCAAAGTGGTCGCTCACGCACTTTGGGGAAAGAGATGGATAAGAGAATCACTGCACTGCTATGGTCGCTCACGGAATTGGGAACAATTGATATATGAGATTATTGGTTTTGATATTTAGAGATTATTAACGAAGTGGTTTTAGTGATGAATAGGGACTGCTGATTGTCGGTTCGGTCAGACCGGACATTGGTTGTCGGTCAGACCGGCCAGCCCGCGGTCTGACCGGCCGACTCTGTGTCGGTTTCGGTTTTAGGTTGTTTCATTGGATATCTGTGGATAATTCATATTTATGACTTCTAGATGGATACTATGCATATGAAATTCTGTTGTTTGTTAGCAATGAGTCAAGTTGGAGATATCGTGTGCTCAGAATATGGTTTCTTATTTGATTCATGTGTAGGTGATCTTGATGCCTCGGAAGAGTGTTGCCGGTGATAGATCGGGAGTCAACTTGGGGATAAGGTGACGTCCGGATGGTCATATGTCATGCGAGATGCTTAGGCTAAAGATCAATGCACGTGATTGGTGATTATTCCATATAGCATACGATGGAGGTGTTGTGTGCGTACGGATGCGGAGTCATATATGGAAAGAGTCCAAATTTGGTACAATTGGAGTTTGTAAAGTTAGTTTCTTGTACGTGAAGGTTTCCTAGGGGATTAGAACTTCTTGTACAAGTTTGGTTCGTGGCTTTAGACTGGTATATATAGAGAGGGAGAGTGTGGTCTCCCGGTATCGCTTTAGAGAACATTGAGTTGAGATAATAGTTAGGGTTTCGAGTTTAGTCGAGATTTTCGTGAGGAGTGCTGTTGTTGGACTTTGTAAACACAGAGAGAAGTAATAAAGTTGTCATCTACTTTGAGGGTTCTTCGATTTGTGTTTGCTCGGGTTCAGCGATTCAACTGGCGGGATACCGGTAGTCAGACCGGTGGGACAGCGGCGGTTAGACTAGCAGCGGGATCAGGCGACTGCGGCATCTTCAGGCGGTTAGACCGAACGATCTACTCCGGTCAGACCGACGGCATCAGCGTGGTTAGACCGACGGCATCGGCGTGGTCACCGGTCAAACCGATCGACATCGATATGAGGGTAACTTTTAATTCCGCTAAAAGTTTTGGTTTTTGGGTACTACGACCATTCACTCCCCTCTGGTTGGTTTAGTTCTTGCTATTCGATCCTATAGGGTTAAGCAATTCGATCCTATAGGGTTAAGCAGATGGTTAGTAGTTAATTTCTGATAATTTAAAAAGCTAGGTCTTTCAGCTTTGGATTCCTGTTTTATTTTTTGGATTTTACAACTATAGTTTCTCAGAATCTATATAAAAACTGAACTGTTTGGAAAGCTTCTAATTTTGGGAGAAGCTGCAGCAGCTAGAAGCTCCCCAAACATGCCCTTATATAGTGACACTACTACATAAACGACGAGACTTCTTTTAGATTACAGACGGACCGTAACGTATGTAAAAACCAACCATTATTTTCACATACGGCTTATTAAGAAAATCATATGTAAAAATTTATTTTGGCAAGTGAATCTCTTTTAACACATGCACATACAAAATATATTTTGGAATGCGGGCTAGAGAGCACGAGGACCCCACGTTTTTTTTTCTCGCACCATTTATCTTAAAACTTTACTCTTCCTTTTTCAAGATAATGGAAGTATATATAACTTTCGGCCTCGGTGTCAGTTAAGGATACAATACATGGACACTTTGAACTTTGGCCACATGTATTAGGCAGTAGAATTGAAATTTATATTTTGTGTGAAAAACTGGACAAAAATGGTATTTATTAGGTAGTAGAATTTAAATTTAGCTGTACAGGTTTCCATATGTGTTTAAAATATCTTATTCAAATTTTTACTAAGGTACCATTATCGACTTATCTATTTTAACATGACTAGAAAAAATGCCCGTGCGTTGTAACGGGTAAAAACATTTTTGATCGCTATACACTTTTCAGTCCCAACCCACCCCGTCGTATTCCTCTACTTGGCTTGCCTCTCTTTGACCTAGCCCACAAGTGGAGCTGTAAGCTCAACTCGTATGGTCGACTGCCGTATTCAACCTCCGGAAGACAGTTCTGTGTCCGTACGATGCCATAACAGATCATTCCTATCAAATCCGGTCGAATCTTTCTCGATCTTCCAAAATTGGTTAAGGGCTTTTGATACACTCAATCTTCTCTTTCTGTTTTTATCAAAATCGAACAGATCCGCAATTGGTTGAGGGCTTCCGTTTTTATCAAAATCGAAACGAATCTGGAAAACTCGGGATAGAACAGTGACTTTTAAATGGTGATTAAATCCAATAAATCAAAGCGGAATTGAACGGAAAAATCATGTGGAGGAAACGATGAGGGAGAGTAGTGGGGAATCGATTTTTGCAGTCAGTTGGAGGAGAGAACATATGATGAGGTAGATCGACATAGCGGCGACGTTAGGGTTTGGCCCGGTGACGAAAAAACTGAGCAGATAAAAAAAATCCTTACAGCCTAATGACGAAAAAATCGGTCAGATAAAAAAACGAATCCTTATTGCGTGTGCACACTCTTACACATGTAAAAGAATGCGATATAAAAAAATAACGAATAAGGGATGAAAAAGAAAAAAGGGAACAGAAAAAAGAAAATAACGATAAAAAAGACGAAAAAACAGAAAAAAAGACGGGAGAAAAGAAAAGAAAAACGGCGAAAAAACGGATGGAAAAAATAGGGAAAATGGAGAAAAAAAGGGAAAACGGAGAAACGGCAGAAAAAAAACGGATGAAAAAACGGAAAATCGTGAAAAAAGAAAAACGGACGAAAAAACACGGAAACCTTGCGTATTTTTATATTAAGTATAGATATAGATATAGATTTGTGACATGTAAATTTACCATATCATTATATATCTCAGGCCCTTGTTTAGATTCCAACTTTTTTTCTTCAAACTTCCAACTTTTTCGTCACATCGAACTTTCCTATACACAAACTTTTAACTTTTCTGTCACATCGTTCCAATTTCTTCGAACTTCCAATTTTGACGTGGAACTAAACACAGCCTCAATTCTAATTACTGCTATAAAATTTCTACTACGGGTACTATTGGGAAGTGATGGGGTTAGAAAGACTTTTAGCCCCGATAAACGTAAGTTAGAATGTCTAATATCCCATTCGTTTCAAATTATCTGTAATTCTATCACATCTCACGATAACAAATAAGATGTGACACTTACATTGCTACCCCATTTGCTTTGCTCACTGCTTTGTAAAAATAATTACTCCCTCAGCTCCATCCCACCCACTAAGACCAAAAATAATTTAAATAACTTCAATAGAGACACTATGTACACATTCTTCCACAATACATACATCGATTAAAACAGCATATCATTTAGAGTAGGTACAATAGCAGGCTATAAACCAGCTATAAACATATTTTAAAGAGATAAATGAAGAGAGAGAAGAGCAGCGGGCTATAAATCTGTAGCTAGCTGCAGCACGGACTCTAAGACATAATGTGTGTATGACAGGTAGAACCAGGTATTAATAGTATAGTAAGCAACTATTGTATGAATTAGCTATTACATTGGCTATAGATGGTTTGGAGCTAGTAGTGGGCTATACTATTAAACTTGCTCTTAGTATATCCTAGTATGCATATATTCTCTCATGTTGCATTAATTGTATTCCAATGAAATCCGTGTTCATGCGGTTATTTGATTATCAATTTGAGAAATTTTGAATTTCACTATATGATGATCAATTTGGGAAAAACAGAGGGAGTATACAATTATGGCTTAGTACCGGAGAAATTTTATGATCCTTGATAAAGTATCTATAGGTATCTAAAGTTTACTCTTAAAATTTTGATAACTTGAGATACATAGTATCTAAAGATACTAAATTTTACGATAGGAAATGTGGTATCTCGCAAAATTTTGTCAATGATGGTAAAATTATCCTTACTAATGCGCAAAGCTTTGGTTACCTCTCATTGTGTGTCCCTAGCCTGTTAAATTTTAAAACTTGGTATATTTAATGTTTAATTTTGGCTTTTCATATAGTTTTTTTATTGTTTTTAAATTGAAATATAAAAGTTCTACATATATTTTTTTATATGGTTTTATTTTTGGCGGACGAGGGAAGAAGCTTTGGTTACCACAGAATTCTCAAGGAATAAAGGATTGTAATGTCTGTTTAGATGATAGGAGTGATATCTCTGCCCTCTACAGCAAACAGGGCTGAATATAACACGCTAAAATTGGCAAAAACAAAAAAAAAAAAGCTTTAAGAAAGAGGAAAAAATCCAGATCAGATCGACCAAGATCACCTTACTAGGAAAACTCTGGCCCATGCGATGTCGCCCAACAATTTTACCGGGGAACAAGAGCAGGCCAGTTCTTTTCAACCGAATGGACCGAATATCTAATTTTATGATAATATTTAAGAGGATACAGATAAATTAATTATTACAAAATTGGAAAGTCTTTTTTTAAAAATATATATAAAATAATTTTGCAATAATTTAGAAGCTCGGGAAGCGTACCACCTATATAATCTTCATATATTCATTACAGGTAGATTTAGAACGGGTCAGTTAAAGGTGGAAATTTGTGCTAAATCTCGGTAGGTCTCTAGTTGCTCGAAGCAGAAATGCCGGACATTCGATTTTTCTTCCCTTTGAGAATCACGCCGATATGTATAGTAGTCAAAAGTATCGGAAAGTTCACTTGCACATATTTTAGTACTTAGTAGGACCATGCATTTTGGATATTGCGTACAAGTTTATTCGTGAACCGTGTGATTCTAGTCGGGGACCAAACCATATAAACAACTTATGCAGCTTGCTGCGCCCATTTATTCCTGCTAATTTCGACCCACAACGTCATTAAAAGATTTCAGAGTCATGGGCACAATCATGTCAGCAATTGTTCCATATTATACTTGCTTAAAAGCAAAGAAAAGATTTCTTTCAAAAAGCAAAGAAATAGAAACAAACCATTTTCAAAAAACAGATATAGATTAATGTTGTCATGTACACATACATAGTCAACGTTGTTTCTCTATCATCACAGAAGAAAAAAAAAGACAAGGCCCGGTATATATCGCTATCATGTTGTCATACATGTACATACGATACAGCCAACCTGCTGAAAGACAAGATTAATTGAGAATTCAAAATTAACAAGATCGCTATCCGCATCTGCAACAAGCAGATCATCGCGTTCAAAATTTAAATTACATGATCCATCTTGATCAGCCACCCTCAAATAAAGAGAAAAAGAAGAAGAAATTGGTGGTTAAGAAAGTGAAATAAGCACATCCATGGATACTTTCTGATGCCAACCACTTGACCATCTCGGTAATTACCAAACCAAAACAGAGACACTCCATAGGTAAAAGCAATTAAGAAACAATCCAAAACGCCAAAATAAAGAAGGGTCAAAATCAAACCACATTTTTGCATCATCTGCTACTGTTAACATCCTAGAGATGAGTTACAACTTACAAGATTAAGCAGGTTTACCTAATGCCGAGCAACTAATTAAAACTAGATATTGTTGGTAGAACTTCTGTATACTATTGATGATTTAAAAGCTAATCTTAAAAATAAACCGTAATAAAGAAAATTAAAATCAATTTCAAAAGTAAATTTTAAAATTTAAATTTTGACAGCGATGGAAGAGTTAGTCTAGAAATCTCGTGAACAGGTACAGATTACGTTTGCAATCGCAAGAGGAAGGAGGAGAAGAAGACGAACTCGTTCTCATCCGCGGTCAAAATATATTTCGGCATAGCAAGAACAGAAGAAGCGCCCCCATCCTTTGGCTTCTCGAGGGAATAAGCCAAATGACATATTTAAACAAAAAATAATTTGGAAATAAAACTTTTATATGCGTGTTGTTAGTGATCTGGAAATAAAGATTTTAAAAAAACTTCGATAAAAAACCCCAAAATATCAACTTCAAATTAAAAATTTAAATTTGACTAATAAATATAAGTATAAACGAAAATACGTGGCTAGAGAAGAGAAGAGAGAAGAGAGCAGGTTGAGGAAGAGAGAGGAAGCAAACCGAGCTGAACTATGCGGCGATGGCGATTGCTCTCTGCTCGGACCCCGCGTCGAGAGGGCGATATTTATTTAATTAATGAGTAATCATCCGGACAGCGATGGATTTGTAGCCTTGTGATTATGGGGGGCTTATGGCGATGAGGAGGATGACACGGCCAATGCCTATCCAAACCCAATCCATAACGCATTTCCGGTTCAGATTCAGAATTTCGGACACAAACAGCGATCCATCGTCCATGTAGTATTATACCCTTTTGATTTGATTACTCATTCCTCCTTAATCCTTGCCACGTGTGCAGTCCGGCCAACTAACTACCCGGAGTGTCCAGTCAGCCTGCTTTGTTTGTTCAAACTTGATCCAATCTGATTGGATCTGATTAACATGCAGTGCTCGTACTAGGAGCAATATAATTATTACACCAGGCCCCCTCTCCTGCTTGGTTCAGTTCAGTTGCTACTAACTGCTTTCTTCAGTTGTGTTTGTTACCAGTGTTTCAAATTATTCACTCGAGCACCTAACTTTGAATTTGCTCAGATCGTCTTACCAGTGAGCTCTAACAATCTCATTCGTGGAATGCGGCCTAAGCTTTGTACGTACTCCCAATCTTAATGAAATTTGGTAGGCCAAAACAGCATGTTACGGAACCGTGTCAATGTTGAAAATCTTAATGAAATTTGGTCGGCCTAACAGCGTATCGATGTTTAGAACGACGAGCGTCGGTCGGAGTCACTATACAGTTGCCGAGAGGAAAGGGAAGTAACTCGCATTGGCTGACAGGATTGGTCATTTGGTCCATGGGAGAAGAAGATGCCAAGGAGGAGGTGAGCTAGGAGCCTAGGACAAGAGTACATAAGTTGATGCATTTGTTGCATTAGGGTAAAGTACAGGTTTTACTTTAAGCTGAGCTGAGCAGCTGTTGTTGGTTTCTGTAACAGGGACGGCAGGGTTTTAGTGTTTTAGTGTACTCAGATATTTGTCAGGTAGGACTGGAGTAGTAGTTAGCAGGAGTAACTGGTTTTTGCTTTTAGTCAAATCTTTTGCTTTCGTGTCCAACATGACCACATGTGCCTACACAGGACACAGATGATGCTGCTCTCAACAGAGAGATGATTGAGATCACGAATTTGACATTTTGCACTAATATATACGACACTACTGGGTTAAAGATGTGTTTTTTTTTTTTACTTCTTCCACTCAAAAAAGAAGTGATTTTTACTCTTCCAAGCACTGGAGATGAGTAGATATTTTACTATGCAAAAAAGTAGCAGGAGTAATTGGATCATCCATAAGCTATGGCAATCAACAGCAAGAAGAGATTTGACAAAATTCATCCAAATCTTGTAACTATATTATAGATTTATATATAGTTGGTTATACATATGGAGATCTGTACACTTGCTTCCTTTCGATGCCTCAATGGCTCAAAAGGAGAAGAGTCGAACAAGAAGAGGAGGAGGATTGGGAGTTGATGGAGGAGAAATCTCGCAATCAAGAACCTGGCTGCGGCTTCGTCGCCGGCCGCGACGCGCTGCTCTCGCCGCCGGGGAGCCCATCTCCACGTCGCGGTCGCCCTGCGCCGGCGCCGGCGCCGGCGGGGCGGGCGTCGCGCCGCCGCAGCCCAGCAGCCGCCGCAGGGCCGCTATCCTCGCCGCTTCCACCACGGCGGCGACTCCAGCGATGGGTTCCCGGACGGCTCGCGGCGGGGCGGCCGGCTGCTGATGGTGATGGGGCGGAGGCGGCGGCGGCGGCTGTGCCGCGGCGGCGGCGCGCCGCCTGTCCTGACGGCGTCCTGGGAGCCGAAGAAGAGCACGTTGGTGGGGAGTTGGGGGACTCCGCGTCGGCCTCCGGCGGGCGCACGGCGGGCGGCGGCGGCGCGCCTCGTCGACGACGGGGCAGCGCAGAGCGGGCAGGTGGAGTGTGACCGGAGCCACATGTCGACGCACTCGACGTGGAACCCGTGGCCGCACGCGGAGCACGCGGGCGGACTCCCCGCGGCGAGCTCCGTGATGCAGACGGCGCAGTCCGCCGCGGGGTCGCCGTCGCCCCCTCGGCCGCCGCCGCCACCACCTTCGTCGGCAGCGCCGCCGATGGCCGCCTCGTCGAGCCCCTCCCGCCGCCGCACCCGCCGTCCCCGGGGCCCCCGAACACGAACCGCGCGCGTCCCCTCCCTCCCCACGCCGCCGCCGCCGATCGTGGCGCGGGCGCCGCGTACCTCTTGGCGCAGAGGAAGAGGTAGAAGCACACGACGAACGTGATGAAGATCGCCGCCGCCGCCGCCAGCATCGTCGCCGCGGCCGCCACCGACGTCCCCGTCACCGCCATCGATCCCTCGTCGCCACGAGTCCCCTCCCTCTCCTCGCGTTCTTGCCGCCGCCGCAAGAGGAAACTGAGTGTGAATTGGGGAGAGTGGAAATGGAATGGAATCGAGTCGCTGTCACAGGGTAGGAGACGGGGTGTTATATACGGGCAGTGGTGAAGGATTTGGAATTGGAATTTGAATTGGAATTTGGAATTTGGGGAGAGGATAAGAAGAGGATTTGAGTTGAGGTGAATTGAATTTGGATGGGGAGGTGGGTTTAGAGGGAGGTAGGGAGGAGGGGAAAGTGTGTGAGGGGATCAGTGAAGAGAGACGTAGCGGGGAGTAGTATAAGTAGCGTTGAATGTTGCAGAGTGGCATAGTTGGAGGATAGAGACAGCGTCAAAACAAATATAGCTATGTTTAGATCTAAAATTTAGATTCAACTCAGTCCTTTCCATTACATCAACTGTCATACACACACAACTTTCAGTCACATATCTCTAATTTTAATCAAATCCAAACTTTGCGCAGAACTAACACAGCCTTAAATTAAAAGGTTTTGAAACAGAGTATATATTAGAGCAAGTAAATAGTGAGCTATAAGCCTACTATAAGCTTATGTGGGAGAGATGTAACAAAAAGTTAAGGGTGTTGGCTCTCATGCAAGAGCTAGCTAACACAAGCTCCTAAACAAATACAATTAATGTATAAGTGAGAGATAGAGAGAGGAGAAGAAAATTGTAGCCAACTTTTATAGCTAATATATATATGGTTGGCTTTAAGATTGGCTAATAGTAAGAAGTGAGCTATATTATTATCCTTGCTCTTAGCAAAAAGAAAATCTATGTATTTTGGGATGACAGGATATCTGAATTGTGGGGTGATATATGTCAGTGAGCGAGGATGGACTACTTAGAGCAGGTACAATAGCAGGCTATAAGCCAGCTGCAAACATATTTTAAGAGATAAATGAGAGAGAGAAGAGGCAGCGGGCTACAGATTTGTAGCTAGCTGTAGCACGGACTCCAAGACACAGTGTGTGTATGACAGGTGGGACCAGATATTAATAGTTTGTAGTAGTAACTATTGTATGAATGAGCTATTAGATTGCTATAGATAATTTGAAGCCAGTAGTTAGCTATACTATTAAACTTGCTCTTAACCATTCAAATTTCCGTGTGTCATGATTAGGAGGAAAGTTATTTTACTCGCTCAATTGATTCAGTTTGACCACTTTTAGTCTCCCAAGACTATTTCTAACTCATTTTATGTCTAAACTATTAAAGTAGCTAATTGTTTTTTAATTACATGAAAGATCGCATATATCCATAGTTCCATATCGCCATACATTTCATATCTGATTTAATACAAAAAAATTACTGCACCATATCTCTCGGAGGTATAATCAAGGAAATAGCCAACCACATCAATGCCTACAACATAAACACCCACTACTAGAAATCAAACATGAACATGACATCCAAATGCACTTACCTTTATCTCTGTTAAGTGTGTACATGCTCGCACACATGCCTATGAGTACTCACCCTCTAATAAACTTATCATTCACAAGATAAAAACACACCCACAAAACATCGAAATTTAAACTCTAATAAATGGAGTCATATGCACACAACTTTGTCACATTAAAAGGAGTCATGTAATTATTATCACATTGAAATGTAAGAAATTAATGAGAGTGCTGGTACGCACTAAAATATAATAATATTACAATATCAAGATAATTGTATGCATGGTGTGCACACTACACTGATGTCTTTTGACGTGAATTAAAAATATCATGGATAGGTGTTTTAGTAAAATGGCCAGTGGTAAAGAAAAGAAATGATTAGAAGGAAACCGTACACACACTACATCTAACATGCTTGTACACACATCACAACGTATGCACTCACGAATATACACTTTTACACTTGTTTAAACGAGAAGACTCGTATCACATACGGATATTGTAAGCACTGAGATTTAAATTAAATCCTTAATAGTGAATACAAATTCACTGCCTACTTAGGTCACCTATAGTAAGAGTTTCATTCTCATTAAATAGCACGACATGTCAACATTTTTATGATGTGATAAGAAATTAATGAAGTGAGAGATGAAATAAGTTTATCTAGATGAAAAATCGTGTCTATATTGTTCCCATACAGTTTATCTTTTACATGTACTCATGAGTATGTGTGAGAGCATGAAATAAATACATGGAAAAATTACAAAACCATCCAGAAGTCATTTGAAGTTTAACATTACACTCCATAAGTCATCTTGTTGCAAATGCTCATCACTCTACTCGGTTTTGTTGCAAAAACTACCCCCAGTGAACGCGTGCTTAACCATCATCGGCAATTCTATCTATGTAATCTCCAAAAAACTGTCAAGATTATATTTCCTATAAGTATTTAATTTTGGCAAATACCACGTAGACGCCATCACAATTTATGATAAACATATCGATTTGGTTAGTACATATATATACTAGGATGATTTTTTTTAACAAAATTAAGTAGGGGTGGGGATTTACAATAAAAATAACTTATGTGGTGGAATGCCAAACTTTAAGTGAATTATGTGATATATTTTTTTTAATTTTCCCAAAATACATTGTATAAGCTAATTTAATTATCAATTAAATACCAATTACTTATTTGGCACCATTAGAACACACATCTAAAATGGAATGGCCTTAACGAAAAATAGTGGCCTTAATGCATGTCAAACCTTTGATTTAAATTCAATAGGATATATATACTCGGAGAGCGTGCCATAATAAAAGACACTTCTTTTGAAGGCACTGTACGAAATGGAAAACATAGCCATTGATGAGTTAAGTGTAGGGCCTAGATGGGCCGTATCTATGGCAAATGAATGCCCTAGATGAGGAGCAATAATGGAAGGATGGGAGGCACTGCCTTCTCTGTTCGCGATAATTAAAAGCCTATTTGTCCAAATTCATAATCCGTTCTGTCATTTTGCTGTAGTTACAGGACCAGGTACAGTGTCTCCTTAATTTGCACCGTTCGATCGACAAGCTTTGCTTCCAAGCTGAGCTGACCCATTTTATTTGCTCCTCAGCGCGTATGTACAAACAATATGATTATATACAGGTACTAATTAATAATCGACGGCCACGGTTGGTGCTTAATTGTGCGTGAATTCGTAAACATAAAGCTTGTTCCCGCCGTACTAAACTCGGTAGATATTGAGCGATAGATAGCATGATTGGTTGTGGTAACTTGGTACGTAGTACAGACAGGCTGTGTTTAGGTCCTGAAAAAAGTTAAAAGTTTACGAAAAGTTGGTAGTTTTAAAAAAGTTGAGATTTATACGTGTAGGAAAGTTTTGGATGTGATGTGACGTGATGTGATGGAAAGTTGGATGTTGGGGTGAACTAAACACGTTCACACATGTGACTAGTTCCTAACCACAAGTTCTGACTGACGTGAAGCTTTGTTAAAAAAATATATACTGAAAAGTGCCAAATTTTATAATAAAAAATGGTAAGTGTGTCCTTAAAATTCGATTTTCAAAAGAAGTAAAAGAAAGTTTGTTCTAAGAATATCTCCCACTAGAATTTGGTATGGTAAGGTTAAAAATGTCAATAAATCAAACATGATTTGTTATGTTTTGCAGTATATGTACTGCAGAGGCTGGAGATGTATTTCCTATCTTTCATCGTCTTAAAGAGAAAAACGATATGTTCATTTTTGCCTATGATAAGATTTGTTTAAGCTATACTAGCAAATTCATTCAGTGGGATTTGCCTAATTTGGAACCTGGTGGTGCATAACTAATTAATTAATTAATTAAAATCCGGCGGAGGCAGATCGGAATCTCCGGCGGGACGGACGCCTGGAGTCGCGCGGTGGGGCGTACGGAGGCAGGCATACAGGAGCTTTTCCCGGTCTCCTCCCTTTCATTTCACTGATTTGGTCCTATTGATTGTCCTAATAAGTTAAAACAGAAATTAAAAATTGAATTTTCAAGTTATTTCTGAAGTTGATTTTAAAATATTTTCAACGTAGTGTTTTTTTAAGTTATTTTAAGTTTCTAAGAACAGATGTATAAAAATTTAATCCATAAATTTATTTTTATTTCCTAATAAATCGATAAGACCGGTTCGCACCACAAAGAGAGATAATATTTTTTCAAGCATACTTTTTTAAACTGCTAAACACTATATTTTTATTAAAAATACAGAAAGGTTATTTTAAAAATGTATTATTAATCAACTTATTAAATTTAAATAATTAAGACTTAATTACTTGTTAATGACCCATCATTTAACATATTTCTTCTTTTTTTTTTCTTCTCCCAGACACAGATCAGCAGGAGGACGAACCAAAGCCGAAAGAAAAGGCCAGGCAGCGAGTGGGCCGCCGCTAGCTGCTCGTCTCGCCGCCGATTGCTGCCGGAAACTTACTCATTTCCCCCACTTTAATTAGTTGTCCATGGTGGATGGATGGACTCGTCCCTGTGGGGCTCTGCTTGCTGCCTTTTGCTGCTCATCTTTTTCTCATTCCAAACAGCCGAACCTGCCGACTATATACATGGCGATTAAATATTCTACCTTTTCTTTTCTTTTTTGGCCGGTTTTCCTCTGGGGGATAATGGGCCAAGATATGTGAAACCAAACCAACCCAGTGTTATTGCTCTCAGATTTGTGCCACTATTATCTTTAATTTAATTTCTCGTTTTTTCTTTACACCTTAATTATGTATTTACCGACTATCGCGATCTCGCTACCAACCGGTGGCACCCAACTTCCTTCTTGACCACGTACGTATCTACTGTGGGCCATCTTTGTCTGTACGTAGTGGTGGCACTGTTTCAAATGTACGTAGTATTTGTTTTGTCACGTACGTTGTTTTGGCTGTATAAAGTGTACTAAAGGATAGCTTCTCGGAGAGAAATACATGAGCAATAATTTGCGGTTAGAGCAGGTACAATAGCAGGCTATAAACCAGCTGCAAATATATTTTAAAAAGATAAATAAGAAGAGAGAAGAGCAGCGGGCTACAGATTTGTAGCCAGCTATAGCACAGACTCCAAGACGCAGTGTGTGTATGACAAGTGGGACCAGATATTAATAGTGTAGTATGTAACTATTGTATGAATAAGCTATTAGATTGGCTATAGATGAATTGGAGCTAGTAGTTGGCTGTACTATTCAACTTGCTCTTAGTGACTAGTAACTTTGAGACAACTCAATTTATTGATGAGAGTGTCATTTGCACACACTACTAGAGCAGGTATAAGAGCAGTACAATAGCAGGCTATAAACCAGTTATAAACATATTTTAAAGAGATAAAGGAAGAGAGAGAAGAGCAGCGGGCTACAGATCTGTAGCCAGCTGCAGCACGGACTCCAAGACGTAATGTGTGTATGACATGTGGGACAAGATATTAATAGTATAGTAAGTAACTATTGTATGCATTGGCTATAGATGATTTGGAGCTAGTGGTGGGCTATACTATTAAACTTACTCTAATAGCAGACTATAAGCTAGCTATAAACATATTTCGAGAAGATAAAGGGCTATTTTGGTTTGATGCCAAAATATGCCCTACCAAATTATTGGCATTTTAAATAGTAGTTTGGCTAGTGTTTGGTTTGCTATCAAAATGTGCTAATAAGAGACATAAGTTGTCAAAAACATTTGGAACTATCAAAATTTGCCTATGGTTTGGTATTGCTAGTATTTTGGCATGGTAGCAAACCAAACAAGTCCAAAAGAGAAGAGAGAAAATCAGTGGGCTAGAGATTTATAGCCAGCTGCAGTACAGACTCTAATTAATATGCAATGTGTGTACGACAGGTGAGACCAAATATTAATAGTGTATTATATGCTTATACTCCCTCCGTCCCCATACGTAGCAACCTAGGATGGGATTCGAATGTGTGTAGTCCCCATATGTCTATTCTCATCCTAGATTGCTACATATATATTGGGACGGAGAGTAGGTAACTATTGTATGAATTAGCTATTAAATTGACTATAGATGATTTGGAGCTAGTTGTTGGCTATATTATTAAACTTGCTCTTAGCAATAAAAAGAGAGAAAAAAAAAGTAGTGCTAATGTTTAACCCTCAGCTGATGTGCAGCAGCGTAGCATGTACAAAGTTTTTAACCGGTACTGAAGGGAGTACTAGTGTATGACAAGCTGTAGTTGATGTGATTTTCTTTTCCAAACCACAGCGTGAACGGACCACGCGAAATGATCAACCCTGTCTGCACACGCGTATATGGACGCTCTATCCTTACGAGCACTTTCGAGTGATTGAGTTTTTACATTGATAAAGTTACCACATTCTCCCTTCATTTCATATTACTATAAGTTATTTAACTTTTTTCTTAGCCTAACAAATTAAGTTTGATAAAGTTTATATAAAAATTTAGTAACATCTAAAACATCAGATTATAGTTTAATTAAATATAACATTGAATATATTTTGATAATATATTCGTTTTGTGTTGAAAATACTACTATATTTTTTTTATAAATTTGGTTAAACTTAAAAAAAATTTGACTAACAAAAAAATTCAAATGCCTTATAGTATAGAACGGATTATAGATGAGTACATCTTTCTAGTTACCCGTAAATCAAAAGCATTCATATTAAATTTAGAACTTAAAACTCGCGCGAATATGTTCTATCAGATCACAAGAAATCTAAAAGTTAGCTTTCGCTCGATCGATTTGAGAAATTTGACCTGCCGACCAAACAGGGCAATATGTACTCCCGCACCATATGTGATAATGTGATTGTCAGCTTGGCACATTGTACAGTACTTCTGCCTCACTGGCTCAGGATCTTCACTCTCTGGCAAATGCAACTGCAAAGCAACAACACAGCCACAGCCTCCTCTGATCTGTAGCCTGTAAGTACTCCCTTCATTTCACAATGTAAGCCATTTTAGCATTTTTTATATTTATATTGATGTTAATGAATATAGACATCAATATAAATGTGAAAAATGATAGAATGACTTATATTGTGAAATGGAGGGAGTACTTGCAGGCTACGGATCAGAGGAGGCTGTGGCTGTGTTGTTGCTTTGCAGTTGCATTTGCCAGGACGTGAAGATTGTACTGTACAATGTGCCAAGCTGCCAATCACATTATCACATATGGTGCGGGAGTACATATTGCCCTGTTTGGTCGGCAGGTCAAATTTCTCAAATCGATCGAGCGAAAGCTAACTTTTAGATTTCTTGTGATCTGATAGAACATATTCGCGCGAGTTTTGAGTTCTAAATTTAATATGAATGCTTTTGATTTACGGGTAACTAGAAAGATGTACTCATCTATAATCCGTTCTATACTATAAGGCATTTGAATTTTTTCTTAGTCAATTTTTTTTAAGTTTAACCAAATTTATAAAAAAATATAGTAGTATTTTCAACATAAAACAAACATATTATTAAAAATATATCCGATGTTAGATTTAGTGAATCTAATTTGATATTCTAGATGTTGCTAATTTTTTTATAAACTTGGTCAAATTTAACAAAATTTGACTATAAAAAAATCAAAACAACTTATAATATGAAACGGAGAAAGGTCTTGACTTTGAATTTTCCTTAAAGCATGTATATGGATATGGGTTGAGAAAATCATATGACTTGTGGGAAGTGAACTATGACTGTATAGGTGCCTAATTAAATACTATTTTTTTTTATTTTTTAGCACTTGAAAAATTAAAAGGTTGCACCACTATATGTGTCGGTTCTAAATTTAGAACCGGCGAGGCACCTATGGTGTCATATAAGTGCCGGTTTAAGAACCGGCACAAATGTGTTGCGTCATTGGTGCCGAATAATCGATGCTGATACCGGAACCGATACCTATATGGACTCTTTAGAACCAGCATCTATAGGTTTTTCTACAGCTATATCGGTTTCAATCTGGATCCTTGTTTGGTCTCCATATATTTTACAGATCAATCGAAATATATATAAAGAACCCGTGTAAGCAAGCGCTCGCCTAATACAGTTAGTCCAATTGATAATCGATCCATCTATCACTACTAGAAAAACCATTTTTCCAGTCGATGGCATTTTTTTTCAGGCGGGTAGGCCTCTCGGAGCTAATTCGCCGCCTATGAAAATAACATCCGTGGGATGAGATTGTTGTCTGCCTACGAAAATCGATTTTTGCAGGCGAACCACCTAAGAGCTCCGCCTGCAAAAATACCACCTGCAAAAGGTTTCCCCCCCCCCCCCACGAGCCTTGGAGAGGGGCTGCTGACCCGAATGGGATGGTGTATGATGAAGACACACAACCTGCTGGTGATCTCCATCAAACACCACAAGTTGAGGAGATCCCTAACGTCTCCGACATGGTGACGCTCTACGGCGCGCGGGAGCTCTTGTACCAGTCCTTCTGCTTCGACTCGGACCGCCTAGAGCACATCCACGCACTCGCCATCGCTAACGATGATAGCGAGAATCTCCTCAGTAGGCGGCGCACCACATTTGAGGCACTATCTGGGCTTTGGACCTCGCGTTGGAGCAACAGATGAAGCTACGGTTCATCATGGACAGGCGACGTTGCCGTTCCCGAGGACTCCGGTACGAGTACATGAGGTTAGCAGTGGACTACTTCAACGTGATGCGGGCGTGGCCATCGCTGGCGTCGACACTTTTGATCATGATGTGGTCCTAGCTTGTCTTCCACGATGCCGACTTCAGGTGGGGGGAGCCGATGATATCTGACCCCGTCACGCTGTTGGAGAAGGAGGTGATCCCTCTTCCTCGTGCACAGCAAGGAGAGAAAGAGCATCAACGTCTTGCTTGGCCCTCCAACATCTGTCATGGACGTCTTCCAAGTGCTCATGGACGGGGGAGGGCGCGTGACACGGGGGAGGAGGAGGGGGAGGGGGGAGAGGAGGGAGAAGAGTTGGCCACTGGCATGCATATGCATGGCTCACATGAGTCCAACTCATCACGTCAGTCAAACCTGGCCACTATGCTGCTGCAAGACTAAAGTTGATACTCCCTCCATCTACTTTTGATAGTCATATTTCTAAATCTGAAAATTTTATTTTTGATAGGCATATTTCAATCCAACAACCTATCATCTTAATGATTTTCTCGAATTTAATGCGTGACTATTCATTCTTCCACACATGATTGGCTACATGGATATTGAGAAATGTAAATATTAATGAATCGCTTGTTTACGAGGAATGGCTAGTAGCATAAATAGATGATAAGTAGAATTACTTATCCTTGGTCTGTGTGTCAAGATAAAATATGACTATCAAAAGTAGATGGAGGGAGTACAATATTGTGAGTTGGGGGATGGGCTAAACCTGGTATTTCAGTTTAGAGGTGAATTTTAGACTCGGCGACAAAATGGATGACCTAAAGTCAACTTATTCCTATCTGGTGGAGCAATGGCTTTTGTATGTTTCAACGTTTATAGTGCTAATGTGGTGACAATTGTGAAGACATTTTCAGTTAATTAAACACTTGAATCTAGAACGACTTTGCTATTAGAGGACCGGCCAGGCCAGCTGACCATGCCTTTTAGGGTTTATTCGGTTCGTGGAATTTCCAAATTAAAGGAAAAGGAAAAAAAAGAAATAGGATGTGCACTTTATTTCTTAGGAATTTTTTCAAGAGGTCTCACCTGAAGCTAAGAATCATATGAAAATAATAAGCTTGTAATACTACAAGTCTACAGCCCTTAACAATTTGGTAAGAGGTCTCACATCGTGCCAAGATTCCAAAATTTGTCCGTTGAAATTCTTTTTGAGATACCTGCTATCCGTTGAATAAAATGCGAAATATTTTTGTTGATAACGTATAATATGCTATTGCTGAGAAATGTGCATATGTACATGAGTGCTTTGTTATAAATTTCTGTTAGCGTACTGTTTGCCTTCAAGATTACTATTACTATACTTTAATAATAGGTAAAATATATTTTAGAAAGAGAGAAATGTCGTTGCGTTATCAACTGATGAATGATAAATTACAATCCTAGACCTAGGATAGTCACTCTCCCAGAAGAATAATAGATAATAATTCAATTAACAGTAAATAAGGAAGAAATGACGTTATGCTCCAATGAAAAATAAACAAAAACCAAGGAAGAACAACCAAAACACAGGATTTTACACTTCAATGGAGATTTGCCAGTACTTCCGGCAAAAACAACAAACAAACGTATTTTTCAATCACGGACCAATTAATGAAAAGCTGAAGAATTCAGGGCTTCAAAGTTACAAATGAAAGCTCTATATATTTTAACAAGGCACTGGAGCGTATATGTAAGCATCAGATGTGTACAGCTAGAAAGCAGCAAGAACTAAAAAGGACCTATCTGTAAGCAGTGGCAGACCCAGGATTTTTATCCTGGGTGTGCCTATACAGCCAACAAGGCATTAGCCGTCCAGCCGATACAGCTTCTGGCTCTTTCGTCCAGCTCGTCACCTAGCCGCGCGCGGTGTCACCGCCCTTCTGGCGACCCTTCGTGCTCGCCAGCCACCACGAGCAGAATGACGCCCGGTCGCTGCCCGCACGCGAAAGCCCTACTGCGAATCCGCGAGCACCAACACTAGCCAATGCTCAACACAGCAACATGCACGCAACGCACACATCATTTGCTGGTCTGTGTGGATGGAATGAGCTCTTGGTCCTTGTTCTTCGTTCAACGAAAC
>CM020180.1:20772663-20862567 GCA_009805545.1 Oryza longistaminata | reverse complement strand
TCTTTGCAGTTTTTCCCTGCAGCTTCTCCATTACATATACCCCCACCGCCTCTCTTTTTTTGCATCCTCTTCTTTGCAACATCTTACAGTTACAGATAGGTCCTTTTTAGTTCTTGCTGCTTTCTAGCTGTACACATCTGATGCTTACATATACGCTCCAGTGCCTTGTATAAATATATAGAGCTTTCATTTGTAACTTTGAAGCCCTGAATTCCTTCAGCTTTTCATTAATTGGTCCGTGATTGAAAAATACGTTTGTTTGTGTTTTTGCCGGAAGTACTGGCAAATCTCCATTGAAGTGTAAATCCTGTGTTTTGGTTGTTCTTCCTTGGTTTTGTTTATTTTTCATTGGAGCATAACGTCATTTCTTCCTTATTTACTGTTAATTGAATTATTATCTATATTCTTCTGGAGAGTGGACTATCCTAGGTCTTAGGATTGTAATTTATCATTCATCAGTTGATAACGCAACGACATTTCTCTCTTTCTAAAATATATTTTACCTTATTAAAGTATAGTAATAGTAAAATCTTGAAGGCAAACAGTACGCTAACAGAATTTATAACAAAGCACTCATGTACATATGCACATTTCTCAGCATAGCATATTATACGTTTCAACAAAAATATTTCGCATTTATTCAACGGATAGCAGGTATCTCAAAAGAGATTTCAACGGACAAATTTTGGAATCTTGCACGATGTGAGACCTCTTACCAAATTGTTAAGGCTGTAGACTTGTAGTATTACAAGCTTATTATTTTCATATGATTCTTAGCTTCAGGTGAGACCTCTTGAAAAATTCCTAAGAAATAAAATGCACATCCTATTTCTTTTTTTTTTTCCTTTTTCCTTTAATTTGGAAAATTCCACGAACCGAATAACCCTAAAGGCATGGTCAGCTGGCCTGGCCGGTCCTCTAGTAGCAAAGTCGTTCTAATTCAAGTGTTAATTATACTGAATATGTCTCACAATTGTCACCACATTAGCAACTATAAACGTTGAAACATACAAAAGCCATTGCTCCACCAGATAGGAATAAGTTGACTTTTAGGTCATCCATTTTGTCGCCGAGTCTAAAATTCACCTCTAAACTGAAATACCAGGTTTGACCCATCCCCAACTCACAATATTGTACTCCCTCCATCTACTTTTTTGATAGTCATATTTCATCTTGACACACAGACCAAGGATAAGTAATTCTACTTATCATCTATTTATGCCTACTGCCATTCCTCGTAAACAATCGATTCATTATATTTAACATTTCTAATATCCATGTAGCCAATCATATGTGGAAGAATGAATAGTCACGCATTAAATTCAAGAAAATCATTAAGATGATAGGTTGGTTGATTGAAATAATGCCTATCAAATAAAAATTTTCAGATTTAGAAAATATGACTATCAAAAGTAGATGGAGGGAGTATCAACTTAGTCTTGCAGCAGCAATAGTGCCAGGTTGGCTGACGTGATGAGTTGGACTCATGTGAGCCAATGCATATGCATGCCAAGTGGCCAACTCTTCTCCCTCCTCTCCCCCCTCCCCCTCCCCCTCCCCCGTGTCACTCGCGCCCTCCCCCGTCCATGAGCACTTGGAAGACGTCCATGACAGATGTTGGAAGGCAAGCAAGCGTTGATGCTCTTTCTTCCTTGCTGTGCACGAGGAAGAGGGATCACCTCCTTCTCCAACAGCGTGACGGGGTCAGATATCATCGGCTCCCCTCACCTGAAGTCGGCATCGTGGAGAGACAAGCTAGGACCACATCATGATCAAAAGTGTCGACGCGCAGCGATGGCCACGCCGCATCACGTTGAAGTAGTCCACTGCTGACCTCATGTACTCGTACCAGAGTCCTCGGGAGCGCAACGTCCGCCTGCCCATGATGAACCCACAGCTTCATCTGTGGCCTCGCAACGCGAGTCGAAAGCCTAGACAGTGCTCAAATGTGGTGCGCCGCCTACTGAGGAGATTCTCGCTATCATCGTTAGCGATGGCGAGTGCGTGGATGTGCTCTAGGCGGTCCGAGTGAAGCAGAAGGACTGGTAACAAGAGCTCCGCGCGCCGTAGAGCGCACCATGTCGGGAGCGTTAGGAGATCTCCTCACTTGTGGTGTTTGATTGAACATCACGCAGCAGGTTGTGTGTCCTCGTCATGCGCCCTCCATCGGTGCCCCCCCCCCCCGCCCCCCCCCCTCGGTCAGCTGCCCTCTCCAAGGCTCGCGTGGGGGGAGAGAGAGGCCATTAACATGTGGGGCCCACATGTGTCCCCTTACCAATTTGCAAAAAATCGGCCACTATACTACCAAGGGAGCAAAAATTGACACGGATTATAGGTTGGGCGGATGGGCTGGTATTTGGTTCAAGGAAGAATTTCCAGACTTTACGACAAATTAAGAAAACCTAAGTGAACTTATCCCACCAAATATTACGTTGCTTCAGTTCGGCCCATTGTGGAGCCAACTGAAACCGAATTAGCTTATCCTACAAACAAAACACGTGAGTGGAAATCATCCCAACCAAAAAATCAGGATGGTTTTCATTCCATCCCACCTAGTCCCAAAACAAAACACAACCTTAGTGTTGATATCTCATACTAAGTTTGTTTATTTTAAGATCAAGACTGTATTTATTTTTAGTTACAGCTTATAAGCCACAGATATACTACCCATGTAATGAAATATAGTTTTATGGTAAGACTTCTTTTTATCAATGTTTTATGGTAAGACTTTACATTCTGACGTAAGTAGTCCAAAAGTGAAGATCGTAACAATAGTTAATTCGAAAGTTAAGATGTAAAGTTTTTAACATTATATTTGGTAATTATATGAAGAAGAGAGATAAAAAGTGAGCATTTATAGTCAGTTGTATCATAATCTCTAATAAACTACTCACTCCATTTCAAAATATATGAACACATTTTGTTTTGTTAGGATAAAGACTTCAATCACACAATTATTAATAAGATATCTTTTATTTTATATAAAATATAATCAGTTTTTTAGATATATAAAAATAATAATCATAACTAAGTATTCTAAATATGAATTTTATTTATTTATTTTTGTGTAACAAAATTATATCCTTGTAAAGCAATTTGGTCTAAGACTTTCCCTACGAAATAAATACATCAAATATTCTAAAACAGATGGAGTTCTTTTGTGAGAGCTAAGAGAGGTGAGGCTATATATTATTAATGATATTCTAGTATATATCACAGCAAAGGACTATTATTAGATTGGTGGTAAATTATGTGATATCAGTTAATTAACTATATTATTGAACTTGGATATAAACCTGGCCTACCATGTTTGCCCTGTACGGTGGGCCTCGTGCCCTACAGCGATGAATTGGATGGTGTAGCCGTGAGAGCTCCAAACAACCGACCTTTGGTCCGCTCATAATTGGAGCAAATGTCGGGTGACAAAGCCCATTCCATATATGGCTCGCCCCTCGCCGTGGAAAGGATAGCCACGCAGTTAAATATTACTTCATCCCGTTTCAACATATAAGTCATTCTAGCATTTCTCATATTCATATTGATGTTAATGAATATAGACATCAATATAAATGTGAAAAATGTTAGAATGACTTATATTGTGAAATGGAGGGAGTACCTTGCAGGCTCAGTCAGAGGAGGCTGTGGCTGTGTTGTTGCTTTGCAGTTGCATTTGCCAGGACGTGAAGATTTGTACTGTACAATGTGCCAAGCTGCCAATCACATTATCACATATGGTGCGGGAGTACATATTGCCCTGTTTGGTCGCAGGTCAAATTTCTCAATCGATCGAGCGAAAGCTAACTTTAGATTTGCTTGTGCCCTGATGACATATTCCGCGCGACGTTTAGTAGCTTCAACTTAATCCTAACTGAATGCTTCTATGATTTCGCGGGTCGGATACAAGATACTCAACTATAACATCCGACTCTATAGCATACACGGCTTTGAATTTTTTGTTAGTTCAATTCTTTAGTTTCAACATTTATATAAAAAAAAATAATATTGTATTTTCAACGGCAAAATCGAATAATATTTCAAAATATATTCAATGTTATATTTAATTAAACCTATTAAATCTGATGTTTGATGTTACTAATTTTTAATAATAAAAACTTATCAAAACTTAATTTGTTAGGCTAGAAAAAAGTTAAATCTTATAGTAATATGAAATTAAAGCAGTGGCGGACCCCAGGATTTTTATCCGGTGGCCTATTCACCACAAGGCATCAGCGTCCAGCCGATAAAGTTCTAGCCTTCGCAGCTCGTCACCTAGCCCGGCGGTTCAAACCGCCCTCTGGCGACTTCGTGCTCGCAGCCACCCGAGCGAATGAACGCCACGTCGCTGCCCCACCCGCGAAAGCCATTGCGAATCGCCGCGAGCAGCCAGCACTAGCCATGCTCAACCACGACAAACATGCCGCACGCAACACATTCTGCTGGTCTGTTGGAGGAATGAGCTCTTTGGTTCCTTGTTCTTCGTCAACGAGCGTCCATCTCTATAGGCCAACCATACTACTACATTTAAATTTTTTGTCATTTTTTTGGTACCGCCGGTGCAATACCTGGCACCACCGCTTGGGGTCCGCCCCCTTGAAATTTGAAGGGAGAAGTGGTAACTTTATCAATCGTTAAACCATATCACTCGAGCTGCTCGTAAGGATGATAGAACTGCCACGGACCGTTGCACGACTGTCGTGCAGACAGGGAGCGTTTGAATCATTTTCGGCCGCGTGTGCGTCATCCCGTTCACCGCTGTGTTTTGGAAAAGAAAAATCACATCATCTACAGTTGCTTGTCATATTACTCCTTCATACCCGTTAACTTTGTACATGCTACGCTGACTGCCACACAGCTGAGTTAACATTAGCACTACTTTTTCTCTTCTTTTTATTGCTAAGAGCAGTTTAAATAATATAGCCAACAACTAGCCCAATCATCTATAGTCAATTTAAATAGCTAATTCATACAATAGTTACTACTCCTCCGTCCAATAATAGTAGCAATCTAGGAGGAATAGACAATATGGGGCTACAACACATCGATCCCATCCTAGGCTCATATGGGACGGAGGGAGTGACTATACATTACGACGTTTTAATATTTGGTCTCACCTGTCGTACACACATTGCAATATTATAGAGGTCGTACTGCAGCTGGCTAAAGAATCTCTAGCCACTACTTTTCTCGTCTTTCATTTTTGGGGACTTGTTTGGTTTGCTACCATGACAAATACTAGCAATACCAAAGCCATAGCAATTTTGGATAGTTCCAATTGTTTTTGAAACTTATGGTCCTTAGTAAGCACATTTTGATGCAAAACCAACACAGCCAAACTACTATTTAAAATGCCAACATTTGGTAGGGCATATTTTTGGCATCAAGAACCAAAATAGCCCTTTATTTCTCGAAATACTGTTTATAGCTAGCTTATAGTCTGCTATGAGCAAGGTTTAATAGTATAGCCCACCACTAGCTCCAATCATCTATGCCAACTTCATACAATAGTTCTTAACTATAGCTATTAATCTGTCCACATGTCATTACACATTACGTCTTGGAATGCCGTGCTTGCAGCTGGCTACAGATCTGTAGCCCACTGTTCTTCTCTCTTCCTTTAATCTCTTTAAAATATGTTTTCTAGCGGTATGCCTGCTATTGGTACTGCTCTTATACCTGCTCTAGATAGGTGTGCCAAATGACACTCATCAATAAATTGAGTTTTGTCTCAAAGTTACTAAGTCACTAAACCGCAATTATTTGCTCATGTGTATTTCTCTCTCCGGAGCTCCTTTATGTACTTATACAAAGATGTAAGGGCCTGGATGTAAGAAATAAGAGTAGGCGAGGGCGCATAAAGAAGGCCCAGGGGCATATCTGTAACAAAATGAATGGCCTCCAGGGACCTGGACAGAATTCTCAAAAAAATTTGGACCATTTCTCGATTTGTGCGTGTCATCCTTGCGCAGGGGTCCGAAGAGACAACACGTCAGTTGGCGCGCGGGTTTATAAGTTGGTCTCGTCGTTCCTAGGATTTCGATGTGGTACTAAACCTCTCTCGCAGCGCCACCGCACAAGCCATCGGATCCCCATCCAACGGTCCAAAGTGGCCAGCGCCACCCGCGCGGTAGGATGCGCGTGGGCTGCACCTTCCGCCGCGGCCCAAATCAGCGTACGGACCATGGTATTTCGATTCTCCCCCTCCCGGCCCACATCACATGCATGCTGTAATCAAGTTTGAGCATTACCCGAACTGATCGTCAATTTCAACACGTTTAGGTTAATTAAGAATTTGAGCCACTGATTTGATTTGGTTAATGGTTTAAATTTGATTATTTCATCTAGTGATTTCGGTGTTCAGTGTTGCCCTGTATATAATATCTTGCCATGTAATACTGCTAATTGCTATCTGAACAATTTTGGCAGAAGAATTTGTAGCTTTACGTTAATACTGCAGTAGTTTTGCTCCTCGATAATTCAGTCGTAATCCTTCACAGCCAAAACTTGACGTTATTGCTAATCAATTGCCAAATGAATATTATGAATTACTCCATATGCTCAACCTCAATTGATTACTGAACTTTATTTTTGTAATTAGAAAACCTGCTCTCTTCATTAGAAATTTATGAACAGAAAATTCTTGCCAGGCCGGAAAAAAGTCGGAAACTGATATTATTTGCAGATATTGCAGGAACTGCAAAGCCCTCTGAACTTGCCAACAAAAGTTTGTGCGTATAATTAAGTAGTAGAAACAGAGCCATTTATCAAACGGTTTTGCTATACTTCTGGCGACAATTTTCACAAGATTACAGACCATTTTTAGCTCTTCGATTTTAGTCTAGCAAGAATCGTGCAGCTAAAGTACTTCCTCCATTTTTTATTATAAGACTTTGTAACATTGCTCACATTCATATAGCAACATGCATGACCATTTAATTACCCATCCTGTCAAGTTTTGGCTACCATGAGCAAGAAAAGAGTGATATACGCGTAGAGTAAATACTGCTAGCTCATTTTGGTTAAAATTACATTGTAGTTACATACTACTTACACTATAACTTTACATAATTGTATTATAGTTACACACTACTTATATTATGGACCTGTTTACTTTGATAAAAAAAAACCTAACCAAATTATGTAACCTAGCCAAAATTTTGACATAATTTTGGTAGGATTTCTTATATAGTTACCAAAATTTGGCAGCAAACTAAATGTAGCCATTTTTTTTTTTTGTAACTTTACCAAAATTTGGTAAGGTTGAAAATAGCATCAAAGTGAACATGCCCTATAACTTTGGATAATTACTATGAAATTATAGTAACTGTTGTAATTTTTAAATCTTTTGTAAGCATTTAAAATTTATCTGGAACACATTCATATGATTTTTTTTGAAGTTCGTTGGTCATACACTCATACATAAGGGCATGCGACATATTTTGTGGCCCAACTGGAAACCAAGCCAGACCATAATCGTGCGGAGTTTGTATGGGCCTGTCGATCATGGTGAAATTTGATTGTATTTTGCCTCTGTTTTGTGACAACATTATTATAGATATTATAATAGTCCCTTTATCAAGGCCGTGTTTAGTTTTCCCCATATTCCCAACTTTCCATCACATCATATCACATCAAAAACTTTCCTACACATATAAACTTCCAACTTTTTTTTCCAAACTACTAACTTTCGTCAAACTTCCAACTTTTTTTTAAGGAACTAACACACCCCAAATTATGCTCCGATTCTAGTCTCCAAGAAGACCGGATGCTCCGTCACCTACTCCGCCCGCAGCACTTGTTGCCTCTCCTCCCCAACCGAAATCGATGGTGATGGAGACGAAGGATTCATGGCAAGCTGTAATAGATAGAGCCAAGAGCATACCTAATCGAGGCTTCCACCATAGTGGAGGTTGAAGTTTCCATGGCAGCACAAGTGAAATAGAATTTTCCCTTGATGATTCGCTATCGATGCCTAAGGAGAAGGCCATAATCTTATAGATTTGCTTGCTACAGGTGTGGAAGGCGGTTTGCGCAAACTCTTTGTGCACAGATCTAGAGCGCTCCAACCTACTCTTTATGCACTAACTCATGCAAATCTGAGAAGAGTTCGATTAATAACTAATCTGAAAGAACCCCTAGAAAAGACCCGACCTAAAAAAACCCAACTAAAAGCTAAAACCTATTGAAAGAAAGGGGACAACTCTCTTCAATTGTTAGTGTTGAATAGCTGGAATCATGTAGCAGGAAGAGCGATTGAGAGGGAAAGCTTTTTATTTTCTTCACGTATGTCTGTCGGTGGAGTTTCATGAGTCTCATTTTTTAGGACACCGTCTTATCATCAATAGATAAATTCTCTTTTGTGACTATCAAATACAGTATTAAGTACTCCCCCTATTACATATTGTTAAATGTTTTGGTTTTGTTTTAAGTCAACTTTTTTAAAGTTTACCAAATTTATAGAAAAATAAACCAATATTTTCAACACAAAATAAGATAACGATATAATATAAAAGTATATTCAATACTGAATCTTATTAAACTAATTTAATATAATATATTACTACATTTTTTCTAAAAATTTAGTCAGCCCTTGGAGAAAATCTACCTAGATTTCGTCAAAAAAAATTACCTAGGAATATCATCTTTTACAGGAACAATGAACCGAGACAGATAGTAATAATACTCCCTCCGTTTCGAAATATTTAACGCCGTTGACTTTTTAGCACATGTTTGACCGTTCGTCTTATTCAAAAAATTTAAGTAATTATTAATTATTTTCATATCATTTGATTCATTGTTAAATATATTTTTATGTAGGCATATAATTTTACATATTTCACAACCTAATGATTACGTGCTAGATGAACTTCTCCATTTTCATGCTGGAAGGGGAGCGTTCCCCAACCGTACAAACGAACACCCCTCTCCTGGATGATTTTGTCAGCCTAACTCAGGCTTTAACTGAGTGGCTGGCAACGTGACCGTGATCTTGGATGATTGTCAAGCACGCTGGCTTTTGTCCCCGCCCCTGTACATATAATCCGTTTTTCATGTGTTACTTTACATAACGATCCGTGTCGGTCACACGGTTGATGAGAAAAAAAATCGTGCTTAATTTGCGCATTTTCTTTTATGTCTTTGACCTACTGCATGATCTCCCTGTGCATAGTCTTGTAGTAATCACAGGGATACGTAGCAAAATATTTTTCTAAATTATTTATTCCACTTTATAATATGATTATAATGTCTTATTCATTGTAAATAAATTTCAAAAACAAGGTTTAAGAATATTATGTTTTGATGAAATAAGTTTATTTATTTTAACTATTAAAATTGATCATATATATGCGGGAACAAATGTCTTGAACATATTGTATCGTGTTAACTTATTTCGCATTCTCTTTTTCAAACTTTGAGATGACTAAATTCTTTTTACTCGCAATTCATAACTTGATGCTCACTAATGGTCAGATAATACATTCTGACTGTTATAATTCCTAGACTTGTTGTTTTGTTTCTGTTATTTGGGCCTTAATGCATTTGTTCAGCTATTTTCTGTTTGGGTTTTCTCGGAAGCAGCCAAGGAGCTGGAAGCTTGGTGGGCTTTGCAGCCGCGAGATATCAATCAGACATAATACCTGGGCTGCAAACCTAACGGAGGTTTCCATCAAACAATCCTAGTTTTTCCTTGGTTTGTTTAAAAACTGGGGCAGCCGTTCGTGTTGTTTGCTTCTAGACTCTTTTTGTTAAATCTCTCGTAGATGCACCTCGGGCTCATACTCTTTTGCAATAAAGCTATCTTTGTAGGAACGTAGGGAATATACGGTGAAACTTGATACGATTCGGTGTAAAAATAATTTTCTATATTAAAAGTCGTGCTTAAAAATGTAAATATTTTTCAAATTTTTTTCTTAATTATACTTAAATTAATCAATATTAATAATCATTTTTTGTTTTGTGTGTGCGACTTGTGGACTAATCAACATGTTTTACACATTTGTTTAGAACGCGACCCTTAGATGGAAACTTAGAATTTTTTTTAGAAGTTCTATTTTTGGATATGAAGAAAACGCGACATAAGTAGAGGATATGTAAAAACAAACATACCAAGTTATAAACTTAACTTTTTTTTTTTAAAAACACAGTACAGAATACAAGCCAGTGCACACATCCTAACCTTTTCTAAGGTGGTTGGTTTATCATCAAGAACCTAACAAGATAGATATAGAAATAAAATGACATTTCTATTCATAACCTATACTTTGTTCATGAGATACTATAAAATTACAAATTAATGGCGATAAAACAAACTAATTAATGTGTTTTTATCTGTTCTTTTCATTATTCGTAATTTTGTATCGACACAAACGAGTGAAAGTCCTTGTTAAAAACTTTGGCATGGTTTTTTTAATAATCCACCGTTAGTAGTATATGATTTTTTTTAGAACTTATATAGCATTGTTTTCATGGTTTCCACCCAGATGTCGTTTTGGCCCACATGTTACCCTAAGCACCTTTGAAGTGATACGTGTTAAGTGGTCATGTTAGGCCTCTAGATGCGCTAAAAAAGGTTTGCTCACTCAATGTAAAAAATGGCAAGGTGTAAAATAATCATTAGGATAAAACACGCAACCTCTAAATGTTACGTTACCCACATTTCTAAAATACATATGTCATTTTTACTTTTGTGAACATGATGTGTCAACTCTATTCTCTTATAAAAAACAGGAACTGTAAATATTTTATTTGTTGGGTATTTTAGCAATTGAAGGCAATGAAGCAATGAATTATAATTTTTCAATATTTGCATTTATTCTTTTATAAACATACGGTCAACATATGTTATTGCATCAATCCGGAAGGATTACACTACTAATTGTTAAGAGTAAATTTCAAAAAACTGCACTTTTATTGACTAAATATCACTTTGCTGCATACTTTAACACCATATTATCAGAAACTGCAACATTAGCGTTGGAAATTTATCATATAGCTGAATTCCATCGAGATACCCCGTTACTGAATTCTAGACCCACATGTCATACATATATGTGAGAGAGGAGGAACGGCGGCCACGTCAGCATGCCACTACATGGTTTTTTATTGTAGCGATGCCAACGTCAGTGCCGCTTGCGGAAAAATAACGTGGTCCGTCCGCTGCAACCAACTTGGCTCGGGTGAGGCACAGGCCGATCGGGGTCGAGTGGTTCAGAAGGGGGTCCAGGACCGCGTATTTTTTCCGCCCAAGGCGTGCACTGACGTTGGCTCCGCTACAATAAAAACCATGAGTGTGGCATGCTGATATGGCCGCGCGTCCTCTCTCTCAAGCATATACTGTATGACATGTGGACCCGGAATGTCACTAACGGGGTATCTTCGACGAAATTGCAGCTATGTGATAATTTCCAACGCTAAGTAACAATTTTTGAAAATGGTGGCAAAGTTACAGCAAAGTGATAGTTTAGTCAATAAAAGTGCAGTTTCTGAAAATTTATTAATTGTTAAATAAACCAATAATTGGCAAGACCTCTTCCCCTGCCCCCTCCTGTAAGTTCTATATTTTTTTATTGCAATGCTCGCACCTAACACTGTCACAAGCACATGTCAACGAAAGCTAAGTTGCATAGTCGGATTTCGACAAAGTGCAGCCATGGAACAAGCATCACTTGCAAACATTGTAAAGTCATGCAAGCCTCTGCCTCTATCATACTCGCAACCTGTTCGTACACTCTTGTAATCAAGTTGTCTAGAAAATGGGTTTAGAACATGCCGAACAAATGATAATAAATATGGGTTTAAATTACATGGCGAACAAATGATATAATGGATTTTTTTTAAAGATGGTGGATGAAATCCATATCACATGTAAATATATTATACAGAGACAAATATGATATAGATAATATTTTAATATAAACAGGATTTGTAACAATTACAATAAAAAGAAATGCTAATCCAGAGATGCTAAAATAACCTCCATACACCACAAGCTAACTATCATATCCCTGCCCTAGCAAAGCTGCTGATCACCCAAAATCTGCAAACTGAGAAGCTAAGCTGTGTTCATCGCCTGCGCATCAGTGACGGTACACCTGCGTCTGCTGTCGACGTCGTATACTCAAGATTTGATTTGATTGATCTGACCCTGACCTAAGCTAGTAGAGAGTACTGCGTTAAGTCGGCGCCATATTTAATGTTACGTTATTCTAGTCACTCTAATTAACACCCTCTAAAGATCGGTTAATAGTACTTGATGCCTAACAACGAAATCGCAGCTAATTCTCTCCTGATCACTGTTGTCAGTATGTTGTCCGGCGCATAAACCAAAATTAAACCTGCAGTTGTGCAGACTGTTGCTAGTAGCTAGCTGCTCGCTTTCGTTGGCACAGATTTCCGAGCTGTCGCTGTTCGGTTGGTGGCTCTAATTTCATCACTCCTTTCTTCACACATTAATTTCTAGTATTATATATACCCTCCTTCAACGAATTCCCAACGGCGTTGCTTATGTTCTGCAAAAAGAAGGGCTTCTTTTGGATCAAATCACTGATCTCCTGCAGATGTAGAATCGTGCAAATTTGCATTCAACATCCTGCAGAATCAATGACAATAAATTCAGATATAGGGACTGCCCTTCGAAGGTTGGCAAAAGGGCAGTGCTGATGCATTAGATAATTGAATTAATTTATTCAACATATGCACCAATTCAATTCTTTTGTCTCAACTCAATGGTGCAGATGGATTAGTTAGGATTTCATCAGGAGAGACGGGACAACTGAAGAAAGAACTTGAAGTAGAATGGATTCCACGTCAAGGCAATAAAACGCTTTTCAAAAGAGTTGATCCAGTCATTGGAGCAACAGAAACGAAGAGTTCAAAGACACCAACAAACTTTGATAGATCTAGTAACCACCCAGCAACCAGCAGTACGACCCTAATTCTTTTTCTTTTTTTTTTTTCAATGCAACGGTAGTGTGAAATGCAGCTATATCTGTCCTCCCTTTTTTGTCAGCAGGTGCATTTTCTCAGACTAAGATTTCCACCAAAGTTGATTTGTCCATCTTGGGCGTTGTTCTTTCTTGATTTGCCTGTGCATTTTATGCTGATCGAGCAATATATATAATCAAGAGTTCGAGAAAATATTATTTTGAGGAAATTCAAGCACAATATTTCATGCGTATGGGATTAATTAATCAGATTAATCTAATTTATTGTGTCATTGGTAAGGAGCCAACCAATTTGTTTATGGGGATGAGAAAGTTTGATTGTTAATAATTTGAAGCCTTAATATATGACTAGTGTTTTAGGCAGGCTCTAGACTTGAAAATCCTATAAAAACTAGTAGTTATGTCTGTGATCGATCTAAAATTCCTGGAGCTAGAGTCGATCGGGGTTAGACAGTGTTTTGGTGAGGCCACCTTCTCCACATTTTAAATTAATAAATAAAGGCTTAAAATACTTATTTTAATTTATGGCTCCCTTATATTGTGCATGAATTAAGAGTAGAAATTTGTCAATCATGGCCTGCTCAATAAATCATGAATGGCAATTAAGTTCTTAATGTTGAGGAAAGTCTTAATAATGACTAATGTACTACCCCCCATCCCGAATGTTGGTCCGGCGAGCTCGCACAGGCACACTGCGCACTCCTGCGCCGCCGCCGCCGCCACCACCGCGTCGCACTCCTCACCCAGCCGATCGTGCTGCGTCGTCGTCGTCGTCGTCAGAGAAAGAATCGCCGCCGCTGCTGCTGCTGCGGCGGCGGCGGCCGCACCAGCGACCACCGCGCCGGCCATGACCATGATCGAGTGGAGGATGTGCTCGTGTGCGGTTTATAAGGGTAGCCGCTAGTGAGGAGGAGGACGACGAGACGAGACGACGTGGATGCATCAACCGGGTGCATGTAAGGTGTATGATGAAATGCGGTTGAGGAGGCGCACATCACACAACCGAAAGAACCCGACATGCCTGAAAGCGATATCTAAACCTTTTTTTCTCTCTCTCCTTCACAGTGTTTAATTTCCTGATGCTTAAAGAAAGGAATATAACTAGTACTACCTCCATATTTTAATGTACGACGCCGTTAATTTTTTTCCAACGTTTGACCATTCGTATTATTCAAAAAATTTATGAAATTATCATTTATTTTATCGTGACTTGATTCGTCATCAAATATTGTTTAAGCATGACATAACTATTTTCATATTTTGCACAAAAAATTTGAATAAAATGAATGGTCAAACGTTAGTTGAAAAGTCAACGGCGTTAGTTGAAAAGTCAACGGCGTCATACATTAAAATATGGAGGGAGTACTTATTAAGCTAGTTAGCTGATCCAGTTGTTGGAGAAGTTGGTTGCATATATATACAAGCGTGCTTAGCATGATGAGAGACCAATTATATGCGCCCTTAAAAGAATTATGGTTATGTTACAAGGGCTGATATGATCCAGCCTATTTTTGCCCGTGCATATATTAATTAAATTTAGGATGATGGAAATACGTTCTTTTATTATACGGATGATTCCATACATATACCGGTGAGTCCACCCGTTTAATTAACGTACACACATTCAAATTAAATCCCTTGCAACACACGAACAACTTGCTAGTTCAAAAAAAAAAAAATCACATTCGTGAATGTTTCAAATTCATGCGCAGACCGAACTTCTAAAAGCATTGGAAAGTTTTGAGATGAAAAATTCACCCTCCCTTGCCTGGCAGTGGTGAGCCGAGTGACAAGGGGTTTCTTTTCCCTTTGTGGAAAAATATATATAGTGGTAACCACGTATGTAATAAAAACCTAAAAACTACTGTTGGATAAAAAATAAACACCTGGATTCATCCACATCATTAATAGTAAAAATTTTACTCGTGATTCAATCTGCGAGTACAATTTTTACTCCCGATGACGTGAAATCTTAGGTATCTATTTTTTAAGAGTAAATTTCACAAAACTATAGATATTTGGATCAAATTATCACAAAACTACAGATTCAACACCAATCTTTCCGCAAAACTACAAATTTAATACATCATATCACAAAACTACAGATTTAGTGATGAAGTTATCAAAGAACTACATATTCTAGAGTTTAGATCATAGCATTATTGTTTATTTGAAGTTATAAAATCTTTAGTTTTATGATAAAATAGTTATTAAATGTGTAGTTTTGTGATAAAATTGTTATTAAATCTATAGTTATGTGATATAATAACTTAAATCTGTAGTTCCGTGAAAAAATTGACACTAAATCTGTAGTTTTGTGAACCACATTCTTAAATCTTTATTTTTTGTGATAGTTTAATTAAAGTATATGTAGCTTTATGAAATTTACTCATTTTTTAATCCAACAACAATTTCCATATTTTCATTACATATGTGGCTTTCGCTATATATTTTTACTTCTTTTGTAGTGAAGCCTTTTTAGGGTTCCAAACTCTCCTTGTTTTCTATGTGCGTACTTTTCAAACTATTAAACGGTGTGTTTTTTGCAAGCAAAAAAATTATATGAAAGTTGCTTTAAAAATTATATTAATCTATTTTCAAGTTTTTTTCTAGCTAGCTAATCTCTATAATATGAATTTCGTGCGCGTTCTCGGTCAGAGATACCTACCACGTGGCACTGCGTGATTCACGGATTGCCCCTGGCGCCGCAACGGCTTGGCAGAAGCGGCCTCATCTGTCGCCCTACGCATGCGCTCGAGGCAGTTGGCAGCTGGGCCTTAACTCTTTGAGCCTAATGGGCTGCACTTCGGCTTGGCTTTCCCGTCTCAGCACAGTCATCAGGCATCATTTTTACTTCATATTTGTAAAATGGTCCTTATATTTTATTAAAGTTCATAACAATACCTTCAGTCAATTATATGCAATTGTATACTCATAGAATGGTTGTATCAAACAAATAATTACTTGACTGTGTTTTAGTTGATGAGAAAAAACAAAATAAGTCAAATATTTAATACGTTTAAATATTTATGTTACTATGTTTAGGAAATACAAATACAATAGGAAAAAGTACGAATGACCCCCCTGAACTATCACGGTCGACCGAATTACACCCCTAAACTCAAAAACCAGACATTATTCACCATGAACTTTCAATACCGGACGAATTACCCCCCTCGATGCAATTCAGAGCGGTTTTGTCCTACGTGGCGTAAACGTGGCAATACAGTCAGCATTTTATAATTTTTAAAAATGTGGGACCCACATGTCATACCTCTCCGTTCCCCTCTTCCTCTCTCTCTCTACTCTCTCTCTCTCTCACGGGGGCGATGCATGGGCATAAAGTGGGCGGCGGCGTTAGCAGAGCAGCCGCGGCGAGCGGCGGCGGGCGCGGCTGGCGGCGAGGGTATGTTTGGATCCATGGGCTAATTCAAGGCTAAAAGGTGGAGAGAGAGTAGAAAGAGAGGAGAGAGAAGGAGAGAGAGATAGAGCTGCTTTTTTTTGTCCCCACACAAAATTAGCCCCATTAGCACCCCTTGAAGGGGCTAATTCACATTAGCTCAAAATTAGCCCACCTGTTTGGATACTTGAGAGCTAATTTGAGGCTAAAAGGTGAGGGCTAAACGTTAGCCCATGGAACCAAACAGGGCCTTTGCTTCAGGCTGGTTGATTAATTTCTTGATTTGATTAATTAACTTGGTGTTTCATGCTTGGGTTAATTAGTTTGTTGATGCATCCTCCTCCTCCTTCCGATCGAAGGCTTCTTCTCGGGATGGGTTCGGATGATCAGATTATTTATCATCCATCCAGAGACCTCTAGGGATTAGCCGTTCGCCCATCCGCCGCCGCCCTCCACCAGCCGCGCCCGCCGCTGTTGCTCGCGCCGCCGCCCGTGATAAGAGAGAGGAAGAGAGAGAGAAGAGAGAGGAAGAGAATGAGAGAGAGAGGGGAAGTGGAAGAGTATGACAGGTGGGTCCCACATCTTTTTATAAATAGAATGTTGACTGGACCGCCACGTATACGCCACGTAGACCAAAACCACCGCGGATTGAATCGAGGGGGGTAATTCGTCCGGTTTGTATAGTTGAGGGTGAAGAATATCCGGTTTTGTGGTTCAGGGGGGTAATTCGGACGACCGCGATAGTTCAGGGGGGTAATTCATACTTTTTCCAATACAATATATACTTCAAATTTGGGGTGAAAACGGAGCGGATAATATCCGATCCTTTCCACTCCGAATCCATCTGAAATGAGGATATTGTGTGACTTTTAGAAATCCGGTGGATATGGATGCAGATGCGGATATGGTATCTCTAAAATCCGGTGGATGCGGATTATTCGATATTTATGTCGGATTATCCGATGGGATGTTTTTCGGATAATCCGAAATTATCAACACATGTAACTACTTTATCTATTGCATATAACATAAATTGGTCCATCCAAAGTCCTAATTTATCAATTAACCTAGATTTCTTAGTCAGAGGCTTTCACTGTCTCATGTCTCACTTGCATAGTTGTATTTTTACATTATGGACATCATATATTTATGTTGTTTAGCACTTAAGCCTATAATTATTACGATGGGTCGTTTATTGATTATTGCATTATTGTTCCTTGCATTGCTAACTCGATGTTGGCCCTGTTTAGTTCACACCAAACTTCACCCCAACTCACAACTTTTCATCACATCACATCACATCCAAAACTTTCCCACACACATAAACTCCCAACTTTTTTTTCCCAAACTTCTCCCCAATTTCAGGAACTAAACACAGCCGTTGTATTGATTGCATATACACAAAACATCCAACAAATTTATTCCATTTCCGAACCGATTCCACACCATTTCCGACATCCAAAACAATCCGCTCCGCATCCGTACACTATCCGCACCACTTCAAATCCGTTTAAAAAAATATGGTTTATGATATGGTATGACCACTATCCGTCTAAATCCGTTTTGTTTTCACCCTATCAAATAAGAACATGGAAATATAATACAAATATGGGTGAAACGTGAAAACATCTATATATAAGTTTTGTTGCATAGAAATATATGACAATGTAAATCTTCTAATAAATACTATCTATTGTAGGTTCCACCTAAAAAATAAAAATATTATTAATAGTTCTATCAAATATCAAATGTATATTGTTTTATACAGTGCAAACTGAAGAAGTAATGGGCGCGCCTATTGGCGCGTCTTCTCCTTTTTCGTGATGGAAGGGAGCGTTCCCGACCGATACAAACGAACACAGCCTCTCCTGGATGATTTGTCAGCCTAACTCAGGCTTTAACGAGTGGTTGGCAACGTGACCGTGATCTTGGATGATTTGTCAAGGCACGCTGGCTTTTGGTCCCCGCCCCTGTACATATAATCTGTTTGTTCATGTGTTAGCTTTACATAACGATCCGTGTCGGTCACATTTGATGAGAAAAAAAATCGGGCTTAATTTGCGCGTTTCTCTTTTATGTCTTTGACCTACTGCATGATCTAGCTCCCTGTGCATAGTCTTGTAGTAATCACAGGGATACGTAGCAAAATATTTTTTTTCTAAATTATTTATTCAATTTATAATATGATTATAATGTCTTGTTCATTGTAATTAAATTTTAAAAACAAGGTTTAAGAATATTATGTTTTGATGAAATAAGTTTATTTATTTTAACTATTAAAATTAGGTCATATATATGCGGGAACAAAATGTCTTGAACGTACTACTTCCTACTTCCCAATTAAATTGATCATCATATAAGTTTATTCACCAAGACCAAGGATAATTTAAATCATATCAATTAACACACCATGCACATATTCTCCCACAATCCATGCATCGATTAAAATACCATGCTAATTACACATTGGCATACACACATTCTCTCATACTGTATTAATTATACTCTAATGAAATGCATGTCCATGTGGTTATATGATGATCAATTTGAGAAATTTTGAATTCCATTATATGATGATTAATTTGAAAATGAGAGAGAGCGTATTATGCTATGTTACTTATTTCGCATTCTCTTTTTCAAACGTTTGAATGACTAAATCTTTTTACTTCACAATTCATAACTTGATTCTGAACTAATGGTCAGATGACTGTATAATTCCTAGATTTGTTGTTTTGTTTTCTGTTAATTTGGGCCTTAATGCGTTTATTCAGCTATTTTCTGTTTGGGTTTGTCTCGGAAGCAGCAAGGAGCTGGAAGCTTGGTGGGCTTTGCAGCCGCGAGATATCCATCAGCAATAATCCTGGGCTGGCAAGCTACGGAGGTTTCCATCAACAAATCCTAGTTTTTTCCTTAGGTTGTACGTGCAGCCGTTCGTGTTGTTTGCGTTCTAGTACTCTTTTTGTAATCTCTCGTAGTGTACCTCGGGCTCATACTCTTTGCAGATAAAGCTATCTTTTGTAAGGACCTAGGGAATACACGGTGAAAACTATGATACGATTCGTGTAAAAATTTTCTATATAAAAGTTGCTTTAAAAATTTAAATATTTTTTCAATTTTTTTATAATTAATACTTAATTAATCATATAATAATCATGTTTTTTTTGTTTTGTGTGCGACTTGCGACTAATCAACTGTTTTTACCTTTGTTTAGAACGCACCCTTAGATGGAAACTTAGAATTTTTTTTAGAAGTTCTATTTTTGATATGAAGAAAACTCGCATAAGTAGAGGATATGTAAAAAACAAACATACCAAGTTATAAACTTAACTTTTTTTTTTTTATAAAACACAGTACAAATACAGACACGTGCACACATCCTACCCTTATCTAGGTGGGTTGGTTTCATCACAAGAAACCTAACAAGTTGAATTATGATCATTTCTTATAAACCTAACTTTGTTCATGAGATACTATAAAATTAACAAATTAATGGCGAAAAAACACTATTCTGTGTTTTTATCTTTTTTTTTTCATTATTTCGTAATTTTGTATCGCACAAACGAGTTGAAGTCCTTGTTAAAACTTTGCATGGTTTTTTTAATATCACCTTAGCTATATATGATATTTTTTTAGAACTTATATAGCATTGTTTTCATGGTTTCCACCCAGATGTCGTTTTGCCCACATGTTTACCCTAAGCACCTTTGAAGTGATACGTGTTGAAGTGGTCATTTAGCTCTAGATGACGCTTAAAAAAGGTTTGCTCACTCAAATGTAAAAAAATGGCAAGGTGTAAAATATCATTAGAAAACACGAACCTCTAAATGTTACTACCCCATTTCTAAATATATGTCATTTTTTTACTTTTGAACATGATGGTTAACTCTTTCTCTTATAAAAAAAAGACTGTAAATAATATTTATTTTGTTGTGACGTATTTTAGCATTGAAGGCAATGTAAGCATGAATTAATTATATTTTTTCATATTTGCATTTATTCTTTTAATAAGACTAACGGTCGAACATATGTTATTGCATCAATACGGAAGGATTACACTACTAATTGTTAAGAGTAAATTTCAAAAAACTGCACTTTTATTGACTAAACTATCACTTTGCTGTAACTTTACACCATATTTCAGAAAACTGCAACATTAGCGTTGGAAATTATCAGACTAAACTATCACTTTGCTGCAACCTTTGCGCCACTTTTCAGAAAACTACAACATTAGCGTTGGAAATTATCACATAGCTGCAATTCCGTCGAGATACCCCGTTAGTGATATTCCGGGTCCACATGTCATACATATATGCTTGAGAGAGGGAGGAACGGCAGGCCATATCAGCATGCCACCTCATGGTTTTTTATTGTAGCGATGCCACGTCAGTGCACGCTTGGGCGGAAAAAATACGCGGTCCTGGACCCCCTTTGAAACCTCGACCCCATCGGCCTGTGCCCCTCACCGAGCCAAAGTGGTGCAGCCGGACCACGTATTTTTTCCGCCCAAGCGTGCACTGACGTGGCATCGCTACAATAAAAAACCATGAGGTGGCATGCTGATATGGCCTGCCGTTCCTCCCTCTCTCAAGCATATATGTATGACATGTGGACCCGGAATGTCACTAACGGGGTATCTCGACGGAATTGCAGCTATGTGATAATTTCCAACGCTAATGTAACAATTTTTTGAAATGTGGTGCAAAGGTTGCAGCAAAGTGATAGTTTAGTCAATAAAAGTGCAGTTTTCTGAAATTTACTTAATTGTTAAAAAACCAATAATTGGCAAGACCTCTTCCCCCTGCCCCCTCCTGTAGTTCTATATTTTATTTATTGCAATGCTCGCACCTAACACTGTCAACAAGCACATGTCAAGAAAGCTAAGTTGCATAGTCGGATTTCGACAAAGTGCAGCCATGAAACAAGCATCACTTGCAAACACTTGTAAAGTATGGCAGAGCTCTGCCTCTACATGACTCTGCACCTGTTCGTTACACTTGTAACAAGTTGTCTAGAAAATGGGTTTAAACATGCCGAACAACATGATATAAAAATGGGTTTAAATTAACATGGCGAACAACATGATATAATGATTTTTTTTAAAGATGGTGGATAGAAATCCATATCCACATGTAGAATATATATACAGACAAATATGATATAAAGATAATATTTTATATAAAAGGATTGGGTAACAATTACAATAATAAAGAAATCGCTAATCCAAGATGCTAAATAACCTCACTAACCAAACACAAGCTAATTAATCATATCCCCCCTAGCAAAGCTGCTGATCACCCAAAATCTGCAAACTGAGAGCTAAGCTGTGTTCATCGCCTGCGATCAGTGACGGTACACCTGCGTCTGCGTCGACGTCGTCATACTAAGATTTGAGTTTGATTGATCTGACCTGACCTAGCTAGCTAGAGTACTGCAGTTATAAGTGGGCCAGCTATGTTTAATTGTTACGTATTCTAGTCACTCTAATTAACACCATCTAAAGATCGTTAATTAGTACTTGATGCTAACACGAATCGCAGCTAATTCTCTCCTGATCACTGTTGTAGTATGTTGTCCGGGCTAACCAATAATTAAACCTGCAGTGTGCACACTGTTGCTAGTAGCTAGCTGCTGCTTTCGTTGGCACAGATCCGATGCTGTCGGTGTCGGTTGGTGCTCTAATTTCATCACTCCTTTCTTCACCAATTAATTTCTAGTATTATATATACCCTCCTCACGATCCACGGCGTTGCTTATGTCTGCAAAAGAAGAGGCTTCCTTTTGGATCAAATCACTGATCTCCTGCAGATGTAGGAATTCGTGCAGAATTTGCATAACTCTCTGCAGGAATCATGACATAAATTCAGATATAGGGATTGCCCTTCAGAAGGTTGGCAAAAAGGGCAGTGCTGATGCATTAGAAATATGGAATTAATTTATCACATATGCAATCAATCAATTCTTTTGTCTGAAACTCAATGGTGCGAATGGATTAGTTAGGATTTCGTCAGGGAGAGACGACAACTGAAGAAAGAAATTGAAGTAGATGGATTCCACGTCAAGGCAATAAACGCTTTTCAAAAGAGTGATCAGTAATGGAGCCACAGAAACGAAGAAGTTCAAGACACCAACAAACTTGATAGTCTAGTAACCACCAGCAACCATCAGTACGAACCCTAATTCTCATATTTTTTTTCAATGCACGGTAGGTCGTGAAAAATGCAGCTATATCTGTCTCCCTTTTTTTTTGTCAGCAGGTGCATTTTATATCAGACTAAGATTTCACACCAAATGATTTTGTCCATCTTGGTCGTTGTTTTCTTGATTGCCGGTGCATTTTACGTGATTCGAGCAATATATAATCCAAGTAGTTCGAGAAAAATATTATTTTGAGGAAAATTCAAGCACAATATTATCATGCGTATTGATAATAAACTATGTTGATATTATTATAGTCATATGTTGGTAAGGAACAAACCAATTTGTTTAGGTGGATGAGAAAGTTTGATTGTTAATATATTTGAAGCCTTACATGACTAATGTTTGGCAGAGCTCTGGCTCGAGAAATCCTATAAAGCTGCGCTCGTTCCTTGCAGTTGGAAACTAATCTCCCGCGCATGGAAAACAGAGCGACTCATTAGCGCATAATTAATTAAGTATTAGCTATTTTTTAAAAAAAGAATTAATATGATTATTAACAAAACTTTCACATAGAAACCTTTTGTAAAAACCCACCGATTAACAGTTTGAAAAGCGTGCGCGTGGAAAACGAACGAGATGAGTTAGGAAACTGATCAGCTGCCGAACACAATCTAAAGCTAGTTATGTCTGGATCTAAAATTCCTGAAGCTAGAGATGGATCGCGGGTAGACTAGTGTTTTGGTGAGCCATCTTCTCCAATTTTAAAATTAATAAAATAAAGGCTTAAAATACTTATTTTTAACTTATGACTCCATATTGTGCATGAATCTAAGAGTAGAAACTTTAATTGTCAAGCATGGCCTGCTCAATAAATCATGCATAACAATTATAAGTTTCTTAATTAGGGGCTGTTTGGATGGAAGGGACTAATTTTAGCCCCTCCAGCCCCTCCCATCCAACAGGGCCTTAATGTTGAGGAAAGTCTACATAATGACTAATGTACTACTATGTATAACATAAACGAAAAATAGATCAAAACAGGCATGGGATAATCTGGTCTTAGAAAATACTACTACAAAACTTATTCTTTTGGATAATTAGTTATTGGGATTCCCTAACATATAGTAACTTAGAATAGCAAATTAGTCATAAAACATTTTTTTTAACCATGTCAATCGATCATGGTTTACAATTCTGACAAAAATGGCCAGTTTTCGTGAAATTTCATGATTTTGACAAAATGGTCAGTTTCTCGAAATCAGACTTCAAGAGGGATTTTGCATGGTCTTTGATAAATTCAAATTTCAAACAATAATTCACTTTGAAATCGGTCAAAATTTTCAAGTTTTCAATATCACGCTTGGGGTCAAAATTTAACGTTAGGCCCCAACGATGAAGTTGTTGAAATTATAAGCACATAATGATTTAATTTATTCCATAAATAAATCATAACATTGCAGATGTAAACTAGATTGAACGCATCGTTAGATATACACATGTAAACTAAGCAGTAAAACATGAACAGATCAAATATGCGCAACATGTCGAACACGTACCGAGGTGGCGGAAAGACCGGTTGCTCGGCAGGAATTACTCGCGGTTGCGAGCGTCGACGAAGTCGCGAAGCACGCGAGCGGAGAGGAAGGCGAGCCGTCGCGGACGAACAGGGAGCAGTCGCGCGAAGTGCTTCCCAAAAACCTTATTGCCGCCTTCTCCCGGTGCAGGACGTCGAAGGCAGAGGTTCCTGAGACCTGCTCTCCCGATCGCCGGTGCACGCCGGCGAGCGGGATGGAGTAGTCTACGAGCGACGACGCAGTACAGAGTAGGAGGCAAACCCTAGATTGATTTCGCATGTATTGCGTGAAGGCGGCGGCTCGGTTTATATAGAGATAGATCGCCTGATCAGGGCGCCCACGTAAACCGAACCGGATAAGTCGCGCGTAACCTATCCGGACTCCATGCCGTTTTCACGCACCGGATTTTTCGGAATGTTTCCAAAACAAAACAAATCCGAATCCAATCCCGCAGCAAAACAAAACTGCAAAAGGAGGCTGCATCTGCGCAAGGGTGAGGAGCCAATTTTGCGGACCATTCGACGTACGACGCGTACGTCGTGCACGCGCGCCGCCTGCCCTACCCTGCCAGGCGAGCGAGCGCGCGCGTGTTTCCCCTCTTCTCTCCACCACACATGCTTCAAGTGGCTAGGAGGGCATCCTCCCTTTTAAGGAGGTCCCCCTCTCCTAGAATAAGCAAGGTGGTACTAAACTCCACATGCATGCTATCCTATGAGGTGGGCTTTTGTGATTTTCCAAAGAATTAATCTTCGAATGGGCCTTAGCCCATCTACTAATTCCAACAGAAGTCAGTCGTAGAATCTTTTCGAGAAATGAAAATAGTCGTACAAAAGTTTGTATATGTTCAAAACAAATCCAAAGGTTGAGTCAGTTTGAATTGTTAGCTGATTTAACATTATGTTACAAATCAAATATTAGAACTGACCAGGATATATTAAAACATGTTTCACTAATTAATATTAGAGTGAATCAACCTTATATGCCACTCCAAATAATCGGTTCCCTTATATGCCACTTTAAATTGGCTCCTCCCTTCTATGCCACCAGTTCAAGTTTATCTTTCTTTTTATGTCATTGTTGTCACTCCACCGCGAGTTGACTGTTAACTTTAGAGTAAAAAAGGCACCTTTGCCCTTGAGAGTTGGATACAACAGATGAAAATTGATTTTTAGTACTAATATAGCTACTGGATTTTTAGTACTATATATGCATATTGAATTTTAGTACTAATATAGCTACTGGATACAACATATGAAAATTGATTTTTTTTTTGCATCACGTGCAATTTTAGCCATCACCATCACAAATAAATTTTCAATATAAGCACGAAACATGCAGCTTTTCAAAAATATTTTTATTACAAAGAGCATTTTTCACTGGTTCTGACAAAATTTTGTTTACTCAAAAATGATTTAAAATAAATTAGTTATGAACTTTTAAAGTTTACACATTTTTTAGTTGAGGGGCATATTGGTCATTTACGAAAAAACTAACATTTGACTAACCGTCAGCAAACACTATAGGGTTGGGAGTGAAATAAAAGGGTAAAAAAACTTGAATCGGTGACATAAAAGAGAGGAGCCAATTTTAAGTGGTATATAAGGGAACTGACCAATTTTAAATGACGTATAAGGGATTCTCTCTTATTATTTAAAACCTTGACAAGAGTACAAACCACTGCAGTCCATAATTTGTTGGAGGAGCATGGATGGTGAACCATCTTGGAATGATTCGCACATAATTTAATTAGTTGGTCGACCCGTAACAGAAACAAGAGAAGAAATATATATTTTCCAAACAAAAAGAAAAGAGTAAATAAATAATCTGGGTGGTTGCATTATTCATTATTGGAAGGTGTCGAGTCAGGAGGTAGCAAAAGCATGCAGTACTATTTAGGGGCTGTTGAGTTCGTGAAAAGAAAATTTTTTGGTGTCACATCGGATATTTGACCGGATGTTGGAAGATGTTTTGGACACAAATGAAAAAACTAATTCCATAACTCGTCCGGAAACCGCGAGATGAATCTTTTGAGCTTAATTAATTTGTCATTAACATATATAGATTACTGTAGCACTTATGGCTAATCATGAACTAAGTATGCTTAAAAGATTCGTCTCATGATTCCTTCCTAACTGTGCAATTAGTTTTTTTAATTTATATTTAATACTCTATGCATATGTCCAAAGATTCAATCTAATGTTGTTGGGAAATTTTTTTTTGGGAGGCCTTAGTAGTACCGAGTACTACTATGAAATGAGAAGACATTTTTTATGTTTTAACGGAATCGAACGTGGTTGATCAAGAAGATAACCTAATTTCCCCGTGTTTATTTTATCACCATTTCTTAATTATTCATTCATGCGTTGCTGCTCGCCGCATGCTTTGTTCAATTCCCTTTGGAGTGCGAAAATTAAACTTTTTTTCTTGTTGATATGATTGATTAAACACTAAACCGAAAGGCGAAGTACGTTGCAATTTGGTACAGTGAAAAGTAGCCAGATAAAGGAAATGTGTATATGCTAAATCATTAAGAACATGAGATTGTCCACTAAAACTAATTTTTTCTTTCTCCGAACCAACAAAAGAAGTCGAACAGAATTCATTAGATGGAAAACGGAGCAACAAATTAATACGTGATTAATTAATTATTAGCTTAAAAGAACTTAAAAAATGGATTAATATAATTTTTTAAAGCAACTTTTATATAGAAAATTTTTGCAAAACACGCACCGTTTAGCAGTTTGAAAAGCGTGCGCGCGGTAAACGAGAGACTGAGGCTGCGAACTTGGACTTAGGGTGTTTAGTTCACGTCAAAATTGGAACGATATAATGGAAAAGTTGGAAGTTTGTGTGTGTAGGAAAGTTTTGATGTGATGGAAAAGTTGAAAGTTTGAAGAAAAAGTTGGGAACTAAACTAGGCCCTATTTAGTTCGCGAAATGAAAATTTTTGGATGTCACATCGGACGTTTGACCGGATGTTGAAGGGGTTTTCGGACACGAATAAAAAAACTAATTTCATAACTCGCCTGGAAACTACGAGACGAATCTTTTGAGCCTAATTAAACCATCATTAGCACATGTGGGTTACTGTAGCACTTATGGCTAATCATGAACTAATTAGGCTCAAAAGATTCGTCTCCCATAACTGTGCAATTAGTTTTTGTTTTTATGTATATTTAATGCTCCATACATGTATCAAAGATTCAATGTGATGTTTTTTAGAAAAATATTTTGGGAACTAAACAGGGCCTAGGTCTTAAGAACAACATATTAGAACAACATAGTTGCTGCACAGAAAGTCCTAGGGCCTGTTTGGAGGAGCTTCTAGCAGCTGCAGCTTCTCCTAGAATCTCCAATTGCTAGAAGCTCCCCCAAACAGTCCAGCTTTTTACCCAGATTCTGATAATCTGTAGTAGTAGAATCTGGAAAATAAACTAGAAGGCAGAAGCTGGGTTTCTCAGCTTCTCCAGATTCTCACCAGCTAGCTTCTTAGCAGCAGCTTCTCAGAATTTTAAGCTCCCCAAACAGACCCCTAGCCTCACCGGGGCGCCGGGGGCTAGGAGACGTAGGGCACCATCACGCCTAACAAGACAGCTAATTTTTTTCTTCTGATATGTAATATAGGTGCGTACTCGTGGTAATTTTGTCAATTTCAGAATATACTACTCCAGTTTTTTTAGGCTTTTAATATGACGTATGTGTGTGCACGTATTAAAAGCGCTTGCATTATACTTTTTTCAACGAGCCGGGCGAACCCGACAGCAACCGGGTGAACTTATTTCGTCTTCTCCAACAAGTAATTGGAAAAGCTCGTGTACTTTCTTTGAAAACAAATGCCATATATATGGACAGTGTAATGACACAGACATGCATCCCGATCGACGAGCATGCATGCTTTGCACGAAATATAATATAACAAAAGGGCAAATTTTGCTGTAGGACACTCAAAATTTTTGTTGATACACATAAAAAAGATCCTAAAAATTGGTAATTTGCTAGATGACATTTTTGGCTCAATGAGACTAATAAATTCTTAATAAAGATGAGAATGCCCCTAAGATCACATGCTTCAAACATGACGTTAAAGTAAAAGTTTAGAAATTATGCAGCTCTAAATTTGCCATCACCCTAAGTACATCACCAGCATACATTATATTCCATCTTCGCTCTAGTCTCAGCTCAAAAGCTTTTGACACTAGGGGTATTCTTGTCTTTTTGAAGAATTTATCTCTCCAATTAAACCGAAAGTGTCCTCCGACAAATTATTTGTGTTTTAGAGTGTCTTTTAGCTATGACGCGTTTTTATGATATCTAGTAGCAAATAACACATATTTTGAGTGTCCAGTAGCAAATTTTATCTAACAAAAGCTTATCTTTTTAAGGAACAAAAAAGGCTTAATCCTTTGAGTAGCAATCACGTTCAATTTATTTTTCTACAAAATAATGAGTAAAATTCAGCATAGAAGGCGCATGCATTTATTATTGCAAGTTTAATAGTGTAGCTAACTATTGACTATTAGTTATTAAAGCTAATACCTATGATATGTTAACCATAAGGTTGGCTCTATTTTTTCTTTTCTATATTTTTCTCACAATGAATTTAATACAAATATCTTCAACCTAGCTCTTGTATGAGAGGTAATACTTTTTACTTTTTCTTATCTATCTCTTCCATATAAGTTTATTGTTGATTTGTATCTCACTATTATCCTAACTCTTACAAAATTATTGGCTTAAAAAACCTAATAATCGCATTAAAAATATTGTGAACAAACCGTAAAAAAAAGAAAAGGAAAATCCTGCTTGTGAACATGCTCCATATAATAATATCACACGCATGGCGATCGGGACGGATGGATGGATGGATTGTCACATACTCACATGCATGCATCCATATATATATCAAATCATGCATCCATGTGTTGCGTTGCGTTGCGTGGTTCATCACCGACGACTCTGCAGCTCTGCTTGCCGACGTCGGCGATGATTTGTTGGATCGATATGATCGATCACAGTAATCTCGGCTGACTTGTTGGATCGCTCTAGCTTCGTACAGTACAGTACCAGCTGTGTGCAGTGCAGGCGTATAATGTATTGCTGCAGCTTTGCAGAATCAGAATCTGGTACCTGTTTGGGGAGCTTTAGATTCTGAGAAGCAGCTGTTTGGTAGCCAGCTTTTGAGAATCTGGAAAAGCTTTGAACCCTAGCTTCTCCAGTTTCTCCAGCTTCTGGCTTCTTAGTTTATTTTTCAGAATTTATAACTATATATTCTCATAAGCTGTGAACTGTTTGGGGCAGCTTCTAGCAGAAGCAGCTTTTGTGAAAAGCTGGGACAAGCTCCCTCAAATCTCAAATAGGGCCTAGAGATTCTCTCCTAGTATATGGTTGCTTCAACTTTTTTAAAAACTTTTTGAGACTACAAGTGAGGTCACGTACCATAGGCACACATGCATGGCAAGTACATACTCCCTCCATCTTGACAAAGAAAATTCTAATTATGAACCACAAGTGGACCAAAATTAGAAGATTACTGACATCTACCGGATGAAACGGAAAATACTTATAGTAATCGAGAAATTTTACAATTTTGGAGGAGCACCGCATGTTTTTAATTTACCGTAAAATTTAGTGTGTATCACTCCGCAGCTCAAATTACTACTTTAAACATGGCAAAAATTCTCCGCATCGGTCATCGGACCAATGAAATACAATAAAAAAACGAAGGCAATAGAGAAGGAATACTCAAACCCTAAAGATAACGGCGGGTACTGATATATAGAGTTTAGGGTCGTGCAACCAACTCTTGACACAACCCTAATGGCCTCCAACACGATACACGGCCCAAAGGCCCAAATACGGTGACGCAGCACCGGAACAGATTCTGGACGTTAACTTGTTCGGTCGATTCCCATTGACTCGGGAAAAAATTTGGATGTGGGACCAAAACCATTGGAAAGGTTATCTTAGCTTTCCATCCATATAAAGAACGCCCCAATCCGAGCACGTATGCGACCTGGGCACCCATTTTAGTGCAGACTGGTCCTGGACTCTGAGTTGCACTCGAGGTCGACTTGGTTTGGGCCTCCACCTTGACTTGGACGTCCTCGATGAACCTCCATGACTCTAAGTCCTTCTCCAAGTGTTTTCTTGTCCCCTCCATTGTTTCTAATCACAATATAATCATTAGATAGCAATCTATTCTCGAATTCGTACTAAGAAGAACATAGGAACGAGCTTACCTCTAAATTCAATTGTCGCGCATATATCTTTTGTAATAGCAACTTTCACCAAAAAAAAAATTCGAGTTCAAAACCCTCATCCTATGTGTTGCTATGCTTTGGAGAGAGAATCTTTGGGGTAGAATAAACTAAGCTAAGACTGAAAGCCGTATATATGGAGAAATCATCGCAGGTCAGTGGGTATCTTAAGGACGCACATGTGAACATGTATTATCGCACGTTGGTCCTTAAGAGGCCCGCCTGTAGTAATATGCTCATATTCGCAGTATATGTTCGAAGGCGAGCCGTGAACTCCTTATGGACCGTGTCCTAGGTGAGCATTCTCATGGTTCGCATGAGATTTGAATGGAGAGGGTCGTTTGCGAAAACCGTTTCTATAGTATAGTAGTGTAGGTAACAAATTTTCTACGTAAAAGGTGATTACCTCCTTGTACCTTCTTAAACACCACAGAATCACCCATAATAGTTTTAGTTTCAAAAGGGAAGAGTAGACGAATTAATTAATTAATTTCGTCCAACAAGCTATTTCCTTAATTGGCTGTGTTCTTTGCTCCATGTTACCAACCCCTCTTTCTCGTTTTCCATGCGCATGCTTTTCAAACTGCTAAACGGTGTGTTTTTTTTTTGTAAAAAGCTTCTATACGAAAGTTGCTTAAAAAATCATATTTATTCATTTTTGAAAAAAAATAGCAAATACTTAATTAATCACGTGCTAATAAACTGCTCCGTTTTCCGTGCCGGAGGGTTGGGTTCCTAACCCAGGGGAACAAACGCACCTAGTAAGCCCCAAAACTCTATATCGTACTCGCATGCTAGAGTGGGTAGAGGTGCCAATCTCCAACATGCATGCAAAGGAAGACAAGTCAGAGTACGTGTGGCCGTCCTCCACCCATTACCATCCAAAGAAGCAAGGGAAAGCTAGCTAGCTAGGACAGAGTACATGCGCCCATGCTCTACAGATACTACCCACGAAATCTCTCTGCCCTTTCGTGGTCACACGCACCGTATCCGGACCAACATCATCAATCTCCCGCCAATTCACCTAGCCGATGCATCGTGCTATTGCTTGTTAGCACCAAGCTAAATAACCCCTATGCCTCAAAATTTAAATTTTTCTGCATAGATATCGGGATAAGCTTTTCTGCCTGAATGTATGTCTGGATAAGAATTATATTACCTATTGGGTGCATCATGTTTTGCACTTTTGCTAGCACCAAGCTACTTCCTCTATTTCAAAATATAATTAGTTCTGAATATGGAGAGAGTACTATATATATATACACGACACATCGTCGGTGTACGTTGCTATAATTTATGTATGGTGGTCATTGTGATGAATTAGATAATGATTTGTATGCAGCATGAACCAAAGTTTTTATTAGTGATGGGCGAAATGCAAGCTTCTGGGAATCAAATTGTTGGATTGGTGTCCAAAGCCTCAAAACCCTAGCGACGAACCTCTATAAGCACACCAAAAGGAAGAACCGTACGATACATGATGCCATACAACGAGGAAGGTGAATCAATGATAGAAGGAGTGGAGGACTTAATCGTTTGGAAATGGACAACCAATGGAAAATATAGAGCAAAGTCTGCCTATCATTTCCAATTCGAGGGGATGATAATCTTGCCGTCAACAAAGCTAAATTGGAAGGCATGGGCTCGGGTGAAATTCAAGATCTTTAGTTGGTTTGTAATGTAAAACCAGGTGTGGACAACAGATCGGTTGCAAATCAGGGCCGGGTGGCCAAACAATTATTTCTTCCAGCTATGCTTCCAAAACCTCGAAACCATCGACCCCTTATATATTGTTCGAATGCTCAATTTCGAAGCAAATCTGGTTTGGTATGCTTGTGTGGCTATGACAAGGGCACATCATCCTGAGATGTAATACTAGTAGAGATCTATTGGATTGGTGGACGCAGGAAACAAGCCACACAGAAGCAATAAAACACAAAGGGCTCAAATTAGTCTTCTTGCCCTTTGGTTGGGAAATCGGGCAAGAAAGAAATGCGAGAATCTTACGAAGAAAATAAGCGATAGCTCATCAAACAATCAATTGTATCCAAGATAAGTTGGGTAATTGAAGTTTGACCGACGTAAAGCATATTACGATATTGTTGCCAAAAGGACAAAAGACTGACATGTAAACGTGTTTACAGTCATGAATGTATATATTTTTCCCTTTCTTTCAGTGTGTACTTACACTCAATTCTATAATATATCGCCAATCATTCTGTTTGGGCGTTATAGAAATTAAAAAAAAAATGTTTATGGCGGCCACAGCAACCATCCGTTGTACGCGCAAAATTGAAGGACACTAGCTAGCTCACTGTTCGATCAGCATCTATCATAGTTTGGCGGACGGTCGAATAACCTGTTGCACTTTTGCATTATATATGCATGATGGTCGTGCACGCACCCACCGTCGACATATATACATGCGAGCGATCTGAGCTGTGCCATATCGATTTGCCTTTTCCGTTTTATCTGTCCTACGTAAGTACAGAGTTACACGCATGAAAAAATTGACAAAAACAAAACAGACAAATTAACAGTGGCATTTGGAAATATGGGTTATCAATTCGCATGATACACTCTCGCATCCGTTACTCCTTCTGTCCATGTAGACATATTGTATTTTAGACAGTGACGGAGCCAGAAATTAATGAAGAGTAGAACTCATTTAGATATAACTAATCGATTAAGGTTTTCTCTAAATTTTTAATGGTGAAATTATTAAGAGAACTTAAACATAATTATGTAGGCAATCCCAGGATTCAAACCCCAACTACCCTAGGCTTACCTCCCCCTTGGTTTTAGGTATCAATAGTTTTCGAAATGGAAATTATGTGGCTACTAATTTCTACTCCCTCCGTTTCGAAATGTTTGACACCGTTGACTTTTTAGCACATGTTTGACCGTTCGTTTTATTCAAAAACTTTCGTGAGATATGTAAAATTATATGCCTACATAAAAATATATTTAACAATGAATCAAATGATAGGAAAAGAATTAATAATTACTTAAATTTTTTGAATAAGACGAACGGTCAGAAGGCAGAAGCTGGGTTTCTCAGCTTCTCCAGATTCTCACCAGCTAGCTTCTTAGCAGCAGCTTCTCAGAATTTTAAGCTCCCCAAACAGACCCCTAGCCTCACCGGGGCGCCGGGGGCTAGGAGACGTAGGGCACCATCACGCCTAACAAGACAGCTAATTTTTTTCTTCTGATATGTAATATAGGTGCGTACTCGTGGTAATTTTGTCAATTTCAGAATATACTACTCCAGTTTTTTTAGGCTTTTAATATGACGTATGTGTGTGCACGTATTAAAAGCGCTTGCATTATACTTTTTTCAACGAGCCGGGCGAACCCGACAGCAACCGGGTGAACTTATTTCGTCTTCTCCAACAAGTAATTGGAAAAGCTCGTGTACTTTCTTTGAAAACAAATGCCATATATATGGACAGTGTAATGACACAGACATGCATCCCGATCGACGAGCATGCATGCTTTGCACGAAATATAATATAACAAAAGGGCAAATTTTGCTGTAGGACACTCAAAATTTTTGTTGATACACATAAAAAAGATCCTAAAAATTGGTAATTTGCTAGATGACATTTTTGGCTCAATGAGACTAATAAATTCTTAATAAAGATGAGAATGCCCCTAAGATCACATGCTTCAAACATGACGTTAAAGTAAAAGTTTAGAAATTATGCAGCTCTAAATTTGCCATCACCCTAAGTACATCACCAGCATACATTATATTCCATCTTCGCTCTAGTCTCAGTTCAAAAGCTTTTGACACTAGGGGTATTCTTGTCTTTTTGAAGAATTTATCTCTCCAATTAAACCGAAAGTGTCCTCCGACAAATTATTTGTGTTTTAGAGTGTCTTTTAGCTATGACGCGTTTTTATGATATCTAGTAGCAAATAACACATATTTTGAGTGTCCAGTAGCAAATTTTATCTAACAAAAGCTTATCTTTTTAAGGAACAAAAAAGGCTTAATCCTTTGAGTAGCAATCACGTTCAATTTATTTTTCTACAAAATAATGAGTAAAATTCAGCATAGAAGGCGCATGCATTTATTATTGCAAGTTTAATAGTGTAGCTAACTATTGACTATTAGTTATTAAAGCTAATACCTATGATATGTTAACCATAAGGTTGGCTCTATTTTTTCTTTTCTATATTTTTCTCACAATGAATTTAATACAAATATCTTCAACCTAGCTCTTGTATGAGAGGTAATACTTTTTACTTTTTCTTATCTATCTCTTCCATATAAGTTTATTGTTGATTTGTATCTCACTATTATCCTAACTCTTACAAAATTATTGGCTTAAAAAACCTAATAATCGCATTAAAAATATTGTGAACAAACCGTAAAAAAAAGAAAAGGAAAATCCTGCTTGTGAACATGCTCCATATAATAATATCACACGCATGGCGATCGGGACGGATGGATGGATGGATTGTCACATACTCACATGCATGCATCCATATATAAATCAAATCATGCATCCATGTGTTGCGTTGCGTTGCGTGGTTCATCACCGACGACTCTGCAGCTCTGCTTGCCGACGTCGGCGATGATTTGTTGGATCGATATGATCGATCACAGTAATCTCGGCTGACTTGTTGGATCGCTCTAGCTTCGTACAGTACAGTACCAGCTGTGTGCAGTGCAGGCGTATAATGTATTGCTGCAGCTTTGCAGAATCAGAATCTGGTACCTGTTTGGGGAGCTTTAGATTCTGAGAAGCAGCTGTTTGGTAGCCAGCTTTTGAGAATCTGGAAAAGCTTTGAACCCTAGCTTCTCCAGTTTCTCCAGCTTCTGGCTTCTTAGTTTATTTTTAAGAATTTGTAACTATATATTCTCATAAGCTGTGGACTGTTTAGGGCAGCTTCTAGCAGAAGCAGCTTTTGTGAAAAGCTGGGACAAGCTCCCTCAAATCTCAAATAGGGCCTAGAGATTCTCTCCTAGTATATGGTTGCTTCAACTTTTTTAAAAACTTTTTGAGACTACAAGTGAGGTCACGTACCATAGGCACACATGCATGGCAAGTACATACTCCCTCCATCTTGACAAAGAAAATTCTAATTATGAACCACAAGTGGACCAAAATTAGAAGATTACTGACATCTACCGGATGAAACGGAAAATACTTATAGTAATCGAGAAATTTTACAATTTTGGAGGAGCACCGCATGTTTTTAATTTACCGTAAAATTTAGTGTGTATCACTCCGCAGCTCAAATTACTACTTTAAACATGGCAAAAATTCTCCGCATCGGTCATCGGACCAATGAAATACAATAAAAAAACGAAGGCAATAGAGAAGGAATACTCAAACCCTAAAGATAACGGCGGGTACTGATATATAGAGTTTAGGGTCGTGCAACCAACCCTTGACACAACCCTAATGGCCTCCAACACGATACACGGCCCAAAGGCCCAAATACGGTGACGCAGCACCGGAACAGATTCTGGACGTTAACTTGTTCGGTCGATTCCCATTGACTCGGGAAAAAATTTGGATGTGGGACCAAAACCATTGGAAAGGTTATCTTAGCTTTCCATCCATATAAAGAACGCCCCAATCCGAGCACGTATGCGACCTGGGCACCCATTTTAGTGCAGACTGGTCCTGGACTCTGAGTTGCACTCGAGGTCGACTTGGTTTGGGCCTCCACCTTGACTTGGACGTCCTCGATGAACCTCCATGACTCTAAGTCCTTCTCCAAGTGTTTTCTTGTCCCCTCCATTGTTTCTAATCACAATATAATCATTAGATAGCAATCTATTCTCGAATTCGTACTAAGAAGAACATAGGAACGAGCTTACCTCTAAATTCAATTGTCGCGCATATATCTTTTGTAATAGCAACTTTCACCAAAAAAAAAATTCGAGTTCAAAACCCTCATCCTATGTGTTGCTATGCTTTGGAGAGAGAATCTTTGGGGTAGAATAAACTAAGCTAAGACTGAAAGCCGTATATATGGAGAAATCATCGCAGGTCAGTGGGTATCTTAAGGACGCACATGTGAACATGTATTATCGCACGTTGGTCCTTAAGAGGCCCGCCTGTAGTAATATGCTCATATTCGCAGTATATGTTCGAAGACGAGCCGTGAACTCCTTATGGACCGTGTCCTAGGTGAGCATTCTCATGGTTCGCATGAGATTTGAATGGAGAGGGTCGTTTGCGAAAACCGTTTCTATAGTATAGTAGTGTAGGTAACAAATTTTCTACGTAAAAGGTGATTACCTCCTTGTACCTTCTTAAACACCACAGAATCACCCATAATAGTTTTAGTTTCAAAAGGGAAGAGTAGACGAATTAATTAATTAATTTCGTCCAACAAGCTATTTCCTTAATTGGCTGTGTTCTTTGCTCCATGTTACCAACCCCTCTTTCTCGTTTTCCATGCGCATGCTTTTCAAACTGCTAAACGGTGTGTTTTTTTTTTATGATGTCTGGGATAACGTGAAGGTACAATCCTCTTCTTTTTATTCAGCATTATAAGTGTTTCATAAATATTAGTATTTTACAAGAAGTTTTGCTCTGAAACTTATTGTATACTCTACTTTCAGAGGTATTTTGACTTGGATGAATGCTTAAAGGATTATGTCATGAGATCAGCTCACAAGAAATGGAAAGACTTCAAAAATAGGCTGAAAGCTAAGTATTTTGACCCTGAGAAGACTAATAAAGAACTTTGGAAAAAACATGATTCAAGAATATCACTAAAAGTCTGGAAGTGGCTTGTTTGTTTTTGGAGAAGTGAGAAAGGCAAAGTAAGTGCCATAGTTCAGATGTTCTGTATTCTTTTCTTGATTTGCAAAACATATTGACATACATTGCATATATGCAATTAGGCCCGCAGCAATCGTGGAAAAGCAAATCGTGCAAAAATGGTTGCAGTACACACCATTGGAACTAGGAGCTTAGCAAATGTTCGTCATGATATGGTTAGGCTAAGAAATTTTATTGATCTATCCATTTATTTTTCTTCCATTGAACTAATACCTTCTGCAATCACATGACCACAGGAGAAAAGAAAAGGTCGAAAAGTTAGTCGAGCAGAAGTTTTCAAAGTTGCATACACCCGTAAAGATGGTAGACCACAACCAGCTCATGAAGTAACAATTGTAAGTAAAATTTATTAAATGCCAAATTGCATCTCTTTTTGAAATTAACCATGTCTTCACTAATGCAGGCTAAAATTGATGAGAAACTCACCGAGGAGCCAGAATTTGTGGACAAACCCATAGAAGGAGACTATCTTTCAAACTTGCTTGGTAAGGAAAACAGAGGTAGAGTGATTGGAATAGGTATGGGTCCCACTCCTGCAAGTCTTGGTTTGCCAGGAACTAAATCAACAGCAAGAACAAGCTTACAGTTGGAGAGAGAAGCAAGGCATAGAGCAGAAGAAGAAGTTCGTGCTTTAAAAGAAGGGATCCAACAACTGGAAGAAAGAATGGAAGAACGAATGGAGAGACGACTTGCAGAGAAAATGGCAGAATTTAAAGCTATGAAGCATACTTCTCCTGAACAAAGGCATTCCTTGAACAAGCCAACTGAGGAGCACTCATGCTCATCCGCCTCAAACAATGTAAAAGATCATAGTCCATTTTGCATAACCTCAATTGTACTGGTATTATTATTCAGGAACTATAAACTTCTATCTTTTTTCCTTGATTTTAGATACAACCAAGAATTGCTGAAGCATTGCAACTAAATCAGAAGAGGCCTGCTATGAAGGTAACTTGGATGACATTTACTTTTCTCCATATTTTTCAACTCAATGTGCTAGTCTAGTTTCATCTAATGGTTTTTTTTCCTTTGTTGAATACAGATACAACCAAGAATTGCTAGAGAATTGCAGCTTAATCTGAACAAACATGCTAGGAAGGTGAGCTAAAGGAAACTAATTCATTTCCTTCGTCTGAAGTACTTCTAGAATAGTCCTAAAGTTAGGACATGGTCTAGAATAGTCTAGAAGCTGGTGCATGTTAGTTTGAAATATGATTTTTGGTGAATGAAATGCAGGTAGCCATCTAGCTTGCTAGTTGCTTTATTCTTCTCCTAGCTAGTTGGTTGCTTTATTCTTCTTTGTTTGTCCCCTGGTCAAGCTCTTCTCGAACAGATAGTAGTTGTGCTTAGTACGATGCACTAACAATAACTTCGACTTTACTTTATCTTGTTCAAGTCAATGCACTAGTATTGTTTGCAGCATTAAGAATTATTTTTTAAAATATAGGTACAACCAAGAATTGTTGAAGAATCTCAGCTTAATCATAACAGACATGATGGGATGGTGAGTGAATAACAATGACTTTGCTTCATATTTTTCAAGTCAATGCACTAGTATTATTTGGAATTAGTATAAACTTCTTTATTTTTTTTGTTGAATATAGGTGCAACCAGGAGTTGCCAGAGAATCGCAAGTTAATCAAAATATGCATGTTACGAAGGTGAGCTGAATAACATCGATTTTACTTCATTTTTCAAGTCAAACTGTAACATATCTTAAGTCTTGTAGGATTCATTAAGAAGGGTTGATGCTACATGTAATGTACAACAGGGGGTAGAAAAAGATGTGGACAATCACAATTGTACCAAGCAACCAAAAATGACAAAAAAACGTTGTGGAGAAACAACAAGCAATCATGCCACAAGTAAACGCTCTAAAGTTCCAACTGTGATCACTCAAATTGCTGCTGAGGTTTGTATATGGATATATGGTATTTATTTGGAACGCACTATATTACCACCATGCATTTCTGTTGCTTAATGCATGCTAATAGGTTGACAACAGTAACATCTTCTATTGTGTAACAGGGGGTACAGAAGCATATGGCCAGGTACAGTAACAACAAGCCTACTGAAATTGAAGGGGCCAATGTGGGAACAACTAAACATGCTAATGTCAAAAGGACAGCATTAGCTTGTGAAAATGTGGTTAGTTCTTTTTTATTACTACAAAACAGTAGCAACTATTCTACTTTCTACTCTGTAATAAAATCTGATATGGCCACATTTTGAAATAGGTTGGAAGGGATGTCTTTCTTAAGAGAATTGTCCGTCCATATAACCGTGTTGCAAGAGCTACTATTCAAAGTCAAGACCCCTTAGAAATGGTCGGAGGAACAATGCTGGGAAGGGAGTGCTACAAAGTAGTGGTAGACAGTCTTATATGTGGAGATGCTGAATTGTTCCGGCCGCACAGAAATTTGAACTATATTAGAGACGCTATTGGTCATTGCATTGCTTGGCCATCCCAACTAGTATGTTCCTTTCTTGGCTTCTTTATTTTATTGCTTAGTTTACATAGCAAGTCTAACATGGTAAATATCAATTTGAAAGGTTGAAGAAGTGTCACCTCAGTGCAATGGGGAAGTGACAAAAACAGGTATATGTGCCATTTATGTTGGGTATATATAGAGTATTTACATCATTTTTATTCTGGAAATTTCATTGAGCAAAATATAAGTATGCAAAAGATAGAAATGCTATTGTAATTTGGATTGCCATATACTTTAAAACCTCAATAGGTGCTGTCTATTTTACATAGAAATGTACTTCTGTTCAAAATGCTTAATCACAGGTCTCTAGCATTTCCTTCTCTGTATAATTAGTTCCTGCTATACTTTGGATTGTTTTGTCAATTTTTCTTTGGTAGTAAACTCAATTTCCATGCTCATGATCATATTTTGTGTTCTTTATTTAAATAAAGATAGTGACATTGTTTGTTTGTGTTAACTGAATTTTACATATTTACACTCCAGGTGCTCGAGTTTCTCTCAAACGGTGATGATTGTCGATCGTGTTCAACTATAGAAAATTGGCGAGAACTTCTTAGCAGAGATAGCTCAAACATGAGCAGTAATTATATATCTACACTTTTGAGTAGTTGATTGTCTCAACACTTGTAAATGCCACATATGAATTGGAGTTCAGACATATTAGTTCACTTTACATGTTGTTATAGTCTAAGTGACGGATGAGATGCTATGTATTATTTATTGGACATGTATGATTGGATGTACTGCTAATATATGAAATGAAGTGATTTGGATACTATTTAATTTCTTATTGTTTTAATTGTCAAGTTTTCATGATGATGAAAATGTGTATTTCCCACAACAATAATCTAGGAAATATAATTAATTTGATGCATCCTACATTGAGGCAGGTTACAGTTGCCTCAATTTGTTTTGAGGCAACAATAATAGCCTCGGTAGCGTACCCTAGCATTGAGGCATGCGGTCTGCCTCAATCAAATTCTGAGGCATACATGGTTAGCCTCAAATACACCTTTTAGAGGCCAACTCTTATGCCTGCCTCAATATACTATTTTGAGGCAGGAGTATCTGAGGCCGTGCATGTTGGCCTCAATACATATTCTGAGGCGGATTTTTTGGGATTTTGAGGCTGATTAGCTCGCCTCCAAATGTGTACCATCCTGTAGTGGATCGGTCAGACCGACGTTCATCAGGCGGTCAGACCGACGCATATACTTCGGTCAGACCGCGATCTGTCGAATTCGATGGTAACTTTTATTTCTGCTAAAAGTTTTCGGTTTTGGGTATACCAACCATTCACCCCTCTCTGATTGGCTTAGTTCTTGTGTTTCGATCCTACAGCTTTAGGACGGCTAGATAATCTCCACACTTGACATGTTTCCTAGTATAAATGATTTTAGTTCAAACAAAGATAGTATTTACAAAACCATCATGATGCTAATTAGTCAGAGGAAAAACCTAGCGCAATTGGCAAAAAGCGTTCAGTTTTGACTGCTGTAACCTAGTTCAACTCATCAATCTCTCACTCTGTCCGGATTAAATAAATGGTAAAATATATATCCACTTATATTAATTATATTAGATGGCTCATTTTAACTATGTCATTGTTTTTTCAATTAGTCACAGAAAACACTAGATTGTTTTTTTTTCTCAGACGATTGCCTCTGGTTACTATGTATGTACGATACGAACTACTGTTTCATACTGAATTCTCTGAAGTAAATAGGCGTGCATGTCACCATGCCGTCTTCCTGCCTTTTATAGTGAAACCCCTGGCCATGGGATATGTGAGTCCAGCCATCAAGAGGAGCAGGTTGTTGAGAATAGCCCAAAGAGCAAATGGCCAAATGCTCCCTCTGTGATTCACTGATTCTCTGCCTTTGCTTTTTAGAACTGTCGAAACAGTCGGGCATCCTGTCAAGAAAAAGGCACAAGAAACAGTACTCCGTGTAGGGACATGGTAGATTGGCGACACGGACAGGACAAGTGAAAAATGTGAAATCAACAAAGGAAAAACTACCTCTGTCCTAGCAATTTATCTTAATTAATACCAAAGAAAAAAATTTACTACTGCCTCAAATTTTTAATATACAACACTATTGATTTTTTTATCAACATTTAATCATTCGTTTTATTCAATTTTTTTTACAAATGTAAAAATATTTAAATCATGCTTAAAGAATATTTGATGTTAAATCAAGTAACAATAAAATAAATAATAATTACATATTTTTTAAATAAGAAAAATGGTCAAACATAACTTAAAAAAGTCAGCAGTGTTATATATTAAAATACGGAGGGAGTAGCTAATATTAAAATAGTAGGGTTACTATATGAAGAAGTAAGGAGTATTAAAGTGTAAAACTTTTTTTAATACTATTTTGATTCGTGGGCCGATGGTAGATAAGAAACTCCAAACCAACTTTTTCTGAGAAATTTGAAATGCTAAAACTCAACTCTTCTTAGAACGGAGGAAGTACTACTTCCAAAAAACATGAAGTAATAGCAACAGACAAACATAGTATATTTAATCATTTCGTAAAGTTTTTCTTCAAGGCCTCTTCTACCAAGTACCAAACCTTCCCTAAACCTACAGCTATAAGCTTTTTGGCAACAGAAAAATATATAGCTCTCCGAGAAAAAGAAAACACCACTCACTGACATAGTGAGAGAGAGGAGAATGAGCTTTTGTTGTGTATAGTAGCAGGAAGTGAACAAAAAGGGGGGATTTTTCTTTTTTCTGTCCATCACCTTCTTTCCTGGAGGAGTTCTCCAAGAAGCAGAGAAGCATTACCGCAATGGGGAAGGCGAGCTCGAGCTGGTTCAGAGCAGCTTCAGGCTCAGGCATGGCGTCGGTGGGCTTCACTGGAGTGGTGGTGATGCTGCTCATGGCCACAGCGTTCTTGGGGGTCACTGCCGACACTAGCTCAGACGACGGTCAGCTACTCTTAATCTCGCATTTGCGTCCATTTTTCTTCAGCTCGAGCACGGTTTCGGTTTGGTTTCTCAAGAACTCTGCATTTCCAGCTTGTTTTGTTTTGTTCAGTTCAGTTTTCTGTGTTCTTGTTTCAGAAATCAATGGGGGGATTTTCTGCTCTTGGTTCTTCCTTTCCTCCCCTTCTGTTTCTTGGTCAGACTTCTTAGAGAAAGAAATGTTTCTTTTGCAGTGGAACCTTTTCTTTTGATGAATCCTATGGAAATTGTTTGTGAATCCACTTAGGCACAAGCAGGAACTTGTAATTATTTAGCTGTTTCTTTCTGTTTGCTGCTTCTTTTGGGACATCTCCATTATACTGTAATTAAGGAGCTTATAATTCTGGTTCTGGGGGGTGATCAGATGCCAGATTTAAGGAGAATTGTTCTGCAAGTTTCTTTAACCAATCAGTCACCATGGTGTTAATTGCTAAGTTGCTGCTGGCATCTTCACTTCCCTTCTCTTTTTTTTTTTTTTGACTTTTCTTACTTCAAGTGGTCAAATTTTCTCATATTTGGCTTCATCATACTGTGATTGATTGTGATTTCAAGGTTAAGGCCGATAGCAAATGCCATTAGTTTGGCAGGGTGGCTCCACTTTGTCATCATCATTCTGGTGCCATCGTTTGTCCTGTCCGGATAACCGGGCAGGAAAGATGTGCCTATGCTTCTTTTTATTCATTTCTCCACTCTTCCTTCCATGACTGGCTCCATAATTTTTACATATCAACGCAGCCTTTTCTCATTGGATTGCTAAAAAGTTAGGTTCTCTGTATAGTATGTTTCAGTTTGACTTGTAGTTTTTAAAAGTGCTGTTTTTTTTAATGCAAATTTGGGGTTTTGAGATTATGGGAGTGATATACAACTAATATTCTTACTACTTTTCTTGGTACCAAATTATATTAAACTAGGCAACTCTAAACCTTCCATTGTTCCAGCCATGTGTAAGTTCACTTGACAATATCTTTTCTTTTTTTTGGGTTCGTGTTTAGTGACTGCCCTAAACACGTTCTACACAAGTCTGAATTCGCCGTCGCAGCTGACAAACTGGGTAGCGCAGAACGGCGACCCTTGTGGCCAGTCTTGGCTTGGGATCACTTGCTCTGGATCAAGGGTGATAACAATGTGAGGTGACACTTAGTGGGCACGCTTCAGGGATGAGACATTTGCTAATTGCCAATTGTTCTGATGTGTTTTCATGTCTTTGTAAATGAACTGTGGGCAGAAAATTACCCGGTATGGGGCTCAAGGGGACCTTGGGGTACAACATGAACGTCATGACTGCACTGGTTGAGCTGTTAGTGAAATCTATTTCAGATGGTTTTTACTACTTACAGTCTTTACTAATGATGGTTGAAAATTTTGACCAAGTTTTTGTTTTTGTTGCTTTATAGTGATGCTAGCAATAACAATCTTGGAGGAGGTGATATCCCTTATAATCTCCCTCCAAATCTTGAGAGGCTGTAAGTTGTGATTTTGACTGGAAACTGGAAGAACAATTTTGTCCTTGTTTTCATTCTGTTAGTTCTGACAGATAATCTGACTTGCAGAAATCTTGAGAACAATAGCTTCACTGGGACTTTGCCTTACTCCATTTCCCAAATGGCCTCACTGAAGTATCTGTAAGTCACTTTATCGTATCACAATTTGCCACCTTCTCCAACTCTCTGATTGCATCTGACCAAACCATGTCACTCTCCTTGATGTAGAAATCTTGGACATAATCAGCTTTCAAGCATCAATGTTATGTTCAACCAACTCACCAACTTGGCTACATTGTGAGTGTTATTTTATTTTTATATCTAAACAACCATTTTCTTGATACGCTTAATACTGACAATTGTTGGTAAACTGAAACTAATTCTTGTAGGGACCTCTCTGACAACACCTTCTCTGGCACTCTGCCAGACAGCTTCAGCAACTTGACAAGTCTGACCATGCTGTGAGGACATATTTTCATATCCTTTGATATGGATATCTTGTTGAAACAAGCAAACAAAATCTTGTACTACTTAAAATGATATGTTTCCCTCCAGTCATTTGCAGGATAATCGGTTTACTGGTACCATAGATGTCCTATCTGATCTCCCTCTAACTGACCTGTAAGTTGGTACACTGTTCACCTACTAATATTCATCTCTATGTCTCCTTTTGATCCAAGACAACTTCCTCTTGCAGCAACGTTCAAAACAATCAATTAAGTGGAGCAATTCCTGATAAGTTAAAAGGCATAAGTAATCTGCAGTAAGTTTTTTTTCGCCACCTTGTCAGTCTATCACAGGGTTCACAACTTTGGAATGAAAAAACAAAAGAAGACCAAATTCCTAATGAAAACATTTCTCAGATTTTAAAAAACTTTCGTAGAATTTGAAATTCTTTGTTAAATTTACATAAATTCGAAATTTTGAGCTGGAGAGGCATTGGTGAGGACCTGCCGGCTGCCGCCAGAAGACCCAAAATTTCAGAAATTCATTCCAAAATTGTGAACTTAGTCTATCACGGTTCCAATATTTATGTGATGGATATTGTAATTCAGGATAAGTGGGAACTCCTTTAGCAACAGTCCAGTCAGTCCTGCACCATCATCTCCACCATCTACTACTTCACAATCCCCGCCGCGACAGCCTTCTACCAGAAATCCTCGTAACCGTAACAGAAATCCACCAATTGGAAGCAATGGTGATAATGGTGGCGATGGCGGTGGCGGTGGAGGCAGAAGTTCTAAGATAGGAGGTGGGGCTGTTGCTGGAATTGTCATATCTTTGGTGGTTCTTGGAGCAATGGTTGGATTCTTTGTGTTCAAGAGAAAGTCAACGAGGCATCAACGTGGAGGAGATCCTGAGAAGAATGAACCTCTCACTCTTAGACCAATTGCTTCAGGAAAATTCAATCGTAAGTTAGCTGGAACCTTGTACTCTAGTAGAAGAACTAATTCAGCATTACTGTCCTTCAGCTGTTAATTTTGAAGTGATTTCTGAATTCTATTCAAATTTCTTGATGTTCAGAGCTGAGGACAATAAACATCATATCACCAACTGCAAAGGAAGGTTTGCAGAAGACTGTCTCAATGAACCTGAAACCACCGTCGAAAATCGATTTGCACAAGTCCTTTGACGAAAGTGATCTCACAAATAAGCCTGTTTTGGCAAAGAATGTAGACCTTTCTTCCATCAGAGCAACTGTGTACACTGTGGCAGACCTGCAGATGGCAACGGAGAGCTTCAGTGCTGACAATCTTATCGGTGAAGGCTCTTTTGGCCGGGTTTACAGAGCAGAGATCTCAGATGAGTCAGATCATAAGGTTTGTCACTGTAAGCTGTGATATTTTCTCATATTTTTTTTCCAAATGCAAAAATGCATCATCTGCAAAAGTACATTCAGTTCATTCTATGGATGTCAAGATCAACTGTTCTTTAATCCTTTTATTTTTATTTTTATTGGAAAGGATAATCCTTTTACTTCTATAGTATCTCCTTTTACTTTTACAGTAATTAGTAAGAAAATAGCTTCATATACAATAATAATTGAACACCTTAAGATCATATAGGCTGTAGTAGCGTAGTCATACTGGTAGTTTAATTCCTGTATGTCAAAACCTATAATCTAGTCGTATGGAGGACAGGAACTTCAAACAACACTTCATTGCAAATGCTATGATTATCTTTTTTAATTTTTCATCATTTTATATTCATGTCAATTTCTACTTTCCAGGTACTGGCTGTGAAGAAAATCAATGTATCTGCCTTTCCAAGCAAACCATCCGATTTCTTCATTGATTTGGTAGCAAAGATTTCAAAATTAAACCATCCAAACCTCTCAGAGCTTGACGGCTACTGCTCGGAGCATGGACAGTATTTGCTGGCATATGAATTTTACAGAAACGGTTCTCTCCATGACTTCCTTCACCTGTCTGATGGATACAGCAAACCACTGTCTTGGAATAGCCGTGTCAAGATTGCTCTAGGATCTGCAAGGGCATTAGAGTAAGTGAGAAAGATTCATCAACTGGTACATTTGTTCTGTAACTGAATATGTGTTTTTCTTTTCAGGTATATGCACGAAACTTGCTCGCCGTCAATCATCCACAAGAATTTCAAGTCATCTAACATACTTTTGGACAATGAGCTTAACCCCCATGTTTCGGATTGTGGGTTTGCAGAGCTTATTCCCAACCAGGATCTCCAGGTGATAATGCTGAAGAATTGTAGCATTTGATATTTGATAACCTGCTCTGTCCACTTACAACTTTACAGACTGCATGCTCTGCACCTTAAGAAACACTAACATAGGTTTTGTGAATTGGAGGATATCTTGAGTCCATATGAAGTAACAATAACATATTAAGATCTTTCTCAAGTTTTTTGCTAATTTAGAAATGATCCTATTATGTATGATAATTATGGTTATGGAACATAGCTGCAGTACATAGAGCACCTAGTCAATCAGAAGTTCAGAACATAGTTTCTAGCAGTCTGATATGAACGCCTTCAGAGCTAGATATTTTTGTTCTTTTTAACTTCAAGCATCATCTGTGTATTTCTTTTATTTTACTTTGTGCAATCTGAAGTGAGCCGTACAGATGTTAACAAAAAACTTTCTGAAAAAGCAACCTTCATATGATATAATTTTTCTCCTCATAAATCCTTATATAATGGAAACTTCAGGAATCAGATGAGAACTCAGGATATAGAGCTCCCGAGGTGACCATGTCTGGACAGTACTCTCAAAAGAGTGATGTGTACAGTTTCGGAGTCGTCATGCTAGAACTCCTGACTGGCAGGAAAGCATTTGACAGGTGAAAATTCAGCTGTCCATACCAACATTTCCCTTGAATCTACACTCAAATTCCTCTGAAATGACTGAATTGAGAAGACAATTGAGTCCTTACAGTAACAGAAACCAATTGTTGTCTGAAACTATTGCAGATCCCAACCATGGCCACAGCAGTCGCTAGTCCGATGGGCTTCTCCGCAGCTTCACGACATCGACGCGTTAGATCAGATGGTTGATCCAGCACTGGAAGGACTGTACCCTGCAAAATCCCTCTCTCGATTCGCCGACGCAATCGCACTCTGTGTCCAGGTAAATACTACCACCATTGTAGCAATTCTATTCTCCTTCCTTCCCCAATCTCACTGCACTGTTGCTAATCTGATCATCCCCAACTTTCAACAGCCTGAGCCAGAATTCAGGCCACCGATGTCGGAGGTCGTCCAGTCCTTAGTCCGCCTCGTGCAGAGGTCAAGCATGGGATCAGTCCTCAGTGGTGGCAAGAGCATTTCGCGACGATACGACGACTCTGGTGACTACACATTCTAGGGTGAAAAAGAAAAAAAAATGCTTGCATGTTTTTGTCAGTAGTTTTGGTGACAGCTACAGAAATTACAGATGTTGCAGTTTGCTCAGCTACACAGTGATTTGTAGTACTGATAAGCCGTTGTCGTGTAACCTGTAAAAGTATGCCTTTGGACTGCCAAACTCTGTTTTTGTTTGTGAATAACAATGGCAACCCCTGTCCTGGTGGTGATGCTTTATACATTCTGATTTTCCTACCTGAAAAGAGTGAGTGTGGAAAAAGATGATGCCTGATTCATTCAGGTATATATGGTTCTGCATCCACTTGTCTGCATAACTAGCATTATATCCTCATTTATAATCTGAACTTTATATCAATTCCTTTATCATGTTAATTATATGTATGTACATCAGAAAGAATCACTATCAACAATTCCTCCAATAAATAAAGGGAATTGCTAATCCCAATGATTCCTTAGCTTTGGTCACTAACGGCAGCTACCCTTTCAATAAACCTTTATGAGGTAAATGGAAATTTACCATCATGCATGCATGCATGCCCTTTGTTTGAATATGAATTCCCCCGGAATGAAAGAAATAAATTAAAGGGTATATAAAGAATTGGTCTGAAGATGTGTATATGTCACTCTACTAGCTAGCTAGCTTATATGACGAGGCCAAGCAAGGCGAGGAGCAGAACGGCGGCGACGGACGTGGCGGCGGCGGATGCGGAGGAGGCGACGGCGAGGTCGTGGCGGCCGGTGTCGATCTCGATCTGGAAGTGGCAGGTGCCCTGGGAGGGGTCGGAGGTGGTGATCATGGAGAGGTTGTTGAAGTTGCAGGAGCCCTTCATCTGGTTGGCCGCCTGGAAGAACTGGTTGAACGCGTACGAGACGTTGCCGCGGGCGTCGAGGCCGCCGCACGACGAGGCCGGGCGGCCGAGGCTGGTGCAGTCGCGTACTGGCACGCGTAGCCGACGGCGCCGCCGATCGCCGGGTCGGCCGGGCTGGCGTCCGGCCGGAGCACGCACCACTGCCGCGACAGGTAAGCGGAACGCCCCTCGCCGGCGCGATGCTCCGGCCGCCGGCGAGGCGGAGGTTGTACTTGGGCGAGCCGTCGTAGTTGAACACGCCCCAGTGGCGGCTCGAAGTTGCCCGGGTCGATGCTCTTGGCGTCCTCGTCGAGCAGCGCGAACACGTAGACGTCGGGCATCTGCGGCCGCCGCGGCGTGCCCTTGCCGGCGAGGATGCGGTCGAAGAGCCCCTGGTTGAACCGCTGCGCGTTGGCGGCGTTGGCGTTCTGTGTCGCCGTCGGTCGGCCACCCGATCTCCCCCCACACGACGGCGATGGCGCCCAGCCGTGCTTCTCCAGCGCCGAGATGAGCGTGTCGTAGTTGGCGTCGAACACGTTGGTGTACAGCACGCGCGCCGTCCTGGACGCTGGCCTGCGACGGCGGCGACCCCGGCGACGGGAAGTAGGCGTAGTCGCGCGGGGAAGTTTGGGTCGGCCTGGAGCGACAGGAACGGGTAGATGTGATGGTGAGGAACCCGCCATTGTCGAGGAGGAAGCGGACGAGGCCGACCATGAGGCCGGCGATGTCGGGGCGGAAGTCCCCGCCGACGGCCTCCCGTCGAGCGACTCGTAGACGTCGGCGTTGAGCGGGAACGGTGACGCGGACCTGCCGTGCGAGCCCCGCCTTGACGAGCGCGGGCCTGGACGTTTTGCACGGCGGGCAGCGTGGCGGCTCGAACTTGCCCTTGTAGGACTTGAGGAAGGGCTCGTTGCCGACGGCGACGGCGCGGTGTCGACGCCGAGCTTGGAGATGTAGGTGGAGACGTTGTGGAGCACCCACTGCTCGGCGGCGGCGACGGAGGAGGAGACCGGGGCGAGGAGCTCGTTGGGGAGGCCGCCCTGACCTGGATGCCGGTGTGGCCGAGCGCGCGGAGCGCCGAGGGGTCGGCCTCGAAGAGCTTGACCTTGTCGAAGCCGTTGTCGCGGAGGAGGCGGACGGTGACGTCGCCGGGGAGCGGGTGGATCGGGCGCGGGTGCCCCAGTTCGCCGCCAGGGCCCCTCCGGCGTCGCGCGGGACAGCAGCGCCGCCACCGCCCACGCCACCGCCAGCGCATGCACCGCCGCGCACGATCCCATCATCGTATGCCAAATATTCCAACCGTTTTGGACAAGGGCTTTGATCAGATCACGTCCCGTGTGCTTGAGGTGTGGAGGGTCGGTGGTGGTTGTTATAAGAGGAGGGGACTTGGGTTGGGTAAGGTAGTATTTGGAATGTGTAGCTAGGGTTGCATGCATGGGAGGGAAAAGAAACAAAGAAAGTTTGTGTGTTTTTGGGGTTTGGGGGGTTTGAAGAGGGGAAAGAAAAGCATATACTAGGGACTTAGGGAGGATTTTTGGGAGAAAGGAGAGGGAGGAAATCTGGATGGCAAGGAAAAGAAGGGATCAGATACCACACCCCATGTGTAGGGACGGAAGTGGATCGTAGTATGATACGTGTGCGTGTGGTGGTTTTTTTGACCTTGGAAGGTAGGAAAAGAGGGGAATCGTTTTCCTCCAATCTGTTGGGGAGGGATGGGATGGGATAGGAGAGGAGACAATGGTCGCAACAGAGAGAGGTGGCATGGCCGCTTCGACACGACGACGCCGGAGCTTCTGGTTTTTTTGGATGCATTTGCACGCGGCCACGCACGGCTAGTCGGCTCGTCGGCTCCAGCCTCCAGCTGACATTACAATTTCAAATGTGTGTTGTGTTTTGCTACTGGCTCCGTTTCACGACTGAAAGTGACATTGGCATTTTTTTAAAAAAAAAAGCAAGTACAAACGTAGACGCACTCTATAAACACGTGCACACACACTTACACTTTACTCTATAAGCAGCTCAAAGAGATTGGGCTAACATATCTTAAAATTAACAAAGTCACCATAAACTTCTCACCATTAACAAGTACGTCGTGTCTACTGTCGAAAAAATAATTAGCCGTAAAATTTTCATTACCAAAAGCCTATTCAATTGAGCTACTGCAAGCTTCACCCTAATCTCAGATGTGGTCGGTCGAAACTCGAAAGCGACACAAATTGCTATCTGCAATGCGTTCTGCCTTCTTCACAATCTTATATACTACTTCCTCCGTTTCATATTACTTCCTCCGTTTTATATTATAAGACCTTCTAGCATTGTCCATATTCATATATATGTTAATGAATCTAGACATATATATGTGTATAGATTCATTAACATCTATATAAATGTGGGCAATGTTAGAAAGTCTTATAACCTAAGATAGTATAAGACTTTCTAACATTGTCCATATTCTGTTAATGAATCTAGACATATATATGTGCCTAGATTTATTAGCATCTATATAAATGTGGACAATCCTAAAAAGTCTTATAACCTAAAATGGAGGTTTATAACCTGAAACAGAGGTAGTACCATCTCGCATAATAGAACTCGAGAAGCATTACGTGCTTTTCAAATAGTTTTTGCATAATGCCATTTTTAATTTGTACTGCTAAGTACGACGAATGGCTTACGGTTCTGGCAGTCGAACAATAATGTACAGTATCAACTAAAAGTACAGCTGAATGCTTTCAGTGGATTATTCGTCCGATCAATATAAATAAGCCTTCCGTCTTTTGAAGAAGATTCAGGTGCCTTCGTTCAGCATGCTCTTTGGCCCCACATACATAGACCCCCCAGTAATGTGTTGTGCCTTCACAACCTTTATATATATCCTATTATCTTGCATAACATAGCTTGGAAAGCATTATGTACTTTTCACATGGTTATTGTTGTATAATGCCCTTTTAAATCTGTACTAGTTGTGTATTAGCTTATAGCACTCGCGGTCAAACAATAATATTGTCAACATCAACTAGTAAAAGTTGAGTTGAAATCCTCAGAGTGCATTATTTGCCTGATCAATATAAAAACATAGATGCCACCTTCCATCTTAGGAAGATTCAGGTGCCTTTATTCAGCATGCTCTATGGTCCCGCACAAAAGAGACCCCACTGTAATAACCCAAAAATTCATGTCGATTAACTAGCCGAACCCTGACCCCAAATAAACCCCAATCGATATCTTCTTAACACATAAATCTAAAGCATCTCTTGTAGCTTTTAGGCAAAGTATAAGAACAAGAACAGATTAAAGATTGATAAACTACCTAATAAAACCTGGTATTCAAGCCTTGTTCTCAGCTACTACAAATGTTGGCATTAATAAACGAACTGAAACCAAAAACAGGTAAGCGGTAACGTACAGTTCAAAATTGATTGGTCCAGTATGTATACATAGCATAGTACATTACAATCTTTCGATAGCAGAACGAGCTTACATGGTAGCTTAAAAACATGGTATAGTTTTCACCTGATGACATTGAAGTTTTCTGGATAGACATGCGTGCTTTCAACATCTCCTGAAGTTCAAACCTTGTAAATTGCATTGCCATGAACTTGTCCACAAAACCAGGACATTCTCGAGAAACCTCTCTCATTACATTTCCAAAACTTCAATCCCTGCAAGTTGTAGAAAATTTAGTACCAGAACAAGTCAACAATCAAAAAACAGAAAAACTCACTAATAGCAACAATTCGAAAAGCAGATCAAGACAACTATAAAGGTAGGAATGCGGTTACTGTTGCAATCTTAGTGAAAATATTTTATATATAGGTTGCTGCAAGAATCAATCAGCATAGAGAAAATTGAAGAAACCTTCATAAAGGCTCAATTGGCATTGATAAAATCTGAAATATAACTGTAAAGAACCAACTATATAGGAGCAACTAACCAGAAAAGGCTCAATTTTTGTTTAAACTATTCTCAAACCCAATGACCTTTAGCTACATTTTCATTTGTATTACATTTTTGGTAGACTATGAAGGATACGATTCAGTATATAGGCAGAGCATATTTTCAAATTATCAATAGCCACAATAAAATTATAAAGCAGTTGCTGCAATAACAATAATTGCAGCCAGTTCGTGTTTATCATATCTTGAAGGTAGAACAGGTCATAACAACAGGAAAATATAGATAGCTTCGCCTCCTAGAAATTAAGTCATAAAACAGAGGGAGCTAGCTCAGCTATCAATTAAACATGATTCACAAAGGAATAACAAATTCTGGGAGCAAATTCCACAAACACATTATTGGCTATTGCCAATGGCTTTCGCTGCTAAACAAAACTACATTATCATCCTTTAGTTAAAGGAAAGCACATTGGTGTTGCTGATGTAGTGCTACTATCTGGTGATGTTTGCTCATAGTGTAATGATGTGTAGCCTACTTCTGTAGTGCACACATCTTACTCAGTGAATTATGTAGTGTGTCATTACCAATTCAACACAAAATGAAAAAGAAAAAGAACTAAGCAGTTCAAAGCTTAACCTTAAATAAAATGTAATGCATCCTAGCTCATGCTAATTTGGGATAACTTTGCATGCACACCATAATTGTTTTAGTAATCCTATTTCGCTAAACGCTTGTGATTCGATACAGATTTTAAATAGTTCCTATGTTGCTAGAAGAACGATTACTAATGCAAATTCAACACAACAGGAAAGTCTGCAGCGAGTAATCCAAACAAAGTGATAACATGTTATTAGTTTATAATTTGTCCAGCCAACTTACCAGTACTTAATTACGCCATCCCATCCACATGTTGCAACCTTGCTAGTCTCCAAGGGATGCCACTCACATCCAATGCAAACTCCATTGTGGCACTTCAACGTCTTAAATCTCCTGCAGCTTTTCCAGTCCCAGAACCAGCAACTACCTTCACCATCTCCTGACATCACGAACCTCCCATCTGGTGAGAAGTTCACTTGACAAGCATAACCTGCCACAATGTGACCCGCAAACCGCTTCTTCTTGTTAAGTTGAAACCTCTCCTTGGTGCTGTATATCAATATCTGATTGTCCAAGCTCTGTGCTGCCAGCCAGTTGGAATTCGGGTGCAGTGATATTGATGGCATTGAGTGCATGTGTGGTTCACTGATATACTTAATCACCACTGGGATGCCGAACTCCCACACACGAAGCGACTTGTCATCACTTGATGTCACAAACCTCCTATTATTATCTACAAAAGTGATGGTATTGACTGCTCCCAAGTGCTGGTCGTACTCTTGGGTTATCTGCCCTGACTTCATATCCCACTGCACAATCTTCTTGTCACTCATCCCAGCGAGGAGAACATGCTGCTTATCCTCATCCGGGTTGAGCTTCACTACATAAGGGACCTTGCCAGTAGAGAAGGTCGAGATCACCTGTCCTGTCTCAGTATCCCAATACTGTATATTCCTGTCATACCCAGCACTCAAGAACTTAGTCCCATCATTAGAAAACGATATATCTCTGACCGCCTTGGAGTGCCCCATGTACGTCCGCATACATGTCCTCGACTCGAGCACATCCCAGATCTTAATCTTACAATCCATACTCGCAGACAGCAACAGGTGTCCATACTTGGGGAAGAACCTAATCGCCGAGACCCCCTTGGTGTGCCCAACCCACTCGTGCACACACCTCTTGGGAATATAGCAGCGCTCATTGCTCGCCTTGGCATCCTTGGGAGGTGTGATCCATGACCGTCCTTGGTAATCCCTCTCCTCCTTCCCATGGAAAGTACTCTTGGCAACCATATCAGACTTCTCGCCCTTCCCTTCGCCGCGCGCCTCCTTCTCGGCCTTCTTGGCAGCGTGCGCCTCCGCATACTGACGCTGCTCTTCGGTGAGCTCCGTGGGCGGCGCCTCCTTCTTGCCGGCCCAGGGGCTCTGCTTGTTGCGGAGGATCCACTCGTCGGACGCCGGGTTCTTGGCCTCCGGCGGTAGGGGCTCCTGGTTGGCGCCCTCCTCCTCCTTGGACTGCAGGCGGCGGCGCTTGTGCTCGGAGGGGGCGAGGTTGTAGACGGTGTCGGGCTCGGCCGAGGGCTGGGCGTCGCCGACGATGTGGAGGCCGGAGGGGTCGGCGGCGTAGCCGAAGCGGTGGAAGGTGTTGTACTGCTCGTCGAAGAGGAAGGGGAGGACCGCGGCGTCCTCGACATGGCCGAGCTTGTGGTTGCGGTTGCCGGAGGCGGAGGAGATGGGGGCGTGGGGGTGCTGGGGCCCGAGGACGGGCGCCCAGAGCTGGTCGGCGGTGGGGTTGAAGGGGACGAGGTGGAGGGAGGGGTCGAGCGGGCGGGAGGTGGACGCGGCGGCGGCGGAGAGCGCGAGCGCCGTGTCGTCGACGGCGGGGGTTGCCTAAGTACATATACTAATGGCGTCTAACGCATACGAGAGGCGTCTACTACCGAGAATGACAGGCGGGACCCACCGGAGATTAGCAACACTGGCCCCGCAGGTCAGTGAAGCATCACCGTGCTGTATTAGGAAGATGATTGGTAGCAACTGAAGTGGTTGGTCCCTGACCTCATGTGAGAACAAACTGTTTGATTTGATTTCTTTTTAATTTAGGTTATGCCTCAGGGCTCAAGTTTCCCTAATGATACACTTTGGACATCAATCATTGAGCTCCATGAAACGAATTCCATTTGTAGTTTAATCAATATCACTTTACCCATTCCCATCATACCCAATACCCTAGGTATGCCCTAAGTATGCTCTAATACCTAACCTAACAAGAATCCAAGATCCATTCATTCAGACACAAATCCAATTGCCAGGGCCTCACCTTAGTACTATAAGACTAAGCTAACCAATTGTTTATTTATGTAGAGTTGTTTGTTTTTTATTAATAAATGACATGTATACCATAGCATATACTGCCAGGCCATTTTCATATGCAAAGTGTTCTCTTATTAAATTAAATATATATATAATAATCCATGCAAGAAATTAGTTGTTGGACCAGGACTCTAGAAAACCCGAGTGTTGTTTTGTCAAACAGGACGACACATTGCTCTCCCGGAATCTTTTACCAAATTGTTCTTTTATAACTGAATAGTTTTTATCACATTATCACCAGAGCGGCTTGATGGAAAGCCCATCGTCTCTAATTTGCAAATTAATTCCGTTCATGGAGATATTTTCTTATCAGCCATAAGAGCTTTTCCCTCTTAATTATTGTGAGTTTATGGTCTCCAGAGAAACAGTCGTCGTCACATTCCACCAAATGTACAACTAAATCATTGCCTTTGCACTCCTTTTCCAAAGAAAGCCATCATGCTTAGGTTTTCCTCTGCTTTTTTCCATGATATTTGAGTAACTCTCTAATTAACCTGCATTCCAGTGTCCCTTGAACTGCAACGCTATAGCCAGTTCATTGGCATCAACACAACAACATCATCAAAAATCGCGACAAGTGTTTCTTCAGCAAATACAGACTAGTGATCTTGGCACATTACACTATCCCATAATAAAGTTACAGGTTCTCAATCAAAGGGCGATGCCGTCGCTATCTTAAAAAAGCCGCATCAGCGCCCTTGCAACTCCAGGCCGGAAGTTGAAGCCTCCGTGTGAGATGCTGCTGACAGGTATAGGTCGTCAAAAATCAGGACTCGGACAGATGATATGTTGCAAATACTGCTATTTGCTAGTGCTGACATTCCAATAGTGGTCATCCCTTATCATTTCACAAATGGTTGCGGATCTTTCACTTGTTGTCACCTGCTTCAGGTCAAACAAGGTATATGGTCATGAGATACAGCAGAGACTCAGTACATGATAGAGACAGGTCAACTTTAAATTTGCTTCTAACAATCAGTCGTGTTGGACCAACCACTTTGTTGAGTGATTTTATCGAGTTAAGTGTTATTGATAGAAGTGCAGGACATAAAAAAGTTGTGTTATGTATCAATAACCATCTGTCAGAGCTTATAGTAATTTAGCTAAATCTGTCCTTCATGTAAGGAAATCAGACTAATGGTAATTGGTCAATCAGCTGGATAGATTCCTAGAGCCCCAGAGGCTAGAAGTAATTTAGGCAGTTAGAAAGATACCTAATTTACCATTACACCTAAGAACCAGTAGAACTGGTGAAATAGTTGTCGAGGTTGAATGCCAAACAAAATACTTACTTGAATCAGGATCAACATGTACGAAGAAGCTCGCAGCAACTATGAGATAGCATAAGATAAGCATAAGGCCTTTAAAATAGTTTGATGTTCCTTCCTGGAAACATTTATTTATAATTAGAATGTGCACTAGATCATAAAAGTAAGATCTCTTGTAATTGTATAAAGTATGAACAATACAGAGGACAAAGGATGCTAATAAGTTCTCTAAACACACCTGCAACATAAATGCCACCACCAGTACTGTTATAAAAAGAGTTGCTGTCTCAAACAGTTGAAAATTCAAGTCCATTTGTTGGCCCATTATCCAGCCAATTACCACACAGAATGGGATCTGCAAATCATGTAAAAAAGTGTGTTGGTTGGAACAGTTTTAACACTACTACAACAACAACTAGTTGTCATTAACATGGTCTTGTAACGGGTCAGAGTTTGCAAAACCACAGCAGATTAGTTGCATGCTATTCATTTATGTTCTTACCACAAACATGGAGATCTGTGTTGACGATCCTATGGCAACTCCAAGTGTAATATCCTTTGGAATAGGGTGAGATTAAAAATAAGGAGATAGCACACGATTAACATATAAACCATATTGAAATAGTATCCTTGGTTCCTTACAAGTTTGTCTTTCATGGCAAACATAATGGCACTTGCGTGTTCAGCAGCATTTCCCACGATTGGAAGCAGAATAACACTAATAAAGGCCACTGGCATGTTTAATGATTCAGAGGCTCCCTGTTATAAAATATGAATGATGCAATGTTAAAAGGTAAAAAATATGTTTCCTCTCTTAATATGGCATAGAAGCAGCAAATAATAAAGGTAGATAACTAGCGAAATCCAGGTCTGATGGGAACAACATATAACAGGCATGATGTAATCTTCAACGAACTCTTCAATACCTGTATGGCGTCTACCAGGTACCCAGAGAGAATTGAAATCCAAATAGTCAACACAAAAAGCCAACAGATAGCTTCACCCTGTGTTATCTCCTTTTCTTCCTCCTCATCCTCAGTTACTTCTTCTTCTTGCTACAGGATGTTAAGCGTGCACATTATAAGAATATGCAATGACATGCAAGAAACAAATATTTCAAGGTTGTGTTTAGTTCAGCGCAAAGTTTGGATTTTGGTTAAAATTGAAGATGATGTGACTGAAAAGTTGTGTGTGTATGACAGGTTGATGTGATGGAAAAGGACTGAAGTTTGGATCCAAACTTTGGATCTAAACACAGCCCAAATTTTATTCTTTCTGTCTGTCAGGTAGGTTTTACTTGCCCTAGGTGGATTCAAAAAGTATGTAACTGGAAGTGCCCAAACTATTGGGAAAATAATCTGGTAACATGACACTTATGGAATGTCAGAAAGGTGGCCAAAAGTCATGTTTTACTCTGTCAAAACTCATAGAAGGGCACAAGGAGTAACAGTGTAGAGCTAACAAATTGATAAAGAAAAAAAGGTTGCCATCTCATTACATGCATCATGTGCAGCTTGATTACTTGTATTACATTACATGATACTGAGGAGAAATTGAGTATTACAATAGATAGTTTGAGGTGATCCCAAGCCCTTTTTACATAATTAACATTGTTATTTCTTTACGCATATATGGCTGTTCAGTTTTCAGAGCGTGCAGAAATTAGCGGTTCAGTTACTTACTTCACCAATTGGACTGTACAGACTTCGCTGGCTCTTTAGTTGAAAAAATAGATAGCTTGCATATGCCACAAGCATGATGCAGCTACTAAACCTTGAAAGGGAAACTTCAGATTTTCCATACTGCACTTCAGAATGTGTAAAGTGAAGTACTGCTGGAAACATTAGACCCAAGACAGCCATCAAAAGCAATCCTGAGTTTACAACGGCTGATGCCTGCATCCATAAATGTATGTCAAAACTGAGGCTACATATGAGCATTGTAAGGGAAATATAATAAGGAGAACTATTGTATTGTACATAAAGCTACCTTGTTGAAGACCTGGTCCCTGCTGGGATGGACAAGACCCCCAGCGAAGAAAGCACAACCGAGAACCAACAGCATGTTTGACAGTATAGAGCCTAGTAGAGATTGCTGGACGACACGGATCATCCCGTTTTTCAATGCGTACAACGAGATAATCATCTCAGTCGCATTGCCAAAGGTAGCATTCAACAGCCCCCCAACTGCAAGTTCAGAAAAGTTTGAATCTTTACCATCCGACGAAGCCAAGATTTGAATGAAAAGATAGGACAGGTACAAAATGAAAGCACATACTTGTTGGACCCGTGTAGAGAGCAAGCTGCCTGCAAGAGAGGAAGTAGCCACAATGTCAGGAGAATTTTCGACACAATAGTAAGTGCAACTAACTGTTTAATTACAGATTTTACAGTGAATTCAGTAATCAGTAGCACTTACTCGGTCGCATATCCCAATCTCTCAGCCAAGGGCGTGATGCCGATTAAGCTGAAAAGGAAAACCCATCCTTGCTGTATTTCCACAGAGATGGAAAGGAAGACATATTCAAAAGTCAGTCGCTGTCACAACAAAACAAGGAAATGGAACGAGGAAAAGACATCTCCATATGGAAGGTTCTAATAAGGCATTAAACACAAACGAGTCAAATGTTTAAGCAAAACAATAATAAATGCTTAAGCGAAGGCGAATGGGGAGGGGAGGGAATGGGTTGCGGAGTGGCATAGTAGTACGTGGTTGGCGGAGAGGTAGTGGAGCATGACGGCGAGGGGGCCGAAGGGGAGGAGGACGTTGATCTTGGCCTGGAGGATGACGACGCGCACGCTGGTGAGCGCCCTCCGCCACTTGCTCCCCGTCGAGAGCGACTCCGCCACCGCGGCGAGCGACCCGATGTGCTCGAAGTCCAGCGCCTGCATCTTCCCGGCGGCCGTCATCGGCGACGGAGACGGCGAGCCCCCGCCCTCCTCCAGCTCCAGCTCCTCCATCCCCAGCTCCGCCTTCTCCGCCCCCATCATCCGCGAACCCAACCCAATCCGACGACGGAATCCCGCGCGCGCCCCTCCTCCTCGGATCGATGGAGCCTGGAGGATCAAGGGCGCGACTCGAGGCTGGGATTCCTCCTCGGCTCCTCGACGAATCGGAGAATTGGTGCGTGGCGTCGCGGCCGGCGAGGGAGACGACGACGAACGAGAAGAAGAAGAAGAAGAAATCGCGCGGCGCGACGGAGGCAGGCAGGCACGACGGGACGAAGCTGCGAGGCGGCTTCCGCTTTCCGGTCCGTACGCCTGGATCCGGGCCCGGGCCCACACGTCAGCCCGATATCCCCGGGGGCGAGCGCTCTCGTGTCGTACCCGCGGGGGGCGTACCCCCCATGTGGGTCCCGATGGTAAGTGTGACGCGGGGGGAGGGGGGATAGTTGGGTACGAAGCGGGTGTGGAGAGTGGCCCGGTGAGAAAGGAATTATGGGTGCGGCACTCTCTTCTCTTATTATTATTTTTTTTTAAAAAAAAAAAAGGGGTGGTGCACTTGGGTGGTGACTGGCGAGTGGGTGATGAACTGATGATTAACACTTTATTTTTTTTGAGAAGATGATGATTGTCACTTTGGCGGTGCTGCACTGAAGACCCGTTAGAGCAAGGTCAATAGTATAGCTAACTACCGGCTCCAAAACATCTATAGTCAATCTAATAGCCCATTCATAGCAGCCGGCTACAAATTTGTAGCCCGCTTTCTTCTCTCTCTTCTCTTTTCTTCTCGATATATGGTTACAGCCGGCTTATAGCCTGCTATTGTACCTGCTCTTAGGCCCACAACCATGTCTCAAAATAAGTTAATTTTGCACTAATCACTGCATCCGAGGAGTTTGTGAAAGTATGAAATATATGCACTGGGAATAGATAAAGACAATAATAATTGTATTGGGATTTGAGAAAGTGAGGGTATTATGATATTTTTGGTTCTGTATTGGTATGTGTCAAATGAGTAAAAAATAAATTTATTTTAGGACAGAGAGAGTATTACAGGCAGTAACTATAAACATCTTTCAAAGACCATTAAAAGAACACTCCGGGTGGACATATTTCACCAAAGGGAATCTAACCAGTGAAGTGCTTTTCTCACTTTTTTTTATCATGTGTATTTTTTATTATACTGCGCAGCCGAAAATTGCGCAGCAGGCGCTAGCCTAAGATAGTACCATTAATAATAAATCAGACCTAGATAGATCTTGGTTGATTAGTTAAATTAAGCAGCTGATCAGTTTTAGAATGGATTATTAATCATAAGCAGGGTGGGCACATGGGGATGTCACACCCATGCACATGATGGACGATGCCCCGAGGAAAGGGAAGGGAAAATGAAATCTGTTTGATGGCGATCGACTAGCTGACTGACAAGAGTGACAGTGGTGATAGCCACAAGGACAGATCCAGGTACATCATCTGATCTGCTGGGGAGGGGGTTTGACTGAACAAAACAATGCACAAGTGCCTAATGCATTGCATAATACAAGTACTAACGTTGTTGTGCCTATTAGTGGCTAAGCATAAGATTAGAGAAATGCTACGGAATGGTATCCCGTTCGAATGGGATGATACATCTGAGATAATATCATTCCGTTTGAACGGGGTATCAGTCAATACCTATTATGTATTGAACGATACCTCAGAGCTATCATCATGTTTAAACAGGATACTAACTCTAAGATTTATAAATTAAATAGAGCCAGACAGGTTACTAGCAAGTGCAGTGCACTGCTCCTAATCTTGATGGCTCGCATGCCCGTACCAGGCTCTACGGAGAACGAATCCACCTCCCACGTGATCATTCGCGAAACTGCATCACATCGAAAACAATGTTACTAGTACAAGAGATACTAACCTAAGCTTAAATTTACATGATTGCATTGCATCCAGACATCCAGTACAGTTTAACGGTTGTTTTACGTACTTAGACTGCGTTTGTTGTTCCTAGTTGAGAGCTACCAGTAATGTACAGTGCACGTAAAACGGAACGACTCATTAGCGCATAATTAATTAAGTACTAATATGATTAATATGATTTTTAAAGCAACTTTCGTGTAATTTTTTTAAAAAAACGAACCATTTAATAATTTAGGAAGCATACGCACAAAAAACGAGAGAGGAGTTGATAACATGAAGTAACGAACACAACCTTACACCCTCCGTCATTAAAAAAACAACTTCTAAAGATGAATTTGGTCCTTAGAAGTTGCTTTTTTACGAGACGGAGGAAGTACGTTGGTAGTGGTGCATGTGAATTTGCATTGTAATCGCAGAAAAAAAATATTACTTCCTACGTTTTATATTATATGACTTTTTAGCCTGACTCACATTTATATAGATGTTAATGAATCTAGACACATATATATGTATAGATTTATTAATATATATATATATGTGAACAATGCTAGAAAGTCTTATGATATGAAACGGAGGAAGTATATATAACTTATGCAATGGAAAACAAGCATAATTTAACTCTCATTAACCTTGAGGTCGATTCCATCTCTTTGCCTGATCTCAAATACTAGCTCGGTTTAGACTTCAACACGGAGCTAAGGAGATAAAAATATTTTTCAATTGCAGATATAACGCTGGCATGTTGTTTCGGCAGATCTGACATAAGTATATCATGAATTCTGAGTTAACCAAACAATACACTTAGAAGAAGAATTAGGCCAACAATTACGATACATTCCGGAAAAATGGAAATTATTTCGCAAAAAATGGGTATCAGATCAAGGCTGCCTCAGATCAGGGAGCAAATACATATATAGGCATATATGTTAAACCATGCAACAAATATGCCTATATACAACTAATTTACAGAAGATCTAAACTAACAATGTACTCCTAGAGTAGTATACCATAAGCACAGCCAACTCTTTACCAAGAGCTGTTACTGGTTATACCTTTAAAGATACCTAGGTAAATATTTGGAGGAAAGTTTGTCATGTAATTAATAATATCTGATGGCCTTTTAGAAGAACATAAAAAGATTGCTGGAATATACAGTACAATGCCCTCTCCTATATGCCGCATTACATGTGTCAGGTCAGGTGGAGATACAACCAAAATCTGATACTTCTACTGAACCATCTGTGATCTTCAAGCAATATCTACTGGTATGAACATTGTACAAAAAATTATAGCTCTAGGCCTAACAGACAAAAGAAGGGGCCACTGAACGTTGATGCACAACACGATCACCCTGGTTGAACTGGTAAATCATTTTCTGTGTCAACCAAAGCAATATCAAATTAATTATTCGACCTTGCATTTGCAAGTCCTCCTATAGTTGTATGCATTCGCTCTCTATTCAACGGTCGATCCAATCCTTGAACAGAAGCATCATGTATAGAGGGACATTCAATGCGGCAATGACAACAATTGACTGAATGACACGAAACAGCCTCTGAAGCACCCTCCTTATTTTCAATTTGCTTGAGCGAGGCACCTTTCCTCCATCTTCTGATATTATTTCTGAGCTCATCTCAACAAGAACCGATGAATCAGGCTCCAATTGATTCTTTCTGGCTGTTGGCCTTGCAACAACATTTCCCCTGTTACGAAAAGTAGAAAATCTTTCAGTAAAAACCATTAAGTTTCAATTTCTGGTAGCTACAATCATCGTCCAAAAAGCACATACCGTCCTGTAGTTCTTGAGTCTGAGCTAGTGCTGGGGGTTCTTGCCACGGCCTTTTTAACCAGGTGCATGGATCCCTCTGCATCCCAGACCATTTCATATTCACCATCTTCCTCATCATCTTTTTCTTTTGTTCTTGAAAACAACTCAGCAGCCACTGACCGCATGAAGCTTACAAATGAGTTCACGTAAGGAACAGATCTGAGACCATTTGTTGGCCACAAGACAAGCAGAAGAAGCGTCACCACAAACTGGAAGATATACCTATACAAACAGAAGATAAAACATATTATAAACAGTTTTAATTGTAAACTTCTGGTCACTTTAAACAACAAGCTGGAGGTGCATGTTACAAGTATTACCATATATAGATATGAGTTTGTTTAGGCAGAAAACAAAGATTCGTCAGAATCTCATGTTCTATATCAGTAGAATTTGCTGGCAGCTTGGGCCCAGCAGATAGAAGCATAAAAGATGGATAGAGATTCCCCTGCTGCCAACTTATTGTACCAAGGGTATGCTGCAGCATTAATCATTTCATGAGATGCAAACTTGAAACATATGGCAGCATAATGCTTAAATTTTCTAACCTCCGTTACTGGTCCAAAAGGAGTGGGATGAACTACTGTACACTGGTCATGGTCATGGCCCGAGAGAACAAGAACCTGTAGAGGGATTAGCCATAGTTAAAAGTTCAAAAGATGATTTAAATCACTGGAAAAAGCAAAAAAGCTTACAGGCTTCAACAAGCGTAGCAAGAGGTCAGAAGTCTCTTTGCTCAGATAATTCTGGTAGCTGCATACAGAACATTTCTTATGTCAATCCTTTGGCTGTGCCATATCAGATATGGAAACATTTGGAATGATACAACTCAATCAGTTTACAGGTACAAACATATAGTATGGAACAAAATATTGATTACACTAGAGGATTCAAGCCCACGGCTTGAGGACTAGAGCCCAATAAGCCAGCTTATGCATTTTTGGGGATTATGACTCAACACTAGAACTTGTGGCTTAAAAGCCGCTATGCATATAAGTTATGAAGTATAAAAGCCAAAAGGCATAAGGCAACAATCCTAAGCCAAAACAGACTTGCACTAGGGCAAGTACACTGACCATTCGAACTTGCATCTGTGATTGGTATAAAACTTAAGCCACTCAAGCTATTTCTGAACCAGCAGCCCAACCAAAAGACCACTGGTTGGACCAGAGAAACATAAACTAAGAGACTGGCCTGGCCTGCAACAGGTCCGGTTTCAACAAATGTACCTAATACAGTAATAATTATACCAAAGAGTTTGATGATCCTAATTTAACCAGTCGCATGTCATTATTCGTTGCATGCAATGTTGGTCAAGAAAAGGAAAGAAGAACAATAGTTTGAGGAAAGACATACGTTATCCCTTGATCCATGGCTGCATTAGATACCCTCTGTAACAGAATAAAAAAATCAGCAAATTGCATATTTGATTGATTGAGTTCCTTAAGAGGGATTAGGTCAAAGAATTACAGCAGTCTGCAGGAATTCACCAAGGCCGGTTAAATGAACTAAAGGAGAATAGGAAAATTTTTAGGAATTCTTCCTTTTTCAAATAACAAACAACAGTAACAAATAACAACAGAGTATACCTGATTTATAACAGGTGAAGAACGATGTGGACCGCAAGGAGAATTGTCAGGTCGGTAGAGTGGAATATGTGTTAGTAGAACCTTTGGGTTTGTTTTGTTACCTTAAAAGATAAGACCTAGTCAAGACTCTGATAGTATTATAAGATTGCATAGTCATCAGTAGTTCTGTACAATCACAATGCCATACCAGGTGACAATGCTTTGACGAACTCCCAAGAGGAGGATCTTTCTTTGCTTTCTTTAGCTCCTGCAGCATATATTAACAGTTCTTTAGCTACAGAAAGAATCATCATCAAAGGAATACTGCAAGCAACATGAAATCATTATTCTTTTTTTTTTCTTGAATGCACAGGAGAGCTGCGCACCATTATATTAAGACGAACAAGGAGAGTCTAAGAAGACTCAAATACATAAGGACTTGCAAAAGAAATAGAAAGGACTGCAACCAACGACCTAAACAAACAACATCTACAGCCAAATGCCACTAAGGTCTTTTGGCCCCCACTAATGTCCTCAAACATGGTCTCATCCCTAATGCACCACAAACATGGCATCATCCCTAGTGTCCTGCATGATGACATTGAAATTAGGTGAGGCTCCCTCAAAGACACATCCTTTCCTATGCTTCCATAACCACCAAACCACCAAAACAACTAAGGAATTGAAACATTTGCGATGTTTCTTGTCAACTTGAAATCATTATTCATGAAAACTAATTTAGATCCTAGAATATGAATGCATTATAAGGTGAAACTTCCTCTAAAGTGTAGCCCGTAGCAGTCTTCTGAAAAGTAAAAGTGGAACTCCATAGCAGATAGCACATAGTCAAATATGGAGGCATGGTAACCTACCATCAAGAGTTTGAGCATCAACAACAACAAAATCCACCTTCCCAGCCGAAAATTGGTAATTTCTTGATCCAAATTCCTTTTCATACCGAGAAATCACCTACAAGAAAGAATAAATAGGATTATAGGGATATTATAGGTTGTAGTATGTTAACATTTTGTGTTCGCATGTATTCTACACACGTCCATAAATACTACTATCCCTGTCCCAAAATATAAGCATTTTTAGGGTTGGACACGGGTATTATGAAAGTAGATACAATTAAATGGGGGTAGGTTGTGATTGCTTGAGAAGTGGGGGTAGGTGGGGAAATTGAATGGTGGAGGATTGTGATTGGTTAGGAAGAGAATGTTGGTAGAGAAGTTGTTATATTTTGGGACAAATCTTGAATGCTAAAAATTGTCATATTTTGGGATGGAGGAGTGCAGTGTAACTTGAATTTAGGTGGAAACCATTGTGGAGTTATTTTGTTGATGTCAATGTAATTCAGTTATGATCTGTAAACTCACATGTTAACATAGTTTAATTTCAGATTTCAGAAACAACATAAGAGTATATCTGGAAATATGAAAAATAAAAGCCAAGAAGATGAAAGGGGGAAATCACCTCAGGATGAATTTTGTGAAATGCTGAGTAGCCAATATCATGATTTCCTGAAAGGTAGTAGATTGGGATGTTTGGATTTGTTATATGTTCATTCATGCTGAATATATGCTTAAAGCGAGACAATGATTCATGCCACCTGAAAGGTTTTAACACAAATTACAAAAGAATATCCATTGAAGTGTATAACAGTTTGATAATTTTGTGACGGAATATCACTGAAAAAGGTTACTAATAAAGAGAGCTCACAAACTAAGAAAAAACATAGATCAAGCATTAACTATCAACTAGGTCATTAATAATAACTCTAGGGGAAACAACATACCAACATTAATTATTCCAGGTGTTCTAAACAATAGCAATAACAAAGGAAAAGGGAAAACACCATAAAAATAGAACAGGTGCAGCAAGGAGTGAAAGTATTGTCTGTTCATGGGTGAGAAGCTGTAATGACTAACGAGGAGAGCTAAGGAGGAAAATGCAGTCATCATTGGTACCAGTGCTAACCAGTCTATCAGTAGCTCTAGAAATTAGAAGGGACCCTGTCACGAAGATGGGCCATTTTATTACGTCCAGGTTCATTTCTTAGGTAAAAAACAAAACTCTTCTGGCGGGGGAATAACCATTACCATCCCCACAGCTTTTCATTAAGAAGAAGCAGCCTCAACCAAACTGCCTGAGAAAAGCCTGCCCCCCCCCCACACGCAGACTTAACCCCTATGGGTCAGTCCTTAACCCGTGCTTTGAGGTCTCTGCTCCCTACACTAGGGCCCTTCTTCCGTAGGTCGATTCTTAACATGTGTTTTTAGCTAGGCCTGAAATTCGCTCCCGTAGGGAGTCAAACCCAGGACATAGAGGTGCTACTTGAGCACTGTAACCGCTAGGCTACAGGTCCTTTCGCTTCTAGGTACACTGAGAAACTTCATGATATATCACTAATTATTTTCATTACTATTATATATTTCCTAACATTTGAGAAGGTTATTACATAAATATTTTCTATACCAATGAACTTTGTTTAACTTAATAATGTCAGCTGTAAACTGTTATTGGATTGCGAAAATAGGAGAGAAAATGTTTTTTTTAATTTCAAAAAGAAAAACACTGGAACTGGCCGTAATGTTTTCTGGAAGACTTGGGTCAATGACAACTGACAACATAGTGGTGATTGCTCCAAATTGAACATATAATACAATATGCGGTCTTAAAATATTTGAAAGTGAATCCCCAGTGAGAACACATCTTGATTGTCTTATTTGTCAGTCTGCTTAAAACCTAAGGATGAAATATGTGATTTTATGTAGGAACATGTCTGCTACTAGCTTGTATCATATAAGACAGATACAAGATTTTACAACAAAATATCATAATTAATTAGGCTCCCATCGGTTGCCTATATTGCCTAATAAGCCAAAACGGCTTATTAGAAAATAAAAATTAATTTATAGGTAAAACTTTTATAGATTTGTTCGTAGCGACTTAAAAGCCAACGTTAAAAAAATTACTTTAAATATTTTAAAATTAATTTCAAAATCAAGTCCGAAAATTCAAATTTTGGCTTATTCTTTGGCTTTTTAGGCCAAACGATGAGGCTCTTACTTAAAAAAAAAAGAAACAGCATCTATCAAATGTGTCCTTATAAATAATATGCTGTAAAATTGATTTTAGTTATGAGTTATCACATATCTAGTTATGTCACGCTATATAGCCCTATCACTTCCAAGACACATGAACAAGATATAAATTCAGTTCTAACCAGCACACAGCTATATAATTAGGAGTAGATATAGAATCTACTAAAAGGTGAAAATAGAATTCAGTCCCGTGCCTTACTCTTCATTGGACATATATGGGCCCCCATCAAAGTGATCACCAAGAAATAATAGCACGTCTGGCTTGAATGGAAGTACAACAGACTGAAAGGACCTTCTCATGTTCAAATCCGTGTAGAACTCAGCAGCTTGCAGCGCAATTGAGCTCGGTGGAAGGCCAAGGGAGGTGCTGTCCATAAGCTGCAGAGGATTCAGAAGAGAGTAACATATGTATTATTATTAAGCTATTTTTTGTATGCTCCAATGTAACATGACGGGTGTATTCAAAAGTCGTGCAGCTGGTACAATCTCATGAAATAATGCAGGGAAAACTAACCTGTGGGTCGGCAACAACAGCAATCTTCACATGATTATTCTGTCCAAGGAAGAGATAAATGAGATGTATGATTGTTAAGACAAGATAGTGCAACAAAAGAACCATGCAAGCTTGGTTGCCTAGCGAAAGATATATCCACCTCCTCCCTTGTTATTTCAATCACTTAAGTTTAAGGAATTCTTTGCTGGCTCTTTCAAATGCTATTGAAACATAAGACGGTGTTACCAAGTGCAAAGTGTATATCATGGGGTGCTCAATTGTGCGTGATTTGCAGTTGTAGCTGCCCCCCAAAATCCTGCAGAGTAATGCCTAAGTAATTTCCCTCTAACGCGCCAAGTTTAGGCATGACAGATAACAAAAACGGAGGTCGAATCAGCCTCATTCCGAATCAGAACAGAATGGTCGGCACCAACAACTAAATTACTACTAGCAAACTAGAACCCTCAAAATGGCCGCCCAGAACCGGGACACCAACAAGCTATACGGCGGCGTTGCGTACTGACCGGAGATGGGGACGAGGGCGGGGGGGAGGAGGAGGAGGAGGGCCAGGAGCAGGAGAGGCGGGCGGCCCAGTAGGCGCCCATCTCGCCGTAGAGCAGCGCGGCCGCCCAGGCCGCGCACAGCAGCAGCGTCAGCCGCGTCACGCTCTGCATCCCCCCCACACACACACACTCACTCTGCCGATGTGGCTGGCTGGCCGGCCGAACTGCTCGCGGCGGCCGGATCACTGGTGAGCGGCGGCGGCCGGCGAGATCTGCCAACGAAACCCCCGGTCCGGTCGGTTCGTTCAGGCTCGATTCGATCGAACTCGTGCTCGCGTGTCGGGTTGGGTCGAGTTCGAGTGAGACGAGTCGACTCGACGCAAAGTCATCTCTCTCACGTGGGGCGGGGGCTTGACGATCTGATTCATTTGCACCGGCGTATACTGAAATTTTTTTTTATTATAGATCTGTCTAGTCCCTTTAAAATAGCAAAAGTTTCGCCGTTCTGGATCACTTTTTGATAAAATGGATCTAAACTAGTAACAAAAGTAGGCAAGTTGGCATTTATCATTTAGGAGTTCAGAATAGCAAATTTTACCAAAAATAACGTTGGGAGCCGTGCGGGACGCGCCCTACCCCTACTCGCTCTCTCTCATCCCTTACCCTTGCCCACTCTCTCTCATCTGCTCCCCAACATTTCCCCATCTCGCCCACCCCCTCCTCCCCGGCTCCACCTTCTCCTCTGCCGATCTTTCCCGCCACCGCCGCTCACGCCCGCCCCCACCTTCGCCGAAGTACCCTGGACACCGACGTGGAGGTGACCCAGAGGAAGAGCGCCTCGCGGGGAAAGCCAGCGGCGGCGAGGAAGACGCGGGAGGAGTGGCCGCTGGGGAAGGACCAGTGGTCGGCGGCGACGGCCACGTAAATGTCCGCCGCGTTGTAGGACGGCGGACGATGAGCTTGGCGGCACCGACGAAGAGGATGTCAAGCACGAGGCCCGCGATGAGGCCGACAAGGAGAGGGGATACCTTGGAAGAGGTGGTGGTGGAGATCAGGAAGAGAGATATGGGCACGGGGAGCCAGATTCGGCCGTCGCCGGTGACCTCGAGGGCCTTGAGGAGTAGGTGGGGCACCAGGAGGAACAGGGTGTGGAGGCGGAGGGACACGGCCGCGTCCAGATACCCAACTCCACCGAGGAGGGGAGACTTCGTCGGTGGCGTTGTGGATGCGGGAGCCATGCGCGCCGACAGACGTGAGCCCCAACATGCCCCAAGCAGCAGCAGCAGCTAGCAATTAATATGGGCAAAGCAGTCTTTAATGGTAAAATGATAAAACTTTACCATGCCTCTAAACACCTACTTGTTAAATTCCAATGCTAAATCTTTTGCCACCAAAATTTTTGTCAAAAAAAAAATTACCGCGACAAATTGATCTAAACAGGCCTGGCATATACGGATTTTTTTCTTAATTAACAATAAACCTTTCATCCGATAATACTTTTTTAAAAAAAAATCCTTCTTGTTTATTTTAAAACTAAATAATTTTACCATGACACTACATATTTTAGTAAGAGGCATTTAACTGTCAACTAGTTACTTCATTCATCCAAAAGTCTATAACATTTCTTTTCACCAATAATTAGTTTTTGAGTAAATTACACATTGCACCACATAAGTTTACCAACGTTACAATTTTGACCACCCTTTAATAAATATTTTCACTTTACACCATTCTTTCTTCCATTTTGTTTCACCTTGCACCCTTCTTCCTCATCTAGCTCAGCGAGCTAAGCAGCACACCTAAGCATAGGATGAGGTCTTTAATTGTATCTATCTCACTCTATTTCTTTGAAGTTTTCATGCCCCCAGTGTGTTCGATGAAAAGTGGTGGTGATCCTGATCCATAGCATGTGTCATGTTCGGACCCATGGGGAGTCATTCGACATGATGCGTAGTTCGTGGCTTGCTCAACAATGAAAACATGGTGAGATCATCGGCACGAGTTGGCCCCATTGATCCTTGGAGAAGGAGAGGAGAGATAACTAGATCGAGGAAAAGAATCTTGGAGAAGTACAGGGGACCAGGAGAGAAGACCTAGAGGAGAAGATGGGTCCAAGATGCAATAAAAGGGAAGAAATAGTGGTTTAAAGTGAAAACATTGACAAACCGGTGATTTAAAATGAAATGCCCATTGTACAATTCACTCTTAATTATTTTTACTCAATCTGTATGCAATGAGTAATTAATTCTTGAATGCATCCAGTCACACCAGACTCCTCGTGCATATAACAAGTAACTAATCCTGCGCTGCTAAATGAAAAAAAAACATTTATTAAGCCTTGAATGCACGTATACTACAAATAGGATCATTTTATTTGGAAAAAACAGAAAATAAAGTAGAACTTCAACTTTTGGATGTAGGAAGTAATAACTTAATTTACATTTCAGGAATCTCAACCATGGATGCACATCTAATGACTGAGCCTTTTATTCTACATTTGGCACTATTAAAAGATCAACCATTCAATCTCTTTCCTTGATAGAGCTTAACAACAACCCCTTAGGATACCTCTCTTTTCTCATCACTAGATCCACTACCACCCCTTATTACCTCATAATAATTCTACTTTCCTTGCCATGGCCCAACCGTCATCTCAGCTTACATATCTCTAGCTAAGGCAATGTTGCTGCCACTTGGTCATTAGCTATCGTCGATTCACCGCTTCCTAGGCCGCTCTCTGAGCCTTAAAAATCAAATGGTTTCTGAGACATACCTCTAAGAAACACCATCTTTTTCAGTGGTATTTTGGCATATATTGGCCGACCTCTCTCTAGGATGTTTATATACTTATGTACACGCACAAACAGTGCCACCTACATGTGCCTATCCTATTTTCCCTACTTTACCTTTTGTCACATTGTTGGCTTGCTGCTCCTGGGCATGCACATTCCTCATGTGCGTTAGATGGGGCACGTGCTTTCTGTCTCATGAACATAGGGACATGTAATGATACTTGATATGAACACAATATTCCGAATCAACTCATTAATATGAAACGACTTATAGTAGGCAAGCACATTTACTATAGGATGACGAGACATGTAGGTGCATGTTACGTTGAGCAGGATGCATTGGTGACCCTAACACCTCCCGCTACCCCATATGGGGATTATTCTACTATAATGCAATTCAAGTAGGTGCTGCTAACATGTGGAATCGAATCAAATAGGACCCACATATTAATGACGTCTATATGTGTCCCCTGCTAGAAATGTATTGGCAATGTCATCGCTAGAGAAGGATGTTTGTGGAGAGAGAAATAATGTCCAAAGGTCGAAGACACGAATCGTTGGACATCATCCAACCCCAATGGTACCCCAATGGTGAGATGAGACGACTGCCATTTAAGAATGGGTTTATCGATTACCTGACAAATATCAAAGCCGCTATGTACATGCTCATGCTATTAGAACGGGTTCACCATACCATTTTGGCTAGGATTACCGTCACCCCACACTAAGGCGGTTATCATAGTAAACGTGTGGTTACCGTAAAAACCGTAAAAACCGTGCGGTTACCACGTGGATTACTGTGGTTTAAAAACTAAGAGGTTACTGCACATGATAACCGTGTGATAACCGCGTATAGTTTTGCAAACCATGTTACCATGATGTGGTAACACATAGTCAGTATGAGCGATGCATAGAACATATTACGTCATCCTTTTCTCATGCCATTCGAAGATACATTTGCTAGGGAAGCAGCACCACGATGCTTGCTGGGATGCCGCAAGAGCTTTATATATCGTACAGTGGAAGGTGCAATAACAGAGAGGTTGATGACACAAACAGATACACTGGACATAATTACAGATACTTCATGCTAGCAAGTTAGAACCAAAATCAACTACTTAGGGAGGGCCACTTCGGCTGCTTGTACAGCGCTGTTTCACAGCCACGTTACAGCTTGTTGCTGCACCAAGTGAACTGGGTGTAGGCCGCAGGGTACCGCTGTACACGACAGCCGAACGCGCCCTTACACGATGGCCTGAGTGGCACCTTGTGATTACGCTGACCTTTGATGATTGAGCACAGGCGTTTTTCACTAAGCATGGTATTCTGGGTTTTGGGGGTTTGTATCACTAGCGTCCTGCACATCTGAACCATCCTGCTGCTCAAAATATGCTGTTATGGCTTTCAGCTTCCCATTGAGGAAATTCTTCTCTACCTGCCAGAAAGTGATAGGAAAAGACCACTTAACATCAGAAGAAAAGACCATGGATAAACAATTAAGCTCCACAAGTAAGTGCATCAGAAGAAAAGACCATGGATAAACAATTAAGCTCCACAAGTGCATCAACCCTTCTTTTGTGGCCAAGTCAGCTATACACAAATCACAGGAAATGGATATACCTCAACTGCCCAAGGAGGATCAACTGACAGGCACATGTCTGCCAATTGATTTTGGTCAATGTTACGAGGAAGAAACATCACCACCCTCGAAGCGATTGATGTACCAAGTTTAAAGAGAGAATACCTGAAAAAAATCCAACCAGAGCTTGTCAACATCTGTGAATGGAACGATAAACAGACTACTCTGGAAGAAGGAACTAACCCATCACAAGGCTTAAGCATGGTTTTGATATCATATACATCTACTTTGGCATAGTCTGGTCCACCCCAAGGAGGCGACATAAAAACAGTTTCTCCCTGTGTAAAACAGTTCACCCACAGTAAGCATATTAAACCAACTAATGCAAGAAAACAGCAGGCATGTGAACAAAGGAAGATATTCCTCATCGTCCTGTCAGAGTTTAGCATGTGAACAAAGGATGTTACTGTCAAGCAGTTCCAGATCAAGGCCAAGGATCGTTGGTTACCAGATCTCTAGATCCACATCAGGAATTTGGTGAAATGCCCAGATGACATATAATCAAATGTGCATATGGATTCCACATTTATATGCGTTCTAGAACTAGTGAAGAGCTTGGTGCAAAAACTTTCTGCTAGGTAGCAACCTGTAGGTCATATATATTACAGTAAGAGTTTATGGTGGTGCATAGAGCCAAAATATGGGAAAGGGTTGGGTAGTTAAAATGCAATCTCTGATTTCGTGTCACATCTGAACATATTGCAGTACTACATGTATCCACTTCCTTATTCACGACAAATACAACCTGCATCTATATTCTTGTCGGGCACTACCAGCTTTTGACTAGAAACCAGAGGTATGGAATAGGATACGGAACGAGAGGTGTATGAGTATGACAATGACCAATCCAATTCTACTCCTAGCCAAGTGCCAGTTTCATGGGGATTATACAAAGAAGGATTCTCACAAAACTTGGAATTAATTTGGTTATTGATAAAACAGAAATTTATTTTGTACCTAACATATTTAACACATCCAGGAAATGCCACCCATGCACATGGATGGGCACATGCAAGCATAATCATAGTAATAATGCACTTTCATAGGAAACTAAAGGAAACAACAAATCCACAAACGTAAGATTAAAGATGAAAAGATTTTTAATAGATAAGAGTATTAAGATGTACCTTCAGACGAGGCGCCACATGAATAAAATCACCTCTAACGAAGTCTATATGATCATGTACTCCATAGACAGTTGCATTATGCTGCGCGCAATCAATCTTTTGTGGATCAATATCAATAGCGATAACATGCCTGCACCTGAAAAAATGGTGTTACTAATGTAAAACCATGTAGTTGGAACTGCATCAAGAAACAGAGGATTCCCTATCCAAACATGATTATGAATAGGCAGTGGCACCAAATTCAACAAAAAAAATATTCCCCAAATGGTTATATCATTGTGCCACAGTGTGCACTGTGCTCTATGCAAACATGAATAAATATTTAAGAAAATATTCAGGCCAAACTGTTAACATTCTCATAATGTAAGCCCAGAAATGCAGTCCCATGTAAAGAGTCTCAAGTTAACAAATTATTCACATGTAAAAAGAATGCATGAAAATGTGATAACAGTAACGCACTTGTTGGCAAAATGGATGGCATTTCCGCCAACTCCTGTGAAACAGTCAATCACAATGCCGGCACCAACACGAGATGCATGATGCTTTGCGATGAGCTCTGGTGTCACTGAAAACCATCCTTCTTCATCCATTTTTATACCACTATCAAAAAGGGAGAAAAGTGAATACCGCTGAGCCCAGTACTTGGCAATGTCATTGGAGATGTTCCCTGCCAAGTCTTGACATGAATGATCTGTGGAATAACAGAAATGGTTATTCGGAGATAAATAAACCGAAGATTAGCAGCCATAGCTATGATCAACATTTGCACGACATTCGGTAGAATCATCTTAAAAGGTATCAGGTACGACAACTCCTACAAGGCTGAAGCTGAATATCTTACATGACTTAGATCTCCTTACTCTCTTTTTCTTTTTGGTGCGACCAATCTCCTGATTCATCTCTGAAATTTCACTCATTGAACTATCATTCTGAATATTATCAGTGTGGCGTGCTTCATCGGTGAAAGTTACCATACTGCATAGAGAACGGATATTAACAAGAAATAGATTATGTCAAGAAAGTATTATTTGATATGATCCAACATACCATTGATTTATTCTCTCTCCATCAGGAATATCTGATAAATTGCTCAATTCACTGTAACAAGCTTGCCCCTGCTCATCCAAATGCTTGTCACCACCAGCCTGATCTGATCAGAGATAAAAGGAAAATGTATGATACTAAAGAAAATAGAAGTACGAACAATGTCGACAGGAATAGGAGATCATGCATTCATGCCTATGAGAAAATCCAAGAAAATTAATCGAGCAAGTATAAAAATGCAGAACTATTTTGCAACTACAAGCAGGAACATAATAGTGCAGAACTTGCAACTACAGGCAGGAAATCTCTGGAAATGTTAGTGCCAGAAAAATGCCATGTTAACAATCCAGGTTGTTGCAATTATCAACATAAAAAAATATACTGAAACTTTGAGGGCACACAACATCAGATGACGGATCAAACCGTTAAGGACTCTTACCGTGTTCTTGTGCCGGTGTGCTTTTATTTTGTGAGCCAAATTCGTCCAGGTCTTCAGGTATACATGTGTTAGAATGTGATGCAAAATCCTCCAATCCGTGAGGAGGATACCATGTAGACTCCTGTGTCAAGATGTTATAGAAGTAATACCGACTGTAGAATGGATCCCACAGGACTCTCCAATCACCATATTCGAAGTAAAAGCTGCTGTCAGACTTTTGGGCAGGATTATTATCCACAGGAGATGGCTCTGCTGAACTTAGACAAGTTTCATGATCAACATCCTTATTATCATGGGATGTTGAAGGAGTTTCCCCAGATAGTTGATCTTTTATTGTTGATAATCCTCCTTCCATACAAATCTCAGCAGAGGAGAATCTAGATTCATTACCAACAGAGTTTTGCCCCAGCATCTCCTTGTTCAATTGCAAGACAACTTCTGCAGTTTCATTTTCTCGAACAGGAGAATCTGCTTTTACTGGGTTGTTCATGTTAGCATGAAACTGACAAGTCTCATGTTCATAGTTATCTTCAGCTTTGCTACTTGATAATACTTTAGCAGAGCAGAGATCACCAGACTCTTCCTGTTCATTAGCATAAACAATGTCTTTGTCCATCTTCTCGATATCACCTTGGCAGACTTCATTGTAACCCACAGTGATCCTAGATGAACTGCATGGGTTAGTTTGCTCCACACAAGCCATCAACTGAACAATACTTTCAGTTTCTTTAGTACCCGTGCATGTCCTTGAATCATCGTCGATTAGAGTATTTGCTGCTTCGTAGGAGACTCTCCTTCCATTCTTCTTTACCTTATTGGGTGCATTCTTTTTCTATAATGACGAAGGGTGAGCTACAGATTAATCATCTGGGGAGCAGTCGAGAGTGAAGTAGTGCAGTGAGCACTTACCTCTTTACTTGTGCTGAATGAAACAGGAAGCCCCAAAGAACCCATCAGGTTGGACAATTCTAAATCTTCAACAAACAAATTGCCTATTGATACCATAGAAGCATCGCAAACACAGAAACAATATCATAAGAAATTGCTGCAAACTTACAAAATTAACACTATATTATGAAATAATGATCTTTTATTATTTTTTTATGCTGTGTGTGGGAAGTGCAAGAGTTATAATGCAAGCTGATAGTACAAGCAGAGAGATTACAGAAAACAACAAGCGTGTAAATAAATTAATGGATTGCAAAGGAATACATATTACCTTCATCTGTCTGTTTGGTTGGCTTGTTTTGGACTTTATCTGTTTGACAACAGCCCTGCACAATTGAAGGTTCTCAAATTGATTATAAACGACAAGCTAAAAATCAACATGACACAAATCTCAAAGCAGTTGAAATTTTAAATATTTTGAATTGTTCCACTTAAATAAAAGACTTGAAAATTTGTCAGGAAAAAAAAAGATAAAAGGCTCATATGACAAATACATGTAATATTTAACCAATTGTATCCTGATGGTATTCTATTCTAGCCATGACACAGTTCACTGACTGGTCTTCCCAGAAATTCAAGTGCAAGGCCAGCCATTAATGTTTAGATCAACAATGAACTATTGCTATCAGAAATCAATGCATAAGCTAAGTGGATCACAACTAATCTTCTGTAAATGATTCAAAAAGTTGTCAAGAACAAACAAAACTTTGAGTTCCCCATGTAGATGTGCGTCTTAAAATTCCATTTTCCCTCCCCCAAAAAACTAAAGCAATCATAAGAGATTATCCACCATGCACAAATAATTATCCTTAAATTGGAAAACTTCATGCATCCTATATAAAAGCCATAGGGAATAATGTCATGAGTCAATGAATCATACGCACAAGATATAGATAGTTCCATGTTTCACAAAAAAACATCCAGGTCACACATATATGCATACAATGTTTAACTGATGCAAGCTCTTCAAGGTGAAGCCAAAACCACCAGCAACTCAAATATTACTAGCAGTAAAGACTAAAGATGGAGATAATTAGCAAGGACATAACTAAATTTCACCAATATTGCTCATGAAACAGTGCTATAAGAGTCTAGGAGTTATGTGTCCTACCATAATTCAAAGTGTTGCATGCAGCACCCTATTAGTAAGCAAATAACTGTATAGTACTTCTAGAGCATATGTTTATTGTCTCACTCACCAAGCTGAACCCTTTTGCAATGTTCATATTCATCCCCTATTAAAATTAGGTGAACCTTTATCATGCTTATCCACCCTCTCTACAACCTACAAAGTGTGATATATGCTATTGCTATGCTAAATATTGTTGGGCAAACTTAACATAACAAAACACTCTTTTGGAGCAAACCTCCAATAATAATTTCCCAAAAATGTAAAACAGGGTCCAATATTTACAAATGCAAAGCAAATTTATTGTGTTGACTAGAAGTTCACTGATGAAGTATTCACTCGACGTGTTCCTCCTGCAGCTGAGATTTTCCGCTGGTGAATTTCAAGTATGTTCTAGTCCATCCATCTAATTTACCCACACCTCAAAATGACCAAAGATTAACAAAAACCTCCATATTTGTTCTAACAAACTAATTACTCAGCAATGTTAGTCAAACACCGGACAAGCTCACGAAGCATATAAGCCTCATTTTGACAACGCTCAACGCAAGGCAAACCATCCGAATCCGAAGAAGCACAAGACGGAATATAGGAATCTTACGCCGGAATCGATATCATCGGAGCGCCAGCTCCTGTGGCTCACGTCGGCGCCGGCGGCGTACCAACCATCCCTGCAGCGACCGAATCATCAACAACAACAACAACAACATCAAATTAAGTTGTAGAAAACAGAGGAGATGCCGAAACCCTACCAAACCCGAACAACCAAGCTGGGCTGGAGAGGAGGGGAGCTCCGGCGGGAGAGGGGCTTACCAGATGTGCGCTTCCGTGAGCCTGAAGTGCCGCCCCAGCTTCGTTATCGCCGGCGGCAGGTCCTCCGCGTCCCCCGGCATCGAGCGCCGGAGATTAGAGGGGCGGGAAGAGGCGGCGGCTGCCGACTGGCGAGGCCGGCGAGCCGGAGGAGAGCGGAGGGGGCAGTTGGCGGCTTTGTCGGGTGGGGAAAAGAGTCGGAACTCGGAAAGGAAGGAAGAGTAGGGTTTTAGCGCAAGGGCGGGATGGAAAATAGCCTATCTCTTTTTTCTTTTTTTTTTTTAGTAAACTCCATCACCGCTCGATAAACTTGTACCGCTGTGTTATCTTGGTCCCTAAACTCGCAAATCGACCGTTTATGTCCTCAAACTTGTTCGACTGTGTCATCCCGGTCTTGATATAAAGTTTGTCTTCATTAGAGTTCACATGAAAAAGTTATGAATTATTTTTTGATATAAAGTTTTTAGACCGTCCTGTTTAGGGACCGAGATGACACAACTGAACAAGTTGGAGGATCTAAACGAGTGATTTGCAAGTTTAGGGACCGGGATGACATAGTCGAACAAGTTTGAGGATATGAACGGTCGATTTGTGAGTTTAGGGACCAGGATGACACAACGATACAAGTTTAGGGACCGGTGATGGACTTTACTCCTTTTTTTAAGTGTTGTAAATGTGCATATATTTAGAAAAATGCTACTATAATTCGCTTATTTAGAGCCATGCCATCCAAATACGAGTGAAATGGGTCAGATGCCATGCCGTACGAAGGAGACTCGTTTTTTGTTGGTTGTATTTTTATATGGATGCAAATGCGCTTGGAGATATGGCTACATGAGGTCGTGGACCACAAATCCCCAATCTGAATCGGCAGAAACCCTAGGCGGTGGGTGGTGGCGGTGGAAAGCGGCGGCGATGGACAACAGCTGTAGTCGGTCGAGCCAATGTAGCGAGGAGTGTTCCCGGGCCTCTAGTTGCCTCCCTGAGCTCAAGTGTGCTTGCGGGCAACCGGCCGTTCCGGGCACATCGACGACCACGACGAATCCGGGGTGTCGATGGCTACAATGAGGAGCAGAGGGGAGGTTAATCGTGTTTTGGTGGTATTTTTTCAATTGATTTGAGTTGGCTTTTGTTTGTTTTATCCCCAATCCCCATTTCTTTTGCTTCTTAAAGGTTGGGAGATGTTACTTATGGATCTGGGAGGACCTCCTCAACCGGTATGTTGAGGAGATGGTGGCATATTACCACGCCGGCGAGTATGATAGCCTATGCATCACGTGTGACACGCTACGATGGCAATTGGTAGATGAGAAAGCTCGAAACAACAAGCTCTATGGTGTTCTAGATCAAGAGGAGGTGAAATTGTTCATGTGTAGAGATGAGCTCAATCAGTCTAAGAGAAAGTATAATAGTAGGCTATAAGCCGGCTAAATGCTGAGGTGGAGAAGAGAAGAGAGGAGAGAGAGGAGAAGCGGGCTGTAAACTTACAGCCGGCTTGGACACAAGAACCAAGAAACTCTGTGAGAGAGGCAAGTGGGCCCTATATTAATTGTAAAGAGCTAACTATTATATGGGTAGGCTAAGAGAATGCTACAAAGAACCTTATAGCCAACAGGTTGGCTGTATTACTAGCCTTGCTCTAAGAGAGAACTTACAAAGATGAAGAAAAATTTGGAAGTAGAGAAGTCCCTGCATCAATGGGTTGTGTACATGCTATTGTTAATGTGTGTTGTCTATGTGTCCATGGCTGGAGGGAAGAAGTACCTTGGGTGAAATGTGTTGGCTGTGAATTGTGACTTGTGTTGATGTAAGGAGGGAAGACTTTGCATGTATATGAATCAATGAAATTTGCGTATATGAATCAATGAAATTTGCTGAAGTTGTGACTTGTGTTTATGCCTCATGCATGTATGAATATGACTTTGTAATGTCTTTATGCTAAAATCGAGCAGCAATATGTTTCTAAATTAAAGTAGATAAAACTGAGCAGAAATATGAGAAATATGTTTCTGAATTGAAAGTAGCTAAAACTGAGCAAAATACAATAGAATGGAAATGTGCCATCTAAATTTTCAGCAGCAATGTGTGTATGAATTGAAAATTGCTACAATTTAGCAGAATTCAATAGAATGGAATGCTGAATTGAAATATGTCTAGAATTCAGCAGCAATATGTTTAAAACTGAGCAGAATGCAATAGAATGGACACATGTTTATAACTGAGCAGAATGCAATAGATAAGTAGCCAAATCCAGCCATCAGACATCAACCACATATGCTGTTGTGAATGCTTGCAGAACAAAAGTGCTGTTACATCAGGGAGACATCAACCACATCACAAGTCAACATTATTGTTGGAGACATCAACCACACAAGATCAGACATATATGGAGCAAAAGAGTAATATTTGATTAGCTAAACAACCACATCACAAGTCAGAATTATTGCTGGAGATATCAACCACATCAACCATAGAAGATCAGACATATATGGAGCAAAAGAGTAATATTTGGACAGCTAAACAGCCACATTACAGTTCAGAATGCTTGCATAACCAATGTGCCATTAGACCATTCAGCTCCTAGGGCCATTCGGTAGTATTACACGGAGCAAGTTAATGCTTGCAAAGTAAAAGAACAAGCAACCACATTACAAGTTCTTAGGGCTAAGTTACTCAGTGTTGGCGGTTGTTAAATGCCAAATCTATACCGCCAACATCTACATAACGTCCAGATAATAAAACATCCAACATAGTGATAGGTATTAAATCTCACATATTCCACAAGTGTTGGTGTATGTTTATATGCAGGTGATAAACCCAGAAGTTGGGAGGAAAACCATACTAAAGTGAAGAGAGAGTGTGTATCCATACAAGAGGTGGGCTTTAGACTTCATTGAAACATCAAAGAAACAGCCCAAAATTACAAGAATTGGATAAGGCAGGACGAGGAAGAGATCCAGACTAGGTTTGGAGGCCATCTGGCCTAGCCCAAGTTCGGCTGAACCCTGGTAATCGCCGTTGGATCCAGGTTTTGGTGTGGATGCTCCGAATGCTCTCCTGATGATGGTTGAGGGGCAGTTCAGACAATTCGCATCATTTCAACCGTCATACCTGTCCTATAAATAGACTTCACTTTCTTCACTTCTTCACACACTTCCAAGCTTGAGCTGAATTACAAGAGGCTCTATTGTACTATTTGTAGAATTAGGAAGAGAGTAGAGTAGAAGAAGTCGGAGTAATTCCGGAGCTGTCGGTAATCCTCTCATGTTTCTTTTATTCTGTTTATTACTTTGATATTAATAGAATTATCTTCTTGAGTAATTTAGATTTATCTCGTGAGAATTATTTCTTGGTTAGTTCCTAATCAGTGTACGAGATTATTATTCACCATAATTATCTAAAGTATAGTGATTGCTTTCGTGAGTTATAAACACTAAAGTAGATATTAATTACTTAGATGTGGTGTTTAGGTAATTATTATCCAGTAATTGCTGCGTATCCCCGGTACATTTGAGGTGGGTGTAGAGGTGGTGACAGTCCTCAAGAGCACTTAAGTCCTCCCTGTCCGGGCATGGAGTAGAGTGACATCTGGGAACAGCGGGTTGCCAGTGCCTGAAGTATTGCGCTAGGATTAAAATTAAGCTTTCCCTAGACACTGTTTCTCACCAGTAAATCATCTCTATCCTAGCCTACCTTTACTTGGTGTCCTTGGATGAGCCGGAAGAAGAAATAATCACACTCGTTCCCTTGGATTCGATACCCTTGGAATACTCCGGAGGGGAAGTGCTACATCGGTGTATCTGTGCACTTGCGGATTCTATCTGTAATCGTAAGAAATACCAACACTAAGCAGTACTTAGGGCTAACTGGGCCATTATATTACAAAATGAGTAGTCTTGGCCATTATATTATAAACGGCGATGAGCAGTCTTCTGTGCATATACATCTTGTTGGTTGGTTGAGATAGACCAAGCAAATCTGACAACCTTGTAGCTACTCTTGCTGGTGGAGCACTGCAAGAAACAAGATTCCTCCTCTTCTGTGGTGTTCTCTTCTTTTTTGGAGTCCTCTTCTTCTTCTTCTTGTTTGGTGCAGATGAGCTAGCTGCAGCAGCATCCACATTTACTGGTCTCCTCCTGCAAATGTAAATAATTGAGGTTAGATCACTTAATAAAACATGGTGAAGAAACTGCAGAGTCGATACATACCTCTTTCTGGGTGTTGATTGGCTGGCCATGTCATCCTCATCAAGTGGTTTAATTAGCTAGCTTGCAAGTTTTCTCAAAGTGCCGAAAACACTTGCATCTCTTGCATCTCACCTTCTTTCTCCCAGGCTCAAGGCAACCCTTGATCCTCTAGACTCTAGGCCTGCCAGCTCCTCTTCTGAGACTTGGAGGATGCACCTTGAAACCAAGATCAACTAAAGGCCATTGTATCCTATCAGTCATTGTTGGGATCCTCCCTGCATATGCTGCTCTAAAGGATTGTGCAGAGTAAAAATGGTTGACAAAATCCTAAATCTTGCCCCTATTGGTGCAAATCCAAGCCAAGGCATGCTTGCATGGCTTTCTTGTGACCTGCCATACTCTACAAGAGCAGTACTAGCTATCCAAGTCCACAATATGTCTCTTAGTGCTGTTATCACTCTCAACCAGTGTAACTTCAGCAAATACAACATCACTTCTAGGCACCTTGATAACCTTCAGATTACCAGTTGCATTGTTTAACTCCTTCATCATATTTGGTAGGATACCATCTTCCATCTTTTTGCCACAATCTCTCCTAAGTGCAAATTTCTCCATTATCATCTCTCTAATTCCATCAACCATCTCATGTACCAGCAATCCTTTCAGGCCCTTGGTCTTGATCTGGTTGTTGAAACTCTCTGATGCATTGTTGGTCACATAATCACACTTGCTAACCTTTGAGAAGCCACATATGTACCAGATCCTAGTGTGGTGCTTCTCTAGGTACTCCATTGCATAAGGTCTTGCCTCCCATATGTGCTTCAAGTGCCCTTGAAACCCATCCTCAGTGTAGCATCTAGCAGTTGGGTACAAATGGTCATTGAAGACTAGCCCTTGGTATTTCTTCATGAAATTAGCATAGAGATGCCTCATGCATTCCCTATGCTCAACCTTTTCAAAAGCAGCATCACATGCTTTCTTCAACCCCTTGCAAGCATCTGTTGAAATAACTAGACCTTCTGGGTTTCCTATGTTTTTATTGAGTTGTCGCATAAACCAGAGCCAGTTGTTATTTGTCTCTGAGTCAAATATAGCATATGCTACATAGTACAGCCAGTTGCAGAAGCTAACGGACCAATATATTTACCAGTTAATCTAGTTGCATCTACACCTAAATATGGTCTACAGCCAGCCAACAAACCATCTATGCAAGGCTTCAATGCAACAAAAATCCTCTTAAAACACATTTTCTTGCCTACTTTCTGCACATCTATCTCAACAATTGTACCTAGGGAATTCTTCTGTACTTCAGCCTTCTAGTTGAAAAGAAGTTGGAAACTTTCTTCATATTTACCATGAATTTGCTATTTGCTTTCTTCATCCCTGCCCATGCCTTGGAATATTTTAGCTTGATCTCATACTGATCTTAAAGCTTATTCCTGGCATCTGTTGGTCCCTTCATAGGATTCTTCTTAATCCAGTCAGTTAGTCTGTCAGCACACCACCCTTGAGTATCCATCTTCCCTTCATACAACTTTGTTGACTAGCAATTGTGCTCGAATGGAAGAAGCTTAATCTACAAAGCAATTGAGGCAACACATAAGTAAACATATATATTACAACCAAAAGAATCTGAATTTGTGAAGAAATGAGGAATTTTTTGAAGAAATGACCTTTGCAGTCTTCTTATCCTCAATCAAGGATGCATGAATGCACCAAGGACAACCTTCAGCTGCACATTTTGCAATAAATCTTGTTGCATCTGTCTTCAAACCCTTAGCAAATTCAAACCCTTTCTTAATGGCAAAATGCCTTATAGCTTTCCTCAGAGATACCATGTCAGGGAATAATGCATCTTTCACAATATTTGGATTCTTAGGATCATGAATAATGTTATAAATCTGAGGATCAGCATCACTAATTTCAGCTTCAGGAGCAGTTGCCCCACTCTAACTAGTGGCAGCAGCTGATGTCTCAGGGATTTCAGTACTCTGGGATGCTGGCTGTTGAGTTGGAAGAACATATAGGTACTCCTCATCCAACCCAACAAACTTCTCCTCATTGTTAAATAAATCTAGCTCTCTAACATCTGCTTCAGCTGTTGCAGATTGGTCAGCACCTCCAACAGCGGGAGCAGGTCTATCACCACCAACATTGACACCACAAGCATTGACATCACCACCACCAACACCACCACCCTTGCCACCACTACCAACACAACCAACATCCACACCAGCCACACCACCAACATCCACACCATGGTTCTCAGGTGGCACAACACATATAGGTTCTAGGGCATTTAAAGCAAATGGAATAGACTTGGCAGGATCAAGGATGGCTATAATCAATTGAAAATGGCTCTCTTGTTCATACATTTCAAACAATCCAGGAATATGATAATTCTCCAACAGTCTCACATCCTCACCCAATGACTTATGAAAGAACCATATGGTTAGAGACTAGTTCTTGCCCCATGAAAACTCAACACTTAGGCTATTGAACACAAACTCCACAGAAAAGCTCTCTGCATCCACAAGCCATTGCCTAGTTGACCCTTTAGTGCAAGTTTTCCTACCAGCCTCATCTATGGTAGCATATGCTTCGACCCTAACGTCTACCAAATACCATTGCTTACCAAACAAATCACAACACAATGAATAAAAGTGCAAACTAAACAAATATTTCACACAGTAAACATGCTTTACCACTTAACATTAAATCACAAAACAATGCACATGATTTGTCGGAGCCCAAAACTAATAACTTGGATCCGACTAGAATTAATGTATCAATCCCTGGATCAGTAAATATTGATACATACAATATAACTGGTTCTTCATTGCATATGTTAAAGTTTTACAATACTAAGGGTTTTACACTAATAGGTACTCACCTAACTAATTAATACACAGCGGAAGTTTCTATACATTCTGACTAGTGAGGTATAACCTTTAGGGATTCTCTAAGTTATCGGGGTCTTCGTAGTAATAGTCATAAGGGTCCTCCTCTTGACCCAGGGCGAAGGTCTTCAATAAATTCTACGCAAAATTCGATGATCTCCTCTGTTCCATAACCCTTGGCGATGCTTGCCTCTGGACGAGCACGGTTACGAACATACTTCTTCAGAACGCCCATGTACCTCTCGAAAGGAAACATGTTGTGTAGGTACACAGGCCCGAGAATACTGATCTCTTTGACAAGGTGACAAAGCAGAAGCGTCATTATATTGAAAAATGAAGGTGGAAATTGTCGGGTCTCGAAACTAATGATTCGGAAACCGACATATTTATCTGTATCAAGCCCTGGATTAGTAAATTGATACAGGTTCAACAATCTGGATCTTCATTGCATACGTTTGAATAAGGCTCCAAAGGAGATATTATTACAAAATATATGGGTATTTACAAGGTTGTGGCTAACTAATACAGCAGAAGCTATAGAATAACTTAACTCTAATGTTTGGCTATAGACTTAAACCATCTATCTAATTTAGACTTGAGAATTAGGTTGAAATGAAACTAACTTATATGATTGAACTCCCAGCTTCAATAAGAACTCCAAATTGACTCTGAAAAAGGGGGTTGAAGCAAGGGTGAGTACAACGTACTCAACAAGCTATTATATTAATCAACAATGAATACATGAATAGTAATATTTGTGTAGAGCTAGGTTTACTTGCAGAAAGCAAGGAATATAGAGGAAGAAGGCCTGCTATGTTTTAAATGCAACAATATTTAATAAAGTTTGGGATTAAGTTTCTAACCAAATACCATATGAGTCCCAATGCTCAAATCCGTGAGCACGGCTATTCGAATAGATTCATTTATACTTTACTGCAGTAAATGTACGCTTTACCCGCAATCCATGACGTGCCAAACACATTAGCCTTGTCATGGCAAAGCTTTTAGGTTACTAACATCAGTGGTACCTGTTCCATGAACTCTAGTCCCCATGCGCTCTAAACGTAACGTTATCAGCAACGAGAGGAGTTCTGGCGTTCCCGAGGTCTTTAGAGAGAACTAATTGTATGACACCATGTTATCGCAATCAGGGTTCACAAACAAGTCGACATCAATAAATCTCATATATTTACCTGCGCGTCGGTAAATATCACAATCGCCCTGCTCGGCGTAAATTTGCCTCCTGCGCAAGGACTTAAAATAGAACCACTGTACAGAGGTACCACCTTTGCTAGATAACTTAATCAACTAGGTCTATGCCCATACGAGAATTGCGGTCGTACTCGTATGTTCTTCACATGTACTTGGTAGTCTTATGTTGGTTGGAACAGTACTAGCCACCCAGAAATCAACCATTTCTATCGTACTGTCCCAATCTAAGTTCATTAAAACTTATGCATAATCTAACTAGGCAGGGCTAAGCAAAGCTACCATATATCTGGTTTGCTATGTTCAGGTTATGCATTCAAAATCATGTATGTCTAATGCATGGAACAATAGAGATATAGAATATAGGATTAATTATGCTCAAAGGGGAGGAATAATAACTTGCCTTGCTCCAACGCAAATAAATCCGAGATAGACAACCTGATTATCCGATCCTCGAAATACCACAGGTTGTCATCCAAAATACAATAGACTCTACTTGAAGAAGAGAAAGAACCAAATTCAATAAAAGCCATGAAATGTCAAAAGAACGATAAACGGCTAAAAGGGCTAGGGTTTAGGGTATAAATATCTCCTTTATAAGGTATATAGGTTATTGGGCTTATATTAGTTTGTATGATTTCTAAAGGGTTGGAGGCTAGGGTGGAGGGAGGATCAAGCAACTAATGTTGCTTATATTTTATGTGAAAGCTTTGATTGGTTGGAAGGATGGGAAGTAGCTAGTTTGGATAGTTGTCTTGGTTAGGTGGGTATGTGGCTAGCTAGGATTTGGTGGCGGTAGGTTTAGGTAGTATTATATCTAGGGCTTGGTTATATGGGTGTTAATTGTGGTGTAAGACAATATATCTCGGCTAGGTTCTATATTTTATGTATAGGTTCTGGTGGGTGAAGCGTAGGTGGCTGAGAGTATGGTGGATAGGCGATACTGGTAGGTGTGGGACTTAGATGACGGTTGGAATTTAACTAACAAGGTGTCAGCTAGAGTTTGGTTGTATGCTAGTCGATGCTAGAGCATAACGACTAGATTTGGTGTCTTCTGTAGCCGGTGTCAGCAGACAGCATATTGGCTAGAGGGAATAGAAGGTAGGTGCAGGTTTAGTAGGGCGGAAGTGTTACTCCGACAACCGTGAGTGGCGGCGGAGAGGCTAGGATCACACAGAGCCCGAGAGCTAACTGTGCGGCGTGCTGTGGAGGTCGATGGAATAGTGAAGCTCCGACCGCTATACGCATCGAGGCGTGGGGTGCCAGGAGCAGCACTTCGACCTTGGGTTTGGTTTATGCCGGGCTTTACAACCAACGGTTCGACGTCGGGGCCAATAGACCGCGCGAACGTCCCCATGGAAGGCGTAAAGTTCCAACAGGCGGCTTTTTAGTGGCTAAAGGGTAATTGGGATAAAAGAAAATATTTGAAAAGTCAAATATAAATTCAAACGGTATTTGAATAAATTCAAATAAAATCTTAACATAGCAAATTTGATATTAAAATGTAGATTTTGAATTTAAATGAATTTAGGTCCAAGTTTGACTGGAATCGGATCTACGGTTTAGGAGATATGGGCTTCTAAAGATTGGATTTGAATTAAATAGAGAAATTGTAAAAAGTCACTGTTGATGGGCCCACCTGTCAATACCTTTTTCCTTTTCTTTTTCTTTTTCTTTCTCTTCTTCTTCCTCCCGTCGTTCTCTTCCTTTCTTCTGCTTCTTCTTTCCCGAGCCAATACAGCGAGAGAGGGAGATGGGGCGACGGCTTTCCGGCGGTCGAAAGGCGGCGACGCCAGTGACGGGTGATGTTCCCGATCACCGCACAGCAGGGGAGGGTGGTGGCTGGCCGAGATAGTGAGGGAGAAGGTCGGAACGGCGGATGAAAAAGCTCGGTTTGATCGGTTATGGTGGCGACGGTGGTGGCTTAAATCGGAGGGGAAAAGGAAGAGGTAAGTAGGGGAATGGATTTGCCTCGTCGAGGCGAAGGTATTGGCGCGAGGGCTTGGTCGGCAATGCTCCGACAAGGGAGATCGGCCGACGGCCGGCATTTGGAAGAGAGAGAGAGAGAGCTCGAGAATCTCGACTTGGTGTGGGGAAAAGAGAAGGGCTCGCAGGCTATATATAGGCGGCGAGGGGCGGTGGTCGATGGCGGTTCAGGAGGAGGAGGAAGATGAGGGGGACACGGCGACGGCTGCTTAGGGGAGAAGAAAACGGCGTTGGCCTCGTCTTCCGATTGGTCGGCAACGGCGGCGCGTGCACGTGGCGGCTGCGGAGGATTTGGGCGGCGGGGAAGGAGGAGCACGGCACGGCGTCGGCTTGGTGTGGTCGGCAAGGCGGCGGCGCTGACTGTGGGCGGCGACGCCATGGCTGTGGGCGACGGCGGCGGCGCCTTGCGCGCCCACAGAGAAGAGGAAGAAGGCGGCTCGGCTGGGACA
>CM020180.1:20684408-20771041 GCA_009805545.1 Oryza longistaminata | reverse complement strand
TCGCACTCGGCGGTGGCTTGGACAGGAGCGCACGGCGTCGAGCAGCGATTCCTTGCGGCGGTCGTCGTCCCGGCTTTGTCGTCGTCGCGATTGGTGCAGTGGCGGTGGTCTTAGGGCGTCGAACGGCTAGCGGCATGCCAAGGCGGTCGGGCACGCGCGATCGATCCCGAGACCGACGCGCGGGAAAGTCGGATGCCCGGGCGGCGCGCGTGAAGGGGAGGAAGAGGCAAAGAAAGCCACGGTTTTTGAGTGGGATGTGGTCCCCTAGGACCAAATCTAGACTTTGCACAAGATTGGGTAGGAGTTGGGCTGCTCTAGTTGGGCTAGACATTTCATCGAGCATCTTGTGTGCAATGAAAAGTGAATTTCAGAATTTTGAATATTTCCTAGAAAAGATTTGAATTTAAACTATGATTTTGGAAGGCTTTCACTAAGGTTTGAAGTATAGCAAATCTCCACTAATATTAGGGTGAACTAAGGAAATAGTCTATGATTTGAAATTTGAGAGAATTTGCTCAAATTCACTAGGGTTTGGGTAAATTAGTAGGGCTCTAATACTTGAACCAATTTAAGAATAGATTTTTAAACCAAACAAATTTAATCAAAAGCCAGCATGATGCAGTCAAATTTTAGTTTAAAATTTGAGGATGCTACATGATTTCCCACTGAACATTAAATCACAAAATAAAGAACATGCTTTCCCACTGAACATTAGATCAAAAGAATAAATTTAGGTTCATTAAATCACAAGAATAAATTTATGTTAGAGATACTCACGTCCTAGAGCATATGGGCGGAATGGATTCGCCCAACTCCATCTCCTCGCCAACTCGGGAAGAGGTATTTATGTTGGTCGTCGCCATCACATTGCCATCGATATCGCGCTCGTTGTCGCGGCGGCCGTCGCCGCAGATTCCACTGTCGTCCAAATCTACAGCTCACGTGGGGCAGCTCGAGTGGGGAATGGATATGCGTTGTCTCCTGCCCCACTGTCATTGTTGCTCTCTCCGCTGCACTTGCCGACGCCGACAACGCTCACCGAATCGGGAGAACTAGGGTTTCGAGTGGGGATTAGAAATGGGGAATGGGCGAGCACGACCTGGGTCGACCGTGTTGTACTTTACATCGAGGGTATTTGCGTCCATATGAAAATACATGTGCAAGAAAACTTGTACAACGCTGCCAAACGTGTATATAATGGCACATATACAATATTACCACAGCACCAATGGCATGGCTCCAAATGGATGAATTGTAATGGCATTTTTCTAAATATGCACATTTGCGGTGGTATGATCTAATTAACCTAGGCTATAGAACGGTATACCGTTCCAACGGAATACTGACATCAGCATGATGCCTCGTAGATACCATCCTCCAGATAGCATATCTGGTACCTAAGATCATACGGTCATACCAACATCAGCATGATGTTGTAGGTATCAGATCTAGTACCTTCGGTATCGGATCTGGAACCTTTTCAGTACCTAGGTATTATCCTGACGTTATTATGGTACCTCTGGTACTAAATAGGTGTTATGCTGGCGTCAACTATTACATTGGAATGGTATACTTATGTTTTTTTTTTTATAATTAATGGGGTTTCTTTTCTTCTAACATTCCGTCCCAAAATATAGGTTCGCTAGAAGAGGATTTTAGTTGATGTGAAATTAAAGTTAAAGTTGTTTAATTTTCCTCTGTTCACATGCATTTTATCTTTGTAGTTACTACCAAGATACCTGTGTGTTCCAACGGTAAATCCAAAGTATTATCGATATATATATATATATAGCCTAAAAATACCTATTAATGATGCAGATCTAAACTGTACTTACAGTATTAGTGATGCACAGGATTTGAACAATCTTGATGTTGTTGCATTATTTCCTCCTAATGTTGTCTTTGGTATCAGTTGATGGAAACTAATCCCTCCCGCACGAAAAGTGGAGCGATCTATTAGCACGTGATTAATTAAGTATTAGCTATTTTATTTTTAAAAATAGATTAATATGATTTTTTAAGCAACTTTTATATAGAAACTTTTTATAAAAAATACACCGTTTAACAGTTTGAAAAGCGTGCGCGTGAAAAACGAGAGGGGTGAGTTGGGATCCCTGGATACGAAGACAGCCAATCCTTATCGGCTCATCATCTGATACTCCAGTGGTTTCTCAGTGAACAAGCTACAGCCGCCTACAGGTAGATGCAAAAAGGATGAGCAGTTTATAGCACACGGTACTTGCTTCAAAATGAGCCATTAAAATTTTTCGCTGTGTGCAGCCATGGAAGTTCAGTCATCTCCTGCAGCAATTGATCTGAATATACATATGTGCTAGTATGTCACCTGATTTTTTTTTAAAAAAAATTAAACTGCATAAACCAGCAGATTGAGAAACATATACTTCTATTAGCTATATTTGTTTAATAGAAACTGTAATTAGGCCTTAAGCCTCTCACTGAATGCATCGAGTGAACAGGGGGAAATAATAAAAAGAAAGCCGGTCCGCTCCGCTCATCGATCCCTTCGCTCTATTGATCCTCAATCTTTGTCCGCCACCAGCCACGTCCACCTATGCTCCCTCCTCTTTGATCCCCTCCCTTCCCTCCCCATTCCATCCTTATCCCATCACTACATGTCCAGTGTGGCGATGAATTTGTGAGAGGGCTAGGGAGCAGTTGGATCGAGTAGCCGGGGCAAGAGGTCTAGACAGATCGAGACATAGCGGCAAGAGCAGCTTCAGAGAGCAAGGACGGAGCAGCAGCGGGCGGCACAACGGTTCAGTGGATATTGCGGGCGGCACAAGTATGCCCCCTTCCTCGATCTCCACCTTCACTCCTTAACCCTAGTCCCCGTTGCAACCAAAAGTGAGTAGAGGAAGGGGGATTGGGGCTGACCAGGACGATGAAGGAGGAAGGCATGATCCAAATGGACCCAGGAGATCGGTTGCGGAGGCCGGCGGTTGAGGGATGACGACATGATGTGAGGAGAGAGGAACACCAAATTTAGCGTCTCTCTCCCAGATGAAGGATGTACTAAATTTAGAGGCTAGAATGGAGTATCCGTTAGATCGTGTGTTTCTTCTTTCAACCGCTATTTTATCAATGGAGGTCCAGATAGAATAGCATATGAGCTTATCTGCTTGGGAACGCGAAGGATGTACTAAATTTAGAGGCTGGAATTGAGTATCCGCTGGATCGTGTTTTTCTTCTCCCAACCGCTATTTGCATCGAGGTTCGGATAGGATAGCACTCTCACGTGCCCCCCCTGTACGCGCGCATACATGCACGGCAAGGTTTAATCCGGACCGCGAGAGAGCCGCTCCAAAGAAAACAAAAGAAAAGAAAATCCACCCCCACACCGTACCGTACGTACAGTCGTCCCATCCCCGGAACCCACGCAGCTTCGCCAACACAAGAGATGGTAAGCTAGCTAGGTATAGTACGTTTCAAGGAGGAGAAAGGCCGGACGCGAGAGAAATGGTTTGGTTTGAAGAGAATTTAAATTTGGAGAAAGCTAACAAAGGAGATATTTTTCCCAAATTTATTTGAGTGCAATAACTTGGAGATAGAATATATTGGAATTTATTTGATGCACTTAAATGAGAGGGAGGGGAAATAAATGAAGATAAATAGGATTTTTATCCCCCAACATGTATGGCATGGGTTTCAAGGAATTGTTTGAGGCTAAAAGAAAATTTAAATGACAAGGATATAATCTATTTTCTTAGCACAAGAGCAATTATTCACAATGTTTGTAATAATATTATTCTTGTGCCAAGAAGGAAGTCAAGCCACAGGAATTAAATCGGCGGCTAGACCAAAAGGAGGAATTTGGATATTTGGATCAAGAATCAAAGGATATGTTTAAGATCAAAGGATGGGCTAACAATTAATTCCAATAAAATTGGAATTACTTTGGTTTAGATTCAAGGGCATTATTGGGAAGGTTTCTTGGACCACAATTCATAAAGGGGTTTTTAAATAAATTTAAATAAAGGAAATCATGGTAAAAAGGAAGTATCAAATCACGAGATAACTGAAGATAGGTTTTAAATAAAAGTCATAAAAGAATTTAAATAAACGAAGAAGTTTTATGCAAGTTAGTTTTAGGAGGTCTCTCTCTAATTATATTTTCCTAGGTTTAAGATGTTAATAAGAACATAAGAACCGGCATAATGCATAATTAGAAAATTATAAATTTTCAGGATGTTACAGAAATATCAACTCAAAACTGACGAGACATTGCACCACATCATTCTGAAGGGCTTCTAATCTATCCGGATCGATGACCTTCTGCGAAATTGCGTTAGTCCCGGTTGGTCTCAAATATGCCCGTTACCCTTTTTAACCGGGGCTAAAGATGATCTTTAGCCCCGGTTTTTATTGTATCCGGGACTATTGTGGAATTCGGCCGACCGACGAAAGATGGTTTCTCCACCAGTGTCACACTAAGATTTCGGGCCGAGTTGACACTGTTTCTGAGTCAGTGATGAAAGCGGATTGATTGATAAGATCGCTCATCAGACGTGTGGGCGTGCGGCCGAAAATTATATTTGCGTACCAAATTTGAGAGTCGTGCATGGCTGCGAGACAAAATGGCACAATTTAAAATCATATGCATTTGTGATGAGTGATGATTTTATAATTTGATGATTCCGCCACGTTTCTATCAGTGAGCGTACGAACGGAACGGACGCAGCTGCATGTGGTAGTTGAAGGCGATGGTTACCTCTGGACATACATAGTCTTAACAAGAAAATCATAAACCGAGTGAGAGTCCGTAAGTAGCTAGAAAACCAAATTAAGTTGGAGAGAGATGTTCTAATACTGAGAAATAGATATATAACACAAAAAGGATAACTTAATTTATACACATGTACATATACAGGTACAGGGTGAGCTTGGATAACATTGCTAGCTAGGGTGCTAGGCTGAATATCTACAATTAAGGAAGTGCAGCCAAATAGAGCATTAATCAGGAGAACCACATCTGCATGTGGTAGATTTGAAGGTGTATAGCTTAATCTCATGAGGAGATATGTGTGATCATCTACAATGTCTCCACTGACGAGTGAACACGTATTTCAATATAAAATCTTTCTCAGTCAAACTACTACTAAATACTCCCTCTGTCCAAATATATAAGGGACATTGTCATAATTCTTTATCCAAATATATAAGGGATTTTGGATCCCTAGACAATATTTTATCTTTCATCCATCAACTCATGTGCTAGTTTAAACCCATCTAACAACTTAGGCTATGTTTGAGGAGAAGGAGATAGAGAAGATTGGAAAGACACGCAAAACGAGGTGAGCCATTAGCGCATGATTAATTGAGTATTAACTATTTTAAATTTCAAAAATAGATTAATATGACTTTTTAAAGCAACTTTCATATAGAAAATTTTTAAAAAAAACACACCGTTTAGTAGTTTGAAAAGCGTGCGCGCGGAAAACGATGGACAATCTCCCCTATCTCCCCTGAAAGAACGCAGCCTTACTTCCTCCATCCAAAAAAAGACAAACCCTAGATTTCCGTGTCCAACGTTTGACTGTCCGTCTTATATGAAATTTTTTTATAATTAGTATTTTCATTGTTGTTAGATGATAAAACATGATTAATACTTTATGCGTGACTTGTCTTTTTAGCATCTGCTGGCTGCCGCCGCCGCCGGCGGCGGCGGCAACAAAAACAATGTCACCGTGGTGACTCCCCCGCCGGACGAGCCGCCCATGCTGCTGCCGCCGCCGCAGATGCCGGCTGCCTCGGGGGTCTCCGCCGGCGGCGTGATGCCGATCGCCAGGAAGGCGTCGCTGCAGCGATTCCTCCAAAAGAGGAAGCAAAAGTGAGGGCCTTCTGAGTTCTCACACGCATAAATATACTACTAATACGATCATGAATGCATGTAACATCAATTTCTTTTAGTTAATCGAGTTTATAGAAAAAAACAAAAATATTTCAACACAAAATAAACATATTGTTTTGATATACTCAATAGTACGTTTAATTAAACTAATTTAGTAGTACTGTAGATGTTATTATTATTTTCTATAAAATTGATGAAACCGAAATAAGTTTAACTATGAAAAAGATTTTACTAGCTTAATCAAACAAAAGATATAGAAAATTTTCATGCATGAAGAGAAGCTTAATAATTTTTCGATGATATATGACATGATTCAGATATATTAGTTGACACAGGATCAAAGAAAGATAGAGAGAGATATCCATGCAAGCTAGGATGCTGATGTCGATGGAGGAGGACGGCGACGGCCCTCAAATCAACCGGTCGCAGGTGAAAGATTGACATCTATATGCATATATAAAATACGAGATGATTAAAGGGTACGTAGTTCCTGTTTGCGAATTATGTAATTTCTTCCAAATAATTCTTCTTCTTCTGCTGCTGCTGCTACTAATAATTACAAAGATGCCACCTAATTAAGCTAGTGTTCTAGCTTGAATAAGCACACATCATATGTGTTTATTATTATATTATTATTGTTGTTGTTTTCTTTTATCAAGGCTTATCTGTTTATTTGATGTGGTGTTCATTTAATTGTTTTCGAAAGCTCTATCCACATTGCGTATTGTTACGTACTCCTAAACGCACCAATAAAGATTTTTGTTTTTTTATGTAAATGATACTGTATATAGATAGATATCACCATGATGCATTATTTTAACTTTATAGATAAGTAATATACTGGCATTTTTCTTAAAAATAATCTACAAACCACTTATTATAAAGTACATGATAAATCTTCACCTAAAGTTGGTAAAGACTTTTCAGGACAGCTGTCTCCAAACTTTGGCGCATACTCTAAATTAATATACTAGGACTAAAACCGTAGCTAACATATTGCTTTAAAATAGCCACATATATATAAGATTTAGTTGAAGTTTCATAAGAACCATATTATTCCTAGTAATGTATAAAGTCCAACAAAAAACAGATGGCCAGTCTAAAACATGCTCTTTTTTTTATCTTGAGTCAATGGCAATAAATGTCATAAATTATTTGGTGGTTTCAGTTGGAAAGAAACATGAACAATTCTCGATATAGATTTAGCAAAGTGAAAAATAAAAAAAAATGTTGGATAGATTCATCATGTAAACAAAAGCAATATTTGTTTACTGCTATTTCAATTACCTCGTGCCAAATTATCCTTCTTTAACATCACAACCTTTAATAAATATCACCTAAAGATCTTTATTTTATTTTATTTTAAGAGGCATCTTCAGGTTTTTCTCTCTATATAAGCATTATTTATCAAGGCTAAATACATATAACAAAACAAGAATGGTTTACCTAGATTCCGTCTAAATATATCTTTATCATTATTTAGAGTAATATGTACAATCTTTGCAACCAGGTTATTATGCCAAAGAACGAGATTCTGACCCATTAGTAACGTCCGGATCCATTTAGTGGCACAAACTCAAAATAGGTGTAACTGGTGTAATTTTTTTTACAAACAATATTATATGTTTTTTAAATGAACAATACGATAGTGCAAGGTTTCATATTGATATAGCAGGAAAAATACCCTAAGAGGCTATAATCTAGAAACAAACAAAAGCCAAGCCAAGCCAAGCGCCTACGACACAAACACCCGCTACTGGGAGCAAACAGGAGCACCGACACCGAGCACACTCCTCTCTATCCACATCTAACGGTTGAAGGGGGGAGAGGGTGAGAGAGAAGAATGAATCCGCTCTCTCCCACTAGGACCGCCAACGTTGGCAACTTGAGGCAACTTATATGCTGCCATAAGAGGACAAAGTCTAGACAGGAGTTTGGCTGGAAAGACCTCCAAACGACGCATTCAAGAAGGTTACGATGCTGATGGTGCCGCCATCCGCCACCCTGGAAACCAGGGTGTGGTTTTTACCTAAGGATTCCACCATGGACGGGAGAGACGCCACGACAATGCCCCCAGCGGGGTTACGGTGGTGTTCCAGAGCATCCCCACTGTCGGCCTTGAAAGGACTTGGCTTCCTCCCGAAATCTCCCAACCCTCGCATGTCAAAGCGTCACGGTAAAAACTAGCGGCCCCACCCTCCGAACACCTTCGGCGCGCGGCAACCGACCAACACCCCATCGTCACCCGGCAAGCAAGCAAGAGGTCACTTTGAAGGGCCGCCTCCACGCTTCCTTCCACAAACCCCACTAACATAGCCGCCTCTCCACTGCCTCGGGAGACCCAGCCTCACCGGCAAGCAAGCACAAGAGGAAGGAGACAAATGTCGATGGACACTCGGTCGTCGTCGAAGCCATTCCCTCCCAATTGCAGCGCAACCAACAACGTCATCCTCCCTTCGACGAGAGGAGAGGAGCAGCCACCACCATTGCGGCAGTTGCCACAGTTGCTCCCACCGATCCCTCACCTTGATGGTGGTGGCCACGCCGTCTATGAACACCATTGCCATCAGTCACCACTCCACCATGCGCTAGGCCACGAGGATGCTGGGTATGGCCTCGCTAGCACCAGATCCGGTGATGCTGGTGTCTGTCGTTGCAGCAGCCACCGTCATCATCGCCGTCGTTGCCATTATTGTCGAACTCCCGCTGAGCGGATCTGAGTAGGTTCGGCCTGAATGACCTCAGCCACTGAATATGTGGTCCAACCTCGAAGAACGTGCCGCGCCAGCCTCCCTCCACCGCTGGCCACATCCCTCACCCCGCCGCACCTCACGGCCACCAACTCGCTACTGTTGTCCTGATCTGCTGATGGAAGCAACCACGAGGGACCAGATGCGACCAAGCCGATGCCGGATCTAGACACCAGTGTCCCTGCCTGCTGCTAGTCCTAAAGCACCGCCCTTGTCGGCGCCCTGGCCGCCGTGACTATGAGCAAGGGGGAGAGCCCTACCGCCGCCATCCTTGCAACCGACTGGCTTTGCCGATGGCGAGGATGGCGATGGGGAGGGAGGAGGCGGCATGGCTGCTTATATTTCGACTTGTATGGATATTGTGACTTGTAACCTATATTTTGCTTTTGTCTATGGATGTGTTTAGGCTTATGTGTGTGGATGGATGTAGTTATGAATCTTGTGATGCACTAGTCCAGGATGGCAGGCACTAGGCCCACGTTGCTTCATTCAAACCCAGGCCATTACTATTCCAATTCGCTTGCACCAAAACAGCTACAGGCACGCTCCACTGACGAGAGCCACTTTGAGCGGCTAAAATAATATCCCGAGACATCTATATATACCTAATCTATATCTATATATCTCTTCTCTACTATTATAAAAATTGAATATGTTTTTATCGAGATTTTGGTAGGTCACCCGCGTTTGAGTCGGTTTCTAAGTTGATTAACCATATCTCCTCTCTATTCTCTTCTCTGTCTACTATTATAAAAGTTAAAAATATTTTTGTCTTGGTATGTCATCCGAATTCGTGAGCAAATCGTAGGAAGTTTGACTCCCGCGTGACGGCCATTGAGGCAACACAATATCCACGTGACCGCATCCGCCTCCGCTCTATCTGTTTCCATGTTTCCATGTGTACATGGTCCGGATCCCAAGCCCACGAGCATATATTATTGTTGCACAAGTCCTTCACGTTGACAGATAAAGCAAACATGCACCGATGCATGCATAAATCAATGTACAAATTGCACTGATATATGGTTCTGGCAAGAAGCACTGCCTGATCTGTATGCACGAGAAGGCAACCACTGAAAGGAGGAAGAACCGTGCATCATTCAAATTTCGTTGTCGCTGCTCATCAAAATAGAGATAAATTCAATGAAATGACTGATGAAAACACGTTCCTGAGATTCGTGCAACTACAAAGCAACATTACATGCAACTCAAATCGTTCATGCAGGTGTTTCCGATTCGGCGTTCGTTTGTCGACCACGTGTTCCCATCCGTGAAGGTCTCATGACTAAAACCAGATAATACGGTGATGTTAGACCTACCATATAGCCAGATCAGTGCAGAATTCACCTTGATTTTCATGGGTCTTTATTTTCTTCAACATCACCATAAAGAAGATGGTGAAATTTGTATTTTAATTAACTGCATAATGTAAATCTTTCTCATATTTTCTTCCCGTTGCAACGCATAGGTATTTTTTCTAGTATATATATAAATGTGGGCAATGCTAGAAAGTCTTATAATATGAAACAGAGGAAGTATTTTTGAAATTAGGCCCTGTTTGTTTCAGCTTAAGATTATTGTAATCTAGATTATTAAATCAGATTACTTTAAGCTGGATTATAATAAACAGACATAAAATAAGCTACGAGTTGTCTGTTTCTCTGGATTATTAGAGGCATCTAAGGGTAGTGGGTCTTTAACTACTCAATAATATGGAAAAAACTCCTCTAGAGGAGATTATTAGATTATAGTAATTTGGCTTATAGATTATAATAATCTAACATAATAATCTACTTGTTTGTTTCAGCTTGCTTCTAATAATCCAGATTATAATAATCCTAAGCTGAATCAAAGACAAGCAGGACCTTAGTTTTCAACGCGGTTTATTTTTAAAATAACTTCTATAGAAGGACCAATTTGTCAAATTTTCGGCAAAAACGTCCCGCGCGGGGGGCGGGACCAACCACCCATTCCACCAATGCGGACACCGGCGCTCCTCCTCCCCCGCGGCGTGGAAGCCGTCGTCGTCACCTCCGGCCACCTCCGCCGCCTCGACCCGCACGTCCATGCGCCGCTGCTCCTCGCCAACACCCTCATCTCCGCCTTCTCCCGCGCCTCCCTCCCCCGCCTCGCCCTCCCGCTCCTCGCGCCACTCCTCCTCTCCTCCCCGCTCCTCCCCCTCCGCCCCGACGCTTCACCTTCCCGCCGCTCCTCCGGCGCCCAGGGCCCGGGGACCGCCGCGCAGCTCCACGCGCGCGCTCCGCCTCGGCCTCCTCCGCGGCGACGCCTTCGCCTCGGGAGCCCTCGTGCACGCCTACTCCGCTTCGCCGCGTCCGCGACGCCTACAGGGCGTTCGACGAAATGCGCCACCGGGAGTGCCCGCCTGGAACGCCATGCGTTCAGGGCTCTGCCGCAACGCGCGCGCGGGCGACGCGGTGGGCCTGTTCGGAGGATGGTCGCGGAGGGCGTCGCCGGGGACGCGGTGAGCGTCTCTAGCGTGCGCCCATGTGCGTCCTGCTTGGGGACCGGGCGCTCGCTCTGGCCATGCACTTGTATGCGGTGAAGCACGGGCTGGATGACGAGCTTCATTCTGTAACGCCATGATCGATGTGTATGGAAGCTGGGGATGCTGGAGGAGGCGCGGAAGGTGTTCCATGGAATGTCGTCGCGTGATCTTTGACATGGAATTCAATCATTTCAGGGCATGAGCAGGCGGAAGGTTGCTTCTGCTGTCGAGATGTCTGTGGTATGAGGGACAGTGGGGTCTCCCTGATGTTCTAACGCTTTTGAGCCTGGCATCTGCTATTCTCAATGTGGGATATCTGTGGTGGGAGATCAGTGCATTGCTATATGGTAAGGCGGGGTGGGATGTCGGGGACATCATTGCAGGAAACGCTATTGTTGATATGTATGCCAAGCTTCAAGATTGAGGCTGCCCAGAGGATGTTTGACAGCATGCCAGTTCGAGTGCTTATCCTGGACACGCTGATCACAGGGTATATGCAGAATGGACTTGCCAGTGAGGCAATCCATGTATACAACCATATGCAGAAGCATGAGGGTCTGAAGCCGATTCAAGGAACCTTTGTCAGTGTTTTGCCTGCATACTCACATCTTGGTGCCTTGCAGCAGGGCACACGAATGCATGCACTCTCCATTAAGACTGGATTAAACCTGGATGTATATGTCGGCACTTGTGTGATAGACTATTATGCTAAATGTGGGAAATTGGATGAGGCAATGCTTTTGTTTGAACAAACGCCTAGGAGGATACAGGCCCCTGGAACGCCGCTATACTGGCCTTGGAGTTCATGGACATGGTGCAAAGGCACTCAGTCTCTTCTCGCAAATGCAGCAGGAAGGAATCAGTCCTGATCATGTCACATTTGTTTCACTATTGGCTGCTTGTAGTCATGCTGGCTAGTTGACCAAGGCCGAATTTCTTTAATATGATGCAAACTGCATATGGTATTAAGCCAATTGCAAAACATTATGCTTGCATGGTAGACATGCTTGGAAGAGCTGGTCAGTGGATGATGCATTTGATTTCATTCGGAACATGCCATTAAACCTGATTCTGCTATTTTGGGGTGCTCTGCTGGGTGCTTGTAGGATCCATGGAAATGTTGAAATGGGAAAAGTGGCCTCACAAAACTTGTTTGAACTTGATCACGAGAACGTTGGATATTACGTTCTAATGTCTAATATGTATGCAAAGGTTGGGAAGTGGGATGGAGTTGATGAAGTAAGATCTTTGGTCAGACGTCAGAATTTGCAAAAAACCCCTGGATGGAGTTCAATTGAGGTGAAAGATCAGTGAACGTATTTTACAGTGGTAACCAGATGAACATCCACCCTCAACATGAAGAGATCCAGAGAGAGTACTTATCTGTTGGCAAAGATGAGAAGTCTAGGTTATGTTCCTGACTATAGTTTTGTTCTACAGGATGTGGAGGAGGATGAAAAGGAACAGATATTGAATAATCATAGTGAGAGATTGGCTATAGCCTTTGGCATTATAAATACTCCTCCTAGAACTCCGCTCCATATATACAAGAATTTGCGGGTGTGTGGTGATTGCCATAATGCTACCAAGTATATATCAAAAATAACTGAGAGGGAGATCATTGTCCGTGATTCAAATCGGTTTCACACTTTAAAGATGGTTACTGTCATGTGGGGATTTTTGGTGAAATTTTATACAATATTTCCCCTGACAACATTTTTTTTCTAGTGCTCTAGCTGGAATTGATTGAAAAAGACACGCTTTGTCAAAAGGTAGATAGAATTATTTAGTTCTTTAACTAGGCTGATATCCTTCCATTGCAAATACAGTATTTAATGTTTTTGAAAACGTTGTTGTTACTTAACAATAATAAGTCGTGAACAATAAAATGCGCCATAAACTTCTAGGGCAGGCTTGATTGCTGGGTCACTTATTGTCTTGAACATGAGAAATTAAATTACTTTTTTTTTACAGCAAGTCTCAATAAAGGAGACTTCTCTTACCAGGTTTAATTGGGTCACTTCTGGTATTGAAACATGAAAAAATGAATTGCTTTTGTACACTAAGATTTTAATAGTAGTTGGAAGTAGATTACATATTTTCCTCTTGCCTTATTATTTGTTACTCTCTTCGAAATTTTGTCACATTTTTTTTCTTGGGTTATTTGTTCTTGAGATGATGCAGGTGATTGATTCAGGAGAATAGAAAGATCTTAACTTCTGCTGAATCAATATGTGTTTCTGGCTCTACATGGTATATGTTTGTGAAGGAATGCGTCAACAATTACTGCATAATTCTATCGCAAAAAAAAAAATACTGCATAATTTTAACAAAATCAATCAATGAATTGACATGTCAGATGTGGAAAGCAACAAAGGCAAATCTGTTCATTTATTAGGAACACACAAAGAGGATAGCAGCTTCACACCCAGGTGTATCATTTCTTGACTGTCTGCTGCTTATGAATTGCACAAATCCCACTCAGATAGTCAGATTGCAACCATATATACTTTCTATTGCTTTAAATATGAAATCATTGGTCAGACATTATATTTTTCAATATGGCTTTGAATTCATTCTTATTATGGGTTACCCATTATCAAATTTATGTCAACCTTTCTATGTAAGTGGTGAAGTCTTAATGTTGTATTTACTTTCTAAGGATGCAAACTACAACAAGTGTACAAAAGCAAAAATATTAGCTTTGGTATTCCACTGCAATTTCCGTTTTCCATGGCAACTTGCAGGTAGTTAATTATTCATTGGTTGAGGAAGTGCTAGTCTTAGAAAGAAGACAGAAAAAAAAATAGAAAGAACTTTTTGCAACAATGCCATCCCCTCCTTAATCCTTATCGATGAGAACTGTTGCAGGACATCCAAATGCTGTATCGTGCATATTGGTGATGTGACATGTTATAGAGAATTCTTGCAGTGGTAGAAGACAGGCCCAAATGGAGATGCTTCTGCTGCTTGCTGGTAATGGGATATGATGACTATATGATATGCAACCAAGTGAGCTAGCGCCACATTGATCTCGTATCCTGGATCTTAGCTATGTATTTTGAAATAGCAATGCGAAGACCATGTTAGATGTTTTCAACTTTTCATGTTGAATTGTTCTAGAAGGCCCTACATTACAACACAATAGGACAAATGTGTCTGAGAAAGGACAATCCTGCTTTTAAAGGAGCACATTATGAAAAATGTTACAAACTAGCACACACAAGTGCTTCTTAAAGGTGAAAGGTAAGTTTTAAAAACCCATGTTTATTGTCAGTCCCTCAAGTATGATGGTAACTGTTTGTTTGCATTTGCAATGTGGAATGCTAAGTGTGCAGAACAGCAGACACTCCCTCTTGGTGATTGTCTGAAGAAGATGTTGGAGTACCACATCCTTGTTATTATTTAATCAAGTGTTGAAAAGAGGATTGCTTTACTACTAAATCTGGTAATCCACAACCTGACCTAAATATCAGAAGGATGAAAGTTATTTGTTATATTTGTTAATTTTTTATGAAGCGATGAACTCAAGCTTTGACAATTGTGATGAAACCTTTTACCGCATCGTCCTTGGCTACTTTATCGCAGGTGTAGCTACTAATGTCATTACATTTTTCATTTGCCCAGCTGCTCCCTGGATAAATAGCCATGGGAATAGAAGTATTAACAGCTACCAGTTCGTTGACCATACAAGCAGGGGATTCAATGAAAACAAAGGTAATACTACATCTCATAGTGCCTGAAGTATTAAACTGTATTACCGAACAGAGGATCATGCTTCTGGTGTTATGTCGGTGATCTTGTGATTCTGGAGAGCTTCAAGAGAAAGCACTGGTCAGTGGTCATTGTCTTTGGGACAGGGAGTCGATAATCAGCTTCTTGTTGCTTGAGGTAATTCTTACATTTACTCTTTTCAGCTTACAAACTACCACTTTTATTCTTTTGATGCAGCTGCTTTTTTTTAAGAAAACCATTTTGGTGCAGCTCTGATGAATGTAACGCTGACTGAATTTCAATCTGAAGATTGTTCCACTGGAATGACTATACGTTCAACCCTCTGCCCGCCGCGGGTCGCACACAACTTCAAGCGACAATGGCAGCACATGTGATCCAGGGTAAGATATCGTAGTGCCCATATATCGTTGGAACAACTGTCGGCGTGTGCTGATCGCCGTGTAAACAAGGCCTTTTTAGATCTGATGACCTCCTGGACTCACGCTCTCCTGATGAAGTAACGATGCTTACTCGATCGGCCCCATTGTGATTTGCTCCTGTAGGATCGCCCAGTCTTATCCATGCCGGCTGACGTGATTTTTATGGGTGAATTCTCCAAAAAAGCGCAGCAGCGCAGCAGAAGGAACTCTGCATAGAAGAAGATGCTGGTACAAGGCAAAAGCCGACAAGAGGCACAATGCACCTCCCGCTTTAGTAGGAAGGTATGCAATGCATATATAGTGGTAAAGCGTTTGTTCACCGTCCTGGGCTTAAAATTACCAGTGCATGTGCTTCATTTTGAGACTATCAATCCAAGGAACCTTCGGACGCCGGCCTTTGGTGGTTGTTACTACTGCATTGCTTTATTTAACAGGGTGCCTGCTGTTACGAGACAAGCCATGTCCGAACGACCCAAAGATTGAAGAAGATTGTCAAGGTAGAGTGGAACAGTGGCACATGGCGCGGAGTATCGTGCCTGATTACCTCTCTTGTCCGAGACCCAGATTAAGGGGGGCCCTACGCCGCAACAACCCATGTACGCTGCTGACGAGATCGCAGCAACTTCGGTAGGAGATGTCTTTGGTTTTTTGCTGGGTTTCACTGGTGATAGTACAGCGTTGCCACTGTTTTGATCGTAGTGGTGATTATTGATTTCTTATTAGGTGGGTGAATTTGTTGCAAAGGTTCAGTGCTAAAATCGCTCATGTTACTGTTGCGAGGGCTGTAGCAAAAGGGTCAGCACATGTTAGTAGTACTACGTGTCAAGAGCTGAGATAGAGAGGGTCAGAGGGTGCTGCACCAGGTCAGGTGCAGTGTTCTGAAAACACTCTCGTTCTCGTTATCCGGGCGTTTGTATTGGCCCAAGAGTCAAACCAAGTGCACTTTGTTACTTTGGCAGTTGACAGTTTGACACAACTTGCTGACCGGCTACCGTTTCTCCGTTTTAGTACTTGTGCTTGTGTAATATCAGCTTCTGTTTGTTTATTTATTTGTAGCTACTAAGTTGCTGCATAAATTGCCGTTGTAATATCAACTTACTTTAGTTCAGAACCTAGACGGATTCCGTTGGAAGGGTCCTCTATAAGACAGTACCGATACTGTTTGGTACCGTCGCATATCTGATACATGTGATACTGTTACCCGGTACTGATCTAGGACTGACTAGGGTGGGCAGAATAGACTGAACCGAAGAATCAACCAAAAGACCGAGACCCGACGAGAAATTTGGTAGTAATTCGGTCTCAGCCTGTCAAAGACGAAATTTATTCGGGTAATTCGGTCATGGTCAGTTAACCAAAAACGAATGTAGCCAATATACTATGAGGCCCAGAGGCCAGTAAACCAAAACCCTAGAATCCAACCCAACTCCCACTCACCACTCCCTCAAGCCGCACGCCCGCACTCCTCACACCTGCACAGCACCACCGCCGCACTCCCGCCAGCCACCATCGCGCTAGCCACCTCCTTGCCTCCACGACCACCGCGCCGGCGCCGCCTCCGCCCGTCCTCCGCCTCCTCCGCGCCGACCAATCACTCCTCCCTCTTCAAGCCACTCCTCGCCCTCTCCTCCCTCCTCTCCTCCGTTGCCGCCGCCTTTTGCCACCACCGCGGCCGGAACGCGCCGCCGGCAAGCGACCACGTCGTCCCTCCTCCTCCGTCGCCCCCGCGAACGGTGGTGGTGGACGTGGAAGCGTGGCTACTGCTGCGGCAGCCGATGGACGCATTCACCTTCTTCATGGTCGTCGCCGTCGAGGCCGGCGGTTCCTCCGGGGCCTCCTGCTGCTCGTCTACCCCTGTTGTCCCCGTCGGCGGCGCGGGCTGGGAGGGCCTTGGCGACGGTGGCGTCGTGGGGCTGGAGGAGGGGAGGTGGCGAAGGGTTGGCCGGCTGAAAATATTCGGTCAGCCGAGACTGAAACCGAAAAGACGAGACCGAATTGTCGGTCCTGAGTTTTTTTTTTTATGAAATTCGGTCCTGAGTTTTCAAAGACCGAAATGACCGAGACCGAACGCCCACACCTACTGATACCTGTGATACTCGTGCAAGAGAATAGTTAATATGTCTATCCCGTTTTGTAGCAGCCCTCAGAAAATCTACTATACGGACAAGGGATAAGTGGATAATGTTTTATTCTTATCCATTCCCTTTTTTTTTCTTTCTCTTCTCGATCCTTCGTTATCCTCCTCTATCGCCTCTCCTTATTCGCCCCTCCTTTTCATCTCCCCCTCCTCTCCGCAAAAGAGCTTCTACGTAGACATGGCGATGGTAGAGCAACCCCGAAAAATGAATCTAGCGTACTATGCCCTCCTCACTGCTAGATCTAGAGCGAGTGCATGTTGGCAACAACGACGCGTAGGCAACACCAATCTCATGGCCTCCTCCGTCTCATGCTTTTGAGGCATGGTGTTACCCACTGTATCTAGCTCCCATGGCGGCCGGGGGCAACTTGGAAGAAGCGAGGTCATCGAGAACTGGAAGAATGAGGCCCAATGCGTGCTCCTCGGCCTCCTCCTTCTACATGCGTTGTCGATGGTGATGAAAGGGCAACGTGATGGTGAGCCATCATGCTCCTCGCCCGAGTGTGTGCAGGTATGTCTACAATGCATCATCAGCAGCCAGTACTCATAGGTATCATGCCTGATACCTGTGGTATCACGGCTGATATCTAGGCATCAGACCCGGTACCCCGTATCATGCTTGGTACCTGTGAATATCACGACTGATACCTAGGTATCAGACCTGGTACCCGTAGGTATCAGGCCTAGTACTTGGGTATCATGGTTAGGTATCAGACGTGGTACCCATAGGTATCAGGCCTGGTACCTGGGTATGACGGTTGGTACCCACACGTATCAGACCTGGTACTTAGGTATCAGGGCTAGGGCTGGTACCTGCAAAGTTTCAAGTATCAACAATTCCTCTCCTCTTTTCCCTTCCCCTCAGCTCAAGCCTCGTTCCTTGCTGTTGTGACCAGTATCGCTATCCACGACACTGCGGGCACTAGCTCGAGGAGAAGGGATGTGAGCACGTGGAAGTTGGAGGGAGGGATGACGCTAGACTTACAGGGAGGAAGCTGATATGCTAGCCTCTATAAAGTATCCCGTTTGAACGGTATCCTGTTCTCTAGCAGCCCTCTTAGAGGTAGCCTGAACAGCCTTTGAGAATCTCTTGGTTTTGGAAGTAAGGGTGTGTTTAGTTGGGGAAAAGAAATTTTTTGGGTGTCACATCAGACGTTTGACCGAATGTCGGAAGGGTTTTTCGGACACGAATGAAAAAACTAATTTCAGAACTCGTCTGGAAACCGCGAGACGAATCTTTTGAGCCTACTTAAGCCGTCATTAGCACACGTGGGTTACTGTAGCACTTATGGCTAATCATGGTCTAATTACGCTCTGGCCATGCACTTGTATGCGGTGAAGCACGGGCTGGATGACGAGCTGTTCGTCTGTAACGCGATGATCGATGTGTATGGGAAGCTGGGGATGCTGGAGGAGGCGCGGAAGGTGTTCCATGGAATGTCGTCGCGTGATCTTGTGACATGGAATTCAATCATTTCAGGGCATGAGCAGGGCGGGAAGGTTGCTTCTGCTGTCGAGATGTTCTGTGGTATGAGGGACAGTGGGGTCTCCCCTGATGTTCTAACGCTTTTGAGCCTGGCATCTGCTATTGCTCAATGTGGGGATATCTGTGGTGGGAGATCAGTGCATTGCTATATGGTAAGGCGGGGGTGGGATGTCGGTGACATCATTGCAGGAAACGCTATTGTTGATATGTATGCCAAGCTATCAAAGATTGAGGCTGCCCAGAGGATGTTTGACAGCATGCCAGTTCGAGATGCTGTATCCTGGAACACGCTGATCACAGGGTATATGCAGAATGGACTTGCCAGTGAGGCAATCCATGTATACAACCATATGCAGAAGCATGAGGGTCTGAAGCCGATTCAAGGAACCTTTGTCAGTGTTTTGCCTGCATACTCACATCTTGGTGCCTTGCAGCAGGGCACACGAATGCATGCACTCTCTATTAAGACTGGATTAAACCTGGATGTATATGTCGGCACTTGTGTGATAGACTTATATGCTAAATGTGGGAAATTGGATGAGGCAATGCTTTTGTTTGAACAAACGCCTAGGAGGAGTACAGGCCCCTGGAACGCCGTCATATCTGGCCTTGGAGTTCATGGACATGGTGCAAAGGCACTCAGTCTCTTCTCGCAAATGCAGCAGGAAGGAATCAGTCCTGATCATGTCACATTTGTTTCACTATTGGCTGCTTGTAGTCATGCTGGCTTAGTTGACCAAGGCCGGAATTTCTTTAATATGATGCAAACTGCATATGGTATTAAGCCAATTGCAAAACATTATGCTTGCATGGTAGACATGCTTGGAAGAGCTGGTCAGTTGGATGATGCATTTGATTTCATTCGGAACATGCCAATTAAACCTGATTCTGCTATTTGGGGTGCTCTGCTGGGTGCTTGTAGGATCCATGGAAATGTTGAAATGGGAAAAGTGGCCTCACAAAACTTGTTTGAACTTGATCCAGAGAATGTTGGATATTACGTTCTAATGTCTAATATGTATGCAAAGGTTGGGAAGTGGGATGGAGTTGATGAAGTAAGATCTTTGGTCAGACGTCAGAATTTGCAAAAAACCCCTGGATGGAGTTCAATTGAGGTGAAAAGATCAGTGAACGTATTTTACAGTGGTAACCAGATGAACATCCACCCTCAACATGAAGAGATCCAGAGAGAGCTACTTGATCTGTTGGCAAAGATGAGAAGTCTAGGTTATGTTCCTGACTATAGTTTTGTTCTACAGGATGTGGAGGAGGATGAAAAGGAACAGATATTGAATAATCATAGTGAGAGATTGGCTATAGCCTTTGGCATTATAAATACTCCTCCTAGAACTCCGCTCCATATATACAAGAATTTGCGGGTGTGTGGTGATTGCCATAATGCTACCAAGTATATATCAAAAATAACTGAGAGGGAGATCATTGTCCGTGATTCAAATCGGTTTCACCACTTTAAAGATGGTTACTGTTCATGTGGGGATTTTTGGTAAAATTTTATACAATATTTCCCCTGTACAACATTTTTTTTCTAGTGCTCTAGCTGGAATTGATTGAAAAAGACACGCTTTGTCAAAAGGTAGATAGAATTATTTAGTTCTTTAACTAGGCTGATATCCTTCCATTGCAAATACAGTATTTAATGTTTTTGAAAACGTTGTTGTTACTTAACAATAATAAGTCTGAACAATAAAATGCGCCATAAACTTCTCAGGGCAGGCTTGATTGCTGGGTCACTTATTGTCTTGAACATGAGAAATTAAATTACCTTTTTTTTTACAGCAAGTCTCAATAAAGGAGACTTCTCTTACCAGGTTTAATTGGGTCACTTCTGGTATTGAAACATGAAAAAATGAATTGCTTTTGTACACTAAGATTTTAATAGATAGTTGGAAGTAGATTACATATTTTCCTCTTGCCTTATTATTTGTTACTCTCTTCGAAATTTTGTCACATTTTTTGTGCTTGGGATTATTTGTTCTTGAGATGATGCAGGTGATTGATTCAGGAGAATAGAAGAATCTTAACTTCTGCTGAATCAATATGTGTTTCTGGCTCTACATGGTATATGTTTGTGAAGGAATGCTTCAACAATTACTGCATAATTCTATCGCAAAAAAAAAAAAATACTGCATAATTTTAACAAAATCAATCAATGAATTGACATGTCAGATGTGGAAAGCAACCCAATGGCAAATCTGTTCATTTATTAGGAACACACAAAAGAGGATAGCAGCTTCACACCCAAGGTGTATCATTTCTTGACTGTCTGCTGCTTATGAATTGCACAAATCCCACTCAGATAGTCAGATTGCAACTCCATATATCACTTTCTATTGCTTTAAATATGAAATCATTGGTCAGATCAATTATATTTTCAATATGGCTTTGAATTCATTCTTATTATGGGTTACCCATTATCAAATTTATGTCAACCTTTCTATGTAAGTGGTGAAGTCTTAATGTTGTATTTACTTTCTAAGGATGCAAACTACAACAAGTGTACAAAAGCAACAAATATTAGCTTTGGTATTCCACTGCAATTTCCGTTTTCCATGGCAACTTGCAGGTAGATAATTATTCATTGGTTGAGGAAGTGCTAGTCTTAGAAAGAAGACAGAAAAAAAAAATAGAAAGAACTTTTTGCAACAATGCCATCCCCTCCTTAATCCTTATCGATGAGAACTGTTGCAGGACATCCAAATGCTGTATCGTGCATAGTTTGGTGATGTGACATGTTATAGAGAATTCTTGCAGTGGTAGAAGACAGGCCCAAATGGAGATGCTTCTGCTGCTTGCTGGTAATGGGATATTGATGACTATATGATATGCAACCAAGTGAGCTAGCTGCCACATTGATCTCGTATCCTGGATCTTAGCTATGTATTTTGAAATAGCAATGCCGAAGACCATGTTAGATGTTTTCAACTTTTCATGTTGAATTGTTCTAGAAGGCCCTACATTACAACACAATAGGACAAATGTGTCTGAGAAAGGACAATCCTGCTTTTAAAGGAGCACATTATGAAAAAATGTTACAAACTAGCACACACAAGTGCTTCTTAAAGGTGAAAGGTAAGTTTTAAAAACCCATGTTTATTGTCAGTCCCCTCAAGTATGATGGTAACTGTTTGTTTGCATTTGCAATGTGGAATGCTAAGTGTGCAGAACAGCAGAACTTCCCTCTTGGTGATTGTCTGAAGAAGATGTTGGAGTACCACATCCTTGTTATTATTATATCAAGTGTTGAAAAGAGGATTGCTTTACTACTAAATCTGGTAATCCACAACCTGACCTAAATATCAGAAGGATGAAAGTTATTTGTTATATTTGTTAATTTTTTATGAAGCGATGAACTCAAGCTTTGACAATTGTGATGAAACCTTTTACCGCATCGTCCTTGGCTACATTTATCGCAGGTGTAGCTACTAATGTCATTACATTTTTCATTTGCCCAGCTGCTCCCTGGATAAATAGCCATGGGAATAGAAGTATTACAGCTACCAGTTTCGTTGACCATACAAGCAGGGGATTCAATGAAAACAAAGGTAATACTACATCTCATAGTGCCTGAAGTATTAAACTGTATTACCGAACAGAGGATCATGCTTCTGGTGTTATGTCGGTGATCTTGTGATTCTGGAGAGCTTCAAGAGAAAGCACTGGTCAGTGGTCATTGTCTTTGAGGACAGGGAGTTCGATAATCAGCTTCTTGTTGCTTGAGGTAAATTCTACATTTACTCTTTTCAGCTTACAAACTACCACCTTTTATTCTTTTGATGCAGCTGCTTTTTTTTTAAGAAAACCATTTTGGTGCAGCTCTGATGAATGTAACCGCTGACTGAATTTCAATCTGAAGATTGTTCCACTGGAATGACTATCGTTCAACCCTCTGCCGCCGCGGGTCGCACACAACTTCAAGCGACAATGGCAGCACATGTGAGTCCAGGGTAAGATATCGTAGTGCCCATATATCGTTGGAACAACTGTCGGCGTGTGTCTGATCGCCGTGTAAACAAGGCCTTTTTAGATCTGATGACCTCCTGGACTCACGCTCTCCTGATGAAGTAACGATGCTTACTCGATCGGCCCCATTGTGATTTGCTCCCTGTAGGATCGCCCAGTCTTATCCATGGCCGGCTGACGTGATGTTTTATGGGTGAATTCTCCAAAAAAGCAGCAGCAGCAGCAGAAGGAACTCTGCATAGAAGAAGATGCTGGTACAAGGCAAAAGCCGACAAGAGGCACAATGCACCTCCCCGTTTAGTAGGAAGGTATGCAATGCATATATAGTGGTAAAGCGTTTGTTCACCGTCCTGGGGCTTAAAATTACCAGTGCATGTGCTTCATTTTGAGACTATCAATCCAAGGAACCTTCGGACGCCGGCCTTTGGTGGTTGTTACTACTGCATTGCTTTATTTACAGGGTGCCTGCTGTTACACGAGACAAGCCATGTCCGAACGACCCAAAGATTGAAGAAGATTGTCAAGGTAGAGTGGAACAGTGGCACATGGCGCAGAGTATGTGCCTGATTACCTCTCTTGTCCGGAGACCCAGATTAAGGGGGGCCCTACGCCGCAACAACCCATGTACGCTGCTGACCGAGATCGCAGCAACTTCGGTAGGAGATGTCTTTGGTTTTTTGCTGGGTTTCACTGGTGATAGTACAGCGTTGCCACTGTTTTGATCGTAGTGGTGATTATTGATTTCTTATTAGGTGGGTGAATTTGTTGCAAAGGTTCAGTGCTAAAATCGCTCATGTTACTGTTGCGAGGGCTGTAGCAAAGTGTCAGCACATGTTAGTAGTACTACGTGTCAAGAGCTGAGATAGAGAGGGTCAGAGGGTGCTGCACCAGGTCAGGTGCAGTGTTCTGAAAACACTCTCGTTCTCGTTATCCGGGCGTTTGTATTGGCCCAAGAGTCAAACCAAGTGCACTTTGTTACTTTGGCAGTTGACAGTTTGACACAACTTGCTGACCGGCTACCGTTTCTCCGTTTTAGTACTTGTGCTTGTGTAATATCAGCTTCTGTTTGTTTATTTATTTGTAGTACTAAGTTGCTGCATAAATTTGCCGTTTGTTAATATCACAAACTTATCTTTTTATGTTCAGAAAACCTAGACAACGGTATCCCGTTGGAACGGGATATCCTTCTATAAGACAGTACCTGATACCTGTTGTGGTACCAGTCGCATGGTACCTGATACATGTGATACCTGTTACCCGGTACCTCTGATACCTAGGACCTGATACCTAGGGGTGGGTAGAATAAGACTGAACCGAAGAATCAAACCAAAAAGACCGAGACCGAGAAATTTGGTTAGTAATTCGGTCTCAGCCTGTCAAAGACCGAAATTTATTTGGGTAATTCGGTCATTGGTCTTAGTTAACCGAAAAAACCGAATTGTAGCCCAATATACTATGAGGCCCAGAGGCCCAGTAAACCAAAACCCTAGAATCCAACCCAACTCCCACTCAGCCACTCCCTCACAGCCGCACGCCCGCACTCCCTCACACCTGCAAAATTTATCTTATTTTGACATTGTTCTCTAGGAATTCTCAAACTTACTAGTACAAATTTGTAAAGTTTTCAAACTTAACTGAAATCCGTATGGATCAATATGTAAAACCAGTACCAACCTAGGAAACTAGACAGTTTCCGGTACAAGCCTTTTGGGAGCACAAATTATTCTCAGGTTATTTATGGAAACATGGTGAATTTCTTTAATTTTACATGCTTGTAAAAAAATTGTTTTGTGTGGAATTTATATATTGTTGGATTTATGCATTCAAAGAATTTTCAGTGCTTCCTCCATCTTAAATTAATTGTCGTTCTTGCTTTGTCTCAATTTCTAAAAACCCATATAGCCTTTATGTTTTTAGATTAGTCACGGGAAATATTTTCATGAAATATAATTCATGTGTTGCTCAGGTATACAAAATTTCAGAAATTTAATGGTCAAAGATATAAATGTTTGACTTATAAGAGGCTGTGTAGCACAGCTCTAGCTCCCAACTCCAACTTACCTAGAGCCAGAGCTATGCCAAACGGTTCAGATCCTATGTTTTTTTGTAGTGGGGTTTGTAGAGTTGCTCCTAAAAAATGATTTGGGGTCTAAGTTCAGCGCCATACGATTTAGTGCTGAACAAAAGGGTCATTTATAAAATAAGTTTTAGCCACAGTTCATTTGGAAATTAGTTTTCGGAAAGGGTCAAATTGTCAAATTTTATGTGCGGAAGAGCGTAGGATATTGACTCCATAATCATGGGGATGATGACGCCCATTTAGCAATATAATATAAAAGATGAAGCGGAGGGAAGAAAGAAAAAATGGATAATAAATTCAATATTGCACAGATTGATTAAAAAGAAGATGGGCTAACACTTCGAGTCATTGGCACCGCCCGTCGACAGAACCAGTAACAGAGCCAAAACGATTTTTGAACTGGACAAACTAAAATATACATTTTACCTCATATTTGCTACAAGGTTATTAACTTTAAATCCCTTTAACAAATATTTATTTAATGATGTATTCGATGCCAAGCCCGGGCGGCTGCCCGTGGTTAGGGGTGGATAGTGAGCCAGCTCGGCTCGGCCTAGCTCGTATAACGAGCTAGCTCGGCTTGTTATCCTAAAGGACTAGAAACCCAGCTTTACTCGGCTCGTTTGAAAACTCGAGGGGCCTCGAGTCTCTGAGCTTGTGGGGTCGCCCAGGGGTTTGGGGGTGGCCCACTAGGATGCTGTTTTAGTACTACGTTGTATATTTCAGGCGCCTGTTTAGACTGTAGCTAAAATAAATCTGGCCAAAATGTTGGTAAGATGGTAATATTATCAAAATTTTAGTAGGATTTTTTATGTATTTACCAAATTTAGCAACAAAGTAAACGTAGATATTTTTTTGACAGCTTTAAAAAAATAGTATGGTTAAAAATAGCATCAAAAGTTCATCCTTCCCTCTACCATGGAGTTTGAATAACATAGTACACCAACACGAGAATATGCACGTTTTCTATGATTTGAGTCATTACTTTTGCACCCTAAAAATTAAAATAAGATAGCTACTACCTCTGTCTCAAATATGATAACTTTTAACTATGAATCTAATACATAAATTATTTAGATTCATAACTCAAAATATTTATATTTCGGAACGGAGATAGTACATTTAGCATAGATAATTTAATACAATGTAGAGTAATTACTATATAATAACGCCTGAATTATCCCAATAACACAAACTACTACCTCCTACATTCTAAAATATTATTAACCTATAATGCAATTAGACTCGCGGTAGTACTATGAACATGAAAAGCTCTTAGATTGCAATATTTTGGTACGGAGGGAGTACTTTGAACATAGGAGTGTTTAGGCGTAATTTTCCCAATAACTCAACCACACCATAGTTTGAGTGAACTCTGGAAAAACACTAAAACCTGGTCATTAATTAAAACCTTACATTTGATTCGGCATCACCGCGCGAGAGAACTGACATTACCTGGCCGTTACCAACTGGCTGTGTGTACTAATGATAAACCCGATCCTGATCTAACTCTACTAAATGATTTAGATTAGTCAACGGTAAAAGATTTGGCTTATTACCGAGGGTAGCCGTTGGGACTTGGAGATTCGGCATAGGCTGAATGGGTCGTCTGATCTACTCTCTCCGTTATAAAATAAATTAGACACTGTTAAACTCATGTACTAAATAATATCCCAACCTATAAATAGGAAATAATGGCAGAGCAGACTCTAGTCAAGAAAGCATAAAAACAAAAGGGTATTTTTCAAAAGAGGGATAAAGTGACTGTAAAAACAAAACGAAACGAAACAAAAAGGGGGCTTTTGATTCACCCCAAGCGAAGTGTCTGCTAGTGGCCTGTCTTTTATAGGAGTATTTTTACCCGTGCATTGACAGTCGGAACCCCATCTGCCCTGGGATTCCGTGATAATATGCTGTCAGCGCTGTGTTAGTAAAACTACTCAAAGGCTGCCAAGGTACAAGCCTTTTGGGAGCACAAATTATTCTCAGGTTATTTATGGAAACATGGTGAATTTCTTTAATTTTACATGCTTGTAAAAAAAAGAATTGTTTTGTGTGGAATTTATATATTGTTGGATTTATGCATTCAAAGAATTTTCAGTGCTTCCTCCATCTTAAATTAATTGTCGTTCTTGCTTTGTCTCAATTTCTAAAAACTCATATAGCCTTTATGTTTTTAGATTAGTCACGAGAAATATTTTCATGAAATATAATTCATGTGTTGCTCAGCTATACAAAATTTCAGAAATTTAATGGTCAAAGATATAAATGTTTGACTTATAAGAGGCTGTGTGGCACAGCTCTAACTCCCAATTCCAACTTACCTAGAGCCGAAGCTATGCCAAACGGTCCAGATCCAATGTTTTTTTAGTGGAGTTTGTAGAGTTGCTCCTAAAAAATGATTTGGTGTCTAAGTTCAGTGCCATACGATTTAGTGCTAAACAAAAGGGTCATTTTTAAAATAAGTTTTGGCCACGGTTCATTTGCGAAATTAGTTTTTGGAAAGGGTTAAATTGTCAAACTTTAGGTGCGGAAGAGTGGAGGATATTGACTCCATAATCATGGGGATGATGACGCCCACTTAGCAATATAATATAAAATATGAAGCGGAGGGAAGAAAGAAAAAATGGATAATAAATTCAATATTGCACAGATTGATTAAAAAGAAGATGGGCTAACACTTCGAGCCTTGGCACCGCTCGTCGACAGAACCAGTAACAGAGCCAAAAAGATTTTTGAACTGGACAAACTAAAATATACATTTTACCTTGTATTTGCTACAAGGTTATCAACTTTAAATCCCTTTAACAAATAAATATTTAATGATGTATTCGATGCCAAGCCCGGGCGGCTGCCCGTGGTTAGGGGTGGATAGTGAGCCGGCTCGGCTCGGTATAGCTCGTTAGGATAAAGAGCCGGCTCAGCTTGGCTCGTTACCTAATGAGCTAGAAACCCAGCTTAGCTCGGCTCGTTTGAAAGCTCGAGCTAACTCGTTAGGCTCACGAGCCAAACCATCGGTGGGCGCCTGGGCAGTGGGCAGCGTGTGGCCAGGGGTGCGGCGGCGCGTCGAGAGGTGAGGTGAGCTTTTGGCACTAGCTGGGAAGCGCGCGGCGGGCGGCCTAGAAGCTGGCGGCGGCGAGGAGAGCTTCTTCGGTGGAAGAGGACGTACTGGCGGCGTGCGCAGCGAGAGTGGGGAGAGGGAGAGGACTGGCGTGGCGCATTCTGCCACTGCGGAAGCCAGAGAGGGGGATCGAGGAATCGAGCGGAGCCAGAGACGGATGCGGTATGCGATCGTGTACTCGTGCGGTGCGGATGAGCCGCCGACCCGATGCGATGAGGAGTGAGGAGAGGACTAGGGTTTTGCTGTTGTCTTGGGCTTGACCTTTGCTGTTGTCTTAGGGCTAGGCCTTTGCTGTTGTCTGTTGGAGTCCTGGCTCGTTAAGGCTCACGAGCCAGCTCGAGCTGGCTCGTTATCTCTAACGAGCTAAAATGCTAGCTCGGCTCGCTAGGAAAATCAAACGAGCCAAGCCAAGCTAACGAGCCATGAGCTTCTTGTACACCCTACCCATGGTAGCCAGATGGTGGCTCCACCCCTGGATAGATCAATATGTAAAACCAGTACCAACCCAGGACACTAGACAGTTTCCATGAACTACACATCATGAAGAACTTTCATGAACTAGTACTACTCTTTCAATGCAAAGACCATTGTTCCATACTTAAATTTAATGCTACTTATCTCACATGATGTATTGGATGTCCAGAAACCATGTCACATGCAAGATCTGGTTTTCTCTCTTGATCCTACGTGGCAGCTTATTTAGGCCTTGTTTAATTCCCAAAACAAAAACTTTTCACCCATCACATCGAATGTTTGGACACATGTATGTAGTATTAAAGATAGATAAAAAAAACAATTACACAGTTTGCGTGTAAATTGCGAGACGAATCTTTTAAACCTAATTGCGCCATGATTTGACAATGTGATACTACAGTAAACATTTACTAATGACGGATTAATTGGGCTTAATATATTCGCCTCACAGTTTTCTAGTGGAATCTATAATATGTTTTGTTATTAGATTACGTTTAAAACTTCAAATGTGTGTCTGAATATCCGATGTGACAACTAAACCCAAAAATTTTCCCAACTAAACACGACCTTAATGCCAGTGGCGGATCCAGCATGGGGGCGGCGGGGTCTCGAGCCCCGCTACTGGCGTGAAGACTATGAGAGACCCCACGAAGACCCCACTAAAATTTTTTACCATATGTAGATAGAAGGGGGACTGTAACTCTATCTAGTTTGCTCAGACCCCACTGCTATTTATTTTTAGATCCACCACTGCTTAATGCTATTGACACTATTCTAGTCATTGGGTTAGAACTGACCTAACAAGAATAATCTTTTCTCATACAGTATAAATATTAACTTAACCCCACCCGACGAAATATTTATAAATATTAACCCCACCCGACGAAATATTTATTAACCTTGTTCACGCTTTTGCTAATTGATTTTAACTTGTGATTCCTTTAGTTTTCAAACACTATAAATGAAGGTCTGACACTGTTTAAATATCTAATCAGGCCACTTTTATGCTACAATTCAGATATCTTAATATTATTATAGTATTTTATTGGATCAAGGTTACCAAGACAAAATGAAAGGAAACCGTCCGTACGATTCATTAATTTTTTGCTGTCTAGCTGCTACGAGCCAAGAGGATCCTACAAAACTAAGACAGGAGATTTGGATCTATGCAAGAAGGGCTGTGGATATCATAGTTATATCGTAGTTAAGTTAATGATTCCCTAGCTAATTAACTGTAATCTAAGTCCAGGACCACTCCTCTCGAGATCAACGGTCACAGCTCCCAACTCTCAGATAGAGATATCGATGGCACCAATAGAACAAGTTAACGAGGACAAACAAATATGGAGCAAGAGGAATGGCGTAGAGACAAAGGCACTCCCTGCTCGTACTACGGTGTGGTGTGTGCACTCCCATGTTTCCCTCGTGTTTTGAGTTTTCCCTCAAATTCCACACCCCTTGTTGATTTGTTTGTTTGCTTTAAGGGTGTACCATCACCATATATTATTTCAAGGCAAATTTTGCTCTATGATACTAGACATTGAAAAACATATCATGATTTAAGGAGGGCGACATTCCTCAAAGATACAAGAATGCTCCTAGGACCACAAGCCTCTAAATTGACACTAGCTAGAGTGAAGATGACATATGAGGTATGGATGTGCTTTGGATGATGACAAATTAAAGAGTTGTACAATTTCTAAATTTTCACTCCAACGGCTCCAAGAATACTCTCGTCTTTTTGAAGAAGTTTTCTTTCTGATTGGGCCAAAAAATGTCTTCCAACAAATCACTAGTTTTTTAAGTGTTATATAGTCTCGACATGTTCTTGCAATATCCATCAGCAAATTATACCAAATTTAAGTGTCATGTAGCAAAATTTATCTTATTTTGACATTGTTCTCTAGGAATTCTCAAACTTACTAGTACAAATTTGTAAAGTTTTCAAACTTAACTGAAATCCGTATGGTAAAGCAAACCTCATCTCAATCACCAGTGGATCCGCCATCTAACCTTCGGTCGCCTTAATCCATCGGTTCCATATTGTAAGATGGCTAGTATCTCGATGGATTAATTCATCAAAAGTACTTATCTATGTAATGGCAGAGCCAACAGCACCGTTAAGCTCGGGTGACTGAGTGTTTTTCCGATGATCGACTAGTTACGGTAAAGATGGTAGTGATGGAGCCTGAACGGTCGCCCGTCTGAAGAATAGTATACTTACTATGGGAACCCATTTCAATCCGTTATACACTAATCCCCAGTTCCCAACTCCTCCATCTCGTTTTCCGCACGCACGTTTTTCAAACTACTAAACGGTGCGTTTTTTAAAAAAAAAGTTTCTATACGAAAGTTGCTTAAAAATCACATTGATCCTTTTTTTAAAAAAAAAATAGCTAATACTTAATTAATCACGTGCTAATGGACCGCTCCGTTTTCTGTGCGGAGGGGATAGGTTCCCATCCTCCAGTACCGAACACACCCTTAGGCCTTGTTTAGATCCAAAAAATTTTAGCCAAAAACGTCACGTCAAATGTTTGGACATATGCATAGGGCATTAAATGTAGAAAAAAAAACAATTGCACGGTTTGCATGTGAATTGCAAGGCGAATCTTTCGAGCCTAATTACACCATGATTTGACAACGTGATGCTACAGTAAACATTTACTAATGACGGATTAATTAGGCTTTATAAATTCGTCTCACAGTCTACAGGCGGAATCTGTAATTTGTTTAGTTATTAGTCTACGTTTAATACTTCAAATGTGTCCATATACTACTTCGTTATATGCTTGCTGATTCGCGAGTATGCATTTACTGTTATGTGAAATAGATATTTCCTATTTACTCTCCTCATCTCTAATTGAGTGTGTCCGGGTTCATAACTAAAAGACATTCCTGATCAATACAACGGCATAACCAACCTTTTTCTTTTTTGAGAAGACGCTACTCGCACTTAATTAATTTGGACTGTTAAGCTTTCAATCATCAGCTAAAATTGGACTAATAAAACCTGGAGCAATGTAACCAATCTTTTTGGGTCCAAAGCATGGGTATCGAGCCTCTCTTTATTATACTCTTTTTTCTTAGAAAAAAAAATATTAGGATGCATCAGGCAAAAAACATTTAGAGCACGCGGACAAACAGGCAATTGGGAAAGAGACATACCATGGCATGTAGTCTCGCCTATCGTACCATTTTTTTTTTATTGAAGGGTGGCTACTCCATGAGAGCGAGCACCCTCTCTCGTTTATCAGTATCACTCTCCATCTATCTATGATATCAACTCCAAGTTGTAAAATTGTGCCTCGTGCTCAATAAAAAGCCGTACCCTAAAGCTGATAAGTGACAAGTGCATGCGTCTTGTAGCCAAGGGACCCTCTTATTTAAACCAAGAGATACAGCTACGTACACCAAGCAAGGTTGAAAGGGATCCAGGGTGCTTCTAACAGTCAAGAAGAATTAAAACATAATAACGTGGAGAAGCAAAAGCAAATAAAATCTAAAAACACCACAATGTGAATATATAGAGTACAGAGACGGGTTACTTCATTGGTGATTGGTGCAGCTGGTATTCAGTGCCTTGACCTGCTTCTGTACCTGCAGGGCCATATTTACTATTTCAGATGCTATCTAGTAACAAGTAGCAGGGATGTTCGGCATCTGATTCGAAATAACTACGCTTGCTAAATTACCTTGGAGAGCGAGAAGGCGAACGGGAATGAGACTGGGATCGTGAATGGTACCTCCTTGGACTTCTACTCCTACTACGGCTTCTGCTATAATGTCGCCTTCTGCACCAGGTACCATGATATTTTTTTCATGACAATGTATCAATCAGCATCAGGTGTTCTTGTCAAAATCATATTTTGTTAAGAAAATATAATGAATCTGTAGTATTCTAAAAATACAAATATCCTTTTGGCAAATTCGTCATTTCGTGAACTGTGAAACAGCTTGAATTATTTAGGAAGCAAGCAGATTCTATCACAGCCCTACAGTTTCATGTCCAAGATTGCATTGACGTGATGAATACTGATTCAATTCAATTACCTTGGTGGAGATCGGCTAAGGCTCCTGCTTCGACCCCTGTACCGACCTACCTCCGCAAGTTTTTCCTGCCTTTGGCGTTCCTGTTCTCGTTTCTTTGCTATCTCAGCAGCAGTGTCCTTTCGAACTGTACAGACAAACAAAAACTGAGTATGCTTCATTGCATGCATGGACTAAGAGATGGATAGCATTGTTCAAATTCGTTAGTGCATACAGAAGAATGGAATAAAAACATACTTTGCTTGTTAAGTTGTTTGCTCATTATTCTTTTAAGCCGTTCTTGTGGTGTTTCTTTCTTTTCAGTCTGGACAGTTTTGCCAAGCCCCCCAGCGGCACCCTTGCTTAGTTTGACTAGTGCTGATGTGCTGTCAACAGAAAATAGTTGACTAGTTAGTAAACACATTCGTAAATGATGAAGATACAGGACAATACCCTGGAATCAGGTACATGCTCAAGCTAAGACAGACTAGAGACAGTTGTATGATAACTCAGAGTAGTGTAAAACGATCACAAAGAAATAAGGATAACATCTGTTAGAAACTCAGTGCTGTTAGAAATAAGGGATTCTCTCTTGTTTTTCATGGCATTGTAATCATGTTGACAAACCTTGTGGGCGCTTTCAAATTTTTTGTACTTTTTTCCTGCTCCACAGACAGAGAAGATGCAGGATCACTGTGAAGTGCCTCAAGAATTTGGCCACCTGATGACCTGCAGGAAAGAAGGGGTATTATAGGCAAAACGAATTGGAAGAGTAAACAAACTTAGGCCAGAAGCTCCACACGAGCTAAATCATCTTCCTGCTCAGTAAACATATGCCACCTATTGCTTCACATGTCTACCTACAAATCCAATATCATTTTACAGTTTATAGCATATAAATGCCATCTTGACCCTGTCTTCAACTATCCTACTCTTTGACATGTTCAGCTTTTAGAATACCAGGACCATGACAATATGCTGCAGCAGAGAAAGATGGCCCAATGTATCTTTGCAAATATTAAAGGTCGAGTTCCCCGACCGGTTAGGTATGCCAACTCGTATTGGAGATGAAGGTGGAGATATCCCTGCAACTTTCAGGTCACTGGTGTCATCTGAACCTCCAAATTCAGTGATGTATTCAACCCTTGGAGTCTTTGGCTTGCTTCGGTAGTTGTTTTCAGCATGGGTACCACGGCCATGGCGTCTAGAATATGAAGGTGAACGAGATCTCGATCTTGACCTTGATCTGCCATCATGAAATAATTGCAGGTTAATCAACGCAAAGATTTTACATCTAAAAAATTAAAGTGAAAGTTGAGCACACCTTCTGCCCCTTGAATACGAATCATATGACGGACTTCTCCTTTGTTCCCTACAAATTTAATATGTTGAGCATATGAATATTGTGATAACAATATTTGTCATTCTGTTACTTCATCTTCCCAATTATAGAGCGAACAAGCAACATTACCTATAAGGATCACGATAAGATACCCTTCCAACAGAACGTGCTGCTTCCCGCTCTCTTTCCCTCTCAATTTGAGAAACTTTTCTTCTCTCTCTGCGGCTCAGCTTTTTCTGCATAGTGTATTTTGTCAGCTCTCACTACAGGCAAGCAACATAAGCTATATTTAAAACTACAAATGTACTAACAATGGAAGGATCGCCTTTGATAATCTCTTTCTGGCGCTTTTCCTCTTCCTTGGCCTTCTTGTCCATGTAAACAAGCCAGTTATATCGTTTTACACCAAATTCCTTGGCTATACTTTCCATTCGTTCATCACTGCTGTCATCACTACTGAAGCCCTTTTCATCCTCTTCATCTTCTTCCTCTTCATCCTCGTCATCACTGTTTAGATCTTCAGATTCTTCATTTCCATCCCCTTTATATGAGTAACCCACCTGTGAATATGTGCCTTTGCTAGCAGGGGTCTGTGAGGATTGAGGTCTGCCAGAAACAGGTGAAAAAAAATAGAATCAATTAAATAATGTAAGTCTAAAAAACTGCATCTATTAATGAAAATTGTAGGGATAAAAACATAAATTGTATGAAGGCCTACAAAAACAGAACCAATTGACAGAAATTCTGGGCCTCATAAAAATAAAATCTATCTAAAGCAGTGCATATAATCATAAGCTCGTTTACAATTCTTATGTGTAAACTTCTGAAAATTTCAGCATGAATTAGAAATGTTTGCCAGCTTTTGAGCCATAACTTGTAAGATAAACTTTCTGGCCTTTTTGCTGGCATGTGCACCTACTAATAATTGAGATTATTTGGTCCACCAAACTTTTTTCTATAACCAAAGCTTATAAGCGTAACCATTTTAAATCCCGCAGGAGTCAGGACATCTCAAAGGAACCCTCTACACAATGTGACACCTAAACTCAAGTTGTACCACAAAACAAGTGATTGCCTAGCTCCTAGCTTAAGCATGTTTTGCTGATTTGCTTATAGTTGATTTAGGCAGCGTTTGAATCAGCTCTTTGGCTGAGCTTATTGATGGCATGCGAAACGAGAAAGATCGTTAGCGCAAGATTAATTAAGCATTTGCTATTATAAATTTGGAAAATGGGTTTATTTGATTTTCTTTTTAAAGAAACTTCTGTATAAAAATTATTTGAAAGAAAAACATTGTTTAACAGTTTAGGAAGCATACTATTCCCTCCGTTTCGTAATATAAGACTTTCTAGCATTGCCCATATACATATAGATGTTAATGAATCTAAACACATACATATATCTAGATTCATTAACATCTAAATGAATGTGGGCAATGCTAGAAAGTCTTACATTGTGAAACGGAGGAAGTAACAAAAAACAGGGAAGTAGCTGCCCCAAAGAAGAACGGTGCCTTATGCTAATCAGTAGTCAAGGCACCAGAAAATAAGCACCTACATATCTCCTTCCTTAAGTATGCTAAGAAATTTATGCAAATAAGGGGTCTCATACACACTATACATGTGAATGTCAACTTTAATTCCAAAAGTTGGACTAAACATACCAATGTTCCATTTTCAGGCAAACATGAATATACTTTGACAGGCAGGTAGTCACATATTAATTTAGAACTATATGAAATATTAATACCACTTTAATAAATTATTCAATATATACTAAGAAAAATATTAAAAGAAGGCGACTCTTTCATAGTTGGGCACTCTGCAGTAGGCACATGTTTGTACATCAAACCAAAACAGGTATCTGTGCATTTATTCGGCTGGTCCTGTGAGATGTGAAAAATAGACAAAAATTACAGCTTTCACATTGTGGTTTCCAGAAATTTGCAAGGATATCACCATATATAATCATCAACTGCCAGTGTATTTTGTTTGTAAGTTCACAACATGCCACACAAACATGCTCTTCCAGAACAAAAATTACTAACCAATATTTTTGTGTAAGGAATGATAATAAGCTTGACAAAGTACAAAAAGTAATTGTGGTCTGTTGTCATCAAATATGTATGCTAGGATTTGCCGTCCTTTACAGAAAGCACAAGCAGTCAACTTAACTTTTCCAATTATAGGTTATGAACCTTAAGAAACGCATGTCAGAAGTGAGGCATAGTAAAAGTAGACCTACTTCTCAAAGCTAAAAGGAAGAATAGCCTTTGCCTCCAACTCTTGCGAAACATGCTGCAAACCCGCCTCATCAGAAACTGCAGATGAAAACTAGGTAATGTAAATACTTAGGGAACCAAAATTAGGAGCTGACAAGGCCATGCAGAGAGAGAGAGAAAGAGAGAGAGATGCGCCAAGACAAACCAATAAACACAAAAGAAAATGAACAAAGACAGCAAACTCCTACAAATAATAGCAATATAGCAGAGAAACCAAAAAGGTACCGACATCCTCTACGTCGATGCTTAATCAAATCCCGGTAACGTTCAAAATTAACAAACTCCTCTAACTCTTCCTCTTCTTCAGACTTCTCTTGGACCCGGAAAGGCCGAGAGCTAGAGTCACGGATGAAGTCAAGTAGTGCGCGGCCATCAAATCTGCAATCATGAGGAATAATATCAATTGTATTGTTATGAAATATTTAGATGACTCAGGAAAAAGTACCTGTCAATCAAAACATCTTGTTTTCCATTCCATGGTATCCTGCAAGGTATAGAGTATAGTCAATAATTAGTACCATTCAGATGAAACAGTCATGGTAGTAAACTTCCTTTCTCATGATCAAAACACTTTCTTACTTATATATCACAAGTAGGAAGACAATATAAGCACCATAGAAACGTGTATAATGTTTCTTAGACCAATCAAATCACTAGCATCAACACATGGTGATAAAACACCAACACGGTGATGTTGCACTTTCAGACAATACCAACACAATCAAGGAAATGAAACAAGAAAAAAAATAGAGTTGTTAAACCATATGTATATTGTTCTGAATTAATTTAACTGGTATGTCCAACATTGTATTGCAGTTATGTGCAAGCTAATGTCAAACAAAACATTATCTCTTACACTCCTCCAAAACATGCCAATTGGAGTGTTAATGCCACGTTAGTGTGTTATGCTATAAATGTGCGAAACTCCTGTGTTTGGATCGCAGTACATGCTGCAACGTATTTGCGACTCAATATGGTTTGGATGCGATGGTATGTAGGCAAATCTGGTCTACAAAACCAGTGATCCTCGAAGAACTATGTTAGATTCAACAGATATGCATCCAAGATATTCTCCAAACCAAACAGACTGCATTGAACATCCATTTAAGCAATGAAGAAGATAAAGAAACTGTGCAGCGCGTAAGAAACTCAACCGTGGATCAACATCCAGGCTGTTGCTCCAACTATGCAATACATAAAACCTATAGCATAGTCCGAATAAGAAACTAATTGATGAAACCGTCGACAAAGGTATCAGACCGACTAACCCATCGCAGAAATAGAATCACTAGCAGTTAACACCTAATTACATCGGGAACAAGCACTCAATCACATCCAACTGAACCAAACAATTAGCTGCAAACTGGAACTGTCACTAACATGAACTAATCCCCATCCTTTCACACAATGGCGCGGCTCACACAAACAGATCCTACCCAAACACAACAAATAGATGATCAGTTGTCACAGGAAGCATCAACGAGTTGCATTATCAGTAAACGAGATACGCAACTATCACACTGCATTGTCAATTCAATCAAATCCAGCGCACTGGTAAAAACTACAAGCAAGCATCGCATTCGCATATACGGTGGCACCACATCAAAGACATCAAATCAAACTGGAGAGGCATATATATATAGAGGGGGGAGGGGAGAAGTAACAACGCACAGTCCCTGCTGGTCCTCGGTGGCCTGGTAGAGCGCGTCGTCGCGGTGGACGCGGCAGCGCGCGCCGGAGACCTGGAGGGACTGGTGCGGGTCCCCGCGGCGGCGCGCGAGGTAGGCGGCCCGGCGCTCCAACGTACTCTATATAAAACGAGATTTGATGTTCTTGTCCTAGGTTTGTTTGTTTGTTTTTGTTTCTTTTTTTTGTTTCTTTTTTCTTTTTTTGCGGGGAGGGTACTTCTCTAGCCGTTTCACGAAATTGATCAAGAATCGTAAACTCTGCGTTGCATTACCTTTCTTCAGGTCATTCTCTTTCCCTTGCAGCTGCCGTCCAAGTTTAGAGAGATGGCAACCTTTAATTTAACCTTTCTACCAGTATATGCCAACACTAGCATCTAAAACCCTCCTTGTGACTCGGATTTGCTGTTTTGCTACTGCTTTCCACGATTCAGTGGTAGGATCACATTCTACTATTTCTTTGCAAGCTCCAGCTGCAAAAAGTCGGTGCTGCTTACTAGCTGTCCAATTATTTAGATGCTGAGTGCTGAGTGCTGACTGTACGTTTTGAAAATGGTCAAGCACTTAACCCCTGGGATTGTGACTCTCTAGTGTGTGGATGCTATTTTGGCTCCGAAGGTATCCTAGTTATAGGGAGCGGTGCTAAGGAGTAAGGAATACTAGTTATATGAGCGAACTATGATTCTGAAATGGTAAACTTTGTAGAGTTTGGTCAATAATAAGCCTAATTTACAATAAGTTTAGTGCATAGTACAAATTATACCAATATATTCGTATTTTTTTACATAAATATAATAATCTAGTAGTTAGGTGTTTAATTATATAATGATCCTTGCAGTACTATAGCAGCTTTAGGTGGAAATGAATGCAGGATTCTCGGAACATAGGGATAGGAAAAATATAGGATTGAAGTACCCCAGCACCTCAAATGAAAATTTTCAAATCTCAAGTTAAAAGTTTTCAAAATTTTTAAATCTGGACTTGAAAGTTTTCGAATCTCGAGTAGAAAATTTTCAAATCTGAGTTGAAATTTTTCAAAATTTTCAAATCTGAACTTGAAAGTTTTCGAATCTGAGTTGAAAGTTTTCAAATCTCGAGTTAAAAGTTTTCAAATCTGAGTTGAATGTCTTCAAAATTTGACTTCAAAATTTAAATCTTAAATCGAAAGTTTCTAAATCTAACTTAATAAATTTTCAATCTGTTACTAAAAAATTCTCAAAAAAATCTTTAAAATCTTTCCTAATTACCGTCACTAGTTAACTAATAGTATAGATAGTTAGACGTGAGCGCTAGCGGCGCGTACACATCAGCTAGAAACCCCCGTGTTAAGTTCCCTTCAAACTTCCAAAAATTCTGTCACATCAAATATTTGGACATATGCATGGAGCATTAAATGTGGATGAAAAAATCAATTGCATAGTTTGCATGTAAATTGCGAGACGAATCTTTTGAGCCTAATTATGTCACGATTTGACAATATGATGCTACAGTAAACATTTACTAATGACGGATTAATTCGGCTTAATAAATTCGTCTCGCACTTTACAGATGAAATCTGTAATTTATTTTATTATTAGTCTAGTTAAAACTTCAAATGTATGTCCGTATACTTAAAGAAAAATTTGGCGGTGGAACTAAACACAACCTTATTATACTTTTTTTTACTCCAAAGAAAAAAAGGAAGTACAGTATTAACTTTTATCTTATTTTAGAAATTTAAGTAAATATCTTTTATTTTATTATATAGCTTGATTTTAAGCATTACTTATATTTTTAAGATTTGTACAACTATTTTGAATAATACTAACGATCGAAGGGTTCTAAGAAAAGTCAACGGCATTGTATATTAACAAGCAGAGAGAATACAACCTTATAGGATAAGGAAAAACATAATTTTAGGCCTATAAATGAGAAAATTCGACTTCGCATGACAACTTTTAGGTGTGTTCGGGAGGAGTGTTGAAAAATTCTCCCTCGTGCACGAAGAACAATGTGCCTCATTAGCGCGTAAATAGTAGTGGATCCATGCTACTACAAATATGTTATTTTAGATAAATATCACTACTATTTATGATATTGGGTACGTGCTTCTGGAATTTGGGAAAATTGGAAACGTGCCACTCCGTCGCGTTTTCCGTCAGACCCTTAGACGTGGGACCCACATGTCAGTCCCATCTTCCTCCATCCCCCTCCTTTCTTCCCCACATACTACGTAGATTTTTGACGGAAAATATGACGGAGTGGCACTGTGCCAGTTTCCCTAAATGCCAGTAGCACGTAGTCGATATCATAAATAGTAGTGGCATTTATCTAAAGTGACATATTTATAGTGGCATGGATCCAATTAGCCCTTAATTAAATGTTACTCCAGCTTAAAAACTTAGAAACTAGATTATTATTTTTTTACATCAACTTCCCTGTAAATTTTTTTAAAAAAAACATCATTTAGTAATTCACAAAACATACACATGAAAAACAATAGAGTATAAGATGTCAAAGGTGAGTATAGAACACAAGCCATTTAAAATAGTACTAGTGTACTACCCCATCCCATAATGTACAACATTGGTTACTTCAGGCCTTGTTTAGGGGGGTGTTTAGATTCATGAGTGTAAAGTTTTGGCGTGTCACATCAGATATACGGACACACATTTGAAATATTAAACGTAGACTAATAACAAAATAAATTATAGATTCCGCCTGTAAACTGCTTGACGAATTTATTAAGCCTAATTAATCCGTCATTAGTAAATGTTTACTGCAGCACCACATTGTCAAATCATGGAGCAATTAAGCTTAAAAGATCCGTCTCGCAATTTACACGCAATCTGTGTAATTAGTTATTTTTCGTTTATATTTAATAGTCCATGCACGTGTCCAAACATTCGATGTGATATGGTGAAAAATTTTGCCAGGAGATCTAAATAGGGCCTTATTCCCAAAACAAAAACTTTTCGCCCATCACATCGAGTGTTTGGACATATGCATAGAGTATTAAATGTGGACAAAATATCAATTACACAAATTACGTGTAAATTGCGAGAAGAATCATTTAAGCCTATTTGCGCCATTATTTGACAATGTGGTGCTACGGTAAACATTTGCTAATGACAGATTAATTAGGCTTAATAAATTCGTCTCGCAGTTTCTTGGTGGAATCTGTAGTTTGTTTTATTATTAGACTACGTTTAATAATTTAAATATGTGTCTGTATATCTGATGTGATAACCAAACCCAACAATTTTCCTCAAATAAACAAGGCCTCAGTTTTCAACTAACCAACGACATAAAAAAGAAATGGAGGGAGTACTTCTCATTACCATGGATCTCCTTTTCGATCTGTGGCCGAGTTTAATTTCAAAATTTTTCTTCAAACTTCCAACTTTTCCATCACATCAAAACTTTTAACTTTTCCATCACATCATTCCAATTTCAACAAAACTTCCAATTTTGGTGTGAACTAAACACACCCTGTACAGTACTTTCGTTCAGTGGCGGAGGCAGCGTGGGGGCTAGGGGGTTAAGACCCCCCTACCCCTAATGAATCATTAGAGCCCCCATTAAGATCCCCCTAAAAATTAAATCCCATGTATCTATTGCAAGGGGACTAAAATAGATTTTGTATGTGATTGTTAGAAGGCCCAAAAGGCTGAGGAGCCCCCACTATAATTTTATTCCGCCACTGCTTTCGTAACTCTGTTTCAATTTTTATTACATCCGTTGAACCTCCCATGTCCATCTCGTCAATCAAAGCGAAAGGGACAAAGCAGTTGCGCCACCACTTCTTCAACAAGCAACATCTCCATCCTTCTCCTTCGTCCTTCCAGCGCAAATATCTACATAAGGTTTTAAAGAACCTACCAAACACAATCTGGTGTTGCAACAAACCAAACCACAAATCTTTTTTGTTAAAAAAAAAGAAGCTTGCGTCTAAGTTTCTTTTAGCCCTTACGCCTATAGTACACTCGTTTTGAATCGTCCTTGATATACAACATGAATAACAACCTCCGGTTCACAATCCGGACATTTTATCAATTAATGGCAAATAAGAGGTAGGCCAATAGAGTGTTGTGTCCAGCTGAAGTGCTCTTGTTTTGACCCAGAGAGCCAATAAGTGGAGCTTGACGACGTATGAGGTTTGCAGCAGGAGAGGTTCGGGTGGATCGAGCGCCACGCGCGTGCCAACGATGAGGTATGAGATCCATATGCGGTGACGAGGAAGGAATTGCTCTTCGTGGCTGCATGCATGGCTAGATTGAAACGAAAGGGTAAGGGAGATCAGAGGGGGGATCGAGAAAGATGAATGGGAGTTTCTCCCTTCCACTTCAATTAGAGCCTGTTCGGTTGGGCCGGGAACGGCCGGGATCGGGGCCTAATCCCCGTGGATCACCTCGGCGAGGAAAAAATCCTGGCCCATGTGAAATTATGCATTCGGTTAAGCTCTAGTATGGATTTTAGCATGGCCCACCACGGGGTTTCCCTCTTCTCTAGGCCCGGGAATAAATCAGAGCAGGGGGGATGGAGAAAGATGAATGGGAGTTTCAGGGGCGTCTAATACGCGGACGTTCGCGGCCCGCGAACGTTGCAACAACCTATGTCTTGTACATCCGCATGTGGTAACTAGCGTGCATCGCTGCAAAGCTAGAAAAGCCAGCCCATGGGCTTCAACCTGTCTTTTATTTTTTTTCTACCAGGCTTTAGCCCAACAACGTGTTGATGAACTCTCTGTCAAAAAAAAAAACGTCTTGATCAACTCAAAATATATTTATGCCTAGAATATATTCATATATGTAAACTTTATACATAGAAAGTTTATACATGTAAATTTTGTACATACAAGGTGTGTAATCCCTTTCTAAAAAAATATTTATACGTGAAAAAAATCTATACATAAAAACTTTATACATATATATTTTATACATATAAAATTTATGCATAGAAAGTTTTTGCATATAAATTCTGCACATATAAACTTTGCACATATAAATTTCAACCGAATTAAAAAAACAATTTGTAGAGACTTTCTATTAGGATCATTAAGGCCCATTGGCCACTCCAGATAAAAATAACAAAGATCAGATTTGCCCATAGGCCTATAGGCCCATTTTCAGCGTGGGAGCATGCAGGTCGCGGGGTGAACAGAAAAGGAAAAATGCGTTCGCTGGTAGCGAACGTTCGCGCATTAGTCCCCCCGGGGAGTTTCTCCCTTCCACTTCAATTAACGAGATGCCAACTGACGTGGTAAAATTCGGAATGGGGCGATGAAATTGTAGTATAGGCCAATATATAGGCTCGTGTAGTATTTTTAGGAATTGGCCTAGAGATGGAAGTACCAATTAAATTTTCTCATAAGAAATAATTACTCACGTAGACCCAAATTTTTAAGATTTTTTGTGTGGGTTTTCTTGAAAATTAGAGTTGGATGAAATTTTGGATACTCGTGGCACGTTTTTCAAATTGTTAAATGGTGTGTTTCGTACGAAAACTTTCTATATGAAAGTTGCTCTAAAATATCAGATTAATCCATTTTTCAAGTTTGTAATTAAAACTCAATTAATCGCACGTTACTACCGTCTCGTTTTGCATGAAACACTTAATCTTTATCTTCAGGGAGATTCAAACACCACCTTAGACAGACTATAATATAGGATATTAGGCTACTATGTACAGCGTTACCTTGTAGCATGTCTGAGACTATTTTATTTGCTGTAAGAAATAGCCTGGTTGCATGATATCGTTGCACCAGGCAGTCGAATATGAGAAAGTTACGGTACTTACCACTATGCTATAAAAGAGAATTTATGTATCTTCGAGCTTTGAATGTTGTGAGTGAGAAGACGAGCGCAACCATATGATTAAGAGAAGTTTTACCGTGTTTGCGAGGTACGTAGAGGTATTGAGAGGTAGAGTTCTGTGGACCGTTGATCGAGAGAGGGGTAAGGTACGGAATAAAATTATTGTAACCGATGGCGGTGGAGTAATTAGCTAGTAAAAAGTAGGCATTGATTGGAATTGGATCAGATTACACCAGACACAAAGCCAAATCACTCTACTTCGTCATATCACCAGGCATGTTTGATCACCGACGGAATCACACGCTGTACAATGTCGTCGTCATCGTGGCACTTAGGATATCCAGCCATGGATTGAACCGACTAATACCAAAGTAGATGTATGCAAATGCACCATGAGAAGCAAGTTACATATGACTAATCGAATATTTAATTTGCTGGTTTTACTTGTTTGCCGGCGCCGAGGAGGATGGCAAGGACGAGCTTGCAGAGCGCAGGGAGCCGCCATGCGAGGTCGGATAGCACAGCAAACAATGTAAATCTTCTCAACCATTGTATGCATGCAAATAGCAGCCGATAAAATAGGCCTCAATTAGGGGGTTGTTTCCGTATTTATGTGCGCAAAGATGGCAAGATGGCTTTATTGAGGATTAAAACCAGGTCTTGCCGTCCAGCACAAAAATATTCTTATTTCAGTTTATGAATTATAGTTTTTTCAGAAGTGATATTTTATCAAGATTACACGTTCTTTGGATAAAATATAAATCTTCAAACAACCATGCAAACATCCGATGATATTTTAACCGATCATGTTTGTTATAAACAAAATGTAAATATAAGGGAAACTATACAAATAGCGTAAAACAGAATTAGAGATAGAGATAAACTACCGACATGGTACCTATGTACCTACAACTAACCGTAAAGACAATTCTATCCCTTTTCATCTCCTAGCAAAATTATCTATTTACCCTCTCTCCCTAAGTACCTATGTGAATACTTAAATACCTTTTAGATAGTACCTTTTATTAAGAACCGTTGGATTTTTACTATTTTTGGAATACAAACACCGTAAAACCTCTCTATGATTAATCAACTTTAACACATGTAAAAGTACATAAATGAGTATATATGTTGTTTACGTCATACAAATGAGTACACATGTAATTTCCGTCCTTTGGTAGATCAGTAAACAAGTCAATAATATGGATCCTAATTCCAACACTTCACTTGAAAGTTGAAACATTCGTAACCGACGGGCAGCTTAATAAGCTTGGTTTCCACCAGTAAGAAATACGAAAGATAAAAGAGTTCTAAACAAATCAATTGCTACATACACTAGAAAAGATAAAGGATCATATTCTGTTCGAGCGTCCGGCCCTGGCAAAGTATGCCACTACTCCCTCCTGTCATGTTACTCTCTCCACTACATCATGTATGCATGTAGTGATCTTCAAAATATTTTTTCTTTTAAACTACTTATCAGGTCTATGATCCAATCACGACGGTGTATGTTGTAATTAAATCTCTCCAACAAAATATCACATAATTATATCATGATGAAAGAAAAATATATGTTTCATCCATTAAAACTCAATGTTTCATACAAAACAACATCGTGTTTTCAACGTGTGTTTTACTATGTGTCATAAAATTTTTAAATATTTAGTGACTAATTTTTTTTACAACGTATAACTTAATGTTTCACCGTGGTCAACTGAAACATTTAACCGTCTGTTTTTTTAGAGAACCGGACACCCGTTTTGTAGTTTCCTCCAAAGATATATAAATCCTATACTATCTTATAGATATAATAAGTGAAAAAAAGTCTAAATACCCATATAAATCACTTCTCTTTCCACTCTCCTCTACAACTCGCCTTTGCGTAAAACACTCTCATAAGTTCAATTTCTCTTTTATTTTTTTCCCATGCCACTAGTTGCGAGTGTTCTCTATTTCTTGTACCGTGTAGGTGACTAATATGCACAGATGGAGTTATTACCCCCATGCCCATCTTGGTGAGGTCAGGTTCCTACTTTCACCTTCTTCGGGGAATGCAGTAGCGGGTGATGTCAAACCTCAACGTAAAACACAACAATCTGTCAATCGGCCACTTGCTTGCACGGTCACCCCACCGCGTCCATATCGCTACGATTGAAAAGTGCAACAAGAAAAATGATATCTCTCTTACTTTCTCGATCTACCCTTTATCCTTCTCTCTCTCTCTCTCTCTCTTTTCCTTTTAGCAATTTGGCAGGACACATCCAGTGTTGTACTACATGGCATGCAGGAGTCATCCGAGCAACGAAGCACCAAAAGAATAGGATGATGTTAACATCAAACTTATAGCACAGTACTGTCATGCATGAAAGCTCTATGTAACAAACAGATAGCCTCGATCATGGCCGTATGCGCATATTTATTGCCATGCGATTTGGGCCTAACAAGAAAAAAGGGAGAATATTTTGACATGCATATATACCACTCCTGCATTTCCCCCCTTTTTGCCTAGAAAAGAAAACTGACAACGGATCATATATACCCATGTGCAAATGCTAATATAGGCTGGGTTTACCGGCTCATCATCTAATTAATTAATTAATAATCTCAACCAAATCGTTTTTCTGTGCGTGTGCCATTCTTCTTTTCTCCTTTCCCTTTTGTGTATTTTTGTGTACCGGCTCTATAGAAGACTAAGATACGTATGTCGATAAGATTATGAGTCAAATATAAATCATTACTCGTTATACTATGTTAATTAGCTGGTGTAACTTAGGACCTTCGTTAATTAGTAGATTAGCTTGTAGTGAGTGAGTTTTAAGACAGATCAGTTTATATACCCAAAATATACGTTTGATAACATTGGATAATGAAAATTTATGAGTTTAGAAGAGAGGGTTGATAGGGATTGGTCACATCAGTTCTATTTTTATTCTTGCCAATATAAGAATCATGTTAAGTTCTAGCGGCTATTAGGTTTCAAATGATGATAGAAGATCAGATTTAGTGGATGAGAATTCTCTCTCATAACTCACACCCCTCACATAGGTATTAAAAATAGAAAAAATGTATGAATTGCCCCTTTGAACTATTGCGGTCATTTGAATTACCACCTAAACTCAAATACCAGACATTTAATACCTGAACTTCTAAAACTAGATGAATTATCCCCCTAGTTCAATCTGAAATGATTTCGGTACAACATGAGATACATGTGACAGTACAGTCAGCAAAATAATAACTAAAAATCTATTAGCCCTACCCCTCCGTCCTTAAAAAAAAAAGTCCAATCCCAGCTACAAAGCTGGACGCATGCGTCCAGATTCATAGCTAGAGTTTGCCTTCTTTTTTTTTTTTGACAGAGTAGTACCTATTAGCGATTCTTCATTTTTTTTTCTCTTCCACGGCTCGAGTACAGTAGGTAGGGATGAAACTGATACTTTCCGACCGTTCGGATATTTTTTTTTTTGGAATCGGATAGGTTCGGATATTTTCGAATTCAGAAACTAATTCAGATTTTTTTTCTCAGAATTGGAAACGAATAAAGGAAGGACACTATCCATCAGAATGGGAAAATAGTCGGAAACTATCTTAGCATCTTTCTCGGATATCCGCAGACAGGGATCGATTTTTAGAAAAAAAAACACATATGCATATACTTAACTTTTTCATACGAAGTTAGATGAAGACAAACTATATATCACAATTGTAGAGCTCAATAAGATCTACAACTTTGTTGCTGGTAATTTTATTTCTTTGTTGTTGGCACGATTAATTAAGTATTATAAAAGAACTTGAAAAATATATTAATATGGTTTTTTTAAGTATTTTTCCTACAATTGTTTTGAAAAAAATAATCATTTAGTAGTTTGCAAACGTGCATGTAAAAGATGAGAGTAGAAGTTATAAAAGGTGAGTATAGAACACATTAGTCCAGTTAAATAGTACTACGTACCCGATCCCTTCATGTACGGCATTGGTTAGTTCGATTCTCAGACTAACCAACGTCGTAAAAAAAATAGAGGGAGTACAACTCATGTACAGGGGTCTCCTTTTCGATCTGTACCATACATAGGCTGCGTTCGAGAGTTGAGGTTAGGAACTCACCTCCCGCGCACGTAAAATGGAGCAACTTATTTTCTTATGATTAATTAAGTATTAATAATTATTTTTTAAAAAATGGATTAATATGATTTTTTTTAACTCTTGTATAGAAACCTTTTATTAAAAAACGCGTTGTTCAGCAGTTTAAAAAGCATGCGTGCAGAGGGAGCGATTTCTCGGACACGGGGCTTGTTTAGTTGGGGAAAAAATTTGGGTTTGGTTGTCACATCGGATATACGAACACACATGTGTAGTATTAAACGTAGTATAATAACAAAACAAATTACAGATTCCGCCTGTAAACTGCGAGACGAATTTATTAAGCCTAATTAATCTGTCATTAGCAAATGTTTACTGTAGCACCACATTGTTAAATCATGGTGTAATTAAGCTTAAAAGATTCATCTCGCAATTAATACGCAAACTGTGGAATTTGTTTTTTTTCCACAATTAATACTTTATGTATGTGTCCAAACATTCGATGTGATGGGTGAAAAATTTTTGTTTTGGGAACTAAACAGGGCCTAAGGCGAATTGCTACACTCACCCAAGCTTGTGTACCTTCAGATTGTCGCTTGGTGCACATACCAAGGAAATTAATCACATGCATTGCTTTGGTTCTGTTTGGTTAAATCAAATTTGGATTCAGCTTTTGCTACGCTCACATGCCAGTTTACTAGGAGGATTTTATAAAGATCAAAATGCTTTGTTTTTACACCCAGTGTATCGTGTTTCTGCTAGGTTCATACAGGCTCATACCAATAGATTCAGGATTTATTTCCATTGATGGGTTTGAAGTATACCTCTTATTGATTAAGGGTGTTACGGTTTTATAACCCAAGTGACTATTGGACGGCAATGATTTTGTCACATCATGAGGTTCTTGGAAGATTGAAGATTTTTATGCTTCAAGAGCAAATTCGTCTCAAGATGGAGTTGTAAAATATGTGATCCAAATTTCAGCATACAATATATTTAGGTTAGTTACCTAATAGGACTGTGTATTACATGATTAGTTTTCTAATAGGATTTCGAGTCTTTGCATATTAGGACTCATAAATTTCCACTTTCTATATCTCTTGCATGCCACACAGGAAAGGTGCGACAGCCCAATGTATCCTCTACGTTTGTATCCCACTTCTCTATACTGATCATTACCGGTCGGCGCCCATTATTTTTTTCCCATAAGGATTTTACATATAAAATTCATTTATCCGTTATGTATTTATTTTCATAACAAGGAAGACTTAACTGTTTAACCGGCTATTATAAAGCATTTATTTTCATAACAAGGAAAACTTAACTGTCTAACTGACTATTATAAATGAATTCATGCGTGTAGGTTGTGCATGGATGCAAAAATCATAGCAAGGCTCCTATTTTCATCGAGCAAATAATCACCAGCTCTTTTTATCAACCTTGAGCTTCCTTTATAGAGTAGAATATCCTGCGGATGTGGACTTAAGTAATATGTAAGATTAAAATTCCCTTAACCCGTTGCAACGTACATGCATTTTCTCTAATGAGTATATATGTTGTTTATGTCATACAAATCAGTACACATGTAATTTCCGCCCTTTGATAGATCAGCAATTCGACATCACTAAACAAGTCAATATGGATCCTAATCCCAACACTTCAGTTGAAGCATTGATAACCGACGGACAACTTGTAAGCTTGGCTTCGGCCAGTAAGAAATAGAAAAATTAAAGAGCTCTAATCTAATCAATTGCTATGAACACTATAAAAGATAAAGGATCATATTTTTGCGAGCGTCTAACCCTGGCAAAGTATGCTACTACTCTCCTGTCGTACTGCTCTCTCTATTTCATGCATGCATGCATATAGCAATTTTCAAAATAATTTTTCTTCTAAACATTGGTGGAGAAACCATCTTTGGTCGGTCGGCCGAAATCCACAATAGTCCCGGTTCCACTAAAAACCAGGACTAAAGATCAAGTCCCGGTTGGTGGCTACAACGGGCATATGTGATCTTTAGTCCCGGTTCTAAAGATCATACCCATGTTTACTTATCCAGTCTGCGATCCGATCATACCCATGTTGTAATTAAATCTTTACAATAAAACATCGTACATTCTAATGGAAGAAAAATATATGTTTCAATAATTAAAATTAATGTTTCGTACAAAACAATATCATGTTTCAATGTGTGCTTTACTATGTGTCACAAAATTTATAGATATTATAATGACTAAATTGTTTTTACCATGTATAATTTAATGTTTCAATGTGATCAACTGAAACATTTAACTGTCCATTTCTTTAGAAAACCGGACACCCTATTTCATTTTTTTAGAAAACCGGACACCCTATTTGTAGTTTTCTCCAAAGATAAATCCTATAGATATAATAAGTGAAAAAAAGTCTAAATACCCATATAAATAACTTCTCTTTCCACTCTCCTTTACAACTCGTTTTTGTGTAAAATACTATCATAAGTTCAATATCTCTTCTAATTTTTCACTTGCCACTAGTTTTGAGTGCTCTATCACTATTCCCTCAAATTCCTGTATTGTGTAGGTGTCCAATATGCACAGATGCAGTTACGCACTTACGCCCGAGATGTCAAACCTCAATGCAAAACACAACAATCGGCCACTTGCTCGCACAGTCACACCACCGTGTCCATATCACTACGATTAATTAATTAAGAGTAAAGTCCATCACCGGTCCCTAAACTTGTACCGCTGTGTCATCCCGGTCCCTAAACTCGCAAATCGACCGTTCAGGTCCTCAAACTTATTCGACTGTATCATCTCGGTCCCTAAACTTGCAGATCACTCGTTTAGGTCCTCCAACTTGTTCAGTTGTGTCACCCCGGTCTCTAAACTTGGATTTGAATATCATCTGTGTCAAATAGGACGGTCTAAAGACTTTATATTTAAAAATAATTCATAACTTTTTCATGTGAACTCTAATGAAGACAAACTTTATATCAAAATTGTAGCCCTCGACGCGACCTACAACTTTGTAGTTGAAAAGTTTTTGAATTAAAACTGTTTAGGGTCCCAAAATATTGTTGCATGTTTATAGATTTTGAAATTTTAATTTTAAAATTACATTTTGGGACAAAAAATGACTTAAAATTAAAAAAAATTCAACTACAAAGTTCTAGATCGCGTCGAGGACTACAAGTTTGATATAAAGTTTGTCTTCATTAGAGTTCACATGAAAAAGTTATGAATTATTTTTAATTAAATTTAATCATCACAAAATATGGAATTGACTAAAAATGATAATAAAATAAACAACTCACAACATTATAAATGTATAATAAGTAATTTAATCAAATAGAAAAGTAATTTATATATATGATAAAAGTAACTTACATATATAATAAAAGTAATTTACAACATAGATATTTCTTTTATCAAAATATAGTCATGTAAGATCTTGTTGTAAAGATTTAATTGCAACGAACACAATGGTGTAATCGGATTATAAATCGGATAAATAATTTAAAAGAAAAATCTATAAGAAGAAAAAAAACATGTATCATTTGGTGTACTAGTATACAATCAGGTCTAAGAGGAGTCTCTAGTTAAGACAATATAGGGTGCGGTCTCTATGTAGTCATGTCCCAACCAAATCGTTTTTTTCTATGCGTGTGCCATTCTTTCTCCTTTCTCTTTTCCAGTACCAAACCAGCACAATCACAATCACAATCACAAGTATGCAATTGTCTGAGAAATCTCCCAAACAAGAACTCTCCCCAGTATATATAAGGCCTTTAATTTACAAATATAAATATAATTCGATTTTTTTAGCAACTCTTACATAGTGGGGAAGTTTGGGTTATATTTGTGTCTTAGGCAAGTGTGTATACTAATAAGCATCGAGGCGTGGTTAGATCTTTGTAGCTATCTTGAAATCAAGCAAACAACACGATCACTTTTGGGTATCGGCTCTATATAGAAGACAATGAGTCAAATATAAATCATTACTTATTATCCTATATATGTTAGCGTGTTAAACTGATTAGAACCTTCGTTGATTAGTAGATTAGCTTGTATTGAGTTTTAAGCTAAATCAGTTTACCCAAAAGATACGTTTGATAACATTGGATAATGGAAATTTATGAGTTTAGAAGAGAGGGTTGATAGGGATTGGTCACATCAGTTTTATTTTTATTCTTGTCAATATAAGAATCACGTTAGCGAAGTGAGTGTAGTTCAACTGATTAGATTTCTTGTGGTGGAACCAACCCACCCGGGTTCAAATCTTTGGAAATTGGATTTGTGTATTTTCATTTCTTTTCCTTTGGCTATTTTTCTTATGAATATTTTTTTAGATTTATCTCAAAATTAAGCACCTCCATGTGGCCCAATAAGATGGCTCGAGACAAGCCAGCTTTAGAAAGATAGATGAGCTTAGGGGATGATTAATGGTTTAAGATCAAAATGCTTTGTTTTTACACCCAGTGTATCGTGTTTCTGCTAGGTTCATACAGGCTCATACCAATAGATTCAGGATTTATTTCCATTGATAGGTTTGAAGTATACCTCTTATTGATTAAGGGTATTACGGTTTTATAACCCAAGTGACTATTGGACGACAATGATTTTGTCACATCATGAGGTTCTTGGAAGATTGAAGATTTTTATGCTTCAAGAGCAAATTCGTCTCAAGATGGAGTTGTAAAATATGTGATCCAAATTTCAGCATACAATATATTTAGGTTAGTTACCTAATAGGACTGTGTATTACATGATTAGTTTTCTAATAGGATTTCGAGTCTTTGCATATTAGGACTCATAAATTTCCACTTTCTATATCTCTTGCATGCCACACAGGAAAGGTGCGACAGCCCAATGTATCCTCTACGTTTGTATCCCACTTCTCTATACTGATCATTACCGGTCGGCGCCCATTATTTTTTTCCCATAAGGATTTTACATATAAAATTCATTTATCCGTTATGTATTTATTTTCATAACAAGGAAGACTTAACTGTTTAACCGGCTATTATAAAGCATTTATTTTCATAACAAGGAAGACTTAACTGTCTAACTGACTATTATAAATGAATTCATGCGTGTAGGTTGTGCATGGATGCAAAAATCATAGCAAGGCTCCTATTTTCATCGAGCAAATAATCACCAGCTCTTTTTATCAACCTTGAGCTTCCTTTATAGAGTAGAATATCCTGCGGATGTGGACTTAAGTAATATGTAAGATTAAAATTCCCTTAACCCGTTGCAACGTACATGCATTTCCTCTAATGAGTATATATGTTGTTTATGTCATACAAATCAGTACACATGTAATTTCCGCCCTTTGATAGATCAGCAATTCGACATCACTAAACAAGTCAATATGGATCCTAATCCCAACACTTCAGTTGAAGCATTGATAACCGACGGACAACTTGTAAGCTTGGCTTCGGCCAGTAAGAAATAGAAAAATTAAAGAGCTCTAATCTAATCAATTGCTATGAACACTATAAAAGATAAAGGATCATATTTTTGCGAGCGTCTAACCCTGGCAAAGTATGCTACTACTCTCCTGTCGTACTGCTCTCTCTATTTCATGCATGCATGCATATAGCAATTTTCAAAATAATTTTTCTTCTAAACATTGGTGGAGAAACCATCTTTGGTCGGTCGGCCGAAATCCACAATAGTCCCGGTTCCACTAAAAACCAGGACTAAAGATCAAGTCCCGGTTGGTGGCTACAACGGGCATATGTGATCTTTAGTCCCGGTTCTAAAGATCATACCCATGTTTACTTATCCAGTCTGCGATCCGATCATACCCATCTTGTAATTAAATCTTTACAATAAAACATCGTACATTCTAATGGAAGAAAAATATATGTTTCAATAATTAAAACTTAATGTTTCGTACAAAACAATATCATGTTTCAATGTGTGCTTTACTATGTGTCACAAAATTTATAGATATTATAATGACTAAATTGTTTTTACTATGTATAATTTAATGTTTCAATGTGATCAACTGAAACATTTAACTGTCCATTTCTTTAGAAAACCGGACACCCTATTTCATTTTTTTAGAAAACCGGACACCCTATTTGTAGTTTTCTCCAAAGATAAATCCTATAGATATAATAAGTGAAAAAAAGTCTAAATACCCATATAAATAACTTCTCTTTCCACTCTCCTTTACAACTCGTTTTTGTGTAAAACACTATCATAAGTTCAATATCTCTTCTAATTTTTCACTTGCCACTAGTTTTGAGTGCTCTATCGCTATTCCCTCAAATTCCTGTATTGTGTAGGTGTCCAATATGCACAGATGCAGTTACGCACTTACGCCCACCTTCGGGGAATGCAGTAGCGAGAGATGTCAAACCTCAATGCAAAACACAACAATCGGCCACTTGCTCGCACAGTCACACCACCGTGTCCATATCACTACGATTAATTAATTAATATCATTGTCGCCCCGTAACTCGTTGAAAAGTACGATTAATTAATATCTCTTACTTTCTGGATCTTCTCTTTTCCTTCTCTCTCTCTTAGTCTCTTCCTTTTGGTAATTTGGCAGGAGACATCCAGTGTTGTACATGGCATGCAGGAGTCATCCGAGCAACGAAGCACCAAAAGAATAGAACGATATATGTTAACATCAAGCTTGTAGCACGCACAGTGTCATGCATGAAAGCTCTATGTAACAAACAGATAGCTCGATCACCATATGTGCTTATTTATTGCCATGCGCTTTGGGCCTAACAAAAAGAGGAGGATAGTACACATGTGCAAATGCTGGGTTTACCGATTCATCATCTAATGATAATCTCAACCAAATGGCAAAATCTAAATCAAGAGGCCTCTCGTTTTAGTGCTAATGAGAGACCCTATCTAGATGCCTTAATTATAGTACTAGTCCCCATCAAGTAAGTAGAAAATATATTCCTATCATCTATGTTTCAAATAAAATTTTCTCTTAAACTACTCATCTGATTTATGATCCAATTACACGGTTGTGTTCGTAAGAATTAAATCTTTATAACAAGATCTCACATGATTATATTTTGATGAAAAATTACAAATTACTTTTATAGTATATCTAAATTACTTTTAGATTTCACTAAATTACTTCTTAGACATATAAAAATAATTTCAGTAAAGCTTAAAAGTAATTTACATATATTATAGAAGTAACTTAAGACAAAAAGGAAGTAACTTTGTCGTGACATTAAAAGTAGATCCGTTATGAAGGTAAAAACATGAGTCTATCTAAAAATTAAATTTAATCAACACAAATTATTGAATTGACTAAAAAGATAATAAAATAAACAACTCACAACATTATGATTGTATAATAAGTAATTTAATCAAATCGAGAAGTAATTTTTATATATGATAAAAGTACATATATAATAAAAGTAATTTACAACATAGATATTTCTTTTATCAAAATATAGTCATGTAAGATCTTGTTGTAAAGATTTAATTGCAACGAACACAATGGTGTAATGAAATAGGGATATTGAATCCGAGTGGAATTTAACAAATGATGTTATAATTTAGATTTTATTATACGTGCTCCATTGTTCCCTACTTCCCTTCAATTTTCTTCTTCTTTTTTTTTGCTGGAATGGACGTAGAAAAATGGCCATCCATCCAAATGTATCCCAAAATTATTCATTTCTGACTGTTCACTTTCTCATTCCTTCAGTCTTGGAAATTTTTCATCTAGCAACGTTACGAGAGTCGTGCCTTCTATTAGGCACGGTTGGCTTTTGGCATTAACTTGCCATCTTGATATTGCATTATTTCTTGATACTACTACAGGACTTGATTCTTAGTGATGGCACCATATGTGTAGATCATCTTGCTTTCGTAGTAAAATCTCTTCATTCCAAAAACTGTAGTTTAGCCTCTTCACCAAGGCATGACTTCAATGCCGATCATCAGGAAAGTTTGCAGACTGGGGGTGAAAGGGGCAGGTGTGATATGTTCCTGTGAGCTGTCCCTCATCTAATTACCCTTGTAAAATCTTGTCTACTGAAGCTTCTGACAATGACATTGCTTTCTCATTCACCTATATAAATCCTGACATGATTTCAGTCGAAGAATCGAATAGATGTGTGCCTACATCTCTTAGATCATGGTGGGCTTGTATTGTCCTGCAGTGCTGCTTGTTTTACTATCTTATGTATTACGTTTATGTGTGCTCTTTTTCAATCTCAAAAAAGGGTATTAATATTACGGAGAAGAATGATGGGAACAAAATACTGTTTAGTACTTCAGTTTTTTAGGGATCAATTTAATTGCTGTGTTCCTATTTCTTTTTCTTCCTCCAGGACATAATGGGAGATGGTTCATCAACTGGATGGACAGACGAAAAGCACATGCTGTATATTAACTCATTGGAGGAATCATTTGTTACTCAACTAAATGATGGTAAAGTCAGCTCAAAAGGGGGCCACGATATTTGTGAAGGAAATCGTACAGATACAATAGTTGCTCAGGTATGGGCAATGCTGAGCTTTACTCCATAGCAATATCTGCAATGTGTGAAAATTTCTCTTGTTCCGAACTGGCACATCGATCAGGGATACTTGGGGATGGATGAGGTTGGTGGAGCTGCTGCATCCAGAGCATCACAAGCTGAGTTCTGTATTGGATCAGCTTCATGTTATCGGCATCAGGAAGATAGCAAATCCTACTTTATGGGTGGTGATGCATCAACTACTGAGCCAAGACAAGAAAGAATCAGTTACCATGCAAAACAAAAGAGCCATGGAGCCTCTTCTGCCTCCAGTTTCCACTGGCACGGGCAATCTCCTTCTTGGACAACAGGTAGGTTACCACCTCCAGGATGTTTCTGCGAACAATGGTTTTAATTGTTTTCAGTAAAAGAAAAAAAAGAAAGAGTATTTTCATAGGAAGAATTGCCATGTGTTTTACTCCCTCCATCCCATAATATAAGAGATTTTGATATTTTACTTGCACTGTTTAACCACTCGTCTTATTCAAAAAAAAAATTTATGCAAATATAAAAACCTCAGCTTACCAGAGATGTGTGCCCTTGTCTTTCTTCAGAGTTACCAGAGCAAAACTTGTGCGACGAGGGCGCTGAAGTTCAAAGGGTACAAAGCGTAGCATGTGGCAACAAGCGACTGAAACATGCTGCTACTACAAACAGTGGCCTGGTAATTTGATCATCTGTATCCAAGTATTTTTTTTCTTCCTGTTGCTGCCCTCAAGTGTACAAGTGCTAACCTGTCAAGATATATGGTGTGATTAGGTTGCATCACCTGGAAACGGAAATTTGGAAGGATATTACAGTGGCAGCTCATCAGATTGCGACATTGGATTACTAAAGGCAGATACTGCTTCACCCTCGTGGAAAGCCCAGGCACTGAGAACTTGGTCCGTGTGAGTAGATAGCTGCACAAATTTGTAGAAAAAAAAATAGCAGCTTGCTTCAGGGTAAATGCAGTAGTCTTTTGTGTAGAAATTAAAAAGAGTAAATTGCATTGCCGGTACACGAACTTGTCATGCGGGTGCAATTTAGTGCACGAACTTGCAAATGCTTGTTTTGGTGCATGAACTTGTCTGGTGCATATGGAGGAAGGCGAAAAGGACACTGCATGTCTAATCTTATTGATTTAGAAGCAGATTAGGATACTATGTAAACATATATATGAGAAGGTTGCTATTAGACATACACCTCTTCAATAAAAAATAGAATAGGATATAGTGATAGGAGAAAAGGATTAAAAAATTCGAGCAATGATATAAGGGTTAGAAATATATAAAATTCATCATTTCTATGATGAAGGATGAAGTAGAGACCAAATTTATAAATATTGCATTTCTTATGCGTACTCACTACACGTACGCATGTTAGATCCTAATCAACATCAGCTTAACATTGCCAAGTTATTTTGGTCCTCGTTTGCACGAGCTAGACAAATTCGTGTACTGAAACGAACATTTTACAAGTTTATGTTATAAGACTTTCTAGCATTGTTCACATTCATATAGATGTTAATGAATCTAGACATGAATATGAGCAATGCTAGCAAGTCTTATAACCTGAAAGTCTTATAACATGAAACGGAGAGAGTACTAAATTGTACCCACTGATCCACCCAACAAGTTTGTGTAATTTACTCAATTAAAAATTATGTAGCTTGTTCGACAGTCGACACAGCATGTTAAGCTCTGGTGAAAGGCAACGCATTGATTTGCTTACATATCGCTTCCAACAAGCACAACCACACATTGATTCCAGATTTTTCACTGACTACACTAAGGGTGCGTTCGTTCCATGGACAATGAGTGAGATAGCACATCGTTTTCCGTGCGCACGCTTCCCAAATTACTAAACGGTGCGTTTGTTGAAAAAATTTTCTATAGGAAAGTTGCTTTAAAAAATCATATTAATCCATTTTTGCAATTTAAAATAGTTAATATTCAATTAATCACATGCTAATGACTCACCTCGTTTTACGTATCTTCCCAATCTTCTCAGTCCCTCAAACTTGGAACCAGATCCTCTGACATAGCAAGCGACGTCCAACGGCTCTCGTCCGTCCATTCGGCATCGGACAGAGTAGAGTGAGCACAGCGGATAGACTCGACCCATATGGTAGAAAAATCAGCCCACGCGATCCACAACCATCGACGCCACAGCCGCGGCCGGCTAGGAAGCAAATGGGGGAGGGGAGGGGAGACCTCTGCACCGTCGGCGTCGTCGCCACCGCCACAGCCTGCGTCTCCCGCGCGAGGGCCCCTTCGTTGCCACCATCCTCTTCTCGGCCAGCAAAATCGGGATGGCTCCTGATTTCCCGTGGTCTTCGGCCGGCCGCTCACTGCCGCTCGTCGTCTCCTCCGGCGCATCCGCGGGTGGAGTGGATCCTGGAAGAAGGCCCTCCCCTCGTCGCTGCCCTCCTCCCCATCTCTCGCCCCTGCGTTCTCTCTCCCTTAGCATGTTGCTGGCTCGCTGCCGGCAGTGTACTCCTTCAAATCATCCCTGCATAAAAGTTCAAGGGGACTCCTGTTAATTCGTTAGTAGCAGCAGCAGCAGGTTATATACACTTAGCAGTTGTTCGAGGTTGCCGACTGATTCCTAGTTTCAATTTTCTTGAGGATGAAAGTAATATCATCACCAGAACCTACTACAGGGGCTTGCAATGGCAGCATCTTGAAAATCCTAGATCGAGATCTAAAATTGATATGAATGGATATTGTAAATTGCTGTGAATTGGGATTGTAAGTTTGTAACTCAACACTGAATGTGATGACTGAATGCCTTTGCCAATTGAGATTGATTGTTGTGTCTATTTGAGAATGTGAAGATTGTAGTTGCATCAATTTTTCGTTTTCAATTCAGTACGTTTAAAGGAATTGAAGTGAAACTTCAGTCTAGCAAAAGAATGTCACTTGTGTTGATGCTGCTTCGACAGTAAACACTGAACATTACAATGTGCTGTTCTTGCTGCATTGAGCATTTGACGAAACCCTAATGTTTGCTTGCAAAATGGCAAAAACAAAGGTATATTCGCATATACATCATTAATTTAGTGCTGCAATTTGAGAGCGGAACTGACATGAATACAGACTTGGATCAAATCTGTGTTGAAATTGCAACACTTGTGATGCTCTTAACAATAAATCTTACAACAATGCATCGTTGCTTTGGACAAGTTGCTTCCCTCTTGCTGTATCTTCCATGACAGGTTGACCTCCTATCAGGAGTCATGATTTCGTCAAAGCGGATGGTCCGCGACCTCCACGGCGGACGCAGCGGAGGCTCCCGTTCGAGGGAGGACATGGAGGCGCAGCCGTGCAGGCTGTGGTGGTGACGCCGACGGCCGTGGCTCGGAGGTGGCGACTGGCGTCGATGGTTGTGAATCGCGTGGGTCGATTTTTATACCATATGGGCCGAGCCTATTCGCTATGCTCGCCTCGACTCTATCCGATGCCGCATGGACGGACGAGAGCCATCGGACGTCCCTCTGACGTAGCGAGCGCTACGTCAGAGGATCTGGTTCCTATATATACTTGTATCCTGTGCCGTAAAAGAAATTGCTTCAGGATGTTAATTTTACCTCATAACCTGTGCTGTGAAAGAACCTGTTTCGTAAAGTTAACTATCATCATGGGGAATGGATTAACCGAACAACAGCAAGCAAAAATGACATCTGAAGGAAGATTTAACATCTCTCATCCCAGTGTGGTTAAAACAGGCTAGTACCATGTAAGTACATGATTAAAATATAAAAAAGCATCGAATGGAATATGGACACATTCACAAGGCATGTTTTCATCCCTATTATAGCAATCTCCGAGGCTGTTTAAACCTCCAGAGTCCGGAAAAATAATAATGATAATGATAATAGTATTAACAATTCAGACGGCACACCATCGACTTACACAACAGCATATTTTGAAGGTTGCAAAATTTATCCAGGCATGTCACGATATCACTATAAAGTTTTGACACTGCAACCACACTCCCTTTTTCTTTTCTCTATGCAAGACAATGAACCAAAATTAGATAAATGATCAGCACAGGCTATAATCGCCAAAGAAAACAAAAAGGATAGACAGACATGGAGTGACAACACATTTCGCATGTGTCTGGTGCAAATATGCTCGAGTCGAGCTGTTGCGGCCTCCTGATTGACGCAGGCTTTGCAAAAGAGCATTTGTGCTTCTAACCAGATGGGGCATGGCCACTTGCTGATGATGATTTTGCAACATAGATCTGCTTCATCCTACCAGTGCCCAAGTTCTTGTCAGAACCGGAATTTTGATTCCTTCCCTGGTATCCTGAACGGCGTTGCCATTCATTGACAGCTCCAGTCTTTTGGGTCACCCGAGACCGACGATCTTGATTATTAACTTGATGTTGGTACTGTTGACCCGATGATGATGATGAAGATTGGTGGGGCTTGGAAGGCATGCTGGCAACCTGACTTCCATTTGAGTTGCTGACCCCTGTAGCAATCCCAGGGTTAACATTTGGTGTGTTCGACGACCTACCCATAACTTTGGCACTGTTTGGGACTTCATTGCTGATCATGCCTGCCCGGGCAAACGAAGGCTGAACAGTTTGAGCATTTGAACTTGTGGAGGCTGGCTGTTCAACAAGGCCTAAATCATCTGTGAACTGAGCAGCAGATGCATTTGGAATGTTCTTGCTGTTATCTGCTGGAACAACAGAAGCAGAGGGCTCCTGGAACCGGTTATTCGAACTCGCTTTGTTGTCCACTTGGATGTTATGAACAAACTGCGCTGCAGCTGTGACGTCCATTGGATGCTGCTGTAGTGGCACTGATAATGGGACGGTGTGTAGTGGTGCTACAGGCATATGTGGCCAACAAGGCTGCATCTGTATATCTGTAGATGACTGGAATGGCAATGTGTTGAGGTTAGTTCAAAATGCAAATGGAAAAAGTCATGCTGTCACATTATCTTATCTCTACTATTATAAAAATTGAAGATGTTTTTGCCGTTACTTTAGAACGTCATTCGTGTATGAGTTGGTTTTTAATTTCGTTTGCTTTTGGAAATACATATCCGTATTTAAGTCGGTTTTTAAGTTCGTTTGTTTTTGGAAATACAGAAAGGACCCCTAATTGCAGCTCATGATTTTCTAAAAATATATATATATCCTATCGAATTCTTACAGTGAATTTCATATTAACAAACCATATAACAATAATAAGATTAAAATAACCTTCATCCGTTGCAACGCACGGGCATTTTTTCTAGTATATATATAAAGAAAGAATCGTGAATTTGACCATCTGTACCTATATACAAACTAAAGTAGGATAGCAATTTCCATTTTTCAAATTTATTGATAATGACTATGTGAATTGTTTAACCATCAAACTGATAGATATAAAACTTCAATTTTCTTGCCATAAAGAAAAGCAGAGAGAGAGAGGGAGGGAGGAGGAAAATTAAAATAGAAGGGTGACAATAAATTTTCAACTCTCAATAATGTAGCACACTTTCAGATCTCAGTAATGTATCTTTTACTTATGCGTAAATAACAATGTAATGTACAAGCATAAAGCATGATTGCATGAATCAACTCAGCACTATATGCATGGCACGATGTGGGACCATTATGTCATACCTGGAATGGAGCAATATCAAACATGGTCAGTGGAGATGGAATTGGCATGATGGAGGTTGGGCGTAGATGCTGTACTGGAGTAGGAACACTGGGCGAGCTTACTTGACCAGGTACCATATTTTGGTTGTTTGGATCACTCTGGCTAACACCAACAACCGGAGGTCCTTGGTTTTGCTTCCAGTCAGGCTGCTTGTCACCAGGAATGTAAGTGGTTCCCATGAAACCAAGTCCCATTTGACTAAACTGCCCTACAGGAGCAAAGTGATTGTAGACCACCATATGTGGAGGACCTTGTACGCCTGGTATCCCTCCAGGGCTAATGAAAGGACCAGCAAACCCAGTGGGAGGACGATAAAATGACTCAACCCCAGAGTGGCATTGTGGCCAAGCTCCCAATGGTGCTGAAGGTAAAGCATTGCTTCTTTGAGGCTGCTGACCCTGAGAACCAGCACATTCATCACTTGGTCCAAATGCAAAAATCTGCCCTCCTAACATTGTGTTCATCTCAAAGCAGGAAAAGTGGGATGGCTGTGCACCAGGAAATTGAGAAAGCATCGGTCCTGATGCCTGTGGACTTGGCAGAGGGTGCCACAGGGACATTGGTGGAGTATCAACTGACAAGTCTGCTGGAAGAGCGACGCTGAGTGGTTCATCTGTGGATGATTGACCTGCTTGACCTGCAATTGCTTCAGTGTGATCAAATACATCTGCATGCACAGAGGCTAAATTTTCAATTCAAATAACTAAAGCCGAAAGATCATACCTCCTGATGCTAATCCAGCAAGATTCTTATTGCCGAAACTTTTGTTGTCTGAAGCAGAAGCTGTCGTTGCATCAGCTCCAGATCCAACTATCTCATCACTACTAATAGCTGCAACAGCCACAGCAGAGGCAGCTGCTTCAGCCTCAGCTTCAGCTTCAACATCATCAGAGTTTGGTGATGGTTCCTTTGTTGTAGACGTCTCCTTATCAAACAAAATGGCAGTACTATTGCTATCACCAGGCAAGTTGCGATCAATCTTCATATCAGGCCTAGATGAACCTGGAGGACCAAGCCCACTTGTAATAGTTCGGCTGACTGGAGGCAGTACAGTTGGTGAGGTAACTGCTCCTGAATATTGTTTTTAATTTCATTATCATCAGTCAAGCAACAGGAAGCATTCTACAAGCTAATACAAAGTGCTTACCAAACTGAATCTTCTCCCCGGCAAGAAGGGAATTAATAGGGCTAGCAGATGAAGGGAATGCTTTTTCAGAACCTAGTGTGGGAGACAGAGCATTGTTGGGCTCCAAAGAAAAGCCAGAACCAGCTTGTTCAAACTTCCCTGGTTTCATAGCTTCTTCAAGTTGAGTTTGAGTTAATGGCATAACCTAGAATACACAAGTGGTCAAAAAATCATATTGCATACAATATAATTATAAAATATCCACATTTTAGTAAGAACAGATAATGCAAGTATGCAAAAGACAAACAAAATTTTTTTTCCAAAGTTTCTTTTACCATCACTTCTCTAGTGCAGTTTTCTTTTTTGCTAGTTCCACTGAATCCCATTGAGCTCATGCACATTTACCAGATTTAAGATGTAGTTTTTTTTTGAAAGGCAACTATATCCCCAGTTTGCTGTGGCATCACCACTCTGATTCTCTACATGTTTCCATCATCATCATCATCTGTTCATATGTGTAATGCCTTTTCTTGGTGCAAGGTGTCATAGTTCAGCTCTGGCCACCCTCGATCAAGACGGAAAGCTTCATTTGCCTCCTCTCCACATCCATGGAGAACAAGAAAAGAAACAAAACCAATAGCAAGGCCAAGAGGTCATGTGGGAGTTTTAAGGGATACGTCAGCATGAGGCATCATTGAGGAAAGAAGTGGGGCAGGAGGGCAGACAGTATTCTGGTACTGACACTGTCATCACAGAGCACGCTAACTGAGATCCCAGGGATCAGTCAAACTGGCAAAAATAATCATCTCTCTACAGATGGATGGACAAAGGATGATAATGCTATCTCTTAGAGACGAAAACAATTTTCACAAACCAAGATGCAGAGTGTCTGTATTTATAGATAAATCAATATTTGTTAGAAAACTTTGCACCTCCATGTCTTCAACACATGGCAGAAGGCAAAATAATTTTGATGGTAGAGACCAAAGCTGGTGCATTTTATTTTACAACTAGAAGTAAGAGTAGTACAACTATCATGGCTATAAATCGAACACTGAGACTGAAAAAATGATAAAGCTATTCAATTAAGCTTTCACTTTTCAGAGAGCATTTTTCCTCTAGCTCTACTGCTGTAAGCAAAGTAGTTAAGTTGCCATCATTTGTACAGAAAATATGAAGATGGTCTAGCTTGCATCCGTGTACACAAATTTAAGCATCAGGAGGTTTTAGAAGGGAATAAAATGTATTGGTTTCACATAACATACAGAAAATTTAAGCGTAGTGTTGTCTGAACATTATTTTGCGTATGAAAATTGAAGCCAGTGCAAACAACAAAATATAGGTTCCTAAAGGCAATCTATACACTATGTAGAACTATTTGTTTGCATAAAAGTACTGTTATCATTTCAACTATCAAAAGAGATTAATGGGAACAAATGAAGTGATGATCAACAACTGGAAGCAATGTTTGTCCCAATAAAAGAATAACGGCATGCACCATATAAACATGAATACGATTGTAAAAAAAATACCTGCTGGTTTAATTGTGAATTATCCCAGGTGCCTATGTTAAATGGAGTGCTAATGGGCATCGTTTTATTGTTTTCTTCAGATAGGCTTGTCACGAGCTTTCCTGAATTGACCGCATCTGAGGATGGCTGGCTATGGATAGGCCTGTATAGGTTTTGTGAATAAAAACCTCAAGAATCCTGACAAATAAATAGCATAGACATGATGAAGAGACATACTTCTTTGCGTAGTAGTTTGTATGAGATTCTGCGTTGACCAAAGGTTGCCCTATGGGTGTCATGGAAGCTTTATCACCCTTTAGTGCAACAGATGATTCAGCAGGGTCAATGACTCTGCTTTCAACTGCCATGACAGAATCCAAAGAAGCTTTCTTTGCAGGTTCTGCCAAAGAAACAGTTCCCTTGTTCAAATTTGGACTACTAGAACTGTGCAGAGAAACTTGATGCTGTTTGCGGGGAGCCTGGTTCAGCCAATACCAAAGCATTAGTTTAAGGAAGACAAGAATATTATAAGGTTTCAAGTATGTAAAAGATAAAAATTGGGCACCTTTGCTATCCTCATCTTGGATCTATTTTCTTTCTCCCTCAGTTCTCTCCTGACACTCATGATCTGCCTCTTAGACCTTACTTCAATAAAACCATCTGCATCAACAGGGATTTCGATGCCCTGCTGCCTAACAACACGTGCAACTGCAGCCTGTGATGAAGCATTAACATCTCCTTCAGGGATAGCACCACCTGCTCTCGATTTCTTGTTCCCACTATGAGATCTCTCGTAAGATGGAGCCTTGTGTGTACTTCTCTCTGTCTTGCTGTAATAATTAGCACATGTAGATGGACCTGCACTAAGATCAATTGCTTCATTAGCCCTAAATGACTTATCACCTTCCCTTCTGTTTGGATTTCTCAAAGGAATTTCTCTTGCTGTTCCATTGGAATATGGCTTCTCGTTCTGCTCACTGTGACTAAATGACTCATCTTGAATGTGGTTCTTTTCGACATTTTCCCGAACTCTAAATTCAGTTCTTCTTATGTTCCTACGAGACCTCCTCTGTAATCCTCTTGAATCTTTATTAGAATGGTCAACTGAACTTGTTGACCTTATATTAGGTTCCTTGACAGCATAACCGTATTTTCTCCCTCTTCCACCAGGTACAGCACCTGGAGCCTTTGGACCACTCACAATTTTTGCATCTGAATTAACTTGAGAAGATTCTCTGTTGTTAGAAGTAGGTCTGTAATTCCTCTTCAGAGAGAGATCATGATTCCTGTGACTTTCAGGTTTTGAAACTCTGCACATGCTTTCCCCCAGGGAAGATCTATCCAGCAGGTTGTGAAATCCCTCTGCATCAACCATCTGGTTGATTGCAGGTGTACCAAGCTTCTGAGAATCTGAATGCTGCAACATAAAGGAAAGATTGGCTGCAGACACCACAGATTTCTCAATAGAGCTGGACTGAGCTGCCTCTCTTGGGATATTCTGGTGAGTGTGTTGATTAATTTCATTTGGGAGACCACTTGAACCATACTGGTTCAATATATAAGGAGCTGGTGCAGATGAATGAATTGGAGGCATCGCCTGAGAAACCGGCTGAACATTCTGGGCAATAGGGCGCACATACCTCAACTGGCCAAACTGGAACAATGGAGCTGGTGAAGGGTGTACTTGAGATAGAGATGGATTAATCTGGTTGTGGAGATTTATAGGCATTTGAATGGAACCAATCTGAATGGCTGGAACAGGAGTTGGTATCAAAGAAGGCCCAGAAAATAAACCAAACTGGAGATTGACAGGGACTTCACTCCGGCCACTAACTGCTGAAGCTGGTGGCATAATAGGATCAGTGGAAGGTGCTTGATGTAACTTGGAGCCTGGCGCAGATGCTACTAAGCTATTGGATGGCTCATTGTTAGTTTCATCTGTCAAAGCATTTATTTGATCAAGAGCCAAATTCCGCAGTGCCTTCTCTGCTTCAGTAACTAAGTCAGAAGGACAAACTGAACTACTGCCCACCTGCTGCTCCATGACACCTGAGTGTGTGTTCTTCATGGATGCTAACTCAACCTCAGGGTTTGGGGGGATTTCAACCTGTACACCCTCATCAAATCCAAGTATAACCGGTTCCATTTCTATATGTGTACTATGCCCCTCTGCAAACTCATCATCCAAGTCAAGATTTTCATCGTCACCTTCATTGATTTCATCTTCCTGGTAGCTATTGCTTTCTTCGTCATACTCATCTTGCTTATGACGATCTTCATTATTTTCACTTGGCCATTCATCATCCTCCAAGTGAGAAACTGTGCTTGAGGTATTGATTCTGCTTGTGTTGGCTGCATCTAAGGTTGAAGCCGCATGGTCAATGTCAGACATCACAGTTCGATCACCATCAGCAGAAGTTGGCAACGCAGGTGAATCACCAGAAACATCCATCTCATCATTCGTTTGTTGGAGTTGGCTTTGTTTTGGGTGCCCACCTTTTCCTTTCAACGCGAGGCATACCAGGTATAGGTCTCCTATTTTGCATCGTATTGTTGGAGACAGTCTTACATATCGCTTCCAACAAGCACAACCACACATTGATTCCAGATTTTTCACTGACTACACTAAGAGCAAGTTCAATAGTATAGCCAAGTACAGCTCTAATTCATCTATAGCCAATCTAATAGCTCATTCATACAATAGTTACATACTACACTATTAATATCTGGTCCCACCTGTCATGCACACACTGTGTCTTGGAGTCTATGCTACAGCTGGCTATAAATCTGTAACCCGCTGCCCTTCTCTCTCCTCATTTATCTTCTTAAAATATGTTTGCAGCTGGCTTATAGCCTGCTATTGTACCTGCTCTATGGGTGCGTTCGTTCCATGGACAATGAGTGAGATAGCACATCATTTTCCGTGCGCACGCTTCCCAAATTAATAAACGGTGCGTTTTTTGCAAAAATTTTCTATAGGAAAGTTACTTTAAAAAATCATATTAATCCATTTTTGCAATTTAAAATAGTTAATACTTAATTAATCACATGCTAATGGCAACTCACCCTAAAGCAGCAGCTGGGGCCCTGGACTCGTCAATGTTGTTGTATATATACTTGTATCCTGTGCCGTAAAAGAAATTGCTTCAGGATGTTAATTTTACCTCATAACCTGTGCTGTGAAAGAACCTGTTTCGTAAAGTTAACTATCATCATGGGGAATGGATTAACCGAACAACAGCAAGCAAAAATGACATCTGAAGGAAGATTTAACATCTCTCATCCCAGTGTGGTTAAAACAGGCTAGTACCATGTAAGTACATGATTAAAATATAAAAAAGCATCGAATGGAATATGGACACATTCACAAAGCATGTTTTCATCCATATCGAATGGAATATGGACACATTCACAAGGCATGTTTTCATCCCTATTATAGCAATCTCCGAGGCTGTTTAAACCTCCAGAGTCCGGAAAAATAATAATGATAATGATAATAGTATTAACAATTCAGACGGCACACCATCGACTTACACAACAGCATATTTTGAAGGTTGCAAAATTTATCCAGGCATGTCACGATATCACTATAAAGTTTTGACACTGCAACCACACCCCCTTTTTCTTTTCTCTATGCAAGACAATGAACCAAAATTAGATAAATGATCAGCACAGGCTATAATCGCCAAAGAAAACAAAAAGGATAGACAGACATGGAGTGACAACACATTTCGCATGTGTCTGGTGCAAATATGCTCGAGTCGAGCTGTTGCGGCCTCCTGATTGACGCAGGCTTTGCAAAAGAGCATTTGTGCTTCTAACCAGATGGGGCATGGCCACTTGCTGATGATGATTTTGCAACATAGATCTGCTTCATCCTACCAGTGCCCAAGTTCTTGTCAGAACCGGAATTTTGATTCCTTCCCTGGTATCCTGAACGGCGTTGCCATTCATTGACAGCTCCAGTCTTTTGGGTCACCCGAGACCGACGATCTTGATTATTAACTTGATGTTGGTACTGTTGACCCGATGATGATGATGAAGATTGGTGGGGCTTGGAAGGCATGCTGGCAACCTGACTTCCATTTGAGTTGCTGACCCCTGTAGCAATCCCAGGGTTAACATTTGGTGTGTTCGACGACCTACCCATAACTTTGGCACTGTTTGGGACTTCATTGCTGATCATGCCTGCCCGGGCAAACGAAGGCTGAACAGTTTGAGCATTTGAACTTGTGGAGGCTGGCTGTTCAACAAGGCCTAAATCATCTGTGAACTGAGCAGCAGATGCATTTGGAATGTTCTTGCTGTTATCTGCTGGAACAACAGAAGCAGAGGGCTCCTGGAACCGGTTATTCGAACTCGCTTTGTTGTCCACTTGGATGTTATGAACAAACTGCGCTGCAGCTGTGACGTCCATTGGATGCTGCTGTAGTGGCACTGATAATGGGACGGTGTGTAGTGGTGCTACAGGCATATGTGGCCAACAAGGCTGCATCTGTATATCTGTAGATGACTGGAATGGCAATGTGTTGAGGTTAGTTCAAAATGCAAATGGAAAAAGTCATGCTGTCACATTATCTTATCTCTACTATTATAAAAATTGAAGATGTTTTTGCCGTTACTTTAGAACGTCATTCGTGTATGAGTTGGTTTTTAATTTCGTTTGCTTTTGGAAATACATATCCGTATTTAAGTCGGTTTTTAAGTTCGTTTGTTTTTGGAAATACAGAAAGGACCCCTAATTGCAGCTCATGATTTTCTAAAAATATATATATATCCTATCGAATTCTTACAGTGAATTTCATATTAACAAACCATATAACAATAATAAGATTAAAATAACCTTCATCCGTTGCAACGCACGGGCATTTTTTCTAGTATATATATAAAGAAAGAATCGTGAATTTGACCATCTGTACCTATATACAAACTAAAGTAGGATAGCAATTTCCATTTTTCAAATTTATTGATAATGACTATGTGAATTGTTTAACCATCAAACTGATAGATATAAAACTTCAATTTTCTTGCCATAAAGAAAAGCAGAGAGAGAGAGGGAGGGAGGAGGAAAATTAAAATAGAAGGGTGACAATAAATTTTCAACTCTCAATAATGTAGCACACTTTCAGATCTCAGTAATGTATCTTTTACTTATGCGTAAATAACAATGTAATGTACAAGCATAAAGCATGATTGCATGAATCAACTCAGCTCTATATGCATGGCACGATGTGGGACCATTATGTCATACCTGGAATGGAGCAATATCAAACATGGTCAGTGGAGATGGAATTGGCATGATGGAGGTTGGGCGTAGATGCTGTACTGGAGTAGGAACACTGGGCGAGCTTACTTGACCAGGTACCATATTTTGGTTGTTTGGATCACTCTGGCTAACACCAACAACCGGAGGTCCTTGGTTTTGCTTCCAGTCAGGCTGCTTGTCACCAGGAATGTAAGTGGTTCCCATGAAACCAAGTCCCATTTGACTAAACTGCCCTACAGGAGCAAAGTGATTGTAGACCACCATATGTGGAGGACCTTGTACGCCTGGTATCCCTCCAGGGCTAATGAAAGGACCAGCAAACCCAGTGGGAGGACGATAAAATGACTCAACCCCAGAGTGGCATTGTGGCCAAGCTCCCAATGGTGCTGAAGGTAAAGCATTGCTTCTTTGAGGCTGCTGACCCTGAGAACGAGCACATTCATCACTTGGTCCAAATGCAAAAATCTGCCCTCCTAACATTGTGTTCATCTCAAAGCAGGAAAAGTGGGATGGCTGTGCACCAGGAAATTGAGAAAGCATCGGTCCTGATGCCTGTGGACTTGGCAGAGGGTGCCACAGGGACATTGGTGGAGTATCAACTGACAAGTCTGCTGGAAGAGCGACGCTGAGTGGTTCATCTGTGGATGATTGACCTGCTTGACCTGCAATTGCTTCAGTGTGATCAAATACATCTGCATGCACAGAGGCTAAATTTTCAATTCAAATAACTAAAGCCGAAAGATCATACCTCCTGATGCTAATCCAGCAAGATTCTTATTGCCGAAACTTTTGTTGTCTGAAGCAGAAGCTGTCGTTGCATCAGCTCCAGATCCAACTATCTCATCACTACTAATAGCTGCAACAGCCACAGCAGAGGCAGCTGCTTCAGCCTCAGCTTCAGCTTCAACATCATCAGAGTTTGGTGATGGTTCCTTTGTTGTAGACGTCTCCTTATCAAACAAAATGGCAGTACTATTGCTATCACCAGGCAAGTTGCGATCAATCTTCATATCAGGCCTAGATGAACCTGGAGGACCAAGCCCACTTGTAATAGTTCGGCTGACTGGAGGCAGTACAGTTGGTGAGGTAACTGCTCCTGAATATTGTTTTTAATTTCATTATCATCAGTCAAGCAACAGGAAGCATTCTACAAGCTAATACAAAGTGCTTACCAAACTGAATCTTCTCCCCGGCAAGAAGGGAATTAATAGGGCTAGCAGATGAAGGGAATGCTTTTTCAGAACCTAGTGTGGGAGACAGAGCATTGTTGGGCTCCAAAGAAAAGCCAGAACCAGCTTGTTCAAACTTCCCTGGTTTCATAGCTTCTTCAAGTTGAGTTTGAGTTAATGGCATAACCTAGAATACACAAGTGGTCAAAAAATCATATTGCATACAATATAATTATAAAATATCCACATTTTAGTAAGAACAGATAATGCAAGTATGCAAAAGACAAACAAAATTTTTTTTCCAAAGTTTCTTTTACCATCACTTCTCTAGTGCAGTTTTCTTTTTTGCTAGTTCCACTGAATCCCATTGAGCTCATGCACATTTACCAGATTTAAGATGTAGTTTTTTTTTGAAAGGCAACTATATCCCCAGTTTGCTGTGGCATCACCACTCTGATTCTCTACATGTTTCCATCATCATCATCATCTGTTCATATGTGTAATGCCTTTTCTTGGTGCAAGGTGTCATAGTTCAGCTCTGGCCACCCTCGATCAAGACGGAAAGCTTCATTTGCCTCCTCTCCACATCCATGGAGAACAAGAAAAGAAACAAAACCAATAGCAAGGCCAAGAGGTCATGTGGGAGTTTTAAGGGATACGTCAGCATGAGGCATCATTGAGGAAAGAAGTGGGGCAGGAGGGCAGACAGTATTCTGGTACTGACACTGTCATCACAGAGCACGCTAACTGAGATCCCAGGGATCAGTCAAACTGGCAAAAATAATCATCTCTCTACAGATGGATGGACAAAGGATGATAATGCTATCTCTTAGAGACGAAAACAATTTTCACAAACCAAGATGCAGAGTGTCTGTATTTATAGATAAATCAATATTTGTTAGAAAACTTTGCACCTCCATGTCTTCAACACATGGCAGAAGGCAAAATAATTTTGATGGTAGAGACCAAAGCTGGTGCATTTTATTTTACAACTAGAAGTAAGAGTAGTACAACTATCATGGCTATAAATCGAACACTGAGACTGAAAAAATGATAAAGCTATTCAATTAAGCTTTCACTTTTCAGAGAGCATTTTTCCTCTAGCTCTACTGCTGTAAGCAAAGTAGTTAAGTTGCCATCATTTGTACAGAAAATATGAAGATGGTCTAGCTTGCATCCGTGTACACAAATTTAAGCATCAGGAGGTTTTAGAAGGGAATAAAATGTATTGGTTTCACATAACATACAGAAAATTTAAGCGTAGTGTTGTCTGAACATTATTTTGCGTATGAAAATTGAAGCCAGTGCAAACAACAAAATATAGGTTCCTAAAGGCAATCTATACACTATGTAGAACTATTTGTTTGCATAAAAGTACTGTTATCATTTCAACTATCAAAAGAGATTAATGGGAACAAATGAAGTGATGATCAACAACTGGAAGCAATGTTTGTCCCAATAAAAGAATAACGGCATGCACCATATAAACATGAATACGATTGTAAAAAAAATACCTGCTGGTTTAATTGTGAATTATCCCAGGTGCCTATGTTAAATGGAGTGCTAATGGGCATCGTTTTATTGTTTTCTTCAGATAGGCTTGTCACGAGCTTTCCTGAATTGACCGCATCTGAGGATGGCTGGCTATGGATAGGCCTGTATAGGTTTTGTGAATAAAAACCTCAAGAATCCTGACAAATAAATAGCATAGACATGATTAAGAGACATACTTCTTTGCGTAGTAGTTTGTATGAGATTCTGCGTTGACCAAAGGTTGCCCTATGGGTGTCATGGAAGCTTTATCACCCTTTAGTGCAACAGATGATTCAGCAGGGTCAATGACTCTGCTTTCAACTGCCATGACAGAATCCAAAGAAGCTTTCTTTGCAGGTTCTGCCAAAGAAACAGTTCCCTTGTTCAAATTTGGACTACTAGAACTGTGTAGAGAAACTTGATGCTGTTTGCGGGGAGCCTGGTTCAGCCAATACCAAAGCATTAGTTTAAGGAAGACAAGAATATTATAAGGTTTCAAGTATGTAAAAGATAAAAATTGGGCACCTTTGCTATCCTCATCTTGGATCTATTTTCTTTCTCCCTCAGTTCTCTCCTGACACTCATGATCTGCCTCTTAGACCTTACTTCAATAAAACCATCTGCATCAACAGGGATTTCGATGCCCTGCTGCCTAACAACACGTGCAACTGCAGCCTGTGATGAAGCATTAACATCTCCTTCAGGGATAGCACCACCTGCTCTCGATTTCTTGTTCCCACTATGAGATCTCTCGTAAGATGGAGCCTTGTGTGTACTTCTCTCTGTCTTGCTGTAATAATTAGCACATGTAGATGGACCTGCACTAAGATCGATTGCTTCATTAGCCCTAAATGACTTATCACCTTCCCTTCTGTTTGGATTTCTCAAAGGAATTTCTCTTGCTGTTCCATTGGAATATGGCTTCTCGTTCTGCTCACTGTGACTAAATGACTCATCTTGAATGTGGTTCTTTTCGACATTTTCCCGAACTCTAAATTCAGTTCTTCTTATGTTCCTACGAGACCTCCTCTGTAATCCTCTTGAATCTTTATTAGAATGGTCAACTGAACTTGTTGACCTTATATTAGGTTCCTTGACAGCATAACCGTATTTTCTCCCTCTTCCACCAGGTACAGCACCTGGAGCCTTTGGACCACTCACAATTTTTGCATCTGAATTAACTTGAGAAGATTCTCTGTTGTTAGAAGTAGGTCTGTAATTCCTCTTCAGAGAGAGATCATGATTCCTGTGACTTTCAGGTTTTGAAACTCTGCACATGCTTTCCCCCAGGGAAGATCTATCCAGCAGGTTGTGAAATCCCTCTGCATCAACCATCTGGTTGATTGCAGGTGTACCAAGCTTCTGAGAATCTGAATGCTGCAACATAAAGGAAAGATTGGCTGCAGACACCACAGATTTCTCAATAGAGCTGGACTGAGCTGCCTCTCTTGGGATATTCTGGTGAGTGTGTTGATTAATTTCATTTGGGAGACCACTTGAACCATACTGGTTCAATATATAAGGAGCTGGTGCAGATGAATGAATTGGAGGCATCGCCTGAGAAACCGGCTGAACATTCTGGGCAATAGGGCGCACATACCTCAACTGGCCAAACTGGAACAATGGAGCTGGTGAAGGGTGTACTTGAGATAGAGATGGATTAATCTGGTTGTGGAGATTTATAGGCATTTGAATGGAACCAATCTGAATGGCTGGAACAGGAGTTGGTATCAAAGAAGGCCCAGAAAATAAACCAAACTGGAGATTGACAGGGACTTCACTCCGGCCACTAACTGCTGAAGCTGGTGGCATAATAGGATCAGTGGAAGGTGCTTGATGTAACTTGGAGCCTGGCGCAGATGCTACTAAGCTATTGGATGGCTCATTGTTAGTTTCATCTGTCAAAGCATTTATTTGATCAAGAGCCAAATTCCGCAGTGCCTTCTCTGCTTCAGTAACTAAGTCAGAAGGACAAACTGAACTACTGCCCACCTGCTGCTCCATGACACCTGAGTGTGTGTTCTTCATGGATACTAACTCAACCTCAGGATTTGGGGGGATTTCAACCTGTACACCCTCATCAAATCCAAGTATAACCGGTTCCATTTCTATATGTGTACTATGCCCCTCTGCAAACTCATCATCCAAGTCAAGATTTTCATCGTCACCTTCATTGATTTCATCTTCCTGGTAGCTATTGCTTTCTTCGTCATACTCATCTTGCTTATGACGATCTTCATTATTTTCACTTGGCCATTCATCATCCTCCAAGTGAGAAACTGTGCTTGAGGTATTGATTCTGCTTGTGTTGGCTGCATCTAAGGTTGAAGCCGCATGGTCAATGTCAGACATCACAGTTCGATCACCATCAGCAGAAGTTGGCAACGCAGGTGAATCACCAGAAACATCCATCTCATCATGTGAAACATGTGGAGGTGAACTAGGAGGGCTCGAAACAGACAGAGAAGATTGTGAGCCCAATATAGGGTTTTCCCTATCCCCATTTTGCTGTTCATCGAGACCAATGCCTTCAGCTGATGTCCCATGCTGGTGAGATGCCTCTTGGTATACACGTCCATATTCGGTCTGCATAGTATGCTCTTCCCTACTAGAACTCTCTCTCAACCCACTTTCCACAAAAGAAGAATTCGCATGTTGAGTGGAAGGACCAATCGTACTTCTGGCCACAGCTGGGGGTGGGGGTACACGTGGTTGCCGCATCGAGTAACGGGGCCTTGTAAAAGGGAACTCATTATCCTCAGAGCTATGAAACATCTTCTCTCCTTGGTGACGATTGGGGCCCTCATGTGAACTACTGGGCAGCCAAGCTGCATCTCCAAATCTGTCGCTACTAAAAAACTCAGTGTCAAAGTCAGATTGCTTGTCAAACCTATCGTTCTCCCTTGGTGCATCCCACCTTGGAGCCCTTCCATGATGGTACTCTTCTGATGCCCAAGGTGAATCGTTAGTCCGGCCTCTCGAAGATGGCCTGACTGTCACAGTCGCAAATCCATCATAAGAATCTTTCTTAGGGTAATTTCCCCTCCTTGCAGTGAAAGTTTCACGCCGTGGACTGTAGTGAGCACTTTCCTGGTCTTGAAATGATGTCCTTCCACTAAAATGCGCATGTTCTCTATCAACAAGCGATGAGTGTCCATCTCTCAAAGTGTGCACTCTTGGAACTGTATCATTGTACCTGTTGTTACTAGAGGACTCCGACGATGCAGAGGTATTGATGCGCTCACCCATTCTATCAAAATCATGTCTGTCGTCAGTATTAGCAGATTGTGGCACATCTTTATCCTTCACGGCTCCAGGCAAAAGTTCATCATTGATACATGAAGCAAGATCCCCATCCCTAATGTTCGATTCTGCTTGTCGTCTAGCAATCCTTGCCTCCAACTCTTGGAGTTTTTTGCGTGCACCTTCTTTACGCCGCTCCTCCTCAATAGCGGCCTTCCTTTTCTCCTCCTCCCTAGCAATTCTCTGCTCCTCAGCTCTTTTAGCAGCTTCCAATCTTTCTTGCTCCGCAAGCCACGCAGCATGTCTTGCCTCTTCTTCCACCAACCGTTGCCTCTCTTCCTCCTCTCTTATTAGTCTCTCCCTCTCCTCCTCTTGTTTCCGAACAATTTCTCTGGCCCTTGCCTGTTCTTCCAGTACACGTTGCCTTTCTTGCTCCTGTAACCTCAAGATTCTATCAAGCTCTGCCTCAAACGATTCCCTTACTGGGTCGTGGAAATCAGCTGGTTTGGCCGCCTCCTTTTTCTTCTTTATTGCACTTAAATTAACAGCTGTAATACTATCGAAACCTCCATCCTCAATTAAAGGCTTCGCAGGGGTTCCGGTGAGACGCTTCTCCCTGCCAAAATTTGCAGGTGGCTCATTATTTAAAGGCCCTTTATTACCAGGGAATGGTTGCACCTTGGAAACAAAACTATTCTGGAAAGGATTCCCTCTGTACCAGTTATTTGAAATGTTGCCATAACGTTCACCAGGAGTCTCTCCCACACGTGCATTCCTATATGGTTCTGCCCCATTCTGTCCATATACACGCACACCTGGCTCCCTACTTGTATTCCAGGAATCCTTGGAAGCATCACCATTCATGCTTTCACGATAAGATGATTGCGCACTGCTTCCTCTCCCTGCGCTGTACGGCCGTCCGTCTGTCCGTTCTCTATCTTGTTGGCTCGACATAGGAGATCGCCACGCCGCATCCTGGCCACCCTCTTTGCTGCTAGCAATCAAATCTTTTCCAAAGGGCTCTTTTTTGAAGGGATCCCTCATGCCCCCATAAATGTCACGGCCTGCAACCGCAGGCTCGCTCCTACCGAATCCCCTCTCCCTACTGTCACGCTCTGGGAGGGTCAACCCCGTATCACGCTCATCATCAGCCCAGTCGGAATCGTACCTAAGCCGGACAAGTGGAAGTGGCCCCAAATCATTCCTTTGCGCCTTCTCCACAGATACATGAGCACCAGTGCCAGTGCCACCAGTAGAGGACAAGGGCTCAGCTGCACGAGACGGTGTCACCTGCGGTCGCATGCCCAGCGGCAGCCGTGTCTCCGGAGTGGCGACCCGCGCCCCGTCAGCGTCCTTGTGCCGTTGCGCGGGCGGCGGAGGCGGCGGTGCGACGGCCGCTTTCAGGGAAGGGAAGTCCTCCCCACGCAAGACGACGGCGGCGGCGGCGGCCTTCTCCGGGAATCCATAGGACGGGGGCCTGGGGCCGCCGCCAGGGAGCGGCACGGAAGCGGGAGGCAGGGCTTCTCGACGGCCGGGGCGGGCTTGGTCCAGCCGGCCGTGGGCGCCCCGGATCGGACGGGCGCGGAGGCGGCCCCGCCGCCCGCGCGCGGCGGCGCCATCGAACCTCTCGTGCTCCTTGCGGAGCGAGGGGAGGTTCAGCGGCGGCGGGACGGAGAGCTTGGGCGGCTGGGGCTTGGACACGGAGGAGCGCCACGGGAGCGGGAGAGCACGACCATGCCGCCCCCACCCCCGCCGCCGCCGCCACCGGATGAGGCGGAGGGGCGCGAGGGGCGGCTCCTCCACTGGTGCGAGGGCGCGGGCTGGCCGTAGGATCGTTGAGGTTAACGGACGAACTTGCCGGGGTGCGACATCGGCGGCGGGGGCGCGCCCGCATGAAACCCTAGCCAGCCGCAGCCAAGGTCCGGCGCGCGCCCGCGGGGCCCCCTGGGGTGGGGTGGTATTATTACTACCCACGCGGCCGCGAGGTGCGGGAGGCGGCGGCGGCGGAGGTGGGGGGGACGCGCCGCCGACGAGGAGGAGGCGACGGCGCGCGGCGGTGGCGTGGGGGATTTGGGGGGGAGGGAGGGTTTTGGGTGTCGGGCCGGAGGAGGAAAGGGAGGGGAAGGGAGCCCTAGAGAGAGTAGAGAGAGAGAGAGGAGGAGCACGGTGGCACGAATCTCAAAGTCGCTGGTGCGGTTCGGTTCGGTTCGGTGCGGGCTGTGCAGCCTGTGCTGTTGGACGCCGGACGCGGCCAGGTCGGCAAGGAGGGGTGGTGGTGGCCTACAACTGAATCAGGAAAGAGAGAAAAACCTCAACCCACTACCAAAAAGGTAAAATTAGATTTACGACCCTGGCTGCGCCCACTATCAATCATGATGGAACATGAATAATATATATATATAGAGAGAGAGCGCCCAAGCAATCCATATAGGTATACAATATTATGTAGTAGATGGTATTAGTTGTGGCAAACACTAGGGTGTAGGGCAAACGGCCAGCCGACCAGCCATGAGAGCGGCGAGCGTGTAGCAATATATGGCTAGCTATGGGTACAGTGACGTAGACATGTTTTAAGATGGATGGTTACTTTCTTCTTTGTGAAGAATCCTAGTACTAAAGCACTCAATAATAATACTAAGCGATGAACCCGCAACGATGGGAATGTATCTCACTTAAGCAAGTAAATTAAATACCAAAAGGGAAATCACGAATACTTACTTAAAAAAGCATCCGCTGAGGTAAAAGAGAGAAGGGAGTGACGATACCTCCGGCACTCCTCCGGACTTTCCCCTCACTTTCTACCTATTTCCTCCACACTACTAAAGTGATGTCTAAGATATGAACTTAAGTTGTACTCCATTTTGTTGCGCATTTTGAAAATGAGTGAGCTCCTTCTTTTATAGCCTCCAATGATGGTTGTGGAGGTCGGTGCACCCACAATTGTCATTGGGAGGTGATCCAGAGCCTACACGTGGAAGGTGGTGATGGATGGAGGCAAGGTCTGTTCAGCCGACCTGTGGGCCCCACCTCCCAGCTGCTTCTTCAACTGGAGGTTGATTGGTGGGCCCCTATGCTGGTGCACTGCGGTTGGGCTCATATTTTAAGTTGGTTTTGACTGTCATGTGGGCCCTTCAATCCTTGTGCTCGCGTATGATTGGTCGGAGGTATATTTTGTCGCATGGCAGTGTGTTTTCGTCCGTAATTCACCTGCATAGCAATATTTACCAATACTAGTGAAAATGGTTAGTAATAAACCCCTACCACTAAGTTTGATATTATATTATGTATTTTTTTAGGAGTTGATAGTTAAAGTTTGCACTTAACACCGTCAACAGAGCTCAAGCCAACAAGCAGTTGACAGTTGCCATCCAACGGATCAATGCGGCCATGCACTAACTGTTTTCGGTTTCATATTCATTTCTTGTCTACTGTCTTGTGGCCAACACATATGGTTATAGACTATTTTAGTAATTAATGTTATAAGGACTACCTTCATAGTATATAGAGTCAGCCCATATGGCTTCATATATTGCACAATAGCCACTTTTGTAATACATTGTGGATGCCCTTATAAGATTGCAATGTTTACAAATTTGCAATGCCATCACTTTCCATTGTCGTTTTCATATTTGTTCATGTCGTTCTCCAAATGTGAAATGTTTGCATTGTCCTATGCTCCTTGCTCTAAGCTCGATCTAATATTTCTCTAGCACCTCTTCTCTTGGTCATCTCGCATCTGACTTCTCACACGCCACCTCCACCAAGGAGGACTGCCCGCCATCCCACTCTCTTTACTACTATACGCTGAAACCCACCGTTGTTATTGTTCCATTCTGAATCCCACCACTACCACACCGTCTCCTTAACCAATGATTGCTTGTTCATTGGACTAGAACATCAAGACATTTTGCCATGTCATGTTATATGATGGTTATAACTGCAGCAAATTCTAGACACCTTTTTCACATTCTTCCAACCAGTCGTGTAGCAGATCAACAAGATTGAAGCAGTGCGTTGGCATGAATCAACGTGTGGCGGTGGAAATTGACATGCAGTAGTAGCCGTTGACAGTGGTGGGAATCAATATGCATGACGTAGTTAGAATCAACCTCGGATAGCATAGGTTGGCCTAATCAGTGTCAGGTGAAAGCAGTGAAAATCAACATTGTCAACTGGCGGGAATTGACGATAAAAGGTTGGAATCAAGGGTAGGAGGTGGAAATCATAAAGGAGGTGGATATGGCGGCATAGGCCAAGGGGAGAGGAATAGAGCTTAACACAAAGGTGAGGGAAATAGATTGAGTCAATAAAAGGCAATGAAGATATTTTGCATTTGTAAGAACGAGAAAAACTCCAATGCAGGAAAACATGGAAAGAAGGTGACAAAATGTTAAATTTCTAAACGCTGAAGTATTTAGATGGTATCATTGTGTACTGAATGAAGCTTTTTTTCTATATTTCTAAAAACATGTTATTTCCATATCACCAATCCAATTGCCCTCCAAAAAAGAGATATATAAAGATTGTCTGGAAAAACTTTTAAATTATGGCATTTCTTGGTTAACTAAGTTTGAGATGAGATCACAAGTGACAGGAATATTATATTACAATAAAGGGAAATGACGTCATTTGTGCCTATTAATTGTATATTCGTTTTTAATATTTCCTTTTTTTAAAAAAATCTGACCATCAATCTAAATTACTCCTCAAAACATAAAGTGTGTAACTCAACTGGTTAGGTTTCTTATGGTGAAACCTATTTACCAAGCTTCAAATCTTGGACTTAGTACAAGTGCTTTTGTATTTAAGGTTAATTATTCTTTCAGTGATAAGTGACGCATCCGTGATTACTTCGTTAATTTTAAGATATGTCGGTACAACCTCTTGGAGGTGGTTTGAGGGATACGGGTGGATCCAAAATGTTCCGAGTAAATGCGTGCATAAAAGAATGCAAAACCTATCATAATCATCTATGTATCAATTGGTTCAGTAAGTAAGAAGGGTGCAAGAGCTCTTTTGTGCTCATGGCAGCCGCACACGCCCGTGGAAGCATGCTGTCAACTCGATATGATTTAATTTGCTTTGTCACATTTTTGCATAAGGTGTTATTCGATGGTATAAGGGCAACCATAGTGTGCTAAAAGTAACCTTAATGAATAAATATATTGTTGAGGTGTATCTTATACATTGTGCAAGTTAGCAATAGAAAAAAGTTTTTTTTTTTTGGTGCACCTCAAGCTTACAATTAGCCACAGTGAATAAACCAATATTTTTTCTCCACTACTTACTCTCTCTCCCCCCACTATCTCAAAGAAGTTGGCAGCCATCTTATACCTTTACTAGAGGTGAACGCGCGCTTTGCGCGCCGCACCAGTGGCATCAGAAGATGTGAGTTTTTCATTAGTACGTTGGTGTAGCAGGTTAAATTATGAAAAAAGACACGCAACTAAAAGAATTTGCATTATGGTAGAAGACTATCAATTCTACAATATACATAGTCTTGCTTGAATATTAAATCTCTTAATTTACAGAATAACAAGTCAAAACAGATGTAAACCTTAACACTAACCTTTTTAAGCTATTTGTAGCTTATTCCAAAAAAAAAGGTAAAGCTTGTGCTTTAGCTCCAGCAATCATTAAAAAGATTCGCGCAAGGCTAAAATTATACATAACTAAAGCGTCGCAAATATCTAGAGTGTGCAAATGGAATTGAAGTTTTTTTTATAAACCAATATACATATATATTTGGCATTTCAAACCAAAAAACATTATACATTCCAAGCTGCACGTTCATTACAAAATTACTAAAACTATTACAAATGTGAGCAACTCTCTCAATCGTGAAGTTCAACTCTCAACTTGCCATGTTACAAAGTACTCATGTCAACATGGTAATAGTGAACCCTAAAAAAATATGGTAATAGTGAAGAAATTACACCTTTTGAATGATGAAGCGAAGAAAAAAAAGAAACCACCTTCAACTACTTACAGTGAAAAATTAAAAATGTACAGGTTCGTCATTTTCTGACATAATCTAAGTTCTATCACCGCCAATTATTTTTTGGAGCCTGAGAGTCACATACTATTGACCTGGCTGGATGGATATCCAAATCCAAGGTCCAATTCTCTCAGAGCAATTTGATTTTAACCCTGCTGTGGCAAAATCATAGATCCACTGTGCCAAAAACTTAGATATGGTAGTAAAGGAGCTGAATACATGAATCACGTGTGCAACATATTCAGCTAGTGCTATTTATAGTTCCTCCAACAGTTGAAAACTCAAATTAAACTCAAGAGGACATTATGAAACATGGAAACCTTATGAGATGGAAAGCACACACTAAAAATTGCATGTACTATCCACTAAAAAATGATATGGATATACTATTTAATGCAATGGCCATCTATGAAACTTTGGAGGAACGATGCATCACAGGTATTGTTTACAATAGTTCAGCTGTAGTAGGCGACAGATATAGATCTTCAGTATATACCTTGCCATTCGTACCTTCTTTTTTTCTTTGATCTATGCACATGGACAACCAATCCAATGGCATGATCTTCATATACAATATTATGTAGTAGATGGTATTAGTTGTGGCAAACACTAGGGTGTAGGGCAAACGGCCAGCCGACCAGCCATGAGAGCGGCGAGCGTGTAGCAATATATGGCTAGCTATGGGTACAGTGACGTAAACATGTTTTAAGATGGATGGTTACTTTCTTCTTTGTGAAGAATCCTAGTACTAAAGCACTCAATAATAATACTAAGCGACGAACCCGCAACGATGGGAATGTATCTCACTTAAGCAAGTAAATTAAATACAAAAGGGAAATCACGAATACTTACTTTATTAAATTATTAAAGAAGCATCCGCTGAGGTAAAAGAGAGAAGGGAGTGACGATACCTCCGGCACTCCTCCGGACCTTCCCCTCACTCTCTACCTATTTCCTCCACACTACTAAAGTGATGTCTAAGATATGAACTTAAGTTGTACTCCATTTTGTTGCGCATTTTGGAAATGAGTGAGCTCATTCTTTTATAGCCTCCAATGACGGTTTGTGGAGGTCGGTGCACCCACAATTGTCATTGGGAGGTGATCCAGAGCCTACACGTGGAAGGTGGTGATGGATGGAGGCAAGGTCTGTTCAGCCGACTTGTGGGCCCTACCTCCCAGCTGCTTCTTCAACTGGAGGTTGATTGGTGGGCCCCTATGCCGATGCACTGCGGTTGGGCTCATATTTTAAGTTGGTTTTGACTGTCATGTGGGCCCTTCGATCCTTGTGCTCGCGTATGATTGGTCGGAGGTATATTTCGTCGCATGGCAGTGTGTTTTCATCCGTAATTCACCTGCATAGCAATATTTACCAATACTAGTGAAAATAGTTAGTAATAAACCCCTACCACTAAGTTTGATATTATATTTTGTATTCTTTTATTTAGGAGTTGACAGTTAAAGTTTGCACTTAACACCGTCAACAGAGCTCAAGCCAACAAGCAGTTGGCAGTTGCCATCCAACGGATCAATGCGGCCATGCACCAACTGTTTTCAGTTTCATATTCATTTCTAAGTAGTGAATTTAAAATGTATATGTTCTACTGTCTTGTGGCCAACACATATGGTTATAGACTATTTTAGTAATTAATGTTATAAGGACTACCTTTATAGTGTATAGAGTCAGCCCATATGGCTTCATATATTGCACAATAGCCACTTTTGTAATACATTGTGGATGCCCTTATAAGATTGTAATGTTTACAAATTTGCAATGCCATCACTTTCCATCATCGTTTTCATATTTGTTCATGCCGTTCTCCAAATGTGAAATGTTTGCATTGTCCTATGCTCCTTGCTCTAAGCTCGATCTAATATTCCTCTAGCACCTCTTCTCTTGGTCATCTCGCACATGACTTCTCACACGCCACCTCCACCAAGGAGGACTGCCCGCCATCCCACTCTCTTTACTACTATACGCTGAAACCCACCGTTGTTATTGTTCCATTCTGAATCCCACCGCTACCACGCCGTCTCCTTAACTAATGATTGCTTGTTCGTTGGACTAGAACATCAAGACATTTTGCCATGTCATGTTATATGATGGTTATAGCTGCAGCATATTCTAGACACCTTTTTCACATTCTTCCAACCAGTCGTGTAGCAGATCAACAAGATTGAAGCAGTGCGTTGGCATGAATCAATGTGTGGCGGTGGGAATTGACATGCAGTAGTAGCCGTTGACAGTGGTGGGAATCAACATGCATGCCGTAGTTAGAATCAACCTAGGATAGCATAGGTTGGCCTAATCAGTGTCAGGTGAAAGCAGTGAAAATCAACGTTGTCAACTGGCGGGAATTAACGATAAAAGGTTGGAATCAAGGGTAGGAGGTGGAAATCATAAAGGAGGTGGATATGGCGGCATAGGCCAAGGGGAGAGGAATAGAGCTTAACACAAAGGTGAGGGAAATAGATTGAGTCAATAAAAGGCAATGAAGATATTTTGCATTTGTAAGAACGAGAAAAACTCCAATGCAGGAAAACATGGAAAGAAGGTGACAAAATGTTAAATTTCTAAACACTGAAGTATTTAGATGGTATCATTGTGTACTGAATGAAGCTTTTTTTTCTATATTTCTAAAAACATGTTATTTCCATATCACCAATCCAATTGCCCTCCAAAAAAGAGATATATAAAGATTGTCTGGAAAAACTTTGAAATTATGGCATTTCTTGGTTAACTAAGTTTGAGATGAGATCACAAGTGACAAGAATATTATATTACAATAAAGGGAAATGACGTCATTTGTGCCTATTAATTGTATATTTATTTTTAATATTTCCTTTTTTTAAAAAAATCTGACCATCAATCTAAATTACTCCTCAAAACATAAAGTGTGTAACTCAACTGGTTAGGTTTCTTATGGTGGAACCTATTTACCAAGGTTCAAATCTTGGACTTAGTACAAGTGCTTTTGTATTTAAGGTTAATTATTCTTTCAGCGATAGGCGACGCATCCGTGATCACTTCGTTAATTTTAAGATATGTCGGTACAACCTCTTGGAGGTGGTTTGACGGATACGGGTGGATCCAAAATGTTCCAAGTAAACGCGTGCATAAAAGAATGCAAAACCTATCATAATCATCTCTGTATCAGTTGGTTCAGTAAGTAAGAAGGGTGCAAGAGCTCTTTTGTGCTCATGGCAGCCGCACACGCCCGTGGAAGCATGCTGTCAATTCGATATGATTTAATTTGCTTTGTCACATTTTTGCAGAAGGTGATATTCGATGGTATAAGGGCAACCATAGTGTGCTAAAAGTAACCTTAATGAATAAATATATTGTTGAGGTGTACCTTATACATTGTGCAAGTAAGCAATAGGAAAAAGTTTTTTTTTGGTGCACCTCAAGCTTACAATTAGCCACAGTGAATAAACCAATATTTTTTTCTCCACTACTTACTCTCTCTCCCCCCACTATCTCAAAGAAGTTGGCAGCCATCTTATACCTTTATTTTATAGTGGGGCCCATGTTAAGACCATGGGTCTGCAAGCATCAATGTAACGTGCGGCTGCGGCCGACCTTCCAAATACACCCCATATACATTATGCGTCATAACATAACAAATGGCTAACTATTTATGGGTTCTACCTTAAAATGTGTATCCACATTATATGTAGCCCTTGCCCTAAGGTCATGATCCGTATTTTTCCCTTGGCCACCCTTGCTTCTAAGACTAAGTTCTAGGCAACTATATTCGAAACAACTATTTCATCGTTCTTCACGATCACACTTTTTTAACAGCTAAACGATGTGTTCCCATGTAAAAAAAATTTTATAAATAAGTTTCTTAAAAATAATAAATCCATTCTTAATTTTTTAGTAATTGATACTCGATTAACCATATACTAATGTCCTATCTCGTTTTGTATGTCGTCAAAAAATCCCAGCAGAACGGTTGGTTCGAACGAAGCCTAATTGTGGTACTGCTCAAACCACGCACCTCCCATCTAGCTTAATTTTGATTTTATGGGTTGATTTTATAGAAATCACCCAACAAATTAAAGGCATTGTTTCAAGAATATTGTTATGGTTATGGATACCACATACCTAATAGTAGTTGACTAAATCTCGGGGGCTATTTCTATCTAATATTCTTTTCTGAGTATTGATTTCAGGAAAATTCTATTCGACATTATCGAAAACTCCATGTCTCTATGGTTCTACACCAAGATCGACTAAGGCGAGTATGACAAATATCGACAAGGCTCCGTCGCAGACTCTACGCCTTCTCGATCGCTCGAGAACGGTTGCTGGATCTCGACAAGGAATACGGAATGAAGAGATGGTGTACCCGCCGAGATAAAATTTCTTGACTTCAATCCAAATTCTCGATTACAACAAGACGGGAGAATTGGTCGTACGCTATGTACTTTCTTGGTTAACGTCGGAGATGGACTCAGACAAACCCTTTAGGTGCCCGCACGAGGCTGACAAAGGAAGTCTAACGTTATCTCTGAACTCATCGAGAACGGTCACTTGAGCTCGATAACAGTTACTCCATGGTCAGCAGTCGAGGATATGAATTCGTTCATTTGCATTGAAGTCGGGGGCTACTGTCATGGTTATGGATACCACATACCTAATAGTAGTTGACTAAATCTCGGCAGGACCCACCACATACCATGTCCTATACGGAAACAACCTTCGGATATAGGAGGAGTTCCGATAAGGAAAGACAACCAGAGTTCTACATGGAAGCGACAAGGACTACTCGGATTGTATCCATATTGGTTTTCCTAGTTCTACTTGGACAAGGGGACACCTATGGGTATAAATACAAGGCCCCCGAGGAGGAGAGG
>CM020180.1:20633023-20669626 GCA_009805545.1 Oryza longistaminata | reverse complement strand
ATAATATGATGCAGACTAGGCAGATCAAGGTAAAAAGCACAGTGTCCGGTCAGAGGCATATCTGCAAAGTTAATCCATCACAATACGAGAGAAGAACAAAAGGAACATTCTTGGTTATATCCTTTGCCTGGAACAGCAGGACATGAGTTATCCCAGTAAAAAAAGCAAACACATAATAACAGGACAAAATTGGCCTAGTCCAATATATTTGAATATTTACATTAGAGTAAACTGTTAGGAGACTATTATATCAAGCACATGTCATTCAGAAAAGTTCAGACGATCTGCATTAGCACAATTTTCAGGAACTCTGTGATTATTATTCAGAAAAGAATGAAGTAATTGTTATGGACAGGCAAATGTGTCTATCTGAAACTGGATAAAGAAAAATTGCCACAAAATAAAACCAATCTGCTGCACCATAAACTTTTTTACCCAGTTACCTTCTGGATAGTCAGGAAAGAATTTGCATACTTGAGCATGTGTGTGTGTTAATCTTAACTATAACAGGCTGGAAACCAATAATTGCAATGCGTGAACTGTTTTGTCAAGCACAATACCAAAGGAAACAAATCTACTATGAAGTAAATACACTCTCATAATAACACACATAACTTTGTATAGCACTGATAATGAAGAGATGGATCATGGATATGTATCCTTGTCGTTTCATTTTCCCATTCCTAAGGATAGTATCAACCTTTGCTGACTTTCTGTATAGTGGCTAGGACTCGTTGCATACCATACTTCTTCACGATTACCCATATTTGCTTCCATCTAGTTTAGCTGATTTTTTTAAAAAAAATGCACATAAATAACTTTGTGTTTTTTTTAAAAAATACTCATAAAAAAACTATGCATAGTATGGGTATCTGGTTGATATATATGAGAATTGAATTGATTCCCAAAATAAAATCATGTAACTGAACTATGGTAAACTAGTGTGTCAAAGCCTCTGAGCAAATGAACTGTCATTCTATCTTCAGAATTAACATGTTTGGTCTCAGCTCTATTAAGACTAGAAGAGAATCTACCATAAATAAAATATCACCAGAAAGGAAATATTCTTTTGGTATGCTATTTCAGCGAAATCGTACCAGTTTTTGTTGCATTGTACAACCTTTGTAATTAAATTATGGACTATGGACAATAATTTGGACAAGTCAAGCAATAAATTAGTGTCCTGGGAGTTCTAAAACCCTATTTCTATATGCAAAAAAACATATTAGAACTCAACATATGATATAATGCAAGGTTTTGGTGGTTGAGGTCATTGGTTAATATCCTCATTCTCATTGAAATAAGAAAAAACAGTTAAAACTGAAGACCAAAACTTTTCACTTTAAGACTACTGAATTATAAAACCAGGATTGAGTCCCATAGCAGATAAAAACGAGATGGTGTGAGTTAATCACCTCGGAAGGTAAGATATACAGAATGCTCAAGTTGATAACATGTGCTGCTTTATGCAAGCATAAGAATCAAATGACTCAAAACTGCCAGGTGACTTCACTCCAGGTCAGGAAAATATGATAACATTATCCTTCAGATGATTCAGGTGAACAAAGGGATCCAATAATATGCAATGAACACATGTACATTTGAAGGAGTTTCTCAAGATAGACAGGATATGGATAACCAGAAGCAAAGCATTTTTCTCTCTTGATACATGGACTAAACCAGTATAAAAGGAGCCATTGCAACCCTCAATCAACACTCCATGGTGCTACCAAGTATAACTCTAAAAATACCAGCTATGAGATGCAGAGCAATTATCAGTTCCCCTCCTCCTATGACACTTGAAGAATTCAAGAAGTGGTTCATGAAGTTCGACACCAACAATGATGGTCGGATAAGTGGAGCGGAGCTCCGTGAGGCCATCCGCAGCAAAGGTTTTGGGTTTAGCGCCTGGTGGAAGAGTATTGTGGCTCTTCATCAGGCTGATAAGGATAGAAATGGCTACATAGATGAATTCGAGATTGAGAATCTTGTTACCTTTGCCCAGAAAGTGCTGGGCATCAAAATTACTACCTGGTAATTTCATAGACTCATTATGTACTACTGACATACAGAGTTACTACTTTCATATTGTAGCTTCAACTTGGCAGGCAGCAGCATTTGGATAATGTGCAAAAAGCAGTAAAAGGTGTACTTGCAGTTACCAGTGTTTCTGTGCTGGCAGTTCATTTTGATAATTATAATGAACAGAAGTTGAAACTAAATCCCTTCATGTTTTTTGGTCAGTATTTTTTTATTGCCTATTGGTGACAGCTGCTCTTTTCTTTTCCATTTGAGCATGCCCATTCTGCAGAGAAGTTTGATTGCATTTTGTTGTTCACCACATTTAGGCTATATATAGGGACATTGGAAAAAAAAATCTTCCTGTTCAATTTCCTGGATTTATTTTAAGAACATATGCAGGAGAACTGCATGCTGTTCATTAATTAAGGAGGTAAATGTCAAAATGATCAGTGCAGACTTCTTAGGCTCCCGTGTTATACTTGCGCTCGTTACTTGGGCCAACACCTTTTTGACTTGTCTAGCCTGTATTCACTTCACCCCTAGCTCACTTTCTAAGGTTTCCTCCCGAGTTCTGCTTGCCGCCCTCATGCCTGCACCATGCCGATGTCCTTCACATGCTCTTTACTTGACTTTCGCCTTTGGCACTCCCCTTCTTTGCCATGACGCCTCGCAATATACACTAAAGGGCTTATAGAGGCTCAATCCATTCGAGCAATATACATGTTCTACATGACTCGACTATGAAAATGTGTGTTAACTATATCACTATTATTCCCATAAAAAACTATATCACTTGTATCGGCACCTAATAGTTTGGAAACACATGATAATTTGTTTTTAAGAACCTCAAAACTATTATTGTGTTCATCAAATTTCACATTCAATGATGTCCAGTTAATTACTGTGTTTTATTTTAGATAGAACATTATCCTAAGTCTGGCAATGTAAGATGTCTCAATATCAACAAAGCAATATCATAAAAGTTGGTGTTATTTTAAAATATTTCATTACATAGAACACCCTATCCAAACACGTCTATCACCACCAAACCACTGGTGGATGATATGGCTTGCTAGAGGTGAGGATGCTAGTCATAATCACCCCATCTTGCTCCACCACCGCAGCCCACTCCCTACGTAACGTAACCTGAGGGTTGCTCCAAAAGAAAACATATAGGTATTTATGATATTTTTTTTGCTTGGTCAATATTGTTCTCCGTATAAAGGATTTTTTCACCCACATAATGAAGTGTTAACCAACCATCAATTAACATGGCCAACATATCTTCTTTCTTTAAAAAAAAAGGCCAACACATGTAATAAAAATAACAACATAAAGTGATACTGTCGTTCCACAGATAGAGTAAAATATTAAAAAGATGTTTCCTCTGGTTTTAAAAAAATATAACATTTAGTATAACATTTGGTTAAACATTTAAAACATTGATCATCAATAGTTTTTCAAATTCTAAGTTTAAAAAGAAAAACAAATGGAATGTGTAGGTTTTCCCTAACAAGTATAATCATAATGCCATAAGCATATTAAATTTTATGAACTTAGTATCATACAAAATTGATGGTCAGCTTAACCGAAATGTGTTCTAATCAGATATTTATGACTAGAGTGACTAAAACAGTGAAATAAGGAAGAGAAGCAACTGCAATGTTGAATAGGTACAACAACAACAGGAAAAATATAATTCAAATGGAACATGATTAAGAAAAAAGAAGAAGAAAAGTAAAAGTTGCACACAATTTTTAGAAAATTCTTGATGTCAATAGGTGCCCTATCTTCCGATAGGTTCGATTTGGTGACATTAGGACGTCGTTTTGAGGCTTCCGATCAGCCGATTATCACTTCGCAATCACTACACCCACAAGTCTTGCCGTTATCGACTACACTCTCATAATCGACCTAACCACGAGGGTTATGTTTATGCAAACAATCGAAGGAATTCAGAACAACAAGGATAACACAATCTAAATTGCAGATGAATATGAAGCTCACGAAATCGATCTAAGCAAAACCCAAATCTTAACTATGATGAAGGCTATCTATTTATGAGTTACATGGGATGGTTGGTCGTCCATAACATAGGCCAACCAAGCAAGACTCAATTACAAGGCCCAAAGTAGATTCAGACTAGAAAAGGTACTTGACTTTTCTAAGATTCCAAACAACTTTCAGGAGGAATTTTGACGTTGGACCAAAACCATTTGGAAGTAGACTTCATTAACTTTTCCACAAGTATGCATAGCCCGGAGAATCCTTCTGGATCAACGGCTAGGTCCACATTCTATGTTGGTGCTATTAGGAGGGCTAAATCCGAATCTAAAACAGACATAACATTAGTTCTTGTCATGTGTGGCCCAAAAGTGATATGGTGATATTGGAGCGGACTTCGGTAAGGCCATTGTTTGGTCCCCGATCAACTTTATGCAAATGAAAACACACAAAACTCATTGTACAGTGATGTTTGTTCAAATAAATAATATGTAAATATGACATAGGAAACATGGTTATATCCAAGCTGGTGATGTCCTTATCAATACTATTTACCTTTTTTGAAAATCTAGGCCTTTTAATTTGTTTGTTAGTATTTAACACAAAATTACTAACAAAGAAGTTCGTCCATTATACAATTATTGTAGAAATTTATAGTAAGGATTTGTTTGGCTAATCCCTCCGTCATAGGTACCGAAGGGGATTTGAAGAGGTGTGAAATTAATCCTCTTCAATTCCCTCCAATATCTTCCTCATGGGGGCATAACCACACAAGCCTTATATGAACTAGTTATTGCAAAAGCTCTATAAAGTTTCAGTGGTAGTATACGCATATATAAACTAACAAGCACGACAACTGGCTCGCTGATTTTGTAGTTTCGTAAAATTCTACTCGGAATAGGCCGTTTGGGCTTTGATGTCGAATTGTGTTCCATTTGAATAAAGCTGCTTTTATTTTTGCTCCAACATGCTTGTAAGGAAAAAAATATATTAATGTACACAAAGACATCATTGGTAATATTGTTAGTTATTAAACATTTACATTAGTTTATCCTAACATTTTATTTATCCAAAAATGGTGTTATGTTACTCCAAGAAAAACCTTTATTGTGGCACTTTTCTAAAGGAAATTTTCAATTTTCCTTTAAATTTGGAGATTTATAGTGTAGAGAAACTTTTTAGAAGCACTTTAAAAATTGCCTAGGATACTTTTATCCTAGAGACACTCTTAGCACATTTTGGTAGTTTTATCTTCTAGAGGTAGTGTATAGGCACTTAAAAATTTTCCTCATATGTAAAGGCATTTGCTTTGTTGCATTCCAACTTCTGCAGAGGCATTTTTTAGAGGTGTGCATTGAAGGTGAGAATGATTTTTTCGAGAGTTGTTAAGTTCCAGTATTGGTAGAATCAAGGAATCTCTCATTTTTCATAGTGGTTTCTTATGTTTGTCACACAATTAAATGCCTCTAGAATATGCCTTTAATTTCTTATAGATATAAAAAAACATTTGTTCAAAAATAATACAAAGTACACATTTTATAAAATGCCTCTATAGCCTTCTAAAGACATTTAGAAAATAACCTACAGTATTAGAAAAATGTGTCTACAAGTTATTTTTGTTGTAGCATGTGTCACTGTCTTGGATTGAAGACAAAGGAGGCTAGCAGTTGGTTGTCTAGATAAGATATTGTTAAAGAAATTTTGATGGTTTGATATGGATCTAATGGTTGAAATATGTTAGTTAGGGTGTGCGTGATTCACTAATTAAAGTAGTTTGCAGCACTTGAGTTAGTCATAATTGATACTTAATGAAACCCGCGCGTTGTTGCAGGAGTTCTGTATGATAATAATAGAAATAACATTTAAGATAGCTAGATGACAACTTTATATACTTTATACAATATTCATCTTTGATCGACTATTTAAAAAAAACTATAAACGGTCAAGATGACATAGTTTATAACAAAACTAGGGTGGTGTGGCTCAATGAGAAGGAAAGAAGGGAAATAATATAGATTTATCATTCAAAAGCAAAACTAAGTCGATATAACTTCATAAGAAGAAAAGGGAGGGAATAATTTATACATTTTTTTTTATCTTTGATTGACTATTGAACAAAAACACAAACATTTAAGATGATATGGTTTATAACAAAACTAAGGTGTGCGGTGCAATGAGAAAATATAAATAAGGGAGATAATAAAGATTTATCATCCAAAAGCAAAACTAAGGTGATATAATTTAACAAAAAGAAAAAAAGAGGAAAATAAATTTGGACCGTAGAACAATCATCCATGTGTCTTAATGATGAAAGAGAGAAATAGCATTAACTACACTTAGTGGAGATGAACTGATGTTTAGTCCCTAGAAATAAAAAAAATATTCACTTTGAGATGTGACTTGAGCTAAAATGAAAAGAAATACACATTAAAGGAATCAAGATACTATTTATAATATTTAGACATGAATTGCTTATGATGGTTTTAATTTTTCTTTTTTTAAAAAAAATGATGGATAGGACAAAAATCTGTTGATGATTAGTTATGCAAATGTTTTAATATTGTAAGAACATCGTCAAATATTGTTGGTACCGTCCTAATCACAATAATGTATTTTACCAATATAAATTCAAGCTACAACAATAGTATGATACATTCATAATGAATATCTTAACCTTTGTGGACCATGGTTGCTCAGATGAATCGACACATGCATGGGGAGGTAACATTTTAGGCTCATAAATAGAAATACTTAAAGGAATTTAATTCCTTAGTTACACAGGAAGATAAGAGTCATCTCTCTCCTAAACAATCCAATAGATATCATAAGCTACTTGTGCATTTCAAGAATGATCCAATTGTTAAGGTGTAAACGGTGACGTGGGTCAATGTATGTTGAGCTTGCTTAGATGAATTGATACATGCATGGGGAGGTAACATTTTAAGGTCATGAATAGAAATAATTAAAGGAATTTAATTCCTCAGTTACACAAGAAGATAACAATCATCTCTCTCCTAAATAATCCAACAGATATCATGAGCTACATGTGCATATCAAGAATTAATGATACAATGGTTAAGATTTAAGGGGTGATGTGGCTTTATGTATGTTGAGCTTTTGGTCCCAACTATATAGGATATATAGATATAGAATTTGTGGCTAGTGTTTTAATCATTTACTACAGGTTGGTGTTTGCCATAATTTCTTAATTTTGATCTGACTCGTCACATATTGTTTGCCTTGTTTTTTTTATGAAATATTGTTTAGCTTGTTTTACCACAAGTGTGGCCACCAATTTTGGTGCCACAATCCATATATAACTTAAACATGTCGTAGTTTTGCTACAAAATTGTGGCAACTTCTGGAAGTGACCAAACAAAGCCCCAAAATTAGGTTATTTGGGGCTAATGTTCTGTTGATGGCCATACACTAACCTGTAGATTGTCATCTTGTTGGAAATGCAGGGGTACATCCAAGCCACCAATTATCGGGCGTGATGACCAGCAGCACAAACTAGAGGCAATGCTTCTCAGCTCCACAGGACGCCTCGCCGTAATATATGTCGTCGGCGATAGTGGTGTTGGTAAGACGATCCTTGTAAACAATGTATGATTCAAAACCATCTGTCAGAGAACACTTCAAAGAGCGAATTGGAGTGAAGGTCGGAAAAGATACCGGTATATCCAACATCCTGAGTTTGATGTGCAAAGAACTGAAGAAAGAAAATAACGAAAGTGACAATGAGAATCCTAGAAGCAAGATACAAAGGCATCTTGGTGAACAGTGCTACTTGATCATCATCGATGGCAGGCAGATGTCCATCGCTGACTGGAATGCTGTGATCCATGCTCTTCCGAAGAACGAAAGAGGTAGCCGTGTAGTGCTCATCACGAAAATAAAACCACAGTTTCTAGACCACCCAATGAATGATGTCCATGAGATAAAGCTGACATGCCTCAATCAAACAGACTGCAGGAAGCTGTTCCACATGAGGCTCCATGGCAAAGAGGAGGATGAACAAAACCAAACCTACCTGCCAATATACTACCAGCGTGTGTATGACATTACCGGGGGCTCGCCATTGGCAGTTATCCTGCTTGCTGGACTCATGCACAACAAGGAGTATCCACATGAATGGGACAGGGTGTTAAAATACCTCGAGTCAGCCAAAGCGAAGCGACTCAACAGGATACTGTCCCTGAGCTTCGATGACCTGCACCATGAGCTCAAGCTCTGCTTCCTCTACTTCACAGCATTCCCGGTCAGCTACAAGGTGTACCAGAACGTGCTTGTCAACTTGTGGGTATCAGAGGGCCTTGTGGCGCCGCGGCACGGGAAGACGGTACAGCAACTAGGACAGCTATACCTGAGGCAGCTCGCCACTAGGGGACTAGTTACTGAAGCTTCAGCTGATGGTGACTACGACATCCGCCACTTTTTCCTCCATGACAGTGTCTACTTGTTTGCACGGTCAGAGGCACAGGAGGCAAACTTCATGGAGCTGCACGATGGTGACTACTTCCCATCGCCGGACAGGGTTCGACGCCTCACCCTACATAACAGTATGGACAGATACGCAGCACTGGATAACAAGATGCCCAAGCTGCGGTCCATCTTTGCAATCTTCGAAGAGATACCAGCCAGCACAGCAGAAGAAGGTGTATCATCTCCTAGTTGCTTCCCCGCCTGCTGTTCATCCGAGCAGCACAGATCACCGGAAATTTCAAGATTTGACCTAACCAAGCTGCTGAAAAGATCCAAGTTCCTACGAGTAATCATGATCGAAGGCCTGAATATCGGCACCGAGTTGCCTGAGGCAATCGAAGGCATGGTGCATCTCCGTTACCTTGGCACGCGTTGCCAATCTCTGAGGAGGATCCACCCGTCGATTGGGAATCTCAAAAATCTTCAAACGATTGATGTCAGAAAGAGCTCAGTGCATGAACTGCCGTGTTCCTTTTGGAAGATCACATCGCTAAGGCATGTGTTTGGCTCTAAGCTGATCGTGCCAAGATGGACTCGTCAACTCAAACAGCTAAATACACTCAAATCGGTGAGAGCATTGCAGGATTGGGATGGCTCTATGTTGACAAGAATGGTTAACCTCAAGTTACTGGATGTGACTATCCAAGAGAAGCTCAAAGAGGAGAAGGCGCGCAAGTTATCAGACAACCTTAACAATCTCAACAACCTTACTACACTGATCTTGAAAGGAGTTGACCTCCCAATCTCTAGCATTTTTACGGCACCTTCCCTGCAATTCCTCAAGACTATAGAACTGACCGGAACCCTCCTGCTCACAACTCCATCACCAGAAATAGACAAGATGACCACTTCACCTTCTGATTTCCACCTGCCGAACTTGAGCAAATTGTCATTGTCAAAGACATGTCTACAACAAGGGTTCATTGGAAAACTAGGCAAGCTGCCCCTTCTTTCCAATCTCATACTCAAGGATGTTTCTTGTGATGGAGAAGAGCTTGTTTTCAGGCCTAATGGGTTTCGTTGCTTGAAAAAATTGGAAGTAAATGACACGTCCAAACGTATTGTGATAGAGGAGCATGCTTTGCCTAAATTGGTCTCTTTGCATTTCATTGGCAAGAGTAGAAATTACCAACACTCGATCCATCCTACTCACGAGTTTAACAAGAAGATTAGACAGGAGGACATAACTCTTTTTCAGCGTATCTGCACTTGTCATCAGAAAGAGATAACCAAAGGCTAACAAGCATATATCGTTGTAAGTTTGTCAAATTATATCGCTTAAGCTCTGTATTTTTTCCATCATATGTTGTTTACATGCATGTAACAATTGGATATCCTTCTTTTTGCTAATTTCCAGTGCTAGGAAGAGTTCTTCGAAGTGAAAGTTCTACGATGTCATCGACGAAGAGTCAGTTTCCTCTTCAAAATGTCATCAACAATCATACGCCTATTCTGCAATATGACATTGCGAAAGTGATTTCCTTCCATTTTGCGATTTTTACATAATGCGCAAACTACCTGTAAGTGGACTTGTACTTCGTTTTCTTGTTTTTGTTTTTCTCAGGAGTCGGGTGTTGACGTGTTGTAGTTCGTCATTAATTTCGTTTCCTTGTGCGCGGAAATGCGACCTGCCTCCTGGATCATTATCTACTATTGCAATTTACACAACCACTGTACAAACTCGATTAGTGGTCATATGAATTGTTTGTTTGGATCTGGAGCATCTGGACAGTTGATAGCTAGAAATATGGCATCCATGGCGAAATGGCCTGTAGCCCAGCGGTTACAAGAGCCTCAATAGCACCTTAGGTCCTGGGTTAGACTCCTAAACAGTTGTTGACGTGCGTGAACCGGCAGCAGCGAGCCGGCGACGAATGAAAGCGGGGACAGGATGGACGTGGAGCCGTCAATTCCGCACTGCAGCGAGCTGCAGCCTGCAGTACTACGCTACTAGTAACTCGTCAAGATTCCCAGCCTCGCCTTGTTGAAATGTTGAGTTGCTGGAATGTTGAGCCATTGTTGAAACGTTGAGTTGTTGGTGGGTGCCTCCCTTTGGTCACCAACAAAACAAAATTCAGGCTCGCTCGTGCGCGTTGCGTGCTGCTGCTAGCCTCGCTGCTGGCCTGCCGCTGGTTGCTCCATCGGACTGATTGATTATTGGATGGGATTGCCTCTCATGTTTCTCACTTGGGGCACTGCTGTTCATCCTTTTGTCACAACGAGTGTTGCTGTCGTTGCTGCTATAGCCCGTCATGTCATACTAATGTTTTTTTTACAGGAAAGCAGGCAGGGGTAGTAGAACTGTGTCTGATGTCTTGGCCCCATTGCTAACAAAGCAAATGCAAACATGCTATAGTAGGACATGTACTGCAGGTGGCAAATCGTTCACTGCTACTATTGGGGTCTTTGGGAGCGGTGAATTCTCCACTGCATGTGCAGCTAGCAGAGTCATCGAGAACAATTTTACCGGTATTTCTGGAAGAGTAGTAAAAACAATTGGAGCCATTAGAATTCCAGTAGAAACAATTGTATTCAGTATACTCCTACGTAATACTTCCAGTAGTTACAATGGTAATATAATTAGATTTGGTACATCGATTCAGAAAAAAAAAATTCGAGGTTCCGGATTTATTCAACCATTGTAAAATTTGTCACTCGATGCTTAAGAGCAAATTTAACTGTCTAATAAACAGATATTCATGTGTTTTGCAATCCATATTTTAGACTTACATTCCGTTAAATACAGTAGTACTCCAGTTTAAGCATTGGAGCCACAATAATGAGCATAACTATATACTACAGTATGTTAGGGAGCACTGTTGGACTTGCCCAATCTACGGGCCATACCGGAACGATCTGACCAAAGCGATCGATAGGACGTCGTCCCGTACTCGTACGAACGAGACGACGCAAGCAGCGCAGCGCAGCGCCCCGGCGCGGTGGAACGATCGAGGAGACAAAAAGCCGGCTCCCGTTAAATTGCCTTGCCCCGCGGAGCTAGCAGAGATCCGATCCCCTCTAAAAATTTAGAAAAAACCGAACACAAACTTCCAATAGTATTGCACCTACGTGTGAAAATCTTATCTTTAAATTTATTATATTTTAGTTGTAATAGAAAAGACAAAATTTTGATAGTTGTTGATTTTTCACTTTTTCGTTGCGGCTAAAATATTATGAATTTGAATATGAAACTTTGCAGATATGTGTAATACTATTAGGAGTAAATGTCTAATTTTTTGTAGAATTTTCCGTGACGTTTGCTAGTTGGTGTGTACGAAAAGTTTGTGTGCATAGGATATGTTCCTGTTTAAGAATACCAGATGAAACCCCACTCGCGTGGACTTCGTATAATTTTTATCTCTGATCGACTATTGAGAAAAAGGTTGTATGCTACTCCCTCCGTCCTCTAATATAAGATATTTTGATATTTTGCTGGCACTGTTTGACCATTCGTCTTATAAAAAAATAGAATTATTTTTTTACTTACTTTATTATCCAAAGTACTTTAAGCATAATTTTTTGTTTTTTATATTTGCATAAATTTTTTGAATAAGACGAGTGGTCAAACAGTGCAAGCAAAATGTCAAAATCCCTTATATTATGGGACAGAGGGAGTATATATAAACCATTTGATGATGTGGTTTATAATAATTTAAATATATATGGATTGATCTTTTAAAAGAAAAACTAAAATGATGTGACTCAATGAGAGAAGGAAAAGAAAGAAGATAAAAGTATAAATCAATCATTCAAAAACAAAACTAAGGTGATATAACTTTATAAGAGAAGAAAAAAAGTGTGATGTAATTTTGACTATAGATCAACCATCCAATGGTTAGAAATAATTAAAATAATGTGGTTTAATTAGATAAAAAAGAAATAACATTAACTACACTTAGTAAATTAAACTTTATATGTATATATAGGATAAATGTGTTTTATCTACTTTCTTACCTTAATCAATCATAACCATCCCTTATTTAACTTAATCTCTTTAAAGTAATTGTGGTTTTATGATATTTACTTATAGAAATGAACTTCATATGTTAATATTCTTAAATGTAAACAGTTGTTGACGTGCGTGAACCGGCAGCAGCGAGCCGGCGACGAATGAAAGCGGGGACAGGATGGACGTGGAGCCGTCAATTCCGCACTGCAGCGAGCTGCAGCCTGCAGTACTACGCTACTAGTAACTCGTCAAGATTCCCAGCCTCGCCTTGTTGAAATGTTGAGTTGCTGGAATGTTGAGCCATTGTTGAAACGTTGAGTTGTTGGTGGGTGCCTCCCTTTGGTCACCAGCAAAACAAAATTCAGGCTCGCTCGTGCGCGTTGCGTGCTGCTGCTAGCCTCGCTGCTGGCCTGCCGCTGGTTGCTCCATCGGACTGATTGATTATTGGATGGGATTGCCTCTCATGTTTCTCACTTGGGGCACTGCTGTTCATCCTTTTGTCACAACGAGTGTTGCTGTCGTTGCTGCTATAGCCCGTCATGTCATACTAATGTTTTTTTTACAGGAAAGCAGGCAGGGGAATAGAACTGTGTCTGATGTCTTGGCCCCATTGCTAACAAAGCAAATGCAAACATGCTATAGTAGGACATGAACTGCAGGTGGCAAATCGTTCACTGCTACTATTGGGGTCTTTGGGAGCGGTGAATTCTCCACTGCATGTGCAGCTAGCAGAGTCATCGAGAACAATTTTACCGGTATTTCTGGAAGAGTAGTAAAAACAATTGGAGCCATTAGAATTCCAGTAGAAACAATTGTATTCAGTATACTCCTACGTAATACTTCCAGTAGTTACAATGGTAATATAATTAGATTTCTAGTGCACAATGTATAGGAGAATTATGATTAGAAGTAATTTATTATCTACTTAAAAGAAGAGATAGAAACGTACTCCATTTACATACTTCCTCCGGTTTTAAAATTTTTGGCGTTTGGATATAATCTCACGTTATTTACGAGAGTATATTCATTTTACTCAATCCGAACATATTATAAACGTAATTGCTGGTCTTGTGCTAATGGTAGTCAGTAACGATATTTTTTACCGAACCCTTGCCAAAACGTTACCGTACGCGTTGGTTCGTGCCGGATCGATGACCGGGCCGGCGCCTCGCTGGATGGGATAGAACAATAAAATTAAGAGCACCCACAATGGGTAAAGTAAGGTGCTATCTATAAAACATGTACATCTCAGCAATAGACTAGATTAATAGTAAACCACCTCAATAGTATGTCTACATAGGTATCTATAGCTCTCTCATGCATTGCCTCGTTTTTCTCTATAGACTATCTCTAAGTTAGTAGATAACTTTGCTCTCTCTCTTCATTTAATATCTTCCAAGTAGAAAAATATGCTGACATGAATCTCTTGTAGAGAGGCTATAGATAACCATTGTGGGTGCCCTAACGGTGGATCGATCGCCTGCATCACCGCGCTGGCTCTGTGGCTCACTGTTCATGAGACCGCGCGCACGGGGGCTGTGCGCCTGTGTGTGTGCACGCGAACGCCACCCGTACGTACGTACGACGCGTGTGTGGCCGCGCGCTGACTTCGATCCTCCTCGCGCAGGTGTGTTGGTGGATCGATCGAGTACGAGGCATAACCACCCCTAACCCAAAAACCAAGAAAATAATTATTATCATCTTATACTTTGGATCATCCTAATAAATACAATGCATGCATCCAATAGAATTAGAGAACATGAAAGTGGAGGTTTTTAAAAAGTAATAATTTAATGGAGAAGAGATCATAGTTAATAGCCTATATGCATGCATGCCTTAGGGCACCCACAATGGTTATCTATAAGCTCTCTACAAGAGATCCATGTCAGCATATTTTCCTACTTGGAAGATATTAAATGAAGAGAGAGAGCAAAGCTATCTACTAACTTAGAGATAGTCTATAGAGAAAAACGAGGCAATGCATGAGAGAGCTATAGATACCCATGTAGACATACTATTGAGGTTGTTTACTATTAATCTAGTCTATTGCTGAGATGTATGTTTTATAGATAGCACCTTACTTTACCATTGCGGGTGCTCTTATATTATGGAACATTAAAAAAAGTGGTTATGCCTTGTATTATGAAATGTATTATGAAATGGAGGGAGTAGTACGTAATTGACTATGATTATAACACGACTAATCAACGCGAAGTGGGAGAGCGCGCGGGGCGATGGATCGATCGGAGTCGAGAGCTAATGATGAGGTGATTAATACGCGCGCGGGCCACAAAACGGCAGCCATTGACTTCGCGCGGGCGGGGCGAGTCCATGCATTGGCCACGCACCGGCGGCGTGGACGGCTACCTGCACTACTAGCTAGCTCCATCGATGGATGGATTGATTCATGGCGCCTTTCTCCGAATAATTACAGTATCAGTAGGAGAGCCAATTCCCTGTGCTCCAACTAACCACCACCCCCCTGCAGGTATGAGTAGCTAGCTAGCTCTTGATTTATGGAGCACGGAGTATCGCGTGTACTCTCTCCGTAAAAAAAAAGACAAACTCTGATTTCCGTGTCCAACATTTGACCGTCCGTCTTATTTTAAAAAATTATGAAAAAAATTAAAAAGATAAGTCACGCATAAAATATTAATAATATTTTATCATCTAACAACAATAAAAATACGAATTATAAAAAAATTTCATATAAGACGGACCGTCAAAGTTGGACACGGAAACCCAGGGTTTGTCTTTTTTTTTTTTTTTCGAGCTAGTAGAGTATAGCGAGCATATCGCCTTGCCGTTTGCATCGCGCCATCCCGATAGATCTATCGCAATTTTCTCTGCTACTCGTTCTGAAAAGGAACCATGTAGGCCGTAGTTTTTTGCATTGGATCGATACACCATCAGATTGAATCTGATAAAGCAGAATATATTTTGTACATGCTACTCATATCAACCGATAGATACAAGAATTATGAGAAATATATACTCACTCACTTTCCCCCACTTCAGGCTGTGTTTAGTTTCTGAAATTAGGAGAAATTTGGGGAAATAGTTAGTGTTGGCCGAAAAAAATTAGGAGTTTATGTGAGTACGGAAGTTTTGATGTGGATGGAAAGTTGGGAGTGGAGTTTGTGGAAGTTTCGTGTGAACTAAACAGGACCTCAAATAATAACCACATCTAACATTTAAATTTTTTTTAAAATATTTAATTTCTTTCACAGTTACTTCATCTCAACCAATCACAACATACTACTATTTCATTTAATTTCTCACTTCTTCATCTCAAATGAGATCCAATCCGGTTGCACAAAAGCAACTACATGCAATCGCAACACTATTCATTTGAATCTAACACAGCCGCAAACAATTCCTACAGTAGCTGCCGCTACATGAATTCAGAGAACCACCACTAATTGTGTTTCTACTATGACTGCTGTCGTAATAGCAAATATGATCATCATATTTCATCTTGCACACAGACCAAGTATAAGTAATCTACTTATCAATCCATTTAAACATCTTTTTGCTACTAGACTATCCGTAAAACAAGCGATTCATTAAATTTACATTTCTCATGCCCATGCAACCAATCTGTGTGGAAAATGGAGATCACGCATTAAATTCGAGAAAGCCATTAGAGAGATGTTGTTGGATTAAATAGTACATTCAAAAATAAAATTTTCAGATTTGAAATATGACTATCAAAAGTAAGAGGAGCTACATCAGATCGATTGACTCACAACCATCACTATCATTTTATTAGCTCTCGCTTATGGTGTGTTCGGGTCCTTTGGGAGGAGGGGTTGGTGCCCTTTCTCTCCCGACACTCGAAACAAGCACGTAAAGCACGTATAGATACATGACTAATTAAGTACTACTCCATTAGCTATGTTTTAAAAAATATATATTAATATAATTTTAAATCAAATTTTCTATACAGACTTTTTAAAAAAAACACTCCTTTTACTGTTGGAAAAGCTTCCATATTGAAAACTAGAGATGTAAAGTTGGGAACCTCAAACAAATGATCAAATTAAGCGAATCCGAGGTTAACCTCAATTCATTTTATTATATTAAAAACGAAATGAATGACGAATAATCGAACTGGCATTCCCTAAATTGAACTCACATTTTATGATTATGAATATCAGTGCTATCATCTACAATTTGTTACGGAAAATGGAAGTTTCTTTTGCAGTGATAATTTATTTTTTTTTTAAGATTTGCACAGTGGCTCCTTCCCTAGAGCATGATCCATCGCCATTGCACGGACACCTTCCTGTCACAAAGTAAAAATGGAAAGAAAATAACTACTCGCTCCGTAAAAGAAAAACATATCAGAATAAATAGATATAATCTAATATAATTAATCTGAACTGAAACAAATTCGTTGTACTATTTGTCTATCACATCTTAGATTAGTGTTTTTCAAGACAAAACAGTGCTAAGAGAGGAAAATAGAAGAGGCAGAGACGATCGATGAATGCCGGACCCCGCCCCTTCTACCCACACCCATGCCATGGCATGAGATGATGTTGTCCACATGCACAGACACTGCGTCACCGTGATGCACAGCCTCTTCACGAAGCCATATCCCTCCTTCCCCTCTATATATAAGCAGCAAGCTGCGCCATCTCATATCCCCCGCAAAACTCTCCACCCGCGCAGCCTTGCACTCGCGTCGCACATATCGACCCATCCATCCATCGGGCACGCATGCAGGCAGCACGCCATGGACGAGCCGCCCAACGCGCAGCTGTACGCGCCACGCTCACGCGCACTCGCACCACCACCCGAGCAAGCGCCCGTCGCCGCGTGGCGCGCGGCGCGGCGTCGCTGGCGCGGACGCGTTGGCGGCGGCTCTCTCACGGACGCTACCCGGCGTGCGGCGCAGCCGCTGGGGACGGTTCGCGGCGGAGATCCGCGGACCCGGCGTCCAAGGAGCGGCGCTGCTCGGCACGTTCGACACCGCCGAGCAGGCCGCCTGCGCCTACGACGTCGCCGCGCGCGCCATGCGCGGCACCAGGCGCGCACCAACTTCCCCGTCCCATCCGCCGCCGCCGGCTTCCCGGGGGAGGCGGCGGCGGCGGGTGCTGGCGTGGTGAACATCCCGCCGCAGGGCGCGGCGGCGGCGCGTCGCACCAGCAGCCTCTCAACACGTTCCTCCTCCACAACCTCCTCATGAGCTCCTCCCCCCACGGCTGCCTCCTCCTCACCACGCCGCCACGGCCACGGCCACGCTCACGCCCATTCCACGGCCGCGCACACAACCCCAGTACTCGCCCACCCACCTCCGCGCCGCCCGCCGCCGCCCACCTCCACCTGCCGCCGCTCATCCCCACGACCGCGCCGGCCACCACGACAGGCGCCGAGCGACGTCCGCGCCGGGAGCGGACAACGACGACGCGTGGGGCTTCCTCCTGCGGCGTGAGCCGCCGGAGGCGGGGCTCCTGCAAGACGTCCTGCACGGGTTCTACCCGACCAGGCGCCGCACGACGACGCGGGCCGGCGCCGAACTGGAGCGCCGTACGAGGCGACGTCGTCGTACGCGCGTGTCCTCCCCTGGGGCGCCGTCGAGGACTGCGACGACGCGACGCCGACGCCGACGACGACTACCGCGTTCCCGATTGATGCCGCAGGGCCCTCGAGCACTATCCAGTGCCCGCCCTACATGGAGGTCTTGGCGGCGCCGTCCGCCGTCGGCCGCAGGGGCTGAGCCGAACCGGCGACGTCGAGATCTCCGCCGCGCGCAGCCGCTCATGGCGCGCGTGCATGCGACGCGAGCGCGCGCGCGCGCGCTCTCTCTCGTGCGCGCATTTTGCTTCGCTACTCCTGTGTTACTATCTGCATCTTCTCTACTCTTGGCGAGAGATTACGGTGGTGTTCTGTGTACTTGTTTAACTTGGATGATTGATATCTTGGCTAGTACTAATTCCATGCATGGCCTTCTTGAAACTTGATCTTGTTGAAAAATTGAATCTTGATCTTATTGAACAATTAATTGAATCTTATTGAAAGAAAAATCTCGCTCATTAGCATATGCATGCATCAACAGCTAGTTTGCTTATGCACAGGGGGATTTTTCACAATCCAGTTTGCTGTTTGCATAGTGCCATAGTTCGATTAAAACCTTCTCAACTTTCAGCTCTTTTTTGCTAAAAAAAAAATCAGCTCTGATATGATCGAAAGCTCTTTAATGCCCTGCACGTAAAAGCTGGGATGGGTTATAATTGATGGCCCTTATTACATGCACAATCTCATGGTTATTTCATCAGTGTGGGTTTTCAACCACGTTTCAACAAATTACTAGTACTACGAAATTATTATATTGCCGTTTTCAATTAATAGCAACGAGCAAATGCCATCGTAGATCAATTCTTTGAAAAACCGTCGTATAGATTGACTAGCAATCATAAAAATGTTGTGAAACATGGGGCATTGTTATAGTCAAATCTATATCAGCACTTTTACTTTGAAGCGCATTATACAGCCCTACTATGCCACATCATATCCATCCATCAGTGAGCTCGGCTTCTTACCAAACGACAAGCAGCAGTTGTTACTTTATATGCACGAGTTAAATGTAAGCTGTACTCCCTTGGTTGGACGAGTTATACCTCGGTTGGAGTACAACTAAACTGAGGGTGTGTTTAGTTCACGTTAAACGGGAAAGTTGGAAGTTTGTGTATGTAGGAATGTTTGGATGGGATGGAAAAGTTGGAAGTTTGAAAAAAAACTTGGGAACTAAACTTGGCCTGGACACAAAAACCGATTCAAAGGTAAATAGTGACATAACGAATAAAAAGAGAATTTTGTAAAACCATCTATTATTCGAGTATGAAACTAAGGCATTGTTTAGTTCTAAAATTTTTTTTTCGAAAACATCACATCGAATCTTTGAACACATACATGGAACATTAAATATAGATAAAAAGAAAAAAAAATTAATTGCACAGTTTACATTAAAAACGTGAGACGAATATTTTGAGCCTAAGGCCATTCCCAACCCAATGAATAGGATGGTGTCCATATCATTAAATAAGCTGCCACATAGGATCGAAAATGATGTGGCAAGTGAATAAATGAAGAAAGAGAAGGAGACATGGTTTCTACACAACATCGAAGACATCATGGGAGATAAGTAGCATTAAATTGAAGTATGAAATAGTGGTGTTTGCATTGGAAGAGTAGTGTATAGTACTAGTTTTTTGATGATGTGGAGTTTATGGAAACTATGTCTAGTGTCATGGGTTGGGAATGACCTAATTAGTCCATGATTAGTCATAAGTGCTACAGTAACCCACATGTGCTAATGATAGATTAATTATGCTTAATAAATTCATCTCGCGGTTTCCAGACAAGTTACGTAATTAGTGTTTTCGTTCGTGTCCGAAAACCCCTTCTGATATCCGGTCAAACGTCCGATGTGACAGCATGCCGTCGTGACGCGAAAAAGGCCTCCTTGTCGCGGGCCGGCCTCCGCGGGCGCGCCCGCGCACGCACGCACGCACGTCCTCCTCTGCCCCCGCGGCCAGACGACGGCACGGCAGGCCGCACAGCGAATCCAGGCGGTGGCGCGGGCAGCAGGCGCTGGCTACTAGTACCACCCGGCACCCGGCCCTGCCCGCCGCGCGCATCCCGACGTTCGCGTACCGTACATGCGCGTTCCGCTGAGCTGCGCTGCCGGTCGTCGTGCCGCCCCCCGCGATTGCTCGATTGGAAAACCTGTGAATCCGGCCACACCGGAGGTCGGGGGGTGATCTCTGTTGTGATCATGTCAGCTGGGTTGCTGATGGTCCAGTTCTTCACACACACATACACAAATAAATAATATTATATACATACAGAATATAATTTTTTTAGTTGTTAAGAAAGTTGATAGAATTATACGAGAGAAGATTATAATTAGATGAGAAATGAAGGTAGGTAGAAAAAATGAATTGTGTGGGGTTGTGATTGATTACGAAGAGAATGTTGGTAAAAAAATTGTTATATTTTTTAATAAATCTTGAAGGTTAAAAGCTGTTATATTTTGGGACAGAGGTTGTACTACTGAATTTGAAGTTCTTCGTCTCTGTCCCGTGTAACCCAGCCGTGGCTGAATATATGCATGCATTGTGTTCTGAAAATCAGACGTGCCAAGGAACACAGACGCTGCCGGGCTCACAGGATCTCCCTGCACCATAGCAGCAAGAATTTGATCTCTCAAATCATGGCAGAGTTTGTTTGGCGCTGGCAGTGCAAAGAAAAACAAATGCGCTGTGCCAAAGTCAGAGTCCGTAATAAATTCCCAAGATATGCATGCATGGACCGTGTAGTTTTTTTTTTTTCCTTTTTCGCATTTTGACCGTGTAGCTCATGCTTGGGTTGCTCTAGCAATTTTGTGCAGGGTGGTGTCCGAACAGGGAAGAGAACAGAGTAGGACAAATAAACTAATCAGGCCCGGCCAGGCCATGGAATAGAAGCTGGTCAGAATAGCTCGTTGGGCAGAGCAGGATGCAGCAGAATGATTGCAGCTGGAGTATCCAGAAGATGTCCCCCTCTGCTCTCAAAAAGGCTCCTTTCTTGTGTGTGCCTCCATCAATGTCCATGCATATGGCTCCAGTGCACTTCATTGGCCAAGATTTCTTCGCTATAGCTGCTCCCAGCACACACACAGATACACAGAGTGTGTGTGCCGTGCGTGTGTGTTGTGGGCATGGCAATGGCATGGGTGTGACTGGGTTGGAGTTTACGAGCAAACACAAGACATTCAATTGCCTGCAGCTGCAGCAGGGTTCTAGGGTTTGGAAACCAAGGACCCTTGTCACATGGTCCTGTCCCTCCTATACTGTTCCTATACCACTCCTCTGCCTACGGGTCTCACTCCTGACCCTGCTGGTTGTACCACCATTGCCATACTGCTTGCAGACGTGTACTCCGTCAGGACAAACATACTCCTACATACAGTAGTTACAGTAGCCGTATGTGTGTGTGCGTACAATACTACCAGTACTAGTACATCAGTTACAATTTGTGTGCACGCATGTTATAGTAATAATACTCCCTCCGTCCCATAATATAAGGGATTTTGAGTTTTTACTTGTACTGTTTTGACCACTTTTCTTATTAAAAAATATTGGAATTTTTTTGACTTACTTTTATTATCCAAAGTACTTTAAGCACAACTTTTTATTTTTTATATTTGCACAAATTTTTTAAATAAGACGAGTGATTAAATAATACAAACAAAAACTCAAAATCCCTTATATTATAGGACGGAGGAAGTAGTATATATACTTCTATCCGATTATGGGCTCATTCACTTTACTACCATTCTCAACCTTACCTTTTCTTTTTGTAAAGTTATAAAAAAAAGTAGCTACATTTAGTTTGTTGTCAAATTTTTGTAAGTACATATGAAATCTTGCCCAAATTTTGGCAAACTTACCAAAATTTGGCAATGCTAAAACTTGGTAAGGTTGAAAATGGTAGCAAAGTGAACAAACCCTATATAATTAGAATTAACATAAATAGGAAAAAACCGTTTGCTCGTCCCACTTGTATCCCTATCCATACAGTGTTTGAGAGCCCGACGGACGGAAGCAGATCCTCTGACTTAACTGCACATGCAGTTGAGTCAGATGATCCATTTCCCCGACGGACATATGGTACTGTTTTGCTAGCGTGCAGGGACAACGAGAAATAACTCCGACGCGTCCATTGTATATTTACGTACTCCCTCCATCCCTAAATATTTGACACCGTTAACTTTTTTAAACATGTTTGACAAAAGTTTTTGAATAAGACGAACGGTCAAACATGTTTGAAAAAAATTAACTATGTCAAATATATGGCATGCTGTACAAGTAGTTGCACGTATTTGGGGGTACGTAGCAGTATTGTTCTCCTGCACATTTGTCGTATGCCAGTTGACATGTCTGTCAGGGTTGGTTTGATTTGAGGCCTAAATAGGCCTTAACAAAATTTGACAATGCTAAATTTTGGCAAGTTTTGCATGACTAATTTTGGTAAGGTAAAGTTGTGTTTGGATTGAAGTCAAAATAGTCTAAGTTCACTATTAAAATGGCCTATTTTCTTAGGCATGCCAAAATTTGGCTTCAAACCAAATAGACACTAAACACTATTGAAATTGCCAAATATTGGTAAGTCCAATTTAGGCCTTAAACCAAACCAGCCTTCGGAGACAAATTAAGGAGGATCGTAGCTAGCCAGACACAGCCACAGGCACGGTGTATTGCATGGTGCAGCTTTTCTTTTTGTGGAAAAATAGGGGGGTCGTAGTGCATCATGCCATATTGCCATGCATTGGATGAATTGAAGATGATGGGGACGAAAATGCGTGTTACATGATGCTGCGGCCCTTGTCGTCTCTTGCGATCTTCATAGCTAGAGAATCATAACTCCAAGTCTCCAACGAGTTGTAGCTAGCTGCTAACGATCGAGTGGTACGAACGAAAAAAAAAATGATCCGCCCCCAAAAAATCCAACGTTGCATAATGTGATTAAACAAAAAGGAATTTCAGGAAACATTATTTGACCGAAATTATATCGTATAAAAAAATTCTAGGAGAGGGGTTACAGGAAATGAAAAACTGACATTAACTGCTGGGGGATCCAACTGCTGATCACCTAAGATAGGAAATGGAAAACAGTAGTAGATTGTATTGTGGGCGGACAACTACTGAAAGTCTGTAACTATGAGGCCAGCAGTAAACTAACTCTATGAACAGTAAAATCATACCGTGTGAGGGGAACAGTATTTGGGAGAACTTAATTTGGGCCGTTACATGTGTATAATCGGATGGCAAAGGAAGAGCCTAATGCAACTCTTGTGAAAACGGCACAGTTGAAGCCGAATGTTGTAGAGAGAGCACATGGCCTCGTAGAACTAACGGCCCAGGATCCGGTCCATGTGGGCCATCTACTAGATTGTTGGGCCCTTTGAGCATTAATAGATGGGCTTTGAGTTGTACCAGGTTGGGCTGAAAACATAGCACTCACTCCCCTTCCGTGGGCTACCACAATGCACCCGCAGCTAATTACACGCTCTAATGGGCCAAATGTCCAATGGAGACCATGTCTTGAGCTGGGCCTCATCCAGTCATCCTGGACCATTTCAACCATAGCAAAAAGCCCTACTCACAGAAGCTTTTTGGTTTTCCTTATCTCTCGTGCCTTTGAGGCTTTGAATAGTCCCGATGCATTTGGATTTTCTAGAGTGAATTTGCTGCAGAAAAGAGGTGATTGCTTTGTATAAGATCACAGAGGCTAATAATTTACTATTCTATTCATTCTAGAATATAAGCATCTTTTTGCTATGTACCTAGATATTTTTCATAATAAATAGCTAGTAGCGATTATATTTTGGAATGGAAAGAATCACCTAAACGTATGCAACGGTGCAAAAAGAATTCCGAGTCAAAGATTCTTCAGATAAACCACCTATATACTTTAATACTAGTATTACTTATTTGTTCAGTTTAGCCTTCGTTTAAAAAAAACTGGAGTTAGCCTATGGTTTAGGAGAATACACTGAAGAAATTAAGGATGAAATTAAGGAGGCAGCAGACTGGGCCAGCTCTTTACGTACTGCAAGGGCATGTTCACCATTCAAGTGAGCAAGACATGCTATTTGGCAGATATGAAATATATGAAGCATATCTTCAGAGAGCTGCTAGTATTATTTTGGTTTCATGATAGAGTAGTGCTTCTACTATCATTGCTCCTGAATGGATGGCAATAAAAAACTGAACAGGCAGAGTACAACTAGGTTGGCTTTGTGATGTTTTATTAATCACCGGATTATTTATTTATTTATTTTACACAAGTGACCTTTTCTTTCCTTTTAATACAATAGACTTATTATTGTTGTGTACTAGTATGGCTCTGCAACGTCGCACAGGACTTGGATCAGACTATGTAACCAGGGCATTTATTTAACGTCAGACATGGCCAGCTTCACTATTGCTTTCCTCTTGATTGTGTGGCGCCCTACGCAATTAGATGGAGATTTTGAATTTATAATGCCATGAAAAGAAATGAAATGCAAATGTTTAGTTGCACAAAAGAGAGGGAAAAGAAAGCCTCAAACAAAAAGAAAAAGAAATGGTTGCCCTGCCTTTGTAGAGAAGTAGATTGCAATGATGAACCCTTGAACTCCAAAGCAAGATTTCAGGTGCCATTCGCATAAACTAAACCGGTTAGAGAGAGATGTTGAGCTCAGCGTAGGGAATCAGTATTATAACCAATGATGGTCCTGCAGCCACACTATCATGGAAGATTAATACTAGATTAATATGAGTGACAGAATTGACGACCTTCAGGTGTTCCATTCAATCGTATCACTCAAGTTTTCCTTTCTTAATTATCCACCCATATAATCTTCGTGTTTGCTCGCCAGATTTGCAGACAGGGCGTGGCAAGCTCTGATAAAACTAATGTGTTTCAGCTCATTAACCGATGAGTTTGTCCAGTTAATGTCTATAGGAAATTAACCATGCGTTTCTGAACCTTTGAACAGCTAGGTCAAACCCTCGGACTAGTAGTAGAGCTCAAGCCATGGAGCAGTTTTTAACATGGACATTTCGTTAGTTATGGGAGTGCGAGCTCTGAATTTTCCTGAAACGGAAGAATCTTGCTGCCTCTATGTCAGAAATTCAGAAAGAGGAAAAATCACAAGTGGCAGGCAGGCGCTTGATCCGATACAATGGCTATGAAAATAAACGGGCAGCCTCAATAATTAGCTTGAGCCATGACTAATTGTATATACTATATAACAACTTCTAACCTCTAACCTGCATTTTAATTCTTCTTTCGAAATAACCTGCATTTCAAATCTTCATATTTGGTAGTCCTAGTAATTTTAAGGGGCGGTATAGAAATTACTAGTACTTTGGACTCGTCTAACCAACCAAACAACACCACCATACTATTTCACTCCTATGAAAATGCGATCTATCTTAGTATAAACACAATATTTTCTTAGATAATGAAATAAACCTGATATCAGGTGCAGATGTTCACATGTTATTTTCATTTAAGCTTCCATATGAAAAAAAAGAAGGAAAAAGATACATTTCTCTTAATTAAAGTAGAACTTTTATGGTCGCAGACAGTGCGACCTTTTTTCCTTTCGATTGGAGTTCAGACCCACCATTTGATTTACTAATTGCCGCGTCTTTAATTAAGCGGTGACAAGAATTGGATAGAAAAATTTATCCAGAGGTGCTCCACATCCACTCCATTTGATTTAACAAACGCTAAGTAGCTAACCTACCTATGTCGCGCCTAACCGTAGCTGCTAATGAAAACACGACCAAACGCAAACGTAGCTAATTAAACTAGCTATAGGTTATCTGAGTAATTAACACAATCAATCAATCAATCTAATGTTGGACATAAATTCCTTGTGAACAAAATGCTAACCACACTTTTTGCATACACTTGATGACTTAATTAAGATTATAATGGTAAATTCAGTTATTGACCACCGTATGACAATGATATTTCCAAAAGAAAATTAGTATCAGGGCCTTTTTAGAATGCAAGATGTTTTTTTTTTCTCGATTCAGAATAGAATTAAACTGATTGATGTGAAAGTAACTTTGGCCTGCACTAGAGGAGAGCATTTAGTGAATCAACTGAGTCCTGTATCTAGGAGCCCATCATGCTCATCTGATCCCCAGCAAAAACCTGCAAGATCCTACTCACTTCTGAGCCCCTCCATCCTGACTTTTGCATGCCACTCTGGTCCCTGTTTCACATGTCCCCTTCCAATTCAAGTCCCAAATCCTAATCAATACACCTTGCTAGCACTCATCAGAGTTTACCAATGACAGTCTGGTACTCTGGTATATGAATAGTTTGAATTGCAAATTCCCACTCCCTCACCCTTGAATCCCAGAAAAAAACCACCTCATGTTAGTGTACTAAATTAGTGAAATTCTTGGCCTTTCAAAAAGAAAAAAAAAATAGTACTTAAAACAATACGTAGTACATAAAAAAAAAAAAGGAAAGTGAGAAAGATTGGCTGCTGCAATGCTGTTCCATGGAACTCTGAACTCTGATACTACTACAGATGAACACTTTTAACAAGCTAAAGTTTGCAGTAACAGCAAATATATAGGCTATGCACTTTAGCAGACAGACCATACATGGCAGAGAGATAAAGCTGGTGTGCACTGAAAGTAGTGAAAGAATTTTACAGCACACAAAGGTTAATAAAGCTCCATCCCTGCATCATGGGAAACCCCTTAATAAATCTGAAGGATAGGCATCCCAGGGAGTACTCCAAATTCCATAGCAGTAAGCTTGTTTCAGTACAGTAGACAGTAGAATGGCATATGCATTTCCCTCTTCTTGCACTTCAATCTTACCTGCGGAGGACATCTTTTGGGATGCTCTGTTCACAGTCTAGTTCATAATAACTGCCCACAAAATTGTTGTATTCAATGAGATATACTACCTAGTCCCAAAATAACTTCGCTTTTGTACATGAACCTAGACAGTGTACAAAGTAAACTTATTTTGAGACGAAGATAGTTTACACTACTAGTATTCCTCATGAATGGAGGCGTACACCACACTGTCAAAAAACATACAGGCGAACCGCGGAAGCATGCAAAAGGAATTTCAGAGAGACGACACATCGATGAGACGAATGCATGATGTATGAATGCAAAAAGGGAAGTGGTATTCATGGGTCTATGCATTGATTAACACAAAAACAGAGAGAAAAGATGAACGGTGCAATCTTATACAGACAAGACAACGGAGGTGGTTGCCACCTAGGAGTAAGCTTTCAAAATTAAACTGCAATGCTAATTCATAGCAGAACCTATGTTAACAAAACATCCGGTATAGGTATGGGTGCCCACCAGCAGTTTCAGACTCTCAGGCTCTTCAGTAATAAGGATAAAATATCACCATATGATCCTTCCAGGCTGCAAATTTCCTTAACCTGTCATGACAGGTAATAGAACTGTTGTAAGTGGTGATTGCAGCAAATAAAGGTGGTTCTTGTTTCTACTACTGACATGGAATGCTGAAATTGAAGAGCGGGTTCAGACTATGGCATTTGAAAATATCATCAGCATAAGCACAAATGATGTATTGAAAATTTCTTGGTCTTTTGGTTTAAGCATACTAAAATATATCTCACTAACGTTGTCCTGCTTTTGCTCAGAGATATGACCTAGACATAATCATGAGAAAGTAATAAGAATGAGTTCGCGACTCATATCGCCCAATATGATCCACTATTCTTAGCGAACGATATATTCTACTCAGACGAATTAAAATGTATAACATATCACTTGTTCAGAGCAGTTGCATCGTTTTCTGATCAACAAGAACCTTTTTTCCACTCTTTCAAGTTCTATTCAGTGTTTAATCTGCAGGGTTCAAACTTTTGATTTTCGCTTAAAATCTCAGCCTTTGCAAGGTAGCACTGTATGACAATTCCAAGGAAAAGTTCCAGGTGAATTTATGTATGTTGACCGAGAACAAGCAGGCTTATATTTCTGATAACTGGTGTTTTTTTTTTTTTTATAGATATGAGAAATTAACACTACAATTTGAAACTGAATTTGAAATAACTTTTAACCAAATTCAAAAAAAAAAAAAGAGAGCTGAAAAATATCGGCTGAGCAGATGACTGGCCGGGGGTTCGAAATCTCTGAATTGCTTTCCCGAATTTTGACCGGAAATTGTCAAGCTTAAACTGTGTTAATTGACAGGGCCACTCCAGGGCGTGCCATAACAAAAATTCATTACATTGCAGGTGACCAAGAGAATATTCAACCAGCTTGTGGTAAAAGACAGGCTTAGAGTCAAACATGATAACAATGTACCTTGATGTTTGATTAATCATGTAAAAGTTTGGAAAACACATGACCACAATACAGCAAGAGTTTCTCCTAAACAATATAATTAAACATTTAGCAATTACTTGATGGCATAAACGATTTTGGGTTCAAAATAGGACAATGATTCATATCTGTGGTAAATGGTACGAAATTAAAAGAGATCTTTATGGCAAACGGATATCTTATCCGTTTGGCATCTACTTCTGGCCACTAGGTTTAGTTGTTGGCTGTATCTTGCTGAAGTGTAACGGGTTGCTGTGCGTCCAACTTGCATGTTGCTTGATGGTCCGCTTTTGAGGGGTCTCCGTTGATGGTCTTCTCTGAGAAGAAACGGTTGGCTGGCGACTTATCTGTGTGTCCAAAGGGAAGTGCAGATCGCGTCTTGTAGAGCAGTGTGTGTGCTTGCCTAAGGGTTGGAGGGCCTTCTGAAGAAGAAGGGGAACGAAACGATCTCTAAAGCATGGAAAATCGAGGCTGGGATTTACCTAATAGGACGCACTGAGAGGGGGGTACAACGGCAAAGTGTTGTGGAAGTACGTCGCATATGTAGAGCCATTCGTGAATGATGCATAAAATGGATGGAATTGTGAGCACTGAAAACCTTGAACTGGTGGCGCATGAACCTTGTAACTGTGATGCAGAAATGCGGAGCCAGGTGGCAATGAGTTTTTTTGGACAGGGATTAGAATGGCTGTGTGGCATCATTGAAGAATGTCCATGTGCTGCGATTCGCCGTATGAATCCTGACTCTTAGGTATTTAGGTGCTAGTCCACAGGATTCCCTCTTTCTCTGTTGGTTTTTCGTGTTGAGACAAGCCCAGAGTGGCAATTGTCAAGGTTGCTGCACGGTGGAAAGCGATATATGGTGAGAGTACTGGAGGCTTGTATGAAGTCTAACGAATTGGCGGTCACGCCAGGTTTGCAATGGAGGGGTAGGAACATTATTGATGCCTTTTCATCTTGTTGCAATCTGGTACATACCCTGAATGTACTCATCTTTTGGACTATTTTGTTTTGTATACTGTCCTGATGTGAGTCAAGAAGTATGCGTCTGGGTCCTATCAGTGTGGCTGTTGTAGTATGGTGATATCTCCTCGAGCCCAAAATAATATTCAAATTTCCAGAACCTGGATTGTGATTGTAAATGCTTATCTGACCATACTTGGACGGTCAAATACACATCTGGGTGTTTGGGACGCGTTGCTGCGTTATCATGTGCCTATAGGTCCTCCTCAATGGTTGCGTGTCCCTGGAGGGGTATGCTTTTTGAATGAGCATTTTGCAATCTAGAGTAATGAAGAGCGATGTTGCCCTAACTTGTAGAGCGAGCGGTACCACAAAACTGTGTCATTTTGCACCTTGTGATTATAGCTTTCAGCGCCATGACCTGACACACAGAGAGAAATAATCTTGTAATTCCCTTGGAGAATTGGTAGGCCGTGACACCACTGGTGGCTGCCGGTTGATTACTCTCAAAATTATTAGATCCTCATGAGCAAACGAACATCAAAAATCGGTTCAAAATGACTCACGAAATGTTTCTGGTTTGCCGAGTTGCGGGAACTTCTGGATCTGACTGCTCAAACTTCAGAAGTGACCTCCAGATATGCTGACTTTACCTGGTAACCCTACCTCAGTAACTTGTTCAGCGAAGTCCGAAAGTGTGGAACAGATGAGAATAATCTGGCGCTGTGTCTTTATTCTCTAGTCTTCATAAACCTCTGCCTTCTTGCATCTTCTGCGTTAGAAAAAACACATGGAATAATTCAAATCTCAGAGATTCATTATAGGAGCACTGTACCATGTCATGCATCAATTTTCTGGAACTAGTATACGTAACGCCACCTAGCCTAGTTCTGGCAGCTTGAGCTCAATGAGAGTGCCATAGAGGTAGTGAGTCCTTTGGCTAGCTTTGTCTCTAATCAAGTCGGTGGCAGCCAATATCATAAAGTTTTCGGGCATAGTATGCATAAGGATCAAGATCAGGCACGTGTTTTTTAGTTTAATATTATAGGTGAAACTTAAGAGACTGCTCATATAATCGTCAACACAAATAGAAACAGGAAGCATACACCAAAAAGGCTTCTCTACATCAAGGCACACATCATAAAAAGAAGAATGTGAGTGATAGAATAATGAATCACACCTAGGGTTATGAGCCTTTGGACCGTGAAGCAACCGTCCTGTATTTTATTAAGATTTATCAGACTAGCTAGGTAGAGGATATACTGGTTTTGTCTGATCGATGCACCATTAATTCAAGAACGTGAACAAAAAGCGACTCAGCTCTAACAAGGCGCTTCCGATCAGCGTGCACAACGCATAAGAAGATCCCAGTATATAATATGTAGAGTATGCCAATAACGGCAAAAATTACGTCGATTAATTGTAATGATATAATTTGCCTAATGTTTTACTCATTGAACGGATTTGATAGTGAAATTTTGTGATTTTTATTAAGATCTAGTAAAGATGTGTACTAATATGTAGATTAATGTGTGTTAGAATTGTCAATTAATGATATACGTCTCAGGAAAGCAACAGAGGACATAATAAAGATTGAAAGATCTCAGGCATCCATATCAAGACAGATTTAAAGTTAAGCAATCCAACTTCACTACAACAGAGGAAGGCATTAAGCGCTCTTATGGTGCAAATTGGTGAGGTGACGCTCTCTTTGCCTCATTAGCTAACGCATCTGTGCTCCATTCTATCAAATTTACTTCATAGAAGGGTTTTCGGATGGTATTCCTCAGGAAAGGATTTGTGGTAGTGAAGTTTGATGCTTGGAATCGAACCTTCTACATGCCTAGAAAAGCTTGTTACCCTGCGCATGCCCTGCCGTGGAGCCTATGGGCCTAATCTTACAGAGTGGGTCTCTGGATTTCTTATCCACAGGATCAACAATGATTTCCTACCGAATGCATAGGAGCAAGTTGTTAGACTCTAGGGGTGTATGTCTTCACTGGAATGGCACAGCCATACATGAAGATTCGTCTCACTTGGGTGAAGCTAGAAGGCCACACACCGTTCCCTCGAACAATTCAAGAGAAAGGGTAACAGACTAAAATTCTAGATAGTCATGCTTGCTTCCACATATAACTCCTTAGCCTGCTTCTGAAAGATTCCGAGGTATTTGGATCTTCCCGTGTTGGCATATTCTGGAGAATCCTCGCACACTGAAGTGTGTAAAGGCTCACATGAAGTATCGCGCTTCTAAAATGAGAAATGAATATGTTCATGGTCAATCACCTACGAGGCGAGCTGCTGCAAATCCTGTTACATCAATGGGGTCCATTCAAAAGGGACAATCACATTCTTTTCTGGACACCGAGCCCAGTGCAGTATACACTAAAAAAGTTCGATAGAATCTAGATGGAGGACTAAGGCTCTAACTCCCGGTCCATATTCTGTAAATAATAGGTATCTGCTTGTACTAGAAACTACATCATCAAAAATGATCTCTTAGAAAGTCTCTTAGGGCCATAATGTGGAGATGGATGTACATATCTCTTGGAGGGACTCTATCACGACAAAAGGCACTATGCCCTAGGAAAATTTCTAAAAACCTTTGCTCCCTGATATAGCAGCTCTAACACTAGAGTTAAATGGGTGGGAATATGGGGCATCTAAAGGAATCCTTTTCCATATTCTGCTGAAACAACCTGTCACTTCGATGACAGGAATAATGCATGACTCTGTATGGCTGTTCATGTTGTAAAAGCATTTCCCTCATGTTTCCATTGGCCCCTGCTGCCTGCCGCTGCAGAGATAGTCATCTGACTGGACACTATTTAGTATACTCACTACACACGCACACAGTGCTCGCTTAATTCTTGAATCACTATTAAAAAGAGTGAAAAAGGAATACCAGAGAGTGCTATCATCCTAAATACCTTTAGACCATAATATAGAAAACCTATTAACCATACCTCCATAGGTGGATTTGCTGAATGGCCTGCCTCTTTAATTTTGGTTTATCAGTTGATTTTTGATTCAGGTAAGCGGTGCTGATTGCTGGGATTCCTTCCTCGTACGCACTATACGCCGCATCATATCGCTACAGCACTCGACAATACGTTTGATTAAACTGTCTATGCGCTCATAGACAGCTTACTTTTTGGTAACGCTATTTTCGGCTTAATTTTCAAATTGCTCAGGTCCATGATAGTTAGCAAATGGAGCTCTAATGATGGATCGACAGCAGAATAGTCCATCAAGTACTGTTATGCCACATATTTTTCGCTTGCATACATTGTAATTAGACTAAGTCTTGAGGCGAGTACTATTGATAGATTGTGTCCTGAGCCTCTCGTACTCGTCCCATCGGCTGCTTGCTCGATGCTATTAGGGTCCGACCCACACTCTCGAGACCAGTACGAGTAGCAGCGTTCCATATGACATGATTGAATGTTAAGGATAATGAATCAGGTCCAAACAACATACATAGAACCGACATATAGACTGTTCAAACTTGGAATAAGGGCCACACAAAAGGCAGAGATTTGAGGATCAACTGCTAATCAAGTGCTAAGAGGATTCTATTTTCTATCTGGGTTACTGGCATAAATACAAGGAAAAAGTGTAGCAGAATTGGTTGGTACTTATCGGCATAGGTTGTGGAATATCATCTGTATCATAATAAGCTATATCTTTTTTGCAGAACAGTGTATTAAATAATTCTATATAAGATGTAACAAGAATGCTTCTATATTAAAAAGCTTGTAAAATATGGCAACGTAGCTATATATCGAGTCATAACAATTAATTAATGGAAGGATCTTTAAGGCTCTAGGATATCTTATGGCATAGCCTTGTTTTGGTGGGGGAAAAAACAAAATAAACTCATGCCAGTTTGATATTGAATGATGATTGGGTGAGATTAGTTCCATCCATCACTGAAATACGATCGCTTTTGTGAGAGCTCATTATAATTTAAAGTGATACAAAAAAGAATTGTAGTTTGGTGGTGTAGTTCAAACCTTTACGATATTTAGATAGTGTTAGTGAGTAAAATACATAATATTTGTCATAAACACTACACAATACATTTCAAATATTTGAGCTTATAATTTTTTTACGCCAGTGAGAGATATATAGGGTTTCCATCAGCTCTGACTATGCACATCTTGAGACTTTCAGTATTATAAGCAATCAGAACTGGTTATTTATGGGTATAATCTGATCCACTTCTGACTGAGTCAGCAAACACACAACTAATCACTCGCGCCATATGACACACCTAGTAGTGGAATAGTACTGTGATCAAGTTGCAAAAACTGTCTCAACACTATGTGAATTCAAGCCAAAAAAGCGTGTCAATGGACAACTGTTAATGCTTTCCAATAGCGCACATAAAAACAAAGCACTAACTAACAAACCCTGGCTTTTAACAGGGATAAATTTAGATGACTAGATATATTGATAATTAAATTGTTAGCCAAATTTTACTTCTTTCTCGCATGACATAAAGGCTTGAAGAAAAGGTGGAAGATTAATTTGTTTAGAGTATTAAGCTATGTGGAGAGATAGGCAAACTCTCGGTAGTCCTTGTTCGCTCCAATACGCATATGTGTCTTAACGAGCTAGAGAACTATATTTCACTATCAAAAATAGCGTGAACCCAATGTTTTATCTTCATTTAAATGAATGCATCAGGATTGCAAATACGCATACTTAATTACATGTGATTTATGCAGAGTGTTTTGAGGTTATATGTGGCATAATGAACAATGTGGGTTGTAGTGGGATGTGAAAGGGATTTAGGATTGACTGTTAGATTTAATGGCTCTAATTGTGCTATGTGGCCAGCATTTCAAAGCACACTTGGTCCTTCAGGACCAAAATACTAAATATGAGCAATTTCTAATCAATACATTTACTAAGCGAGGATCTTGGTCGTTATTTTCTAGCTAGTAGATTTATGAATATGTCTCAAGATTCTAAAATGAGAGCTATCTGGATTGCTCCATAATATTAATGCTAAAGTCTCTGGTGAGATTTGCCTGGTGATATAAGTTTATGAGAAATCAAGTCCTGCACTCGGATATAACTATGATGAGGCAAACGTGGTTGTGTGCTAATATAGTCATTCTCTTAGTTTAAGCAAGTAGGGATACGAGGTTAACTTCTATGGATAGAATTTAGAGTTGCATGTGTCGAAAGTCTTAAAAACATAAGGCGGGAAGAAACAGTGAGAAAGGGTACCCATAAACCGGAGTGAGAGACGAGCAGCATATTCTATCATGTTGGGGAGGACTGAGACGCAATATATGTGTAGCGATATAGGTACATTGTCCCCCTCAAAAGATTATTAAGTGGATCTTATTGGAGAGTCGCTCGGCTATCCGATTGTCACGAGGACGCGCTTCTTGGATGAGATATATTGTATGGAGAGGGTGATGTTGACTTGCTTTATATGTGCACAAAACATGAATTAATTCCAGAGAGTATCATTATGCGCAAGTATAATTGTTTGCCTCCTAATAATGTCTTTTAGTGCATCACAGCTCAGGCAGGCCATCAGCGCGACAGGCAATGATACTAGGAATCAGATCTAAAACGCTTGTTATTGGGAAGAGCTTTGGTGGGTGTTAGAGAAGGTATTTAGCTTCCTTGTACGATTTCCAAGCTCTAGCAGACATGCAGCTAACTGTTTGATGCTCTCATTTATCACAGTATGGCGATCGATTGAGCTTCTTTGAAATTCATTCGAATGTGAGATATACGCATGAACCTTTATTAGTTTCCGAGGGATAACAAGGGAATTACTCTATGTAGATAAGTAGGTCCCTAACATAGTTGTTCAGTTTCCACATTGAAGTTGTCAGTCTTCCTCCCTGTTTAGAGCATTCGGACGTTATCTCTTTTTAAAAATCTAGGACGGGTGTAGAAACAAACATTAGTTAGGGAATGAACTATTACGTTTTTCAGTGAACAATAGGTCCTGACAAGTCTACTCTTTGTATGCTATAACAGACTAGCGTATGATAGTAAGGATGCGGATAAGTGGGATACAGAAGGTGTTAGGTTCTGTGTTTATCGAGCTGCGAATCGAGTTATGAGAGAACTATAATGTTCTAATTAATGTGCAATAGAAGCAATAGTTGAAGAGAGTTGATTCCTGATTTATGGTACTTGTAATTTTTGACTAAGAGCAAAAGCTCCAAAACTACAATTTTAACTTATCGCGACACTGTCTGTTGTGAACCTCATATGTTTTTGCTTGTCTTATATCTCCGGCGATCGTAGTTTTAGTCAACCATGCACAGTCAGATAAGTCAATATTCCTTCTGGTGGATACTGGGTTTGGATTATTGAATGCACAGGAAAGTGATTGATCACAATTTCGGTAAAAAGCGCGCTCAATGTGAGTCTCGAAGCTTGTGCTGTAGGGCTTGAGGTAGGACGATCTGACACTCAACTTACTCTCCCTTCGGAAATTATCTCTGATTCTGCGCTTGAAATTTTTGTGGGCGGTCGATACACGGTCGGGGGAGGAAATAACTCACCGCAGGCTCTGGCCGCACTCGGTCGCTCTACCACGGTGAGCGTCCTCATCTGCTCGCCGCAATATGGCGTAAACGAACTCGCGGAAGCCTATGTCGGGCTCCGAGAGTTCGGGTTCGGGTCGACGCGGTTGCAGTTCGTCCCGATGACGTGACGGCATACGGGGGAAAAGCAGTCTCGGAGTGGATCGGAAATCTAGTACCGCAGGCGACGTCCCTGGCGGATGAGGCTCCTTGCCAACACACCACAGTCTATGTACAATTAGTGCGATCGGTTTAATTAGGTGAGAGGGACGAGCCAAAGCCCCAAGCAATCAGCAGGTAGGAACGTGAGCGGACCGCGGCAGCGCAGCGCTCACTACACGACACTGGGCGGTCGGAGAAGCGGGAGACCACCACCTCACGCTCGTTCGACCGAGGCGAAACCTCGCCCTCAAAACTACACAACTCACATCCACTTATAGTCCGCACAGGCGCGTCGGAGGTAGGCGGTTATCTCTCCGCCATGTACTGCAGCACGCTAAAGACACAAACAACGATACTGTTACTGTATTTGCGTCGTCATAGTGAGGGACAACCGCATTGCCGTCAACAGCAACGGGTAACGTATCGCATACCGCAGAGCAGGTGAGAGATAGGTAAGGGAAGCGCGAGTGGCAGCGTGTGTTACTGTCATCGGTTCGGACGGCGGATGGTATTAGGGTTGAGGGATGGATTGGGTGGGTTTAGAGGGTTTCGCCCTCGGCTTGAGAATGGC
>CM020180.1:20612105-20632923 GCA_009805545.1 Oryza longistaminata | reverse complement strand
GGCAGCTTCGATGGCGACCCGCATACAGAGAGCAACAGGTAGTACGGCGGCTCGGGGCTTGCCTGAACATCTGCACGTATGTGTGTGTATATCTCGCTATATGCGGACTGTGAAGGAGCCTGCGGCGCCTCGAGGCCGGCGATGGACGGCATCGTCTTGCTCAAGAAGACGCTCTCTCTTGCATTTCTGCCGCTCGACACGGTAACGGCAAGGGCCTCCGCGGCAGTCATGTGGCATCCCAATGCCAATTGATGGCCTGGGCCCTCATCGCTCTAACTATTTCGGCCGCCGTGTGAATCGACCGACGCCGCTAACGGCATAACTGGGGGTACATCAAGACGTGAAGGTTCCTCACTGGTTCGTTCGGCGCGGCGTGCGTCATTAGCACCGTCCAGCGGACCAAGCTGCTGCGGTAGCGAGCTCTTTCGGATTATGTCTCTATGTTTCATTGGGCTCTAGCCAGAAGCAGGAGAGCGAAGGGTCGCGACAGAACAAGCCTGTTTGCTTTCCCGGGGAGCAGCAGAGGCCTCATCACCTGCTTCGTTAGGCCGACGCGCGAAGCGCCCTGTGATCCTGGTGCTCCTCGACCGGTGGCCGGTGGACGTCACGTTCGCGGCAGACGATACCCCAACAGATCGGGTCGCATCTCTGTGGGCTGGTTTACCCATGCAAGCTGGTGGTCTTCGGCCATGCACCGAGGGCTGCTCCTTCGGGTGACCACACCCCGGTGGGTGAGGCTGCCAGTGACATGTGTACCTCAGTAAGAGTATCACCTAAAGGTGCCTGACGATGACATGCGGATGCCGTGCCGACTGCAGCCACCGGCTACCCTGGACGGAGTCTATCGCTTCTACCAGGGCAAGACCGTCTACAATGTTCGGCTACGATGTCTCAGCTAGCTCCAGCTACTCACGTCGCTGGTCTCTGGTGGTAAGCCAGCAGAGTCTACTACGCACTACTTGCCTAGTCTTGAGGAACAACAACAACATCTAGAAGGTTGATGAAGAGCTACCGACATTGAAGAGATCGGGCAACTGACGGCTGGAAGCAGCTCAGTTCCCGGCGTTGTGGAGGTGGCAGAAACCACTTGGTCCCAGCCTGGAAAGTGGATGTGCTAAGTCACTCTGTGCTCATGGTACCTGCCGGTAGGCCGAATGTAGAGGGCGGCCGCCCGACAACCCAGCTTGTATCGGTTTTGTCAGGAGCCAGCATCTCAAGGTAGGAGGAGAGAGGCCAAACATGCAGGTTTTGACATCAAGCCATTGAGGCACTTCAGCAGGTATAGAGTGAATAGACGGCCAGATAGGTGATCGACAGAGGGTCTCATATACATCATGGGTTGACAAGGTATGAGTTTTAGAGATTAGATTTGACGAGCCGAGTTTTAGATGGAGGGAAGGGAATTACACGGTGGTTGCAATACGGAGTGCAAGTTCTTTCACCTGGAGTAATGTTATTTGTTGCAGTGGGTTAATGATTCAGGTTGCGATCGGAATAACTGAGGGTTTGCTAGGACTCCAAGGAGATGTGTTTAGGCACGCTTGTTCAGGTATTAGCTGCACACATGTATTCCAGACCAGAAATGGTCTCCCGGACTCTCCAGTATCTTTGAAATGGATGGTCTGGGAACGATGGTTAAAAGATTATTGATTTCCACTCTCACAATTAACGAGCAATAATATTTTATAACCCTTCTCTTGTATTAGATGGAGGAAGGTACATTGCAATGCAAAGTGTCATTCTAACTTGTGTTAATTACTAAAAGCTTACTATGCGGCACCATGTCAGATATGCACTTTTCTTGATCGATTCAGTTTGCCTCCTATAGAAGTACAGAACAAAAGCTACCATGCCTGGTACATATCAACACAGCATGTGATATACTACTACATAAATGAAAGTAGTCGAGACAAACCAATTGGAGAGACGAGATCTTCACAAACTCTTCTGCCTGAACATAGCTTCATATAGTTCTGTCATCTGTCGCACATAAGTGCAAAAGTAAGCACAAAGGTAGTTAGCAAAGGTGGTTGTTTATACTTAAATAATTGTCGCATGTTTTTACTTTGCTTACCATGACCAAGACACTCTTTTAGCATGCGCATGTGATGAGCACTTTCCTTGCTCAAACATCCTTGAAAAGGAGCTGGAATTTGGGTATCCTCTCTGGTGGAAGTGGGCAAGAAACAATCAGTTTACCTTTCATCGCACCCCTAAATATTGCCTGCCATCAAGATATCAGAAGGCAGAAGTGAACTACTGTTTTAACATGTTATTCATGAACCAATAAACTGCTAAATTAAGCAGGAGTTGAACTTCATAAATGTCAATCGTCAAGACAGCACAGCTGCGATTAATTGACTTAGCTGAATTAGTGGAGAGAAATGGCACAGATGATGATAAATCCCATATGATAGCGGTGTTAAAATTGACAGTTTATCTGCTGAACTACTTTAAAATGTAAGGATTACAAGAACAGGAAAATCGTACCAAAAGATACGCTACAGTGAGAAAATATTCCTCCGGCTCCAAAACAGACAGTGCTGAATATAGATCTCACATGACACATGAGATCTGAAAGGATCTAAGAGTTGTAGTTTTCATAAAACAGAAGGGAATGCTGGACCACTTGCTGTATTGTAACTGGCCATTGCTTTCAGACAGAAAGCAATCCATACCCTTGCCAAATTGTTCACTATGGCACATCATGACCTTCCTGGTGAACAAGTACAAACCAAAGCATACATCTAACTGCTGTATGGTTGTACCTTAGGCCTTGTGGACTGCTATAAACAAGAACATTCTAAAGAATAAAAGATCAAGAGACCAAATTAAAACTTTCAAAGGTTTGTGAATTATCTTGGGCAGGTAAAGGGGGCATCCTGGAATAACCAGTACTGAGGTGACCCGAAAGGCAGTCAAAGAAAATTTGGCCTCCTAGAACAACCACAAATTGATTCCCCTAGAGTGAACCATCTCAATTTTCCTTCACCTTATAGATGTCCATTATTGTTTCCCATATTCTTTAGTTATGTACTCTATGAATCATTTTGAAGATAAAGTAAATTTCACAACTATTAATTTATTGGCCTCATTCATACGCCATCACTTTTTTTTTTTTTGGCCTAACCTGGACCGGGATGACAAAGTAGAAGGAAAAAAGCAAAGTCGAGATTTACAACATTGGTCAATTGACAAAGAAAAAAGTTGTTCTTAAATCTTAATACCATGAAAAGCTTATTGGCCCACTCACCTCAACTACATCAATGAAATCTTGCTTGCTGCTGAAAGAGCCAATCCATTTTGTGTGATCAGGTGTCCTGCGTATATACATTACAATAAGTTTGGCATATTTGTGATGCAGCTATAGTACACCCTAAAACAACTAATAAGAAAAGTACAATGAGAAAAATATTTTTGTTGGTGCATATCACTCAATATCAAAGAAAACAACATTCTTTAAGAATTGACTCAAAGGAACTGAATTTGTTCTGAATTGCAGCCATTATTTCATTATTCACTTGTTTTCACAAAATTTAATTCCATACGTAAAGACCGCAATCTTTCGGTGTCCTGTAGCAAATTTTGCCATCTAAAATACGCGGTTGCAGAATTACAGTATATGAATCAAAACCATATCAATGGATAATGACTAATCCAACATTAATTAAGGGGGACAATATGTAGGTCGTGAGTGTTAACAGATGACGTGGTCTGGTCTTATAGATTTTCAGTTTTATAGTCATAAATGATTTTTAATGGGTAATACTTATATAGGAAAGGATAAGAAACGATAAATGGATGAAAATATTTTTTCAACCAAATTATTATTGGGGTAACCTTCTCCGTTAGAAAAACATATGCATTTCTTATTCAAAATTGTACTAATACAAGCATTTCTAAACACCGATTCTAACTGACTATTATAAACTTGAAAATATATTTATTTGATTTTTCTTAAAGAAACTTCTACACATAAAACTTTTACACGAAATACACGTTTAGCAGTTATGAAAACATATGTCCACGGAAAATAAGAAAGCGTCCATTTCTAATTGTTGTTTCTAGAAACATGCTCACATAGGACGAGGAAGCACACATTTTTTTTTATAATCCACCCTTAGTGTTGGATGTACTTCCTCCGTCTCAAAATTATTTTGAACTTAGAACCGGATGTGACGTCTCCTAGTGCAATGTATCTGGACAGACTCCTCGTCTAGGTACAGGAAACATCCCATCTGATTCTATATTCTTATATTTTAGAATGGAGGTAGTATGAACCAAAACCACATCAATATTGTAAGATGCACAGGTATAAATAAAGAAAAAAGTCCATATACCCTTAAACTTTGGAAAGAAGTTCGTCTAGCACCTTAAGTTTAAAAATTGGATACCCAACCTCATAAACTTTGTAATGCTTGTTATATTACACCATAAGTTAATTTTGAATAGTGTTTTTTGTGTATTTGCTAGCCTAAATGAACGATTTTGAATATTATAGCATGTTTACATATTGTCAATCATGATTACCAATTTATACAGTGATATCATACTACATTCCTATGTGAATGCGAGAAAAAAAATAATGGTAGAATGTAAGACTTAGATGGAGATTTTAACATATATATCTAACGCATACGTCACATAGTTAAACTCTTCCAATGTATATGTAAATTAGAATAAAATCATTTTACAAAAACATATTAAGTTTTAATATGAAATGGTGTTGTATAATTTGCAAGTTGAATATTTGATTTTAAAGTTTAGGGTGTTAGATAAACCTTGAATCAAACTTTGTAAGGGTTATTTATAAAAATAATATGGTAGTATTTTTAACCCAAAACAAACATATTATCAAAATATATTCAATGTTAGATTTAATGAAACTAATTTAATATTTCCGATGTTGCCGAATTTTTCTAAAAATGTTAAACTTAACAAAATTTGACTAGAAAAAAGTCAAACGACTTATAATAGCGAAGTGAGTAATATATTTTTTTTCATATGGTACAACGAAGTTAATATATTTTTTCCTAACAAAAATAGTACAAAACAACTATTCTAATGAAATAGTTGATGTTAGCATGATACCTATGTACCAGAAGCTGGTATTTACGGGGTATGATGTCTGGTACTCTAATACTAAATCTGATACATACGATACCATAGGTATGTCATCACGATATATATGTACTTTAGGTACTAAAGGGTATCATGTCTCATACCATAGTACCAGATCCATGAACTATATGGTTCCACACGTATCAAATCTATACATTAGCACATAATTTTTCTGTCCTATAATGTAAGTATTTTTAGTTGTGCAGAAATATTAAGAAAGTAGATAAAAATGATTAGAGAATATTTGCGATTGGCGGAGAAGAAAAAAATAGATGAAGAAATTGGTTATGATTGTTTGAGAGAAGTGGGTAGATAAAGAATAAAACTTAATTTTGGAACAAGCTAGTGTGCTAAAAATAGCTTGTACATTGTAAAACAGAGCTAATTTAAACTATTCCGTTGGAATCGCATAACAACCATAAGCCCAATTTTCCTAGTAGTAATAAATATAAATATAAAACAAATTCAGAGAAATTCAGGGAAGAAAACGCGTCGGCTCTCGAGCCTTCTTGCATTGTGTCGTCGAAGGCGGTTGGACCATCGGCGGCCGCACCCCGATCCAAAATCCCCAATTCGCCTTCCACGAAACCCTAACCCTACGTTCTCCGTCTCCGGCGGGCTCTACCGGCGGCGAGGCAAGATGCCGGCGACAGCGGGGCGCGTGCGCATGCCCGCCAAACAACCGCGTCCACAGCAGCGCGGCGTTGCAGACCCACGGCATCTGGAGAGCGCCATCGCTACGACCCCTACGCCCGGAGAACAACAAGCACCAGCCTCCCTCCTCCTCCGTCTCCGCCAACGCCGCCGCCGCCAAGCGCCGCCGGCATCCGCCCCATCCGCCTCCGCTCCCTCCTCCTCCTCCGCCGCCGCCTCCTCCGACAACGCTTACACCAGCTTCCAGGGCCTCCTCGCGCTCGCCCGCATCACCGGCTCCAACTCCGACGAGACCCGCGGCGCCTGCAGGAAGTGCGGCCGCGTCGGCCACCTCACCTTCCAGTGCCGCAACTTCCTCTCCGTCAAGGGGACCTCGACATGGAGGACGATATTGTGCGGGATTCGGGCCCGCCTCGCAGGCCAACGCCCAGGCCAAGTTGGACGAGTTCAGGAAGAAGACCTCCGGAGGCAAGGACGCCGACGAGGGCTCCGATGACGAGGATGAGGACGACGAGGAAGACAGCGATGATTCTCTGATTCGGACATCGATCCTGAGCTGGAGAGGATAATCGCTGAGCGTGAGCGTGCCAAGAGTGGCAGGAAGCATTCAAGGGATGAAGGGAAGAAGACAAGCCGCCATAGGAGCAGCAGCAGGGGAAGGTCCAAGCACAGGAGGAGCACCAAGAGGAGTGATACCGAGGACGACTTAGAGGAGGAGAGGAGCAAGGACAAGAAGAGAAGATTAGGCGCAAGAGGCATGAAAGATCAGATGAGGACAGCGAGAGTGATTCTGACAAGAAGGGGATAGGAAGAGCAGGAAGGACAGGAAGAGGCGTAGGAGCCATCGCAGGAGTGACGACACATCGGATGAGGACGAGTCTGGGCGAAGACAGGAGGCGTCGTCGCCATCGCAAGCGCCGGCACCACCACAGGAAGGGTGCATCCGATGGTGATTCTGGAAGTGGTGCCAGTGACTCTGCAGATGATAGGAAGCGATCCAGCAGGCGGAGGAGGCACCGCAAGTCAGAAAGTAGTGGATCAGATGGTGATGAACGACATGGTCAGGGGGCAAGCGGGGCAAGGAAGAGAGGGGCAAAGAAGAGTGCTGAAGTGGTAATTTGCTCTCAAGTGATATTATTTACACCCTCTATTTTACCGACAATGCTTATCTTTGTCCTCTGTCCTGGTGTATGTTTTATTTCAAGCATCATGATTGATATGTAATAAGTGAGTACTTTGTTCAGTGAGTGAACTTCAAACTTAATATGCATAGAACGTTTTACCTTGAATTTGATAGTTTGTCTGTATTTTGATGAACTGGCTTCTCGGTTTTTGATGAAACTGCAAAACTGCATGGCACCAACTGTAATAATGTAGTAATGGAGCCCTTAAAGCAGCCATGATACCGAATGAACCTTGTTAAAACTTAGAACCTCTTTCACAATTGCTGATATTCTGAAGATATAGCTTTTTTTTTGGTGTGATCTTATTTATATTTTAGAAAAAACAGCTAAGGCCATCTCACTTGTTTATTTCGTGATGTTTCATGTTGGATGTTGCTTCTTTATGCAAATCAACATGTGTGGTAAAAAAATGTCGAACTAACGAAAATAGTGATGTTGCTCTAACATGCTTTTGCAACATTTCTAAGCTATTTACTTGCAGTTAATTTATCCTGGATTTGGACGTTGTTCGAATTGATTTTGAGGGGACTGGGGACAGTACACCTTTTACCTTGGGCTGTCATTCCATATATTTTACCAAGTTTCTTTTTATTTGTTATGTACTAATATTATTGATAGTTTGTTCTGTACTAATGTTATTGATGAATCCAAATATCAGTAAGTCTGAATTATTGAAACAATCTAGTATGGGGTTGAAACCCTAAATTTCTGTCTTGTATGACCTTGCACAAACACTAAGATTGAGTTGAGAACCTCTTGAAGACACTAGTAGGAACTGATTTGGATTTTCCAAATCGGTATGATGAATGCTTCTGGTATTACTAAGTTCATCATTCATAGGGAGGATGGTTATTGTGTTGAACTGCTTACTGAAGTTGTGTTCCTTGTTGACCATAAATTCAACTTGCACCATATTAGGATACTCTGTAGGTTCTTTTGACAAGCCACATTCTTTCTTTGGTATGATTCATTTTTCTTTCTTTGATATATTATTTTTTATTGCTCAATGATACAAATGAATCTTTTGATGGGGTGTTTGCACTTTCGCTATGCACGAGTAATTGCTTATCTATGCAATTTACATGAAGAAATATTTCTATGAGAAGAAATGATACTATATGCGTATTGTCAATGATTTTAATTATAAGCATTTTTGACAGCTTTTGGTTGGTTTGGTTTTGGTTTGTACAGAGAATGGATTAGTTTTGGTTGGTGTTTTTCAATAATTTTGGGTTGGAATGGGTTCAATCCATGGTTACGATATGTCACTTGGGAGGCAAATTGCTTTGAATACTTGGGATATGGGATATAGGAGTGTCAGCTGCAATTATTATGTCCACATCAGTGTTTTGTTTCTGCTAACAGTTTAGCACGGCAGGGTAATTTGTGTGTTGTCATTTCAATGATGCTTTGATTCTTTCTTTGGCTATTAATTACTTTAGGGACTGCTTTTTCATTAAGTAATCTGCCTATGATCTGTAGTATAATATTCTTTGCTGTTTTGATTTTTTTGGTTGTTTACCCTGTTCATTTATTATGGTTTCTCACACCGTGGTTTGCCACTGGATGTAACTACTGGTAGCTCATGGTGCAGAACTGCAGATCATTTGAACTTGTCACTCTGGATGTTGGGATGCTATTTTTTTTTTTTATCTTCTAGCAGAAGAAAGCTAAATTTTCTGATCCGAAGGAGAGAAATGTATTTACTGTACTTGTCTTTGTGTGGCTGTGGTCATGTCATGTGCTTATGTATCCTTGTATTTCCCCCCTGCCAATTTTCTTGAGCACGAGAAATACTGATATCGAGTTGTACTAGTACCAAAGGGGAGTACATGTTTTCCTTCTACAAGGACACAGCATCATTTTCGTACACATGTTTTATCTGAAGTAAATCTCTTTGTTTAATATTTCACTTGACCGTACAACAGCCCTTGATTCTGTTAACTTTGCCATGTGTTATTTGGAAAGAAAATGTTGACTAATGCTTGTTGAGGAGGTTGTACGGAAAATGACTTTCAGAAATTACATATCAAACAGAAAACAATGAACTTGATAGTTACTTGAAAAAACTCTTGTTTACATATGCGCAGATACTTGATAGTACTCAGTGAAGATAAAAAAAAAAAAAATCTTGTTCTTGTTTCTTGGTTATGATTAGGAGTGGATATTAAACTACAAATGTCAAAGTACAAATGTCGTGTCACGTGTGGGTACAACCTGTGAGCGAGTGATACTGCAGACAACCTGTGTGTCCATGAAAAATTTAATGCCTACATTTTTCATGGTCTACAACTGAAAAGTGACCAGCGGTCTAACCGTAGCCCTTATGGTGGTCTGACCGAAGTGTGTTGTTTGGTCGGATCGTAGCTCCCATGGCGGTTTGACCGCTGCCCTGAATTTGAAGAGAGGTCTCGTCTTAGTGATCCAGAGCCGCTAGAGCCAAGACCGGTCTAACCGAGCTGATGGCGGTCTGACCGAACCGTGGCCGATCTGACCGGCCGCTCTATGGTGGTCCGACCGGCCCCTGTGTGTCAGTGCATTTAATGCACTGCAACGGCTAGTTCTCTAGCCGTTGCGATGTAGTCCGGTCTGACCAGCCACCGTAACCAAAAAAAAAAAAAGAGTTGTTTTTGGTTTATTGAGGTAGCAACAATAATTAGTTAAATAAAGTTCCCTTGTAAGTGGGCCAGCTCGGCTTGGATCTAGGCCCATGAGCCCAGCCCACTTCCTTGCCCTATCTAAAACCCTACAGGAGGAGGGACAGGATTCCCTCCTCTCGCCCCACCCCACGACGCCGAGACTGCCGCCCCCTCCTTCTTGTGTACGGTGTTAGGTGTTCTCTCCCCTTCATGAGATTTCCTCTTCCATAGATCTCTTGCACCGTATGATGGATCAAGAAACTAGTTGCAAAAACGGAATGAGAAGGAGGAGAGGAACAAGAGGAGTGGTGAATTGGTGTTTCCCGTCATCTTTATTTTTGTTCTCCATAAAGCCCTAGATGAGACATCTCCACTGTTTTAATGTTGTTTTTGGGTGTTTTGAGAGTTTTAATTCATGGTAATTAGGGTTTAGGTAAGGAGGTTTTGTTGCTATGATTCGGATTGGTAATTCTACTCGCGGGCAGATTTACAGGAGTTTGGTATTTCATCAATTAGGATATCAAAACGGCTTTTTCTGGAGAAGTGTATAACTTTTTAGTATGACTGTTGTTTTTATGCCATAATCTGGATAGTAGTCAATTAAACTGTTTTTAGAGGGACTAAACAGATGAATTAGCTTTTGTAACTATAAACGAAGTTGTAGGTATTGCTTTAATCTTTCCATATTGGTAAAGTACATCTTTATTGGATTTTTAAATCTTGAGATATATAGTTTTTACTCTCTGCTGTCTGAATTTCTAGACAGATGATAAACCCTGTTTTCAAGTAGGAATTAGCCCCTTAAAATGTCAGCATTAAAATATTGTTTGCACATACAGGTCGTAGGCCTTTGTCTGTAGATCTTCAGAGTATAGTTATTTGTATCCATAATCTTTGTAGTTTTATAGATATTAAAATGTGAAGCAGCAGTGCTGTAGTTAGTTGAGAACGACTTTCGTTGTTTTGTACGTTTCTTGGGTTGTGGACTGCGGGTGTTTATTTATGGCATTGTATGAAATTGGGAGTTTGTATGCTAAGGTTATAATTGTGAAAAGGAAAAAGTACGAATTACCCCCTGAACAATTGCGGTCGTCCGATTTACCACCCTAAACTTCAATACCAGTTATTTTTGACCCTAAACTTTGTAAACCGGATGAATTACCCCTAGATCGATTCAGAGCGGTTTTGTTCCTACGTGGACACATACGTGACAGTCTAGTCAGCCAAAACAGATTAAAAATATATGGGGCCCACTTGTCAGTCTAATCCATCTTCTTCTCCCCTCCTCTTCACCCCTTCCCCTCTCTCTCGCTCCCTGGCGCACCGAGGCAGGCGACAGAATAGGCGGCGGCGGCGGCGGCGACCCAAGGCGACCCCGACCCCGACTCTGAGCCCCGCGGCGGCGGCGCCCAAGGCGAAGCCGGCGGCGAGCACGAGGCTGTGGGACGTGTTGGCGTTCAGCGGGCCGGCGCCGGAGCGGATCAACGGGCGGCTGGCGATGGTGGGGTTCGTGTCGGCGCTCGCCGTGGAGGCGTCGTGCAGCGGCGAGCTCCTGGAGGAGGCCAGCAGCGGGGGGGGGGGGGGGGGGCAGGCTCGCGTGGTTCGCCGCCACCGCCGCCGTTGTCCGTCCGCCCACCCCGTCCCGTCCGTCCCGCCCGCCCGTCGCGTGGTTCGCCGTCGCCGCCGCCCGACGCGCGGGAGGCGGTGCCTGCGGCTGCGGCAAGGACAACAACGGTGGCGATGGTGCCCGCGAGGTCGTCGTCCAACCTGTCGTGCTCCTCCCGGGCGTCCGCCGCATCGACGTCATCGTCGGAGATGGCCACGGTGGAGGTTGTCGAGGTCCCGCGCGCGAAGGAGGTGGCGGAGTTGCGGGTCGCTGAAGCGGAGGAGGAGGAGGTGGTGATGGTGGTGGCAAAGGTGGTGGAGAAAGGGGATGAGGATCAGGTGGAGGCCGCCATGGCGGTGCTGCTGCGGGAGACGCGGGAGAGCGAGGAGAGGAGGCGAGCGCTCTGCGTGCCGTGCCTAGTCGCCACGCTTCACCGCGTGCTGCACTCCAAGCGGCACACACCCAAGGCGCACGCCGACGCCGCCGCGGTGCTGGCCAACCTCACCAACGAGCCGTAGAACAGGGTCCCCATCGTCCGCGCGGGCGTCGTTCCGGCGCTCGTCGAGGTGCTCTCCTTCCTTGGGCACCGTGTCACCGGAGGCATGCGAGCACACGGCCGCGCGCGCTCTTTGGCCTCGCGTTGGACGAGGAAAACCGCGCCGCCATCGGCGTGCTCGGCGCCGTCCCGCCGCTGCTCGATCTCCTCGCAGGTGGAGGCTGGGACGACGCCGCTGGAGGCCCGGGATGCCGGTGGAGAAGGGAAGGTGACGGCGACCTCGGATGGCTCCACCGCGCAGGACACGATGACGACGACGCTGGAGCCGCCGCGGGCTGCCGTGCTCGCCGAGAGAGAGAGAGAGAGTGAGAGAGAAGGGAAGAGGTGAGAGAGAGAGAGAGAGTGTATATGACAGGTGGGCCCCACTATGTTTTAAAAAAAAAGAAAATGCTGACTGGGTTGCCACGCGTACACCACGTGGGATAAAATCGCTCTGGATTGGATGAGGGGGTAATTCGTCCAGTATTGAAAGTTCAGGGTGAGTCATGTCTGGTTTTCGGGTTCAGGGGGTATTTCGACCGACCGCGATAGTTCAGGGGGGTAATTCGTACTTTTTCCTTATGAAAATAGGTTGTGGTGCTCCGGACCATGCTTGGTATCGTCACTTCGTTGTTCGAGGCAAGTAAACGTAGCGGTGGTTTGCTACAGCTTTGACTTATTATTTGATTCTACCTCCACTTTGAAATTATATATCATCAACCAAGATATTATTATATGTTACACCGAGGATTTACCTATCCGAATCATACTTATTGATTTTACACTGTTTATGGTTATACTTTATGCTCTTGGTTATAATAACCTTATACTGATCTGCATCAAAGGAATGTGGTTCTGATGTTATACTCTGGAATTCATACTGCATTTGCATCACTTGCATAGCATTTGAAGTTATGTCGTGAACCTATGGTTGCGACCGTACCGGTACAGCATCGTATATTGCCGTAATACGATGCAGCTTCACACCTTGTTGGGTGTGAAGGCAGGAGTACATATCATTGCATTGCATATGCACATATCGCAAGATGTTATGAGAATTATCGATCGAAGATATCTTTGAGAAGTGTTTCCTTCTATGGGATTTGTGAGTATATGCATTTGATTGGTGGCGCTATGATGTTTTAGTCCTTGGATATTGAACTTGTCTTTATGTGAATCATAACTTGGTATTTAATTAGTTATATAATAAACATGTGGCTTAAATAGCTTGTTAAAGCCATTTGCTTGTTGAGATTTATTCTCACCTCCTTATAGTCTTTTCAGGTACTTGCCATGACATGTTTGCATGAAGGGATGGGATTAGCTACACAGTCGCATGACATGATCTCACTTAGTCTTGAGTATTGTAATATGCTGATAAGATTACTTGTGTTTAGACATAATGGGTTAATTAAATACTAGTTGTTGACCATTGTTTAGCTACTTTTTTTTTCAAGCCTATCCCTACATGTCAGTCAATTGTTGTATCATAACCTTAATCTATATGTTGATGCTTCCGCGATGTTTTCTTGTCTAAGGTAGTTGTTGCCGAAATTTGCTAGTTTTGGAACTTATGTGTGGTTGTTTAGTGGCATCCTAGGCTTATGTCGTTTTCTGGGGTGTTACAGCCACCCCATGGTGATCTGACCAGTAGGGCACATAAGTTGGGGATTTCGACTCCAACGACTAGTTTTGGTGGTTGGGGGTGCATATACCACTTTCTAGCAGCAAAGGTAAGGTTTTGGCACTCCATTGCATTATCTTGAACACTTGCAAGAGCCCTCACACCCTTGTGCACTTAGTTTATCTAGTGAGGTGTTGGAGATTGAGTTAAGCCAATCCAAATGCATTTGCTTCTTTGTTAGAGCTAGTATGGTACTTGATCATCCTCGGCAAACATCCTAAACTTGTTACTCTTAGAGGTTGCCACCTCCTAGACGGTTTGGAGGAGTTTCCCGATGATCTCTCCGAGAAGGTTGTGGAGGAGGCCTGGTGTTGATTGTAAGTGGCTCGGTGTTCGCCATCTCCGGAGTGGAGGAAGAACAACCATATTGATAGAGGCTTGGGAGACCACTTCATGGACCGGCTCCCACCTTACTCACCCCTTGACGAAGGGGGCTTGTGGTGGCTTCGTGGTTTGAGTGGTGAAGTTGGACTCGCCTCAACAGTGACGTAGGAAGTTGGCAAGCTTCCGAACATCGGGTGGAAAAATCATTCACTTGTCTCCTTTATTTGTGCAAATTTACTTTGAGCAAGTTTACACACTGGAGTTTATTTGTGCTATTATCACCCTAGGCTTGCAAACCTTAACATAGGCTAGCTTCTTTGTGCATTTAGTGGAGACTAGTTGATTTAGGTTTTGAATTGTGTAAAACGGTTTTGATTTATGCTTCCACATACAAAACTCGGTTTTAACCAAATGTTTTAAAACCGCCTATTCACCCTTCTCTAGTTGGCCTCCTTCCTCCTACAACCGGGGATCCGCCCCTACGGGCCGGGGGTGAGGGAGAATTGTCACCCGTGGGTGAGCAGGGGAGGGGGGAGGGCCCTCGCATATTCTCCTCCGCAGAGGAATGGGGGCAGGGATGGTTGCATTCCAACCTAACCTGCCTCGTTGCTGCCCCTACCGGAGAGCGAGCAGAAAAAGGACAGAGCTGGAGTGACTTTATATTTGTTTATGATTTTTTGGGTGCTCAATGTAAATTTATAGGGTGTTCAGTGCAAAATATTATATTACCGTGTAAATTGGAAAATTGTGAGGACTGAGGTGAAAAATTTTAGGGGATGACATGAAAAATTAAATCCACTTCTAGGGCCACTTGTATTATGTGATGGATAGATTAAAAACATGTTAACTCATCCTACGTGTCATCCCGAGGCTCCTCATATGTGAGGCTTGCACCGTGAGTGCCCTTGTAGTACTTGCTCCAAGTACTAGTAGTATAAGGCTGTGTTTGCCCAAACAGTTTGCCTTAGTTTCGTGGCTACAAATAAAACAAGATGGGTCACTTTATGATTAATCAAATTAATTATATTATAAATTAAAAAAATATTTTTTTGATTTTTTTTAAAATATACTGTTTAGCTGTTAAAAAATGTGCACCAAGTATTAGTGCCTAGTAGTTGCTGAAATGAAGTCAGCCTGAGTACTTGGCGCTGGTTTGAATCTCCAATTTGATTTAGCTTTTCGGCAACACGTAAAGCAAGATAAGCTATTAGAGAATTAATTAATACAAACTTTCAAGATGAGTTTATTTGATTTTTTTAAAGTTCTATATAAAATATTTAAAAAAACACAATTCGATAGTTTAAAAAAGTTAAAATTTGGAGTGGAAGAAAACAACGTGTCCTTCCTCTAATTGTACTAAGACGATTGCATTGTATTAGCGTGTCATTGAAATCTGTAGCCTTCTCCCTCACAGAGTTGGCAACTGTAGTGGTAGAAAAAAAGTTTGGCGAGGGAGGAAGAGGAATCCATTGATGAGGTGGGCAGGTGGGTGGTGTTGTGACCTCCGTCTTAAATAAAATAATAAGGGTTAATTTGATCTATACCATTACAAATATGACATTAAAAAAATACCATTACAATTCACGTTATTGGTTGGATGCCATTGAAAATTTTTAAAATTGGAACCATACCACTCCTGTCACAGTTTCTGTCGTCCTCCCTCACGTCATCACCATCCCCGTCAGTCCGTCACGTGCGCGCGGGGAGAAGGCAAGCCAGCGCCAATGCCGACGCCGGTGACTGGAGAGAGAAACGGCGGCGGTGGCGAGCGAACCACCGCCCCCCGAAAAAAGCCCCTGCCCCCCCGACTGCTGGCGCGCGAGCTCGCCGCGCACGACGCCTCACGGCGAGCGCCGACACAACCACCATCGCAGCCGCCCGTTAGATGTCCGCTCCGGCGCCGGCCCGCTGACGCCAACACGTCCACAGCCTCGTGCTCGCCGCGCTTCCCACGCCTTGGGCGCCGCACGCCGCGGGGCTCGGAGTCGGGGGTCGGGGTCGCTCCTCGCCGCCGCCGCCGCCGCCGCCTATTTGGTGCGCCTGCCTCCGTGCGCGGTGCGCCAGGGAGCGAGAGAGAAGGGGGAAGGCGTTGAAGAGGAGGGAGAAGAAGATGGAGAGTTAACTGACAAGTGGGTTCCCATATATTTTTTTAATCTGTTTTATGGCTGACTAGATAAGGCCAGCGTATGCGTCCACGTAGGTAACAAAACCGCTCTGAATCGATTCTATGGGGGGTGAATTCATCCGTTACAAGAGTTTTGGTCAAAAATAACTGGTATTGCAGTTTAGGGTGGTAAATCGGGACGAACCGCAAAATGTGTTCAGGGGGGTAATTCGTACTTTTTCATATTAGATGGATCGCCCAAAGAAGATTAAGTTTGTTTGGTATATAATTGAGCACACAAACGTATACACGGAACCAAAGAGCTACCCGAATAGAGGGAGAGCGTGCCGAATCACATTAACTGAGCTTGCCAGGTTGTGGTCTTTTACAAATTATATACAACCAACCAATTAACTAAGCTAGGTCTAGCTCGATCTTAACCTAGGCATAATGCATACATAAGCAACCTAATTTTGTGATGACAAAACAGATGTGTCAACTTGGGAAATTGTATTAGCTTATCACAAATGGACAACTGTATTAGAGTGTGCGATTATAAAATAACTACGCAGTCAAACATGTTAAGTTTATGCGGGGGGGGGGAGGGGTGAAGGCTACAGCTAGGGAACATTGTTCGACCAATACAATGCAGTCATATTCATATATTATATCATACACATGTAAACTTCAAGAGTACTTGTCAAGAAAAAAAAAAATAAACTGCAAGAAATTAGTAAAAGGGCAATATGTGAAAGATTGCAAAATGAAGCTACCTTAGGCCTTCCCGTTTTTGAGGGGATTCAAGGGGGAATAACTACAACTACAATAAGGTGTGGAATTAAATTCCCCCCCAATCCCTCTCTCATTGCGGGATTAACCGAACAAGGTCTTAGGTGGGGTATGTTGAAGAAGATATTGTCCTTTTTTAAAATATAATTTCCTAGTTGTTTTGGTTGAAGGGCATGTGTGGAAATGGCCACGTAGGGAATTTTCTGAAGATGCTAGTTATATATTTGCATCACGCCAAATCGGATTGGAAAATACTTATAATGCATAGCGCGTTTTAATGTTGTATAAATCGTGTACACAGTACAAAAACTCTTTTCGTCTAATATATGTGACGTACAATCCTATTTACAGCGTCCGCGAAAAAAAAATCGTCATACATGACAAACAGGTATATAAGGTGGAGAGCTTATCTACCAAGGGGTATCCTCACCATTTCATCCAAAATTGATTACAAATAGCTAACCATCCATACCTTAAAAAAATGGCTACAACAAAATAGTGATGAAATTTGGATAGCGATCCCTAATTGGAGTTCTATATCCACCTTTTTTAGTTTTATTGATATACATGATGTTGGGGCATTAGGTAGTTAGTTGTCTATCTCTCTTATTCCATGATGAACGTACTTGAAGCTTTATGGCCTTATAGCTGACTCGTGATGCATCACTGCTTTAGCTGCACACACAGGTGAAAAGGTGACGGAATTCACCCGATCGAGCCGAGCAGCCGTTCGTCCGTAATAAGGGTACCGATTTCGACAACCAAAGTTTGATGGTCTATTTTTAAGATTTTGTTTTCTACTACATTTCCTTTCTGTAATCGTTATTTATATTAGATAGAACGCGAGTAGTATAATGATAATATGGTCAATTACGGCCGATCGAGTGTCGACTTTCCGTAAGAGATGCCTCCACCGAGATCGCATACCTGATATTCTGACCGTTTCTACCGTTTTTCACCAACGACATGTGGCGACGTTAAGCCCATTTGTTTTGTCATGTCAAACCACTACTATTTTTGTAGCTAGGACACAAAAGAAATTGAATGTCTAAAGCATAAACGAGGACAAAAACGGAAAGTGTCTTTGGTAGGGAATAATCTCCCATTGTGTTCTTACGCATGTCACTAAGTTTCGACAATGAATATGAAAGATATATTGAAGAAAGAAAAGGGTACTGATGCACTCTGCTTCAATTTATAAGTCATATTTGATTTTGGTAAAGCCAAAACTAATAAATTTAACTAAGTTGTATGTGACAATTATAGTAATATTTAATGAATATCAAATTAAGTTCATCTAAATTCTAAAATGGATATTTGTCATAATATTTTGTCTTGAGTGAAAATATTTACTATCTTTTTTTAATTCTATATAAGTAAAATAACTAGGAAGGAAAGCCGCGCACTGAATGCGGCTGGGCAAATTTATTTGTTGTTCATAAGAAGAATATTAAAGAATTATATTGTCACATATTGCATATTTAAGAACCATAGGATACCTTGAAATGTAATTTAATCATAAATGATGAATTAGTTTACACTGTGAAATAAATAATAAGTCCATTATTATACGAATGATAATAATAGAACCAATAGATCCGTTATAAGAATCGTAGAACGAGGACTGAAATATTTATACTTAATAAAATGTCTATTGTTAAATAAATTCAGCTTTCTCCGGTTATACTGTAAACTCACATTCTGTGAACCTAGCAAACATACAAGTTAAACATACAAGTGTAATGAGTCTTTGATTTTCTTTCTTTTACTATTCAGTCTCATACGAAGGAAATAGTTATGATCGTTAACATACTATTATAGGATAAGAATGTATACTAGAATGATAATAATGAGAACCATAGTAATACCTTAATAATCCGTTATGAAAGAATGAAATATTTAAATACTGTAGGGTTCGGTGGCGTGAAGGATGACCTGATGTTCCATGACCTCAGAAATGAAGCGTTTCTTAGTACATATTCGGTACTGAAAGAAATACAGTAATTCACTTTATCCTCACCGGTATAGTTAAACCACCCGAAATCGTTGCTAACCTTCGCAAACGGGAGTCCACACAGAGAGAGAGAATGAAGTTTTGATTTTCGTTTCTTTATCCTATTTCACTATTGCTCCATACAGTAAGGAAATTAGTTCATATCGTTAACCCAACTAATTTTAGATAAGAACCGCCGCATATAAATTAATGGGATAAGGATATAATATGTGTTTTCATGTGGTATTTTTTTGTAAGAATAGTTCGTATGGTTATTATTTTTGGTGAAATAGTAGTATGTATAATCAAAGATGTGGGTGCACTTTAGTGTCGTATCGGACTTCATTTTTCATCATTAATAAAGAACTTTTAAAAAGTTGGTGTGGATGACATGAAAGCGATGCCACAGTGGCGTTATCTTTTTTGTCCGACCAACAAATATAAAAAGTTTTCAACTATCTATATATGGCATAAATTTTGAGGAAAACTTATGTTCTCTGCAAAAGAAAGAAAGTAGAACACCTAGATCAGACGGAGCAGTAGTCCACTGATAGGCACTCTGTTTTTTTTTACTTTCGACATCTCTTGTGTTATGTACGTAACAGGCAGGATTAATTGGTGTTTAAGCTGAGTATTAAAAATCAAATACTAAACGCATGGGTTGACCCATATTAAATGGATTATCCAGTTATGTGTAAATTAAGTCGGACAAAAATATGTTTGCTTGATTAGTTATCAATAGATATTTTTCTTAAGATTTGTTTTTCTAAATTTATTAGAGCCTATCATGTCACATCTTAATTATGATGCTGTAGCGAAGTGTAAAAAGTGCTATTTACTCATTACTAGCCAATCTACTTTGTAATCCCATCTATTTACTCTCTCATGGTTGGTGGCAATAGATGCTACAGTGTAACCTTATATTGTGCGATGAATGTCCCGACTTTAACAACTGTTCGGTAACCCAACCTCGCCGGCAGCGACCACATCGAGAGTGATGCGGATTTACAACACAATACATATACGTAGGCTTTAAAAAAGAATTAGTATGATTGTTTAAAGTAATCCTTCCCTATAGAATTTTTTTAAAAAATAAAACTCCGTTTAGCAGTTTGTGAAGTATGCCTGCGGAAAATGAAGGAATAGGAGATGTTTGCAAACTTGCACAAAGCACTACAACCTTAAAGTATAGTTCGTTATCATATTGTAAGTTGTTGATTCAGCGATTTATAGGTGCCACTTGAGTGTATTAAATACCTTGATACAGCAATATGCCTTCCGGTGATTGATGGATGGAACTATATATACTTATATGGTGGATAGACCACTGTACAACTTTGATTGCATATAATTTGAGGTAGTATTTTTTATTGACCGAAGTTATATTTAGTATACTAATATTAAAATGTACGTTTATCAGATTGGGTCTGCTCTTTTTTATTCCTGAGTCACGCTTTCCAGTGATGCTCACCCATTGAATAGTAAGGATGTTTTTATAAAAAAGAAAATTATCCTTTTGATAAGATAATATCTACAATCCATAACCAGAATTGAGCACTACTAAAGATAGAGTCGTATATTCAGTTATATATTAATATAATGATTGAGACTAATCATAACCTGATACAGTGCTAATTGGTATTCATATTTAAATAATGCAACTATGTCTTGTATTTTAAAACTATATTATTATTATAAAAATATTAAAAATCCAAATAGATTCCTTTTTTATTCTTTGGTAGATATTTAATATTGTTAAATTAATCTTGCAACTAATGACTGCCCTATCGTTTTCGCTTTCGTCTTGGAATGAGCTCACTTTCCATCGGCTAGATCAAACGAAGCCTGAGTAGACAGATGAGAGATGACATCGATACTGTGTCAAAAGAAAATTATATCTTTAGAAATAGAGATAAAGCGACATACACATGAAAAATATATCTTGAATAATTTAATTTGATATCATAATTTGACAGTAGTCATTTTTTTACGTAGGGAGCGGGGTACTTTGGAGAATTGCTAATCACAATTAGAGTTGTTTTATTTTAATAAAAATGAGTCTAATTTACTATTATTACATTATATATAATATATATATATATTCATTTAATGTTTTTCTTGGGTGGGCTGTATTTTGATACATGCGCCTAATTAAAAACATCAAAAATAACGTATAATTTTACAA
>CM020180.1:20570701-20595185 GCA_009805545.1 Oryza longistaminata | reverse complement strand
GACCTTCACATTTACATGCATATCACTTAAGAAGTATATAATCATCTGAACAAAGTCTATGATACAACAAAATAGAAAGCTGAAGAAACGTCAATGGTCCATCCCCAACCTTGAATTGTGTTCCGGCTTGACAATTGGCAAATTGCAAACATGTTCAGGAAAGTGAAAAATTCTGTGATACAATTGAATCTGGCAATGGCGGCTGCTTTAAAATCTCATCTCATAATGGAAATATTCTAGCAGTTAAAGAATATATATCATGATGATTTATGAGCGACATGCATGGCAGACAAATTACGATAAAAGCAATTTAAAAGCAAATGCTAGAAAATAAACTACGATATAGAAAAACATAATCAACTCAGTTTTAAAACTCAAAATTTCACTTACGCTTATAGGTAAACGATAAGGGTGTTACCGAGGGCAAATTATTTCTTCCCACGAAAATGCTTACTGTGGGCACAAGATTAAGGTTATGACCATGGCCGGGTAACCGGGTTGAAAAACAGATTTGCCATCCTAGTCTTAACAATGTCATGGGATTCAACATGTTCCATATTATCGAGTAGCATAACGACATCAGGAGTAGCATATAACATGACATGAATGCGAGTGTCTAGTTTAACAATAGGAGTACAGGACAACCAGAGGGAATTAATACAAGCTGTTCCATACACATTACTAATAGAATTGAAGTAGATAACTTAATTAGTACGGGAGTAGTGCCCAGCTGAAGCCTCCACCAGCAATCAGCGCATGATTCATTCGCATGAAACATGTAGAACTGTTTGCAGAATCATCCATCCAATGTCTTCATTCCCTGGCAACATATTGGAGAAAATGAAGGGTAAATTATCAAGTTCAAAATTAGTCTAAACGCTGTCAATTATATGAAGCGATCATCAATAATGTTTATGTGCAAAATCAGCAAATGAACAGCGCTAAGAAAACAAATAATTGCCAAAAAAAAAATGTACGTGGTGTTGACAGCGCCGAGCCGCAAGTCAACATCTAAAATCTATACTGTATTGTATCTGTATTTCAAGGGCAGAACTGGTTATAAAAAAAAATGTGGAGACCTTTTGTTAAAAATAATGTCTACTAAGACATTTCAGAGCACACAAATAATGCACAATAGGCAGTGTTACCGGCAGTTTGGTCTCGAGGTGTCCAATTTGGCAAACTCAGCAAATAGATTTCAGGTATTTGCCTAATATATCAGCAAAATATATAGCAAAGGAGATACATAGTAAACAGAACTAGAGCATCTTTTCCATCCTTGAGGAGGTACCATGAGGTACGAGGTACCATGAGGTACCAATCTAATCTAACCGTTGGTTTATTAGGGGTAGGATCGGCTAATGAAAATAAGGTGCCCCTGCTAATCACCGCCCACTCAACCAAATAGCGAGTTCGTCCGTGCCGCCCTCTTCTCCTCTCTTCTATCTGCCGCGTCGCCGTTGCATCGAGGCCTTCACGGCGCCGCTGCATCGGGCCTGTTCTCCCAATATGTTAGGCCAAATCTAATAGTGGCATATGGAGAGTTGGCACTCATAAGAGTGGCAAATAGTTAAATTTCCCCCATCCCATTGACCCCGGCACGGCTGTCGTCTCATCGAGCCCGCTGTGGCGCGCCACCGCATCGAGGCCGCCGCTGCCGCCGTCGCATCCAGCCTGCCGCCCCGTGGCCGCCGTCTCATCGAGCACTCAGGCACTTCGCCAGACGGAGCTCCGAATCCATCACCTGTCAATTTGTCATCCCATTCTCCACCCTCGCCTCAGCTTCCCTGGCGGACGACAGAGCAAGCGCTCCAAATCGGCGTTCAGCCGTTCATATCAAAATTTTATTCGGTTTGTAGAAAGTGGAGCTATTTAAAAAAAGTTGAAATTTATCCAAGAATAGCCTGATGATGAGCATTTATCAAGTAAAATTTCTCTTACTAAAACTCTAAAAGGTCTGAACATAAGGGGAAGATGAATAAAAGTCACATCTGTCTACGTACTGAATACTGAAAGCAATATACTAATATCCATCCATCAGCTGATGCTGGTGCTGTTCGATCTGCTTGCTTTCTTCTTCGTGCATGAGATTTGGCGACCGCTCGAGCTGTGGCGGGGGCCACCGCCCACACCCACGGGCCACGGGATTGTCGCGATGAGATTTGGCGACTGCTATGCTTGGGGCAGCCAGATCCACCTCGCTCTTAGTACCACGCCATTTTTTTTCAATCATCTGACAAAACTCCAACCATCTTTTTTATCTTCACCTAACAGAAATTAATCTGCAATCACCACGGTTAATATATCCTGAAACCTGGCTGGCTGGATAGAGCTTTATTTTTTGTTATCACCCCTGACCTTCACATTTACATGCATATCACTTAAGAAGTATATAATCATCTGAACAAAGTCTATGATACAACAAAATAGAAAGCTGAAGAAACGTCAATGGTCCATCCCCAACCTTGAATTGTGTTCCGGCTTGACAATTGGCAAATTGCAAACATGTTCAGGAAAGTGAAAAATTCTATGATACAATTGAATCTGGCAATTGCGGCTGCTTTAAAATCTCATCTCATAATGGAAATATTCTAGCAGTTAAAGAATATATATCATGATGATTTATGAGCGATATGCATGGCAGACAAATTACGATAAAAGCAATTTAAAGCAAATGCTAGAAAATAAACTACGATATAGAAAAACATAATCAACTCAGTTTTAAAACTCAAAATTTCACTTACGCTTATAGGTAAACGATAAGGGTGTTACCGAGGGCAAATTATTTCTTCCCACGAAAATGCTTACTGTGGGCACAAGATTAAGGTTATGACCATGGCCGGGTAACCGGGTTGAAAAACAGATTTGCCATCCTAGTCTTAACAATGTCATGGGATTCAACATGTTTCATATTATCGAGTAGCATAACGACATCAGGAGTAGCATATAACATGACATGAATGCGAGTGTCTAGTTTAACAATAGGAGTACAGGACAACCAGAGGGAATTAATACAAGCTGTTCCATACACATTACTAATAGAATTGAAGTAGATAACTTAATTAGTACGGGAGTAGTGCCCAGCTGAAGCCTCCACCAGCAATCAGCGCATGATTCATTCGCATGAAACATGTAGAACTGTTTGCAGAATCATCCATCCAATGTCTTCATTCCCTGGCAACATATTGGAGAAAATGAAGGGTAAATTATCAAGTTCAAAATTAGTCTAAACGCTGTCAATTATATGAAGCGATCATCAATAATGTTTATGTGCAAAATCAGCAAATGAACAGCGCTAAGAAAACAAATAATTGCCAAAAAAAAAATGTACGTGGTGTTGACAGCGCCGAGCCGCAAGTCAACATCTAAAATCTATACTGTATTGTATCTGTATTTCAAGGGCAGAACTGGTTATAAAAAAAAATGTGGAGACCTTTTGTTAAAAATAATGTCTACTAAGACATTTCAGAGCACACAAATAATGCACAATAGGCAGTGTTACCGGCAGTTTGGTCTCGAGGTGTCCAATTTGGCAAACTCAGCAAATAGATTTCAGGTATTTGCCTAATATATCAGCAAAATATATAGCAAAGGAGATACATAGTAAACAGAACTAGAGCATCTTTTCCATCCTTGAGGAGGTACCATGAGGTACGAGGTACCATGAGGTACCAATCTAATCTAACCGTTGGTTTATTAGGGGTAGGATCGGCTAATGAAAATAAGGTGCCCCTGCTAATCACCGCCCACTCAACCAAATAGCGAGTTCGTCCGTGCCGCCCTCTTCTCCTCTCTTCTATCTGCCGCGTCGCCGTTGCATCGAGGCCTTCACGGCGCCGCTGCATCGGGCCTGTTCTCCCAATATGTTAGGCCAAATCTAATAGTGGCATATGGAGAGTTGGCACTCATAAGAGTGGCAAATAGTTAAATTTCCCCCATCCCATTGACCCCGGCACGGCTGTCGTCTCATCGAGCCCGCTGTGGCGCGCCACCGCATCGAGGCCGCCGCTGCCGCCGTCGCATCCAGCCTGCCGCCCCGTGGCCGCCGTCTCATCGAGCACTCAGGCACTTCGCCAGACGGAGCTCCGAATCCATCACCTGTCAATTTGTCATCCCATTCTCCACCCTCGCCTCAGCTTCCCTGGCGGACGACAGAGCAAGCGCTCCAAATCGGCGTTCAGCCGTTCATATCAAAATTTTATTCGGTTTGTAGAAAGTGGAGCTATTTAAAAAAAGTTGAAATTTATCCAAGAATAGCCTGATGATGAGCATTTATCAAGTAAAATTTCTCTTACTAAAACTCTAAAAGGTCTGAACATAAGGGGAAGATGAATAAAAGTCACATCTGTCTACGTACTGAATACTGAAAGCAATATACTAATATCCATCCATCACATGATGCTGGTGCTGTTCGATCTGCTTGCTTTCTTCTTCGTGCATGAGATTTGGCGACCGCTCGAGCTGTGGCGGGGGCCACCGCCCACACCCACGGGCCACGGGATTGTCGCGATGAGATTTGGCGACTGCTATGCTTGGGGCAGCCAGATCCACCTCGCTCTCGCAGCGCGTAGGCCTTGCAGTCGGCGGCAAGCCAGCGACAGTCCTAGCGAAGTCGAGCTGTGAGAATGGAAGAGGAACGTAGCCATGGCTGGGGGCTATCAGTGGATCGAGGCGTCGTCCTTGGCTTCGCTCCTCTGCTCGGGAGTCGGGATGCATATGCGAAATTATAGTTTTACCCCTAAAACTTACGAACGGAGTGGAGGCACCCGGTGGGGAAAAAAATCTGGTGCAGACCGGATGCAAACAGCAGTCCGTGCAGCCCCGACCCGGATGCATGACGCGTGGATGAGGTGCTCATCCGACGGCCGGCCCACACAAGCGAGTCCGCATCCTGGCTCGGCTCAGGTCGTTCTCCCTCAGCTCGGCTTGCGCGGCTCAGGATTAGATTGGGTAGGGCGTGATTAGAGGCGGACGATTAGAGCGAAATAGATTCGCTACATGGCAGGACGAGGAGTCCAGCAGAAGAGCACAGGCGTCGCCGGGCTTCTGGTGCCGTCGTCTCATCTGGTGCAGCCTTTTATATCTCTCTCTATTCCACCAACAACACAGGGATGCAATGAGCGCTCTAATATAATGCATCTTAACCCAGCTAGCGGAGATGGCCTCGATCAGTTCTTGTTGACTGCCACTAGCCGGAATCGGACTATCGGAGCGCACCGTGCGATCTTGGACACCTACGTACCTTGGTGTTCGATCGCCACATTCGGTATTTCGGTGTCCCGACAAGCACACACACCCAATTCTTTTCCTATGGTACTAATTCATCCTCTTACTTATGTTTAGTTTACCTAAATAGATTGTAAATTAGTTTGTGTCCCTGATCAGGGAGATGCCATCGCCCGAGTTCCAGCCTGATGGTAGATGCCTATATATGCTGGAACATAAATTAAATCATGTATATATATCTGTGTTGTGTGCCTGTGTAGGTTGTTCCAGAGAGATTAATTGGGGTATAACAATCATGGCAGGCAAATGTCAAGAATTAATCAATTTGAATCAACTTACAACAGGTAATCAACAAAATATCTGTATTGTAATTATTTCCTTTTTTTTTCTAATTTCAGGTAATAAATTATTTTTCTATAGTTCAGTCGCTGGAGCAACAACAAAAGCTTCTGCCAAGCCTGATGAAGCCATGAATAGGGTTTACCTTTTCGTTTTCAAAGTGAAAACAACTCCTCACCGGTTTATCAAAAACCAACAAAAACCGATGATTTTGGGTCAACGTCGTACAGAAACAGGCTAATACCGACCGGTTTTCATAAACCGAGACCTAGCAGTTTCATGAAAACTGATCGGTTCTGTGAACCCTGGTCATGAAGCCCTATTGAGCCCTGATATAGTTGAAGTATACTAATTAATTATTTCATTGATCATCTCTCAAATTTGTAGGTGTTCAATTAATGTGTGATACTAGCGAGGCTCCTTATATATGCTCTAGATGTGTTAAGACTAAAACCAGGTATATATCTTCAGTATTTTAATAGCAGTCTTTACGATTACTAGCTTGGTCGTTTCATTATCCTATGTATACTATTACTAGTATCGCATATTGTTTGTCATGTTGCCCAAACAATCAAACAGTGCATTGTGCATACCCCAAAATTCTGCTTCTTTTCTTATGTGGTCACTATAAATGAACTCAAGCAAGGTTTCAAGTTTGTAAATTACCTAAGAAACTTAAAACTTGAGAGAAGCAACATAGTCTTGTTGCGATACTGGAGTGTCAAATAACCTTAAGAAATAAAATAAAGCATATAGAGTAGAGAATACTATATGTATAGGATCTAAAACAATTAATGCCACTTAATTGAAATATATATTGACACCAAAGTAAGGAAATAGATCGATACAAAAGGAAGATCTTTATATTAACACGACTACCCAGTAAGTAAAACAAGGGCGACACACAAGCAGGAAAAAGAAATTAATTAGCACTAGCTGTTGACACCCAGATTGAGGTTGAGGTAGTTGGAGAAGTCACAAGGTAGGAAAGGCTCGTTGCAGAAGAGGTTGCCAGAGATGGTGTCGCTGTCTTGGCCATATTCACCGCATATAAAGGCGCTTGTCAATGTGTATGAGACCCGCAGTTCCAATGTCCTCCTTACCATGTCGAGTGCAACAAGGGATGCCTTGCCGTTGCAAACCCGTTGCTCTGTCAAGGTGAAGTAGATGGTGTTGGGATGATCCATGTCCACAAGGGGGTATTCTGGTATGATGCAAGGAAGGCTGGCGTGGCGTGCGAGGGAGAAGAAATCGTGAGCATCTACAGTGGCATCCTTGGTCCATGTGAGACCACGGTCGTTGCTGCTCAATGTCCAGGAGGTGATGGTGAAAGGGGTAGTGGATGGGAATGGCAGGTCGCCTGAAAACCAAAACCGACTGGAAGCTACATCAACAAACCTGACAACACCATGTCTTGTGACGCACACGCTTCGATACGAATGTAGGCCGTAGTCGTGCTCCTCGTAGCTCTGGTAAGGGTCAATAGGCAGCCGGACATAGCGGAGCTCCGGTACTGGGTCGAAAACATCACAGAACAAGATGCCTCTGAGGTAGTCCACCCAGCATAATGTGGAATCGCCACACGGCACGACCACGTCGGTCTCCCACCAGAGCAAGTCCTGACCTTCACCGTGGGCATGGCGGATTGGCAGCCAGTTGGTGGCCCAGGAGGAGCCGTGTTTATGCCTGTACCTGCAGATATGTGCTGAGACTTGATCATCATCTTTGTACTAATTGATTGACATTGAGATTGAGGTGAGCCACAACAAAGTCTCCATCTCCATCTCCATCTCCACTGCAGAGTATACCAGTATTGCTTCTGCCGTCGGCGTTGTTTATGATGCCATGGCCGCAGAGCCTTAGCGGCGTGAGAGAAACGGCGCCAGCAGCAGGCTGGTAGACGAAGAGCTCCTCATGAAACGAGTCCGAGTCCGAGTCCGAGTGCGCAAATGCAATTGGCGGGAGGCAGAGGAGGATGGAATCGCGGTGGGCCGCCATGACTTTTGTATCCTGGTACAACCGAAAATCCTGCATGATTCCACCTTGGCTGCTGTCTTGTTCGTCATCGTCGTCGCTGGAGTCGGAGGAGTAATGTTTGTGGTGCTTTGGGTGTGGTTCGAAGTGGAAGAAGAGGCGTGAGATCCCGGGGGGAGTAGAGGGCTTGAAGGCGACACTGATGCGGTCGCCGGTGGAGGTGAATTCTTGCGCAACTGCTGAGCTATGGTGATCTTCTTCCCTCATGCGACGGACGTGGCAATCCAGCATCACTCACCCCGGACTGGGACTGGTCCGGTCCGACTGGACGATCCCCCCCAGGAGATGACTACGGCCTCGCTTTCCAGGTGCAGGCCATGACGACGACGACTCATCACGCGACTTCATAATGGATTTTCACGATAGTTTTTTCTTATTTAGGATCCGTTTCTTTTTGGGATCGAATTGGCAGAGGAGGATTTTTTTTTTCAGGTTTGCGAGTGGCAGATCGCCGCGGCGGCGTAGTTTCGGATTGTTTTGACTATATATAAACCTGTACCTATGTTGTTGGGCCGAGTCCGAATAGGAGAGGGGGGCAGGCAGGGTGTGTTCTTTCTCAACTCATTCCTCTCTTTTTCCACGCGCACGCTTTTCAAACTGCTAAACTATGTGTTTTTTTAAAAAAGTTTATATACGAAAGTTGCTTTAAAAAATCATATTGATCTATTTTTTTTTTAAAAATAGCTAATACTTAATTAATTACGTGCTAATGGACCGCCCGTTTTCTGTGCAAAGAGTTCAGTTCCAAACTCCCTGGCAGCGAACAAGTTCACTTTGACTCATACTACCGAATATGATTCGTATATCTGAAACACAATACCAGATATCTCAACCCCCAACTATTTGACTCTCTCGGTGGTTTTGGAGGGCGTTTTCGCTGACGTGGTGTCTACGTGGCGGTGATAATCTGGTCTTTGTTCCACGTGATGTTGATGTGGCTCTTACATGACATTAACATTTTAAAATATATATATATGTGGGACTCTATTGTCATTCACACAAAAAAATATATATTGTCGGACCCACATTCCAGTCTCTCTCCCTTCTCTCTTTGGATCAGATCGGTGGGCGGGGCAGCGGCTGGCGGGCACTGGAGCGGCGACGGCGACGTGCGGGCAAGGGCCGAAGCGGAAGCGGCGGGAGGACGCCAGGAGGAGGGCTTCTGGGTGAGTGTGACCAGCGTATGGTCCTCGAGCTATGGGAGATCCGTCCGGATGCACTCGCAGGTGGAGACGTTGAGGAAGCCGAAGCAGCCGATGGCATGGGGCGTCGCCTTGTCGAGCATGATCCACTGCCGGGGAAGGAAGCGGTTTTCTAGGGAGCTGCTCTGCGAGCAACAGGGATCCACTGAGCACAACCGCTACGGCCGAAGCATAACCGCGGAACCAGATGTAGTCAGCGATGTCGTTGGCGAGGACGCGCTCGGCGATGAGCCCGGGCGGCCCCTCCCTGTTAGATAGATCTCCCCGTTGGGCCCAACGGCACAACGGGGACCTTGACCCGCGCCCTGATCAGGGGCGCCCAACCCATTGGCTGGTGGGCCTCCATCACCCTGCGCCATATAAACAGGGGTGGAGGCTGGGGTGGCACATGATACGAGGTTCGCTACCGCCGCCATCTCCACCCACAAACCCTAATCCAATCGAGGGGGCGCAGCCAGTGACGGGAAGCATCCCCGCCGTGCCACACCTCGTCGTCGACGCCTACGGCCGCCGCAGTCGCGACTGCCATCGCCGTGAGGTCCACCGTCGACGTCAAGCCCGCGACGACAACGACGATGGCCGGCAACGCTTCTTCCTCCTCCTCCACCTCAACCGGTCGGTCTCTAAACCCTCTCTTTTCATCTCTTTTGTTCATCCACCAGAAGTGTTAAACCCAATCCGATCTAAGGCTAGACGATCCTATAGAAAACCCTAACAATGGTATCAGAGCCTATAACCTAGCGATTAGATCTCGGTTTGGGAAAAGAAATCCAAAGAAGAAAAAGAAAGAAAAGCAACGATCCCAACGGATCAAAAAGAATGAAGCCCTAACCCTAAATCCTTACCTCGTCGCCGGCCGTCGCCGATGCCAGCAAAGGGGTGAGGGGGGAGGGCACAGGGCACCGCCAAGGAGCCCGTCGACGGCCGTGCGTGCACCCGCAGGTGCTCACGTTGCGTCCGGCAAGGGGGCCCGCGGCGGCGCTGCCATCTCCTTCGGCCGCGCGCTCTCTCTCACTTCACGCGGTAGATTGCTAGAGACGGTGGGGGGGGGGGAGAAGAGAAAGAGAGGACGCCGGCCATGCGCGGCGGCGCGAGGGTCGCCGGCGCGGCGACGCCGCTCTGTGTTGGCGCGCCGCGTGAGAGAGAAGAGAAGAGAAGCTAGGGTTTCGGCGCGGCGGCTGGGGTCGGGTTTTGATTGCCCAATCTCCCCGCTCGGGCGTCCGATCGAAACCCTAGCGATCAGACGGCCGGCGTCGGCTGGGCCGAGATCGCCTAAAGGCGGCCGCTGCGCCGCGGACGCTTTCCCGGCCTAGGCCCAGGTTGCAGCCTGGCGCGCGGAGAGGCCGCGCACGCGCTCGGCCGTGGGCCGGCCTCCTCCGATGGGCCGAAAGGGGCAAAAGAACAGTTGCACGCTTTATTTTTATTTTGTCAATTTTCATGCAAATTTCAATGGATTTTTGAATCGATTTTGCATGTTTTACCTCTGTTTAAAATTTGAACCAAATGGGTAATTTTTTACAGTGAGTAAATAACAGAGATTTGCTACTGTTCATATGTATTTTACGATTCTTCTGCTGCAAATAGATGAAATTGATAAAATTAGTGTTTCTAAAATTAAATTTCGAACCAACGGGAGAATTTAATTTTAGGAACATTAATTCTGTGCTATGATATTGTAATTTTCTGACCAACGTTGTTAATTGCAATGTTATAGTTATGGCTTTATGTGTTATGTCTATTTTTGCCCAACGGTGATGTAGGCTTAATGCATAATATTTTTAATGTTAATTTTGTTCTCACCGTACATGATTATTTCAGGTGGTTACTCCTTGATGGGTTGCATTAAAGATATTCCGACCCTGAAGGGAGATAACTACGCAGAGTGGAAAAGAAAACTCGACCTTGCTTTTATCTTGAGAGAGGTGGACTAGGTGTTGACTACCCCATGTCATATAGAACATGCTGCACTTATCAGAGGTGAAAAAGAGTCAGATGCTGAATGGCAAAAGAGAGAGAGGGACAATGTTCCCCTCATAATGTCGTATGACATTGAGCATACGAAATGGTCCTTAGCCAACAAGAAATGTTTGGCTGTGGTAAAGAACACGATTGAGCCAACTATATTGGGCTCAATCCCAGAGTGTGACACCGTCTTTGAGTACCTCGAAAGAATAAAGAGCCAGTTTACTGGTTCTTCAAAGACTTATACTACACAGCTGATAAAGCAGCTTGTGACAGAGAGGTACCATGGAGGTGGTGTAAGAGACCACATTCTTAGGATGAGCAACATGGCTTCCAAGTTGAAGCTAATGGATTTGGGCATCTCAGATGACTTTCTGGTCCATCTGGTTATGGCCTTATTGCCAAAGCACTTTGACAACTTTGTTGTCAACTACAAAATAAGTCTAGAGAAATGGAATTTTGAAAAGCTCATCGCTAATTGTGTGCAAGAGGAGGAAAGAATCAAAGAGTCCAATGGTGGCTCTATTAACTTTGTTAAAGATAACAAGGAAAATAACTACAAGACACCCTCCTCAAAAGCAAAATAGCCTCAGCATCTGCCTCAGCAACAACATTTCACAGTTGAAAAGGATCAGTGTCTCCACTGCAAGAAAAGGAACTACAAGAAAGATTGTCCTGACTTCCTGAAAATGATCATGGCAAAGAAAGGTGAGAACATTATTACATTTGTAAATGAATCTCATTATGTTAGTTATTCTAGATCCACATGGTGGATTGATTCTGGAGCAACTATTCATGCATGTAATTGTTTAAAGGGATTCCATTTGACGAGGACTACGCAAAGAAGCGAAAGCTCCATTAGAGTTGCCAATGGAGTTGAAGCAAAAGTTGAAGCTATTGGAGATCTTCACCTAGAGCTCGGGAATGGCTTCACACTTTTACTTTGAGATGTTTTTAATGTCCCTTCTTTGCAAAGAAATTTAATAAGTGTATCGAAATTGGATTTTGATGGATATGATTGCCATTTTGGAAATGACAAATGTGAACTATGGTATAATAATGCATGTATTGGTCTTGTTGTGTTGCAAGATGAGCTTTATTTGTTATCTCTTTCTGAGAATGTGAATGTTGCGTCCTCGTTGACAAAAGAAAACAAGAAAAGAAAGAGAACTCCTGATGTCTCGTCGAAATTATGGCACTGTCGTTTAGGCCATATTTCGAGGGGGAGAATTGAGAGACTAGTTAAGAATGTAATTCTTCCTCCATTGGAGTTCTCAGATTTAGAAGAATGCATAGAATGCATAGAATGCATTGGGTTTATGGATGGAGGCGTTAAAAACCGCCATTCATATCCTCAACAGAGTTCCAAGAAAATCGGTGCCCAAAACACCGTATGAGCTATGGACAGGAAGAGTACCCTCTTGCTAGCTCACCTCCGTGTGTGGGGGAGTCCTACGAGGCTAAAATATTTAACCCAAACCTTGGGAAGTTGGATTCCAAAACAGTTAGCTGCCATTTTATTGGCTATCCTGAAAGATCAAAGGGTTATCGTTTCTACTGTCTAAACAGTTATACAAAGTTTGTAGAAACGAGACACGCCATCTTCTTGGAAGACGAAATGATTAGGGGGAGCTCGGTAGTTCGAGAAATTGATCTTGAGGAGAGGTGGGTGTCTGTACCCGCTCCGTCGACTTAGGAGCCTTTCTTCTCTCTACCTGCTGATGTTGTGCCTGCAATGCATGACGTTGCGGTACCAGCACCTGTTGTTACCCCTCCTGTGGTAACAATGAATGAAAGTGAGGAACCTGTTCTACAGGATTCAACAAAAATTATTGCCATACAAGAGGAGGAGGTGCAACAGCCTCAAACAGAGAATGTGCCAAATGTGGAGGCCCCTAGAAGGTCTGAAAGAGTCAGAAGATCGGCTATCCGTGATGACTATGAAGTTTATAATATAGAAGAGTCACATATGGAGGATGATCCCACCTCATATGAAGAGGCCATGAGAAGCGCTCGCTCATCTGAATGGTTGGAAGCCATGAAAGATGAAATGAGATCAATGAAACTAAACGATGCCTGGGATTTAGAAGAGATTCCTAAAGGAGCCAAAACAGTAGGCTGTAAATGGGTCTACAAAACCAAATATGACTCCAGAGGGAATATAGAAAAATTTAAGGTGCGACTTGTGGCAAAAGGCTTCACGCAAAGAGAAGGGATTGATTACAATGAGACATTTTCTCCAGTCTCTTGTAAAGATTCCTTCAAAATAATAATGGCACTGGTGGCACATTATGATTTGGAATTACATCAGATGGATGTAAAAACGGCATTTCTAAATGGAGATTTGGAGGAAAAAGTATACATGGCACAACCGAAAGATTTTGTCGTGAAAGGAAACGATAATATGGGATGCCGTCTAAAGAGATCGATTTATGGATTAAAACAAGCTTCGAGACAGTGGTACTTGAAGTTTGATGGGACAATAAAGAAATTTGGGTTTCAAGAGAATATTGAGGACAACTGTATTTATACAAAGTTTAAGAATGGGAAATTTATTTTCCTAATTCTGTATGTAGATGACATTCTACTGGCTAGTAGTGATGTCAGTCTACTGCAGGAAACAAAGAAATTCTTGTCCTTAAACTTTGACATGAAAGACCTCGGTGAGGCTTCATATGTTTTGGGCATAGAGATTCTCCGAGATAGAACAAAGTATGCATTGGGACTTTCTCAAAAAGCATATATAGAAAAGGTGCTGATGAAATTCAACATGTATAGATGCAGTGCTACACCTGCTCCTATAGTCAAAGGCGAAAAGTATGGGGCATGGCAATGTCCCAGTAATCAGTATGAGCTCAATGAAATGAAAACAAAGCCATATGCGTCAGCTGTACGAAGCCTACAGTATGCGCAAGTGTGCACATGCCTTGACTTGGCATCTGTTACCAGGTTACTTGGCAGATTTCAGAGTAATCCAGGCCCAGAGCACTGAAAATTGGTAAAGAAAGTCTTGCGTTGTTTGCAAGGTACAAAATGCCTCATGCTGTCTTACAGAAGATCAGAGTCACTCCAGATAGTGGGGTATTCAGATTCTAATTTTGCAAAAGATAATACAAAGTCAACATCGGGATACGTGTTCATCCTTGCAGGAGGAGCTATTTCATGGAAAAGCTCCAAACAGACCATCACTGCAGGGTCTACTATGTATGCCGAGTTTATAGCATGCTATAAGGCCATGGGGCAAGTGAATTGGCTAAAGAAGTTCATACCCGGTTTAAAGGTGGTTGACAGTATTGAGAGACCACTAAAGTTATACTGTGATAATGAACCCGCAGTAATGTACGCTCACAACAATCAGTCAAGTGGTCACATTGACATAAAGTACTATGTTGTGAAGGACAGAGTCCGGGATCAAACAATCAGTCTCAAGCACATTAGAACAGAAAGGATGCTCGCGGATCTGCTCACGAAAGGCCTACCACCCAACGTGTTCAAGGAACATGTAGCCGGCATGGGTTTAAGGGAAGCCTTATGAATTCCGGACTATAGGGCCCAAAAGTTAAAGTATCTGTTTCTGAATAGAGATGTGTATAGTGGCTGTCGAATCCATCGGTAATTAACCGTGACGATGAAACATGCTCTATGTGTAAATCTGCGATGGAACATAAAAAGGCTAAAAGAAACAGTGAGATCAAGGGGGAGAATGTTAGATAGATCTCCTCCCCGTTGGGCCCAACGACACAACAGGGACCTTGACCCGCGCCCTGATCAGGGGCGCCCAGCTAGCTCATTGGCTGGTGGGCCCCCGTCACCCTGCGCCATATAAACAGGGGTGGAGGCCGGGGTGGCACATGATACGAGGTTCGCTGCCGCCGCCATCTCCACCCACAAACCCTAATCCGATCGAGGGGGTGCAGCCAGTGACGGGAAGCATCACTGCCGCGCCACACCTCGTCGTCGATGCCTACGACCGCCGCTGTCGTGGCCGCTATCGCCGTGAGGTCCACTGTCGCCGCCGTCGACGTCAAGCCCGTGACGACAACGACGATTGCCGGCAACGCTTCTTCCTCCTCCTCCACCTCAACCGGTCGGTCTCTAAACCCTTTCTCTTCATCCCTTTTGTTCATCCACCCAAAGTGTTAAGCCCGACCCGATCTAAGGCTAGACGATCCTATAGAAAACCCTAACAATGGTATCAGAGCCTATAACCTAGCGATTAGATCTCGGTTTGGGAAAAGAAATCCAAAGAAGAAAAAGAAAGAAAAGCAACGATCCCAACGGATCAAAAAGAATGAAGCCCTAACCCTAAATCCTTACCTCGTCGCCGGCCGTCGCCGATGCCAGCAAAGGGGTGAGGGGGGAGGGCACAGGGCACCGCCAAGGAGCCCGTCGACGGCCGTGCGTGCACCCGCAGGTGCATGCGTTAAACACCAAGGATGACGGCGGCGGTCGTGGATGCGGGCGCGACAGTGCGGCGAGGAGCAGATCGGCAAGGATGGTGTTGTCGACGAACTGGAGACGTGGGAGGGCTTCCGGGATCTGTCGTATGGCGAGCCGGCGGTTGATGGAGACCGTGAGGCGCGCCGGGAGGCGCTTCAAGCGGCGGGGATGGGTCCGAGGGAGGCGGGAGCTGGGGAGGGGTCAGCGCGCCGGGGTGGAAGAGTGGACAGAGACACACCGAGCGCCGCCGATGTGGGGGATGCGCGAAGATGGGAGTTGGGGCGCTTCCTGTGCGCTGATTTCGGATCGCTTCTGTTGCGCGTCGCTGTGAAAGCGTTCGTTTTTTTTTTTTTTCACTGGTCACGTGGTCTCACGTTTTTAGTTGGATCATGAGTCCTACGTTGGCTTCACGGCATCACCACTACAGGATTTTTTTAAAATAGTAGAATTGGTTGTAGTATTAATGGTTGAGCGGTAAAGTGTAGGCTCGTTTCAACGGGGAATTAGAAACCAGCGAGTTTCCGAACCTCGGATGAAAATTCTTGTCTCTTGTCTCATTTATTTATTGTATTTACCTGTGTGCAATTTACAATTCATAATAGAGGTACTGAGCATACACCCTAGTATTGTAAACACATATACCTAGTTGCTTAGTTTACGTCTTACACTCACCAAGCCTAGCAACTTGAGGGTTAGTTTTTAATTATGCGCGTATTTATTTTTTAGGTAATTTGGAACGCATGCCATTATTATTATTTTGCAAAGTTGAGGATATGTCATCTGGTATCTCAATGACATGTAGGACCACATGGAGTCAATGGCATGTGGGTCAGGATGGCAAATCTTCGATTTTGCAAAATTATAATGGCATGGGTTTCCAATTTTTCCTTATGTTTAATATCGTACTATTCACCCCCTCCTAGTCGACAATCTCGATCCTACAACTCGTCGATTAACAGTGTATTTCGTCTTGACAAGGTGATAGGGGGACAACTAATTTACAACGAGTGACCAAATTGGCTATCATTTCTCTTCCATTTTCTTATCGCCGCCCCCCCCCACCCGCGGTGTTGACGAACAGAGGAGTTCAGCATCGAGGTGGTGGCCTGGAGGAAGCTTTTAAACTATTTGCCACTCTGACGGATGTTTGGCTTAACGATTTGCCCTAGACCAGCATGTTATAGACACATGAGGGCCCCACATGTCATTGACAGGGTGTGGCTAATAGTTATTGCCCATGTCACACAGAAAGTGGCGAAAATAGTTTAAATTTCCCGCCTGGAGGAGGTGCAGGAGCCGGCAAAATCCGTGGGCAGAAGCGCTCTCCGCGTCCATCGACACACTACCTCACGTGTGTGGCGCATTGCAACAACACACCGGCTGCTAACATTCGGTCTGTGCGACTTGCATGCCGTTGACGGGCCCTCTTCGGCCGCGTTTGCGAGGGCCGCTTCGAGGGTACAGCCGTCCTTTTGAATGCAAACCAATTCCAGGCTTGGCTTCGCCAGCTCTAGATCAGTCTGGCACTCGTGCGGTCGTTTCTTCCGGCCTCCATACAACCGCATGAGCACCCAGCTCGCCTAGCACTCCTCCTTGCCACCCGGGCTGTTCTCTCGGTGGGATGAAGTACCGCCTTCTCCGTCTGGTCTCCGTTCGATTCCGATTCCGTCCAGCGCCTCTTTTGCAACGCGCCATCAGCCGGCTCATCTCGCTTCCCACACGGACCCCATCGACCAACCCCACCAGCTCACCCACTCGACGTGTCGATTCTCTCACCCGACTCGTTCCATGTCGCTCCACCTCGCCTCCTCCCAGGCCACCTTGATCGCAACCTCGATATTGCTCCAGAAAGGGGAAAATGAGACACGAGGAAGAAGATGACAACACTATGGGGCTAGACGGTACTTTGACTTCACGATGTTTATCTCTCTAGTGGAACCGGAAATATTATATTTTTAATGTGGACGGTGTAAACAACAGCAATATCACATGATGGATGTGTCTTTTTTCGCAAAGATCGATTTTTACCATGTCCTAGAGCTATAAACTATGAAATAACACGTTTACCTATATCATACAGTAGAATTTACCTAATATCATACAGTTTTGATTATGCATACCAAAAGCACCGGCAGACAGATTTGCAACGAGCAATACCACAGACCACAAATCCAACAGCAATCTTTATCCTACACTCCCAGTCCACCCACCCCACCTCTCATCGTTTCATCGCTCATCTCATCGTCACACAAGAATTTCTCACGCTCTCTTCCCAAATCCCACAGTCTAAAAGAGCGTAGCGGAGGCGACCGATGTTACAACGCAGGGAGAAGAAACCCATGGTGGTTTGTATGTTTGTTTGGGGAATGGGATGGCATATCTCGCCATTGCACTCGCAGCCATCAGCCACAACAGACATCAGCAAGCAAACAGCAACGCGCAGAGCCTCTGCAAGACCGCACTACACGCCGTTGTACCCCAACGCGCGCACCGGCCCATCCGCCTCTACGGTCTGCGCATCCACCAGCTCCTTCTTTACTTTTTTTCTCTCTTTTTCTTCTTCTTCTTTTTTTGTTCTTTCTTCTATCTTATCTATTCTTAATGTATATTATTATTGTTCTTGTGCAAACTGCAAGACTCCATTTCTTATTCTATTTTCTCTCTTCTCTTCTCTCTTATATATTTTCTGTTTTATATCGGCTTGTATGGGTTTTTTGTATCTTTGTGTATATCTTATATTCTTAGTTTTCCTCTATTTTAGCACTAATTTAGAGTATTATTAATAGACTACTTACAAAACTAATTACATAAATGAAAGAATTCTAAGGCCTAATTATCCCATAATTAGAGAATGTTTACTGTAGCATCACAATATGGGGGGGGGGGGGGGCTATTCATGGATTAATTAGGCTCAATAGATTCGGTCTCGGCGAATTAGTCCAAGATTTATGGATTGGATTTATTATTAATAGCTACTGTTAATATTTATAATTTAATTTTTCAAACATCCGATGAGATTAAGACTTAAAGTTTTAAAAGTTTTAGGTCCCAATCTGATTTGAGTAACGCTGGCGCTGCCCACCCACTCGCACAAGACCCGGGAGCGTTCGGCTTCTCTCTCACCTCTCTCAAGAGGACAGCAGAAGCGAAACGAAAGAATCAAAAGAATGGATCCATGGTAGCCCACCAGCCATGGGAACGCCAGGAGAAAGAGACGCACACACACATGTCCATGTCCCGTTCGTCATCTCGCTTTTTTTTCGCCTATAGGACCATGACATCTGTGTACACGCAGGGAGAGGGTAGCTGCAGCAGCATTCACTGCATGGTGGACACCTCTGACCTCTCATACCCCAACGGATTCCAAGAATGCCCCCCTCTCTCTTCTCCTCTCCTTGTCTGGAGACCGGAGCTGGACCAGAACGAGCGAAGCCAGCCAACGCTGCAGACAGCAGCAGCAGCAGGCACAGCAGCAAGCAAGCGCGCCCAGCTACCACTCCATTACTGATTACCAGCAGTGCCCATCGCATTGACCACCACCCCAACCCTCCCTCCCTCCTCCCGCTACCACCGAGCTACTACTACAAGTCCTAGAGAGAGAAACACATGAGAGATTGTTTGGTTTGGTTTGGTTGGTTGGGGTTCCTTCCTTGCTCTCTCTCTCTCTCTCTCTTTCTCTCTCTGCTCTTGCTTGCCAGTCCGTCTCTCTATCACCATCCCCATGGACCATGCATGGGCCTTTCGGGTTTTTTTGCTATCCATCATCCATGGGTCTCCTTCTACACCGTCACCACGGCGCGCAGCTGCAGCCAGCCAGCAGCAGAGCACCAAGAAGCAGGCGCCGCAGAAACTTCCTCGCCCACCTCCCCTCCACCTCCTCCTTTATTTCTATATTGTCTTTCTTCTTCCTCCTCCTGCTTGTTCCTAGTCTCTACTATCTACCGTCTCTCTTCTCCTGGCTTTCTTGGTCTCCTGCTCTTGCGGGGCGTTTGTTGGTTTTCTTCGCGGGTGAGGATGAGCGGACATGAAGAAGGCTAAGGTGGTGTTGGCTCAACCGGCCGGCGTAGGGCTGCCGCAGTCGCCGCTGCTGCCGAGGGCGCCCGGGCACGCCAGTGGCGGCGGGGCGGCGGCGTTGTGCGGGGAAGAGGCGTACAGGGCGAGGGAGGTCTAAGTACAAAATCTCTCCCAGGACTACAAAGCTCCTCGAGGTGGGTCTGGGTGGGTGGTGGCCGTTTTCTTGGAGTCATGTGTCGTGTTGGGTTCGCCGATCTGATCTTGATTTTGGGGTTTTGCAGATTTTTCGATCGGTTCTCGTCGGAAGGGGGTTTTTGTGATGTTTGATTTTCCTCTCGTGTTTGGGGATTTTTGTGATTCCGATTGGATCTTGGGTTTGTTTCTTGATCGATGTTTTATTTTCGGTGTTCTTGGTTTCTGATTATTTCGAGGGGTTTTCTGTGTATTTTTGTGGATCTGGGAGTTTTTTTTTTTTACTTGTGTACAATAATTTTGGTTACGATCTGTAGGGTTCTGAAATTTTATTATCCTTCTTCTGCCTAATATGATATGAATTAGTCATGTCTTTGATATGTTCCAGTCAGCTAATTAAAGTGTGATCAGTTTCATTCTGGTTCGTAGTTATAACTTTCTTCCAGGGATCGCACTCTCTTAATCTAGGAGGATTTCCACAAATGTGGTTCTTGCAAGTTTTGATGGTGTTTTTAGTGTCCATCGTTCAGTTACTATCTATTAATGATGTTTGCTATGATTGATATAGCTGTGTTGGCCGTTACCAGGACTGGGCAAAGAAGAAGAGATTACAGATGGAGAAGCCAGAAACAAGAGGCTATTTGCTGAAGTCAGTAAGGGCCTGAACTCATCATCTTCTCCAGTGTGATTTACATGCGACTGGGATGATTATGCTCTACGCACAATGCAAACATATTGATATTGTCTGTCATTATCCTGCGCATATATTGTGCCGCGCTGTATGGTTTTATGCGGAAAAGGTACAAATCCATGTCCGAAAATCCATCCAGACGTTTGCTATAGAGTGCTAACAGAAGCCGCAATTCGAGAGCCGCCCCGCAACCCGCCCCCACAATTTATTTTTGGCGCCCCAAGGCCAACCTGGGTGGTCTCATTGGTCGTGAGAGTACCTACACGGTTCGGGCTAGGTCGAAGCTCTAGCAAAGGCCCATCGGCGCACCGGAGGCTGAATTGCTGCTCCAAAGGCATCTCGGGTGATTGGCGAGCCTCAACGATGCCGCGGCGAGCCGGGTAATATTTGGGGCGATACTCAGTTAAAGTGTCGTTATCTGAAGAAATTCACTCATTCTGATGTGTTGAATTTGGCTCTACCAGAGTTCGGAGAAGAGATGACTATGGAGGGCTTCATGGTCTACCAGGCAAACCTCGTAGTAGGGTTGGGCAGGGTCATGTAGTGTACCCAAATGAAGGTGAATTTGCCGCCGTCCTAAGTGATGCGATAAATATGGCCGGCATTCCTGGGATGTCCATGGAACGGCTAGGCACATCCTCCCGACGTCGGAGAGAGGAGAAGATATCATGGCAGGATACAGTTAGTCTCGAGTATACGCGTAAAAATAACACTGTGACGATAGCTGGGAAGAGGAACTGAATTTGTTCGTACATAGCTTCCTCGCAGTTGTAAAAGAATCCCTAGAGGCATCGGTGGATTGTAATGCTCCTGGCACTTGTTGAGATCGTAGACGGCATTCTCTCGAGTTCGTGTAGCTGCATTTAAGTCTATCATAGATAGTGAGTGAAATTGCGAGTTCTATGAATTTTCAACTATTCAGTTAGTCGAGTATATATCTCCTCACGGCGTGGGTGCTGCAGCTGCTATGTTATATTCTTGTTATATATCATTCTTTGAGCTCAATCTTGTTTTAATGTAAACACTAGAGTGAATAGAGATGGAAGTCAATCCGGAACACATTCACATCTGCTACCGCATCACTATATCGTCGCATCTCCACTATCACGTATATCACATTATGTTCACTCCATAGTGATGTTTTATATTTCTGGATATTCAGAGGCGAGGGAGCGAGAGGCGAGCGAGGTTCATGAACAGTCGAGTAAAGAGAATTAGTATTACAGTAATGATGCAGCAGTACTAACTGGTGTGTCTGGTTCAAACTGATGTTTCCTATGGTGTGTCAGTCATCAGGAATCTAACCCCTAGGAATACTTGGGATTAGCGAGGCCGACCGGGATTGAGTGGCATTATAGATTTTGAATGTGGGCTGCCATCTAACAAGTTGTCTCAGGTACAGTTGTCGAGGACCCATGATATCTCTGGAACCGAGAATTTGGTTAGCAATGGTTGACAGACGCATGTCACCTTACATACATGCTGTTCCTCTTCGTGTTGCTGGAATCAGTAGGTAGATGCAATTCTAGGGCCAGTTTTTGTTCCAAAATTTTTCCCCCTTCTATGCAAATTCTATAGCACATCGCATCTTTACACACATGCATTGGGAGTATTAAATGATAGCTAAAAAAAAAACTGAATTACACAGTTATGGAGGAAATCGCGAAGACGAATCTTTTGAACTTAATTATGCTTATGATTAAGCCATAATTGCTACAGTAACCCACATCGTGCTAATGATCGTGATTAAACGCTCAAAAGATTCATCATCGCGGTTTACCGGCGGTCTGAATTAGTTTTTTCATGGTTTCGTGTCCAAAAACCCCTTCTCGACATCCGGTCAACGTTCATGCTGACACTCCAATTTTTCTTTCCCCCCAACTAAACGAGCCCCTAGTTTTCAGTCCTGATCCTCTCTGCAGTACTGCTCGTTAATACTGACATCCGTCCTAAATAAGTTTGGCAGTTTTTGCAACTATTTTATGTTCACGTTTAATCTCGTCCGTACTTATTGAAAATTTTTTATGAATTAGTAATTTTTATTGCTATGTAGATGATAAAACATGAAATAGTACTTTATGTGTGACTAAAATGTTTTAATTTTTTCACAAATTTTTTTAAATAACGGAGCGGTCAAACGTTGAACGTGAATAGGCAAAACTGCACTTATTTTGGGAGCGGAATGGTAGTATATGGCGTTCGAGGTCCTGTGGGGCCCGCCAGTAAGTCCAGTAGCCTGGCAATTCCTCATATGATAATTAATTCAAGGTAAGATGTGATACACAATTAGAATCCATTTTTGGATTGATTTATTTTAGTAGAGAAACCGTATTGGACGGGATAACATTTGACGATTATTCTTAAGACATTCTGCCATCAATGAATTATTCCGACGTAATGAATGGAGAATGTGGCAGATTTTATCGACTCATGTAGGCGTGTTTTGGATCCAGGTAAAAGTGTCACATTCAGATCATACGGATTATACATTTAAAGTATAAATGTCAGTGGCATAATAACAAACACAGACAATAGAGATTCCGTCCTGTAAACTGCGAGACAAATTATTAAGCCTAATTAATCCGTCATTAGCAATGTTTATACATGTAACACCACATTGTTAAATCATAGACTGCAATTAGGCTAAAGATTCTCTGGCAATTTACAGCAATCTGTTAACTATATTTTTTTTCTATATTGTAATACTTTATGCCATATGTCTAAATATTCGATGTGACATGATAAAAAATTTTTGCGTGGTAACTATAACAGGGCCTAGTAGCACTATAAGTAGTGAATCATGGAACAATATCCACAACACAATTTAAAACGAGCACTTCGATTGAACAGAACTCCACAATTAGAAACAAGTAATTTAAACTTCCACCGGCATATCCCCACCAAATTGGCCTTAGTTGCGCCGCACACGTTCGACTATCGCAGATGGGCCAGAATCCATCACAAACACAGACAAACAGGTATGGCTCTGTTTAGGGTGCTGTTTAGGTGCAAAATTTAAAAGTTTGTTGAAATATAGAACGATGTGACGGAAAAGTTTCGGAAGTTAGTGTGTGTATGAACGTTTTGATGTGGATGGAAAAGTTGAAGTTGAAAAAAAAAGTTTGCTAATAAACTGGCTTAGATCCCTTAGCAAAATTCACCCTAGTTCACATCGAATGCTCTCTCAGACACATGTATGAGGAGTATTAATAAAATGAAAAGCATAACTAATTATATCTAGATTGCCTGTAAATTCGAATACGAATTATTTTAAAGCCTAAATTGCTCCATTATCTAACAATATGGCGCTACATCAACACATTTGCTAATAACGGATGTTAATTAGGCTAATAAATTCGTCTCACAATTTATAGGCAGATTATGTAATTTGTTTATTATTAGTTTACGTTTTAATACTTCAAATATGTGTCCGTATATCCGATTGTACACGCCAAAACTGTTACACCCCTAATCTTTAAACACAGCCTATGCCATCACCGGAACTAAACGATCACATTAGTCACTCTAACATGAGCGACCGAGGAATCATCACGAAACTATTCTTAATAGTTGAAAAGAAATATTCATTCGTTATATTTATCCACAAACAGTTTTAAAAAGATATATTAATGATATGATAAATCACTCCAATAAACAATACAAGATCGTATTTTAAATTATGGAAAAAGTATGACTTACCTTAACAATTGCGTCAGCCGGAATTACCCCACAATACCCGAAAACGCAGTCATTGCTCACCCTGAACTCTCAATACCGGACGAATTCGCCCCTCAATCAATTAGAGCGCGTTGCCTGGGTGACGCGTGACAATCCGTCAGCATTTTTCTTTCTAAAAAATGTGGACCACCTGTCGTACCTCTCCTTCCTGCATCTTCCTCTCATCTCTATCTTCACTCCTCTCTCCTCTTGCACCGGTGGACGGGGAGCGCGAGCGCGCGTGGGGGCGGACGTGGCGGGTGGGCTGGCGGCGAGCGGCGCAGCGCGGGCGCGACTGGTGGCGAGCCAGGGCGGTGGACGGCGGTGCGCCGCGGCGGCGGGGCGAGGGGGCGTGACTGGCCGAGTGGCAGCGGCGCGAGCTGTGGCGGGCGGGCGCGAGCGGCTGGACAGGTTGGTGATGTCCCCACACCAGCAGCGACTTGTCGCGGGGAGGAGGAGACGATGAGGGCGAGTTGTCGATCGGCGCCGCGATCGCCATCACCATGTCATTGTGGCCGCGCAGGACGCCCGCCATCGTCGCCGCGTGGGTGGAGAACGGGGCTCTCGACGGCAGATGGCAGCGCGGAGGCGCGGCGGCGGCGGAAGGGAGGCGAGGCAGAGGAGGGGAAGCTAGTCCGCCCCCGCGCGCCGCTCGCCGCCAGTCCAC
>CM020180.1:20557486-20570676 GCA_009805545.1 Oryza longistaminata | reverse complement strand
GCCGTCCTCCGCCGCTCGTGCCGCCGCCCACCGCCAGTCCGCCCCCACGCGCCGCTCGCGCTCCTTTTTACCGTGCACACAGAGAGAGAGAGAGAGCGAGAGTGAAGATAGAGAGAGAGGAAGAGAGGAAGGAGAGGTATGACATGTGGGTCCCACAATTTTTTTAGAAAGAAAATGCTGACCGGATTGCCACGCGTATGCCACATAGGACAAAACCGCTCTGAATTGGATCGAGGGGGCTAATTCGTCCGGTATTGAAAGTTCAGGGTGAGCAATGACTGGTTTTCGGATTTAGGGGGGTAATTCGGCCGACCGCAATTGTTCAGGGGGTAATTCGTACTTTTTCCTATTTTTTAATTCTAATGCCATATCAACGCCACATGGAACGAATACTATATCAACACCAACACATAGGCGCCACGTCAGCGAAACCATCATCCAAAACCACCGAGAGAGCCAAATTGATTGCACCGGTTTTAATAGTTGAGGGTCGAGATGTCTGGCATTGTGGTTTAAGGATATAAATCGGATTTGGACAATAGTTAAGAGAGTCAAAGTTAGCTTATTCCGGCCGGCAATAGGAAAGCTTTCCCGCTTCCCGTGCGCGCCAGCTTCACACCGCTTTGCTTGCCCAAACCAAACCGGTTTCTCATACACCCCAAATAAGTATACGTCCAGCACTTCTGCCAAGCTTCAGCTGTGCCGTCATGGCTTTCACAAACAAAAACTTGACGACTCAAGGATTCTGGTACATAGATACTTAATCCGGATTTCTTGGTGAGGTCAACCAGGAGCAACATAAAACGCAAGAATCAGCATCCTCGCCACCGCGCGCCCTCGAAGAATTAGCATCCGTTTTTAGCGATTGAGCCGGCGCGACACGGACAGCGCGCGGCAGGTGTTGAGCTAAATTCCCTTCATATGAAGCTTTTGCTCACAGTCCATTGTAGTCTAAAAGTCTAACAAATGTGCCATTGATTAATGTCTTGATTAATAGTGGAGATTGCCTCATCAAACAGCAAAACACAAGTCAGGGAGAGGAGAATGGAGAAGAACAATTGCAGTTTCTCAATTCGGTGACTCTTACCCAATCTTCATCAGGGTATGGTAAAGACCCATAAAGGTGAAAAAACACCGTCCATAATCTCTACTACTTTAAAAATTAAAAAATAAGGTGCTTCCGTCGTCCGAAAAAAACCATGTAAAAAAAGGGCAAAAAAGGAAAAAAATATGTCCGATAAAAAAAAACGGTGAAAAACAACCGGGTGAAAAACAAACCGTGCGAAAAAAACGGGCGATAAACAGAAAAGAAAAACCATATCTATCCGATCCAAAAAAAATGAGCGAAAAACAAGCCGTGCGAAAAACCAAATCGGTCCGATCCAAAAAAAGGCGAAAAAAGGGGAAAAAATGAATCCGATTCTGCGGTAAAAAAAGGGCGAAAAGAAATTAAAAAAAGGAATATATCCAATTCCAAAAAAACAGGTGCAAAAAAACCAGACGAAAAAAATCGGGTGAAAAAAAAAGATCGGCCAGAGCGAAAAAAAAATAAAAAAACAAATCCGTCCGATTCCAAAAAAAATAATAATAATATGTGACGCAGTAAAAAAATCGAATCCTATTATATTTGACACGTTACTATATATCTCTATCTTTTTCTATCTCTACTAAATTGAAAACGTTTCCGTTGTTTGTAATAACGAAAAAAGGGCGAAAAAAACATTAAAACAACAACAAAAATAAGAAAGTTCAATTCAATTTACTTCTGCCGTCCGTGAAAATCTTATCTTATCTTAATCTCAATCTTTCCGAGGGGACGAGCGGTGCCCTTCGTCCCCGCCCGCGCGATGAAACGCCGGCCAAAGCAAAAAAAAAATGAAATTGAGCAAAGGGATAAACTAGATTGAAGTTCCCAAAATTAAAAGAGGATAAACGATATTGAAACTCCCCTAACTCGAAAAGAGGGAATAAAATAGATTGAAATTTCCCGACAAAATTCTCCAAATTCGAAGAACCCTAATTTCGGGTAAGAACCATAAGAGTCAAAATCCAAATCAATTAAGCTAAGGTTTCAGGTTACTTACCGGACTTGAAGCCCATAATCTCACCGGAGCTTTCTGGGAAGCGGCACTGCCGCACCTTCAACTTCTCGCAATCGTGTCGGGTTCCCTGTGTGCGCGCTGTCCTGGAGCACTGCTCCACCGACCTTTGCCGAAGACGGGAAGCGTCTGCTTGGCGTCGCCCTACCGCCGACGAGGTCCAGGCCGCTCGGCGCTCGTCGCCGTTTGCACGCCCATCTAGCCGGACCGCGACGTCGTGGCACGGCTTTGCGCCGCCATCAGGTGCGCCCCCAGCCGGTGAAGCAGGAGCCGCTCGGCGGTCATCACCGCACGCACGCACTAGCTCACCGGACTGCCGTTGTTCTGCTCGCTTGTTGCCGGAGAGAAATGGGATCAGGAGAGAGGGATTTGGGAGCTAGGGTTTTACCCTTCTCTCCCGGTCGGCGCTTCATCCGGCGCGGGGACGATTGGAGCCGTCCATTAGATCGGTCGGCTCAGATTCGCCCAGCGCCGGGCCGTCGCCGCCGTTGATTACGCTGCGCCCAATGGGCCGCAGAAGTGCATCGGACCGTCCCCGCATAGGTGGGCCGCGCTTAGCTGCTCAGCTTGTGGGCCGTCGAATTGACTCAACTCACCGAAGATGGGCCAGCCCAAGTTTGGGTTGGCTTGGGAAGACCTGGGCCGAAAGCAAATTTGATCAAACAATGTGGCTCACATTTTTCAAATTAAAGTCCGTCGGATAAACTCCTAAGTAGGCTCAAAAAATAAATCTAAAACTAAATCCTAAATCCTATGCTAATTGATAAAATTATACTCGGTTCTACCTATTTGTAATATATCAAATTAGACTTGATTTTTACATATTTGAGGTGTTCAAGGTGTCACACTATCAAACGGTGTTTTTCCCGTTGCAAAGCACGGGCACTATTGCTAGTACTGTAAAAAAAAGCCAAAAAAAGCGTATATAAAAAAAGTTGAAAAAGGGCAAAAAAAATGATTTGTACACAATGCAAAAAGGCCCATAAAAATAATGCGATAAAACAACACCGACTGAAATAATTAAGCCCGCAGAAAGGAAAAAAACCGTCCGACGTAACACAGAAAAAAACCGAACCGTCTAAAAAAACTGGGTCGGCGCCACGCAACACAAAAAAAATGCAATGCGGCAAAAATAAAACAATTGGATTGCACGCAAAGGAAAAAACCATCCGATTATAGGGAAAATAAAATTTTGGCACAACGCAACGCGAAAAAATAACCATCTGATTACAGGAAAAAACACGGATGAGCCTACGGCTCGGGCGACCGATCCGTTTGGAGCAAAATCGGGTGCTGATGTTAGCGTGACGGGACGAGCCTACGGCTCGGGCGACCGATCCGTTTGGAGCAAAATGGGCGCTGACGTCAGCGCCTGATTTACGTGCAAAACTACTTTAAACTGATTTTTCTCCTAAATTACTTATCCAAATCATGATCCGATTGCACCATTAGATTCGTTGCAATTAAATCTTCAAAACAAGACCACACATGGATATATTCCAACGAATTTTTTTAGCTTATTATTGAATTATTTTTAAATGTTGCAAGCTGTTCCACCAGGTATGTCGGAATTGTTTCACTAAGTAGATCGGAAATGTTTCACTCGTTTAAATCTGGTGTTATTTCACCTTATATAAAAACAATTTTTCAGCAAATAGCGAAAGAATGTTTCAGTTCACTGCAAAATTAGATCTATACATAGTGAAACATTGTGAGTATACTAGGTGAAACATTTTTCGGTGGAAAAAAAATAAACCAAATTCCCTTAATAGGGGGTTTCCAAAATATGTGGGTTTTTTTGTTGCGATGGAATGTTTCCTGCAACATTAGATCTATACATAGTGAAACATTGTGAGTACACTAGGTGAAACATTTTTTGTGGAACAGGAAATAAACCAAATTCCCTTAATAAAGGATTTCCAAAATATGTGGGTTTTTTTTGCAAAAGAATATTTTAATTCACTGCAACATTAGATATATAAATAGTGAAACATTGTAAGTTTACTAGGTGAAACATCTTTTGTGAAAAAAGGGGAAGGAGAAGTGGGTGAGCCCAACAGGTGCGTACGTTGTGCCGATCCGGCTCCCCCGCGCCAGTCGCCCGAGGTAATGTATTTTCGAAAAAAACACCGCAAAAAACAATCCACGGAATGTTAAAAATAGTCCGATTCCCAAAAAAAACTGCCGTAAAAAAAAAAGGTTTGCCAAAATAAACCGTTCCGTGCAACGTTAAAAAAAGTTTGATCCTAGTCTCTACTTACTTAAAAAATAAGAGGTGCTTCCATCGTCCGTAAAAAAAACCAGGCAAAAAAAACCGGGTTTGTCCTTAAAAAAACCGGGTGAAAAAAGTGCGAAAAAAAAGAAAATCCGATCCAGAGAAAAAAAAGGCGAAAAAAAGTTGTCCGGTAAAAAAAACCGGAATTGGTCCGATTCCAAAAAAAGGCGGAAAAAAAAACCGGGCGAAAAAAAAAACAAAAGTTGTCCGATAAAAAAGAAAAGGACGAACAAAAACGTGTTTCCGTCTTTAGTTAAAAACAAAAAACAGCGAAAAAAATATCCGATTCTCAATGTGGCGAAAAAATTCCGATTCCTAAGTAAGGAAAAAAGAAAAAAACTATAAAAAAATCTAAAAAAGGTCGGACTCCCTAAGAGGGAAAAAAAAGTAAAAAGGGAAAGAACGTGGCAAAAAAAGTCCGATTTCTATTAGTTTTAGTAGTTCTTATACATCTCTTCTCTATCTCTAATCTAATCTAATCTAACTATTTAAAAAGGAAGTCAAAAAAAATTACGCGAGAAAATAAAAATGCGTGAGAAAGTCAAAAAAAAAAAAGCAAAAGAAAACGCGCCAAAAAAAAGGTTTCCATTGTCCATAAAAAAAGCGCGAGAAAAATTTTATTTCCATCATCTGTAAAAAAAAGCAGAAAAAACATGCGAGGAAAAAATTATTAGAAAAAACACGCCATTTCTAAAAAATAGTTTGAAAATACCGCGCAAGAAAAAAACATCGTTTATAAAAAAAATGCCGCTCCAAAAAAACTTTTAAAAACACTAAATTGATGGATGCTTGGGTCGGATATAATCCATCGTTTTTTTTCTATCTCCTACACGGCTTTTGTTACGTCATCTACTCTCCTATATTGAAGACCCTGCATATTCTATTGGCAATTATCAGACTATTTTTTTTAAAGTATAGCTACTATTTTTTATAACATATTATATGGAAATAAACGTATTTTAATTATTATTTATAGAACAGTGCACAATGACTCTATTTTATGTAGATTTGACCATATGAGGTAGTGTAGGATTTGATTGATCCTATTATTGGTTGCAAGAATGACATTTAATGATTGAAAGAGTATTTTACGTTAAACAAGCATCGGTAAGATTGCCATCGTCGAGGTTGGTCCATTACATTAAAAATGTTCCAATTTTCTGATTGTCTTAGCTATAAACAATCCATACAAATATTATCATTGATATGGTTATGTATGAAAAAACGTATATTATCATTAAAATTGTTTCACCCGTTGCAACGCACGGGCATTTTTGCTAGCGAAAAAAAAACCATCCTAAAAACTGGCCCAGCACCACGCAACGCTCTATATTTGTCTATCTCTATTAAAAGCGAAATATGTTTTCTTTGTTCACCAATTTCTTTTTTGATCGGTTTATCGGTGTCGACCAGAGACAGGCGGTGTCGTCAGAAACATAAAAAATGAAAAAAAGAACGTGACTACCGCTAGTAATTTAATGGCACACGTCTGGCTCCCTCCCGCGCCCTTTTTTTTTCTTTGCGATTTTTTTCTTTCGCGATTTTTTTCTTTCCTTTTGTGTTTTTTCTAATTATTTTATTAATCTTCAACACACGTATTTTTGAATGTTTTGAGTTGAAAAGTTTTTAAATCTTGACTTGAAATTTTTAAATCTTGATTTAAATATTTTTTGAAATCTGAGTTGAATGTTTTCAAATCTCGATTTGAAAGTTTTTAAATCTGAGATGAAAGTTTTCAAATCTCGATTTGAAAGTTTTTAAATCTGAGATGAAAGTTTTCAAATCTCGATTTGAAAGTTTTCAAATCCGGGATAAAAGTTTTCAAATCTGAGATGAAAGTTTTCAAATCTTGAGTAAAGTTTTCAAATCTGAGTCGAAAGTTTTCAAATCTCGTGTCGAATGTTTCAAATCCGAGTTAAAAGTTTTCATATCTCGAGTTGAAAATTTTCAAAGTTTGAGTTGAAAGTTTTTAAATTTTGAGTATGACTTTTATTTTTTTTAATAAAAGCTTTCTAATATACGTATAGATTTTTTAAATTTTTAGAAAACAGTAAAGCATTCAAAAAAAGAAAAATTACCTTAATTACCATCCTTATCTAAACACTAATCATGTTTTTCCGTCAGTGGCAACGTACGCCTCCCACGTGGCCAAGTGGGCCGGCAATGTTTTCCTCCCACCCGGTGGCCAAGTGGGCCTACGTGCGCGCCAACAAAATAGCTAGCGCATATGCTCGTACTAGCAATCCTGCTATATTAAAAGCGAAATATGTTTTCTTCGTTCACCAATTTCTTTTTTGATCAGTTTCTCGATGACGTACTTTTTGGATTTTTCATGCACGCGTCGATGCACTTTTCCGAGTCCCGCGGGTATCCTCCATGCGTCACCAAATCAGTTTGGGCTAGGTTTTTCTGTACGTATATATCCAGTTCACGATCACAATTTGATTTGATCCATCTTGGTTCGTTTCAAGATTTTTCTTTATGTCGATTCTTATGATCGGCAATATTATTTATAAGGTGCACAAGATTAAGGAGAGATGGTGACACATATCTTTATACTGGTTCAGGCCCTTGATGTAAGGTAATACCCTAGTCCAGTTGTATGTAGATTGGATCTGTGTAGGTATGCGTTGCACGGCGTTAAAATAGCACGTGAGCACATATGTGGAGAATGGTTGCGTGTGTGTAACCTACTAGGGTTTATCCCGGCACCCTTTATATTATTATATAGAGCTAGAGCCGCCAGGTGGATATGGTATGGTGTCCCTTATAATTCGAGTACCTACCATCTATTTACATAGGATAGGATTGATGGCCTTATCCTCAATCTCTTTATTTAATTACAAGTAGGCTGCATGGGCCTAGGGCACTCGGCCCACCCATGCTATCCGGCATAAAGGTCCAACATGAGATAACCGGGTACCATGTACACCACAATAGCCCTCGAGTACTAAGCTTGACGATGACTCTGAACTTGGTGAAGCAACTAGGTAGAGGCGAGACTGGCTGAGTACTCCACCTTTTGTTTGCGACAAGTTGCCGACTGGTTGAGTGAAAATCCAGCATATCGAGTTGACTTGACATATTTCCTCCCGATCAAAGACACAATATAGACTCCTCAGGCTGTGATTCATGTGGGCCAACCCATACGACAGATCTGAGGCTATAAAAGAACCAGGATGGGGTGGCTGTGTTGCCCTAGATCCAAAATCAAACATTGTTGTGCCTGTTCGTCTTCCTCTTTGCACTCCCAACCTCCCAACTTGGCGGTTAGGGTTTGAGTAAATCGAACCTGTGGAAGCCTCCTTCGCCCTCCTAGAGCCTAGATCCTTCTAGATCCGCCGCTCCTTCCTCCTTTTTCTTCGTCATGTCGCAATCCTCGTCTGAATCCATCCCCATCCCCGATCAATTCGTCTCTTGGGTGAAGTCGACGGTTTCTGACAAGGAGCTCTCCGAGGAGGTGGCGGAAGGAGTCCTACCTCCATGCAAGCTCATCGATTGGCAGGCCGCTGCCAGTGAAGAATTCCCTACTCCAAACACCTGTGATCTCGTTGTTTTCTTGCCTTTCTTTTATTTTGGGTAGGGATTACTGACTAGCGAATTCTTCTGAGGACTCCTCCACTTCTATGGCATCAACATCCACCACCTCAATCTCAACTCCATCCTTCAAATCATCATCTCCGTTCATCTTTGCAAGGTGTATTGTGGGATCATACCCCACTTCGCCTTGTTCCTCTATCTGTATCAGTTGAAGGCCCAGCCCGGGAAGAAGAACCCCACTGTGAACGGGGTAGTGGGATCCAGATCTGGCCGGATAGGAAAAAGGAATTCTTCGAGCTCCCCCTGCTGACTACCCACAAGGGATGGCGATCCAAATGGTTCCACTGCTCCAATCTGATCCCAAGCTTGCCTCCCTTCACCGGCTAGTCCCCCGTGGTGAAAGATTGTTGGTTCTCCTTGCCAAACCGCGATGAGATGGATCATGTGAGTGAATCCGGGTTGACCGGGGTTGCCGTCGCATGCAATTTCGTAATGAGGAAACTGCAACCTCTCAAAAGCTGAAGTCACCTGTCCTGGAAATACCAGAGAGTGAACGACCCTACTCGAGAGACCCCTAGGCCATTTAATAAGGACATGGCCACTCGGAGGTTGTCCAACTTCTTCGAGTCCGGGACGGCAATCACCACCAAGAATTGCCCCAAGCCGCTAAGCATCAAGTCTGCTCGTCCTGAGGTATCATCTTGAATTCGTCCTGAGCTGATTTGGGTCTTGGCCTTGTAATTGTGTCCTGGGCTAAACCCAAAGAATGAACCTAATCATATTTATTTAGTAGCTGTTATTGTTTAGTGTCGGGTTTTGCTTAGATTAATTTTGCCATTACAATTTCGCCATTTATGGGTTTTTGGAACCCCAACTTCGAGTTCTCGATTAATCATTCTGTAATTGAGTTGTTGTCTTTCTTGTTCTTATTTTTGTTTTTCGATTCACATGTATGGATTAGCCTTCTTAGCAAGGTCAATTGAGTTTCAGCACGAATGATAACCAGAGGAGATGTGATGTTGTGATTGCAGATTTAGATTGTGTTGATTGAAAGGCGGATCGTGTGTATCAAGTTTTCGCCAAATCAATAGTTTTCTTCACCTGACGGAAGATTGGGCACCCAATTGCCATCAAAGATATCTGGCATCAACATCTCAGGATGGAAAGGTCTCTGCCAAGAAGATAGTTAAATCTGAAGAAGGCGATGCCAAGACCAAGAAAATTCCTTTGATCCAACTGATCACTCCAAGATGACCCACAAATAGAGTTCGGGAGCAATGAGTTTGGGCTATGAGCAGTCAGAGCAAGAGAAGCGATTGGAGTGAGGCCCGAGAAGTAATTGGAGAGAGGCTCCTGTGACACCAGCCGTGCGGTCGGACTGACAGATGACGAAATCAAGATCCCTTGTAATTTTAGTAGACATTTTGCAGGTTAGCTATGAAACTAATAAGGAAAAAGTACGAATTACCCCCCCGCGAACTATCGCGGCTGTCCGAATTACCCTCCTGAACCACAAAGCCGGACATTCTTCACCCGCAACTATGCAAACCGGACAAATTACCCCCCTCGGCTAAATCCACGGTGGTTTTAGTCCACGTGACGTACGCGTGGCAGTCCAGTCAGCATTCTATTTATAAAAAAAATGTGGGACCCACATGTCATACTCTTCCTCTCTCTCTTCTCTCTCTCAATCTATGCCTCACTCTTCCTCTCTCTCACGGGTGGGTCGGCGGTGGCGGGCGAGGAGCTAAGGCCAGTGACGGGCGGGGGCGGAGGCGACAGCGGGCGGCGGGTGGGCGCGAGGATGGCGAGGCTCTCGCTTTCCAGGTGCAGGCCATGACGACGACGACTCATCACGCCACTTCATAATGGATTTTCACGATTGTTTTTTCTTATTTAGGATCCGTTTCTTTTTGGGATCGAATTGGCAGAGGAGGATTTTTTTTTCAGGTTCGCGAGTGGCAGATCGCCGCGGCGGCGTAGTTTCGGATTGTTTTGACTATATATAAACCTGTACCTATGTTGTTGGGCCGAGTCCGAATAGGAGAGGGGGGCAGGCAGGGTGTATTCTTTCTCAACTCATTCCTCTCTTTTTCCACGCGTACGCTTTTCAAACTGCTAAACTATGTGTTTTTTTTAAAAAGTTTATATACGAAAGTTGCTTTAAAAAATCATATTGATCTATTTTTTTAAAAAAATAGCTAATACTTAATTAATTACGTGCTAATGGACCGCCCGTTTTCTGTGCAAAGAGTTCAGTTCCAAACTCCCTGGCAGCGAACAAGTTCACTTTGACTCATACTACGAATATGATTCGTATCTCTGAAACACAGTACCAGATATCTCAACCCCCAACTATTTGACTCTCTCGGTGGTTTTGGAGGGCGCTTTCGCTGACGTGGTGTCTACGTGGCGGTGATAATCTGGTCTTTGTTCCACGTGATGTTGATGTGGCTCTTACATGACATTAACATTTTAAAAAATATATATATAATGTGGGACTCTATTGTCATTCACACAAAAAAATATATTGTCGGACCCACATTCCAGTCTCTCTCCCTTCTCTCTTGGATCAGATCGGTGGGGCGGGCAGCGGCTGGCGGGCACTGGAGCGCGACGGCGACGTGCGGGCAAGGGCCGAAGCGGAAGCGGCGGGAGGACGCCAGGAGGAGGGCTTCTGGGTGAGTGTGACCAGCGTATGGTCCTCGAGCTATGGGAGATCCGTCCGGATGCACTCGCAGGTGGAGACGTTGAGGAAGCCGAAGCAGCCGATGGCATGGGGCGTCGCCTTGTCGAGCATGATCCACTGCCGGGGAAGGAAGCGGTTTTCTAGGGAGCTGCTCTGCGAGCAACAAGGATCCACTGAGCACAACCGCTACGGCCGAAGCACAACCGCGGAGGCGGATGTAGTCAGCGACGTCGTTGGCGAGGATGCGCTCGGCGATGAGACCGGGCAGCCCCTCCCTGTTAGATAGATCTCCTCCCCGTTGGGCCCAACGGCACAACGGGGACCTTGATCCGCGCCCTGATCGGGGGCGCCTAGCCCATTGGCTGGTGGGCCACTGTTACCCTGCGCCATATAAACAGGGGTGGAGGCCGGGGCGGCACATAATACGAGGTTCGCTGCCGCCGCCATCTCCACCCACAAACCCTAATCCGATCGAGGGGGCGCAGCCAGTGACGGGAAGCATCACCGCAGCGCCACACCTCGTCGTCGACGCCTACGACCGCCGCTGTCGCGACCACCATCGCCGTCGACATCAAGCCCGCGACGACAACGACAATGGTCAGCAACGCTTCTTCCTCCTCCACCTCAACCGGTCGGTCTCTAAACCCTCTCTGTTCATCTCTTTTGTTCATCCACCCAAAGTGTTAAACCCAATCCGATCTAAGGCTAGACGATCCTATAGAAACCCTAACAATGGTATCAGAGCCTATAACCTAGCGATTAGATCTCGGTTTGGGGAAAGAAATCCAAAGAAGAAAAAGAAAGAAAAGCAATGATCCGAACGGATTGAAAAGAATGAAACCCTAACCCTAAATCCTTACCTCGTCACCGGCCATCGTCGACGCCAGCAAAGGGGTGGGGGGGGAGGGCACAGGGCACCGCAAGGAACCCCTCAACGGCCGTGCGCGCACCCGCAGGTGCACGTGCGTGCCGGCAAGGGGGCCCGCGGCGGCGCTGCCATCTCCTTCGGCCGCCGCTCTCTCTCACTTCACCGGGTAGATTGCTAGAGACGGTGGGGGGGGGAGAAGAGAAAAGAGAGGACGCCGGCCATGGCGCGGCGGCGCGAGGGTCGCCGCGGCGGCGACGCCGCTCTGTGTTGGCGCGCGCGTGAGAGAGAAGAGAAGAGAAGCTAGGGTTTCGGCGCGGCGGCTGGGGGTCGGGTTTTGATTGCCCAATCTCCCCGCTCGGGCGTCCGATCGAAACCCTAGCGATCAGACGGCCGGCGTCGGCTGGCCGAGATCGGCCTAAAAGGGGCGCGCGCGCGGACGCTTTCCCGGCCTGGCCCAGGTTGCAGCCTGGCGCGGCGGAGGCGCGCGCACGCGCTCGGCCGTGGGCCGGCCTCCTCCGATGGGCCAAAGGGGCAAAAGAACAGTTGCACGCTTTATTTTTATTTTGTCAATTTTCATGCAAATTTCAATAGATTTTTGAATCGATTTTGCATGTTTTACCTCTTTTAAAATTTGAACCAAAGGGTTTTAATTTTACAGAGAGTAAATAACAGATATTTGTTACTGTTCATATGTATTTTACTGTTCTTCCGCTGTAAATAGATGAAATTGATAAAAATTAGTGTTTCTAAAATTAAATTTCGAACCAACGGGAGAATTTAATTTTAGGAACATTAATTCGGTGCTATGATGTTGTAATTTTCTGACCAACGTTGTTAATTGCAATGTTATAGTTATGGCTTTATGTGTCATGTCTATTTTTGCCCAACGGTGATGTAGGCTTAATGCATAATATTTTTAATGTTAATTTTGTTCTCACCGTATATGATTATTTCAGGTGGCTACTCCTTGATGGGTTGCATTAAAGATATTCCGACACTGAAGGGAGATAACTAAGCAGAGTGGAAAAGAAAACTCGACCTTGCTTTTATCTTGGGAGAGGTGGACTTGGTGTTGACTACCCCATGTCCTATAGAACCTACTGCACTTGTCAGAGGTGAAAAAGAGTCAGATGCTGAATGGCAAAAGAGAGAGGGACAATGCTCCCCTCATAATGTCATATGACATTGAGCATACGAAATGGTCCTTAGCGAACAAGAAATATTTGGCTGTGGTAAAGAACACGATTGAGCCAACCATATTGGGCTCAATCCCAGAGTGTGACACCGTCTCTGAGTACCTCGAAAGAATAAAGAATCTTCAAAAACTTATGCTACACAGCTGATAAAAGCAACTTGTGACAGAGAGGTACCATGAGGTGGTGTAAGAGATCACATTCTTAGGATGAGCAACATGGCTTCCAAGTTGAAGCCAATGGATTTGGGCATCTCAGATGACTTTCCGGTCCATCTGGTTATGGCTCATTGCCAAAGCACTTTGGCAACTTTGTTGACAAAATAAGTCCAGAAAAAATAGAATTTTGAAAAGCTCATCGCTAATTGTGTGCAAGAGGAGGAAATAATCAAAGAGTCCAATGGCCCCGTCTCCTCGGGCCCCCTCCGTCACCCCAACTGGCTCCGCCCCACGCGCCGCCGTCCTCACCTCACCGCCGCCACGCTCCTCCTCCGCCTCCGCCTCTCCTCCACGCCGACGTCCTGGCG
>CM020180.1:20519271-20557461 GCA_009805545.1 Oryza longistaminata | reverse complement strand
GAGCACCGATGTCCACGCCGTCCGCACCGCTCGCTGCGTTGTCCTCGCCGACCGCCCGCGCCCACCGCCCGTCCGCGCTGTGCGTGCTGCGCGAGAGAGAAAAGAGCGAGAGAGAGAATAGAGAGAGGGGAAGAAAGTATGACAGGTGGGTCCCATGTTTTTTTTATTAAATAAAATGCTGAGTGGACTGCCACGTGTACGCCATGTAGACCAAAACCACCATGAATTGGGTCGAGGGGGTAATTCGTCCGGTTTGCATAGTTGAGGGTGAAGCCGGTTTTGTGGTTCAGGAGGGTAATTCGGACGACAGCAATAGTTCAGGGGGTGATTTGTACTTTTTCCAACTAATAATAATAATACAAATACAAATTTTTTTAAGAGATGCATTTGATTTGATAGTGCAGTAGCGAGGTGTGCGCGGTTTCAGCCCTGAGATCCCGTGTTCAATCCCAACGCACTCACAATTCCTTCTTTAAAAAAATGTTTAGAGGTTGGACGTCTCTCGTGCCAAATCTCTTTTTTTTCCAAAGTATTTTTAAACAATATAAACTACTTTTTTTTTTGCTTCGTTTACTTTTCTACGGCCCAACCAGTCAGAGCCCAACAACTGCAAGACATTACAAGGCTTTGAAAATTTTTACCATGTTTTCGCAATGATTGAATGAATTTTATGAGATCTCTGTATGTTCGATGCATGATGTTGTGTGGTTGAAGCGAAATTTATTTGGATCCTACTAGTAGATGGAAAGTGAAAGTGTGTGTGTTGAAACCGGCCAATTTATCGTTTGCGGGGAAAATTTAGCATTACGTGGAATATCAATTGGAGTAGTAATATACTCCGACGACACTACACTAGTGCGTAATTAAGGAGCTAGCTAGCCGTCCAAGTGAGAGTGACTGACACAGACACAGACACAGGATGAGAGCGGCTGTTGGGCTTCTTCCCCTTCAACCCACTACCACTAGCAGCGTCCTTTCCGCTTCCTCCTTTCTTCTCTTATATATAGCACCACACCTCCATTCCTTGGCTCTTCCGCCGGGACAGTGCAGTGCAGTGGAGCTCCCAGTCTCGATCATGTTGTTCTGGGGTACTCCTACTAGCCTACTACTACTCTGCTTCCATTTTCATATACTACGTATCTATCCCTACATTGGTTGATTGATTCTTTGTTTGCTACTCCGATCCTACATTGGATTGGATTGGATTGGATGTCGCAGGCGCGGTGGTGAGTGCGGGGAAACCCTACGTCGTTCGGCCCTCCGACGCCGGCGGCCGTCGCCTTCGGGTTACCCAGGTCCCTCCCTCCCGCAGCTTAATCCTTTCTTCTCTTGCCTTAATTACATGCATTAATCTAGCTCTCTTCTTTCCCAGTTTTCCATGTCTTCTTTCTTGCTCTTTATACCAATCTACTACTCCACTACTATTTTTTTTTCCTTTGGTTTTCTTTAATGTCTGTTCTGCTCGCAAACATCATGATTTCTACAAGGAAAATAACATGGCCTTTAATTATTCTAACTGTACATATTTTCTTCACAAACTTTTACTACTTCATACATCTCACATGCATTACGCATGAGTTATTCAGAAATTTTAACTCTATGTTCTCGCAAGTCGCAAACTGAATAACTGATCACTATCTGAAGAGTTGCAGAATTTCTTGTTTGTAAATATGGGTTTAGTAGTTCTATAGCAGTTTTCATTGTATTCTTCATACATTACACTAGCATATATACCTCCAATATATGGAGGAGACCCTAAACGTTAATGGTACTTGAAGTTGTAATTAACCCACAATTTGGTCCCGCAAACTTGGTTACCATTTTGCTCTGCCTCCAGTGTTTTTTTTTTTAACGCAGAACAGACATCGTAACCATCCTTCAGTTTTTTTTTTTTAACCATTCACCTATCCAACTTTCAATGTTATTAGCTATGTATTTTTCTTTAATTCCTGTCCTTGTGCAATCATATGCACCGGTGTATTGATCTTGCAGTTCCCTGCTGCTCAATTAGATACACAATTTTGTTCAACTATATATATGGATTTCCAAGTTTGTAACTTGAAAAAGTAAGAGTGACATGTCTATTCTATAACATAGACGAATGATCTAAACATTCTCACCCCGATTTAATAGAGAGCAACACCAGAGTTTACCTTGGTTAATTAAGTATGTTTTTTATTTCCCTATCCTTTTACAAAGCTTCAAAATTCATTTCAGCCTATGACTCGGTTAATTTCATTTTATTGTACCAATTTGCACTTCCACAGTAGTTTAGAACTGGTGCATAGACTAATTGATCCAAATAGTGGTTCATAACAATGTGCAAATGCAATGTAATTATACCTATCTCAATTTTAGTTAGTCCATTTTGTTTTAGAACTAGAAGTCATTAAACTGGAAACTTTTAAACAACAAAAAATGCTTCAGGCTTACTCTGATTGTTTTAGTTTTTTGGTAACCTTGTGGATAAAATCTTAATATAAGATGTGCAATTTTCATAAAATACAAATTCTATGATTTGAAACACTAAAACTGCTTGTCATCCAGCACTCTCTCGTTTATAATTCAACTTCATAGTACGATTGTTTAATTAGCTTGCTGGTGGCAAAAAGCCAAATTGCTTGCATTCATCTAAAACTTTTCATAAATTAATGATTGTTCACGTTTTTCTATTGATTATTGTGGACTCAGTCAAGAATTATGCGACCTTAGCACCATCACATGCACTATTTGTATAGATAAAGTAATCTGTGTTTCTGTTTCTGCACTAAATTAACCCCATCAAAACAAGTTTTTCACAACTAAATTAATATTCAGACCTGATGGTTTATTATTTCAGGCTACGATAGGAAATTTCGACCATTCTGGTTGGGTCCTTGTTGAATGCAAGGTTGGTGACCAGGGGCTCGTGAAGGTTGCTGCCCTAAATCCTGAAACTGCTCCAGTTGCCCCCCTAGAGCTGGAATTTGAGGAGAACAAGAATGTGGTTTTATCAGTCCATGGGCAGAACTCAGTACACTTATCAGGATATTACATCTGTTCTTACAATGGTGACTATGGTGAAAACAGCAAACAAGCCACTAAAGAAATGTAATGTATCTTCTGAATTCAATCTTCGGTGTTTACATTTTTTTGTGAAATTTTGTAGCTCTTTGCTTAAGTTTGCAAGCGGATTGCCCTGCAAACCTGTGCTTATAGGCCAATTTCGCAGGCTAGTGTTGGCTTGTGAAAATTGCCTAATAAGCAGGTTAGCGGTCCAGCCCACTTGTATCCCTATCTTTTCTTTGTAAGGAGTCTTTTTTTTTTTGGTATTAATAGAAGGTAGTGTAAGATGGTAGCTGGTGAAAATATTGCTATAGATCAAGTGAATGAGAAAATGAATTTTAAAATCATCTAAGTATGTATTCCAAAAATCTGGAAAAATTGAATGATTCACATTTCCCTATTTTTTGTTATGGTACTCTTTTATCTATGATGCGGTGTTTTCCTTGTTCAATAGGAAGTCCAATATATGCAATAGATGGAAATGCATATCTTGACCTAGAGCATACTCTAGGAGGCAATGTGGTTCAAGCTGCTAGTCAGGAGGAAAATGCTTCACAAACTCATGAGGAATTTTTTTTTTTAGATAATGGAAGCTTTATTAATCTCAGTAAATTTCATCAAGTGATACAACTATTCCTAGAGCACCTCCGGCTTCTGCACCTAAAGAGTGCACACAGCCAACAAGAACGAAACAAAAGATAAACTCATTATCCAAAATAGCAGGAACAAAAATAACTTCAGGAGCCCTCTAACCGTAACCTAGAACGCCACCCATGTGCCGGGGTAGAAAACTCATGAGGATAATGATGCTACACGTCATATTATCCAACAAACTAAACCTCCTATCCTGTAAATAAAATCTGTCACCTCCCTTGTCATCATATATTTTTTCGTGATCCGTAACTATATATGTGTTGCTACAATGTAGTTGATTTATATCTTTGTAGGGTCTCGAAAGATGATGGTGCTGCTGAAAACAATGATGAAAAACAAGGGGATGAAGCTAAACAGTCTAAAAATGTACAGGCCGAACTGCAGCCTCACATTCGCGTACTTGATAGTGACCATGGTGAAAACAGCAAGCAAGCCACTAAAGAAATGTAATGTATCTTCTGAATTCAATCTTCCAGTTCCTTGGTCAGTGTACAATATAAAATGAATCAGTGTTTACATTTTATGTGAAATGTTATAACTCTTTGCTTAAGTATGCAAGCGGAATATACCCTTCAAAAACCTGCGCTTATAGACCATTTTTGCGGGCCAGTGTTGGCTCGTGAAAATTGCCTATAATAAGGAATCATTTTTCTATGTACGGAATTATTATTTTAATATTGATAGAAGGTAGTGTAAGATGGTAGCTGGTCAAAATGTTGCTATAGATCAAGTGAATGAGAAAATGAATTCTAAAATCATCTAAGTATATATTCCAAAAATCTGGAAAAATTGAATGACTCACATTTCCCTATTTTTGGATTGTTACTCTTATCTATAATGCGGTGTTTTCCTTGTTCAATAGGGAATCCAATGCAATGGATGAAGATACATCTCTTGGCCTAGAGCATACTCTGGGAGGCAATGTGGTTCAAGCTGCTAGTCAGGAGGAAAATGCTTCACAAACTCATGAGGATAATGATGCTGCAGATCATATTATCCAACAAACTGACCCTCCTATCCTGTAAATGAAATCTGCCACCTCTCTTGTCAGCATATTTTCATGATCCGTAACTATATATGTGTTGTCACAATATATTTGATTTATATCTTTGTAGGGTCTCAGAAGATGATGGTACTGCCGAAGACAATGATGAGGCCGAACTGCAGCCTCGCATTCGTGTACTTGATAGTGGTATGACAATAGAAGATCTGGCCAAGGGAAATGTTGGTGCCAAAAGTGCATCTTGTGGCAAAAAGGTCATTCCAAACCTTCTTCTGCATCTTACTAGACTCTGTCTAGGATAGACAAATATGCAGACTGTATTAATTAGCACTTCACTAGTTCTGCAAGTATCTCTTTCTTTATATGTTATGAAGATTTATCAAGCAAAAAAAAAAACAATCGTTTTAACCAATCCAACAATACTTATTCAGGTTTATGTGAAGTATGTCTGTATGTTGAGCAATGATGATACTGTTGATCCTACTGGTGAAAGTTCTACTTGCAAATTCAAACTCGGTAAAAGATTAACGAATGGCCTCTTCTCTGTTTTATCATTGATTTCTTTGATACTCACACAAGAAACTTCCTTGTTGGTTGCAGGTGCTGGAGAAGTCATTAGTGGATGGGATCTTGGTATTGAAGGTTATAATCTTAACACAAAAGCTAATATTTTATATATGGGAATACAGCAGTACGTCTGAAAATTCACCCTTTTTGAATGATTATTGTTGGAATAATGTTCTATCCCACATTTGTAGGAATGCGTGTAGGTGGAATAAGGAGACTTGTCATTCCCCCCCATCTAGGGTAAACATGTGAATTTCTTCCCTTCTCATTGTTATTATTTTAATTGATAATCTATCAATAGTTCTATTGATTACAAACAAATTGACTAAACTTTTCATTATTACTGTGCATCATGGTGCCATATGTATATATAGCATAATATCACTATATTTAGAGGTTGTGCCAGACGAGACGGTGTGTGTTTTGGTAAACATTAAGCCTTTACCTGTTGTTATCTCTATGAAGTCATTAATTTTACCAATTGATTCACTAGAGTCAATGCACTTTTTTTAGTCAATGCACATCTTTTAATTCACTAAGTCAATGTACTACCTTGGAATTTTGTTTAGAATTATTTAATGTTTAGGCTGTGTTTAGTTTACACTGAAGTTTGTAAGTTTGGTTGAAATTGGTACGATGTGATAGAAAAGTTGTGTGTGTATGAAAGATTTGATGTGATGAAAAGTTGAAAGTTTGAAAAAAAAAACTTTGAAACTAAACAGGGCCTTAGTACTCTTATCAGAAATGGTGATACCTGAATCACAATGGTTATTTTGATTTGCAATACCTGCCTATCAGTGCCTAGAAGTGGCTGTTGTAAGGCTTAATAGGAATATAACCTATCAAAAGCTACTGTATAAGTGGCCCCATAATTCTTTTATAATTACTACTCTCTGGGTGACCAAATGAATAGTAATATCTTTTTTCTTGAATGTACAGTAGAGCTGTATATATTCGATTTCATGAACGTGCGACTCATTATCTTTTCTCTTGAATACGTGTGCAGCTTTCCATTAATTTGTTTTTACAATTTCTGGTTGAAATGAAATTAAGATGATTTCTCGTTTAATTAATTTCTTGGGTGCACTTATTTTCAGCTATGGTGATGTTGGAAAAGGAAACATACCACCAAACGCGTGGCTCAACTTTGATATCGAACTGCTGAAAGTCAAGAGTGGACGCAAGAAGGCACGGAAAGTAAAGAAGTCTAGGAGAGCGGCAGCAGAAACTTCTTCCACTGCACGCTAGATGAAGGCACCAGATGCAATGTTTTGTTTTGGCTTAATTCCAGCAAGATTCTGCAAAATGCCTCTTAATTAGTACTCCTAATATCTAGTAATACTCTTACCAGGCACCCTGGTACTCTATGGATGGCAAACTTAATTAGTACTAGCAACCATCCTCCCATCTTTTGTTCTGTTTTGGTGGAGAACAATGGCATCATGCTAACTATGGTTAACTGGTTATGGCCGGTTGGAAGTATGTAGTGGTTTCTCTCTAGTTTGGTGCCCAAAAAAAAGTTGGTAGCTTTTGTTATGTACGGTTGGGCATGTGTTAAGTTTAATGCTAAAATTATGTTTAGTGAGATCAGTATCATATGCACACAACTTGTGTACACCTGATATGGCCTTCGTACTACCATTTTTTTTGGCAGGGCAATATTTTGATGAACGTTTGGCTTGTTTTAATACTTAGGTAGTATTAAGTAGCCCTCACTACTGTGCTTTACTTGTTCCCCCAACCTTTTGTCAAAGCTGAGTTCCTGTAAACTTTTGTGTTGTTTCCATGGATTCAGGTCGATTTCATGTATGTTGCCTTGGATAGAGCCTACATTCAGCTATGAGCTGCACTGAAACTGTTACTAGCTATTACATAAAACAAAAAAGAGAGAATCCCTTATATACCACTAAAAATTAATCTAATCCATTGTATACCACTGAAAATTGGCTCTTCCCCTATATGCCATTGGTCTAAATTTGTGCACCCTCTCATGCCATTCTCGTCTGTTGACCGTTAACTCTTAAGTAAAAAAGACGTATTTTCCCTTCTGAATATGTCTTTTTTAGTCTAGTGTTAACGGTCAACACACGGGAGTGGCATAAGAGGGTGTGCAAATTTGAACCAATGGCATATAATGGAAGAGCCAATTTTCAGTGGCATATAAGAGATCAGACCAATTTTGAGTGGCATATAAGGGATTCTCTCAAAAAGAACCGTTAGTAGCAAGGTGTCAAAGAGAGATGAGATTCGGGTTATACTCCCTCCGTCCCATAATATAAGGGATTTTAACATTTTATTTGTACTGTTTGACCATTCGTTGTATTCAAAAAATTTTAGAATTATTATTTATTTTATTTATAACTTACTTTATTATTCAAAGTATTTTAAGCACAACTTTTCGTTTTTTATATTTACAGAAATTTTTTGAATAAGACGAGTAGCCAAACAGTAAAAACAAAAAGTTAAAATCCCTTATATTATAGGACGGAAGGAGTATATTATAAAGACTACTAAAAGTGTTTTTCATGACAAATATGACAAATAGCATAAGGGTGCGTTCGAACCTTAGTTTTGGTTTGAAATTTCCATGGCACGCTACAGAACCTCAAACAAAGTCATCAACACACTTCAAGCTAAGTGCTAACAGGTCAGGTGTGCATCAATCAAGATAACATGAAGATGCTCGAGATAAGCCATTAGCTATTAATTGTTACAAACTTGAAATATGTTTCTTTTATTTTTTTTTATAAAGAAGCTTCTATATAAAAAGTTTTTGAAAAAAAAAAAAATACTGTTGAAGCTTGCTAACAGAAAACAAGGAACAAACATAATTTCATTCAATTTTATCCACTGATGGGAAACTACCATTTTCCAGTACTCACAGTGAATAATTGAAGAAACAAAAACTTGAAAACTGAATGTTTCTGATACATTCAGTTTACCAAGAAGCTGTATATATGGATCAGTTAAGCGTGATGCCACGGACGCAGGCAACATGCAAAAACCATTGGATTATATACAAATGGCCTGGAACATAAGGCCAAGGTAAATCAAAAGGTTACCCTTACGGGTGAAGTTCTTTCTATAGCTTGAACTACAAAGATCAGTTCCCTTTTGGTTATATTCTTATATGAAGCATCAAGTTGCTGAATTCAGCTTGGTACGGCAAATTTCATAACACAGCCCGAAGCCTGCAATGAAGAAAAACCATGACATGTGAGCACCTTTTTTGTTTTTGGGCATGTACAATGATACCAAGAATCACGCAATTTATTTTGCTACTAGACATTGGAAGAAATGACGGTATCTAGCATCGTCTTGTGTCATGCAAATATTTAAAAAAAGTAAATTGCATTGGTGATACACAAACTTGTTAGGTGGGTTTAATTTAGTACATAAACTTATAAAAAGCTCGTTTTGGTGCACGAACTTGTGTAATTCGTGCAAACCAGGACCACAATGGCTTGACAAGGTTAATTTTACCAAACTAATGTTGATTAGAATGTGACGTGTATACGTAGAGTGAGTACGCATAAGATGTGCTATATCTATAAATGAGGAATTTCATATATTTCTTACCCTTAATAACCCTTGTATCATTTCTCGGGTTTTCATATATGTCTTTGCTATCACTATATCTCACTTTATCTTTTCATTGAACTGGTGTATGTCTAAATATAAATCTTCTAAGATATGTGTTTATCCTAACTAGTACCTAAATCATCAGGATTAGCTATATAGTGTCCTTTTGGCCTTGGTCCAAACGCACAGGACAAGTTCATACACCAAAACGAGCATTTTACAAGTTCGTACACTAGATTACACCCACTTGACAAGTTCGTGTACTGCTGATACAATTTACTCATTTAAAAAAGTGCAAAACATCAATTGTGAGCATTACTGCAAAAAAGAAGCAAATAGATTAAAAAAAACTACCTTTGCGGTGATATAATGCAGATTAATTTACGGCAGGGCAGCATATCATTCAAAATGGCCGTCTTTTCCTTGCATGATTCTTAGAAAGCAAAGAAATGCCAATAGATTTGTATTTGTGCAAAAAGAAGTATGATTGGAGTATGAATAAGGCCAGATAGTCCTAACTCATTAGAAAGAGATGGAAGGTTAGCATCGCCCCACCTGATATTCTAACCCATATTCCACCCCTTTATCCCTAAATTCGAACACCCAAGAAAGGGAATTTCAGCCTCAGGCGTCTGCTTACAAAATAAATAAAAGAAAAACAACGAAAAGAAAACTAAGAAAGAACAACATCCATCTCATATAAAGTGCCAACTGAAAACAATTTATTTTTGAAGTGCATATTTCTAAAACAAATTATGATGGATATTGCATATTAATTTTGAGCTCAGCGGCATAGCGTTTACATGATCACTTTTTTCTTACATGTCACAACTGCCTACTGTGGCCAGAGGCAGGTAGATTCTCAGACGCCAGCACAATTCAGATGCTATGGGATTTGAATGCGATGGCCACACACACACAGCGAGTGGCAAAGGCAGATGTTGAGACTTGAGAGTCAAGAGATAAGTTATCTTCCAGTTATCAAGTATCTTTTTGTTAATAGTTACAAAGTTATTTTTAGAGATTTTTAGGGCCACCCACATTAGAAGCAATCGATCCATGTAATTTCTTTAAGCGATGAATTAACATAATCTTTAGTCTCAGTCTCCTCTCTGCAGTACTCAGAACGTTTATGCAGCATTGCCAGGTACCAGACCATTCCATTTCATCATAAGACAGATCTATCATAGAAATACTCATTAAATGTGCAGCTTCATTGGCTAGGTACACTGGTGGTATGCCCATATTTCCTACAAACAAATAAGAGTCTAAAGGAGTTTGTGGCTTTTGCAAATTTTCCATGAGGGTCCTACAGAGTTTGTCTTGAGTTAGAGGGGACTTGGGATGACTGATGACTGATGGCCATCACTACCAGCTCAAATTTTTATATAGGAGAAAAATGTGTCTGGCATCTACCTACCACTATTGTTTTAGGAGTATATTATAAAGACTACTAAAAGTGTTTTTCATGACAAATATGACAAATAGCATAAGGGTGCGTTCGAACCTTAGTTTTGGTTTGAAATTTCCATGGCACGCTACAGAACCTCAAACAAAGTCATCAACACACTTCAAGCTAAGTGCTAACAGGTCAGGTGTGCATCAATCAAGATAACATGAAGATGCTCGAGATAAGCCATTAGCTATTAATTGTTACAAACTTGAAATATGTTTCTTTTATTTTTTTTATAAAAAAGCTTCTATATAAAAAGTTTTTGAAAAAAAAAAAAACACTGTTGAAGCTTGCTAACAGAAAACAAGGAACAAACATAATTTCATTCAATTTTATCCACTGATGGGAAACTACCATTTTCCAGTACTCACAGTGAATAATTGAAGAAACAAAAACTTGAAAACTGAATGTTTCTGATACATTCAGTTTACCAAGAAGCTGTATATATGGATCAGTTAAGCGTGATGCCACGGACGCAGGCAACATGCAAAAACCATTGGATTATATACAAATGGCCTGGAACATAAGGCCAAGGTAAATCAAAAGGTTGCCCTTACGGGTGAAGTTCTTTCTATAGCTTGAACTACAAAGATCAGTTCCCTTTTGGTTATATTCTTATATGAAGCATCAAGTTGCTGAATTCAGCTTGGTACGGCAAATTTCATAACACAGCCCGAAGCCTGCAATGAAGAAAAACCATGACATGTGAGCACCTTTTTTGTTTTTGGGCATGTACAATGATACCAAGAATCACGCAATTTATTTTGCTACTAGACATTGGAAGAAATGACGGTATCTAGCATCGTCTTGTGTCATGCAAATATTTTAAAAAAGTAAATTGCATTGGTGATACACAAACTTGTTAGGTGGGTTTAATTTAGTACATAAACTTATAAAAAGCTCGTTTTGGTGCACGAACTTGTGTAATTCGTGCAAACCAGGACCACAATGGCTTGACAAGGTTAATTTTACCAAACTAATGTTGATTAGAATGTGACGTGTATACGTAGAGTGAGTACGCATAAGATGTGCTATATCTATAAATGAGGAATTTCATATATTTCTTACCCTTAATAACCCTTGTATCATTTCTCGGGTTTTCATATATGTCTTTGCTATCACTATATCTCACTTTATCTTTTCATTGAACTGGTGTATGTCTAAATATAAATCTTCTAAGATATGTGTTTATCCTAACTAGTACCTAAATCATCAGGATTTGCTATATAGTGTCCTTTTGGCCTTGGTCCAAACGCACAGGACAAGTTCATACACCAAAACGAGCATTTTACAAGTTCGTACACTAGATTACACCCACTTGACAAGTTCGTGTACTGCTGATACAATTTACTCATTTAAAAAAGTGCAAAACATCAATTGTGAGCATTACTGCAAAAAAGAAGCAAATAGATTAATTGTACAGCAATTAATTAGAGCAAATTGCACTAGGGGTTACTACATTAGTTTAAGTGGCATATTTAGGTGACCAAAGTGAAAATCTGCACAACCATATAATGTGCATTAAGTGATTCACACAAGATCCTTAACCTGCCCATCATAACCTTAAGTGATAACGTGGACTGACAACTAGCTCCAACAAGTAAAAAATGTCAGTGAGGGCACGTGACCACAGCAGTTCTTCTTTAGTACTCAAACGCCTGACCTCTAGAGCTTCTATCTTGAAATGTATCCCCACCTGTTTCTATCTGCCTATTTCATGTGAAGCAACCTGGAGGTTAAGGGTCACCTCTCTGTATGTAAGGAAGTGCAAGCAATATAAAATTGTGGAGACCAGAGCAACTCTGGCCAACATACATCCTACCATGAGTAGGCACAATCAGGACCTTAACCATGAGGGTGTGGGGGGCCACAGTTATGTAATTCACAGGTTGGGGATTGAGTGGGGTTAAACGAGAAAGGATGATGAGAATCTAAATTCAATCGAAAGGGGTGAACGCTGTAGTCATGTGATATTCTTAGCCACACCATTGTCAAAGGGATATTGGAGGGTTATTGGCCTCGTGTTGGCCACTTCAAGCACCTTAAGGACATTGACAGAGACTTTCCAGTTCTATAAAGTAAAACACTTCAACTATATATTTTTTTTTCTGAAAACCGCATTATTTGCACAACCGATGTGTTAAAAGAAGTATAATGCATACAATAGCTTGATGAGTCAGAATAATATCTTAGAAAGCCTTGTACAGATATGCTCAACCCAAAGCGTGCAGTGCAAATGCCAAAAATTATTAGCACACAAATAAGACTAAAGCAGAATTACCAGAACAGATAGATTATGCTCATATGCTAGCTTCTTTAGAATCATAGCCACTGATATCATCATTGATCGCCCTGTTAGGTTAATAAGACAGGCAGAGACAAAAGGAAACAACAAATTTAGTTCATAATAAACTTTACAAATTAATAATGACCCTCTCGGGAAGTAATCGTGTGAGCAAAGAAATGATTTTTGGAACTTCAACAATTAACAGAAGCACATTGAATTTATGACCAGATCAAAGTATCAATATCTTGCTGTATAATTGCAGGTTAAGTGCTCACTGAACTAATTTTCTGCTGTTTCTGACTTGCTAATCGGATCTAGTATATCTCAGCCACTTATGACGTTCCTGCTTATCGAGACTGATTTACTTGTTCAATAGCAAGGTGCAACTTATGCTACGAATAATAAAAGTAGAGCACAAAGACTATGCAAGTACCTCGTGGATACTTCCCACCGTTGATGGGAGCAAGTATAGACGATATTGAGTCAATGATAAGCAAGCATATCTTGTTACCCCCATTGTTTACCTAAAAAGCACGTGTCACATCAGAGATTTTTAAGGCACAAATTGAACAATCACTTCACACTCACCTTGCTCTTTAGTGACAATTCAAGTTGATGTAGCACTTCAAACAAATCGAATATATCAAAGACAGACTTACAAATGATGCTGCTCATGACTCTCTCCAGTCTCACATTCTTTGGCTGCAAAGTCAAATGTGGTAATTAGAAAAAAGCAAGTGGTTAAACAAGTGTTACTAGTTAGAGTAATCTAATAGCAGAAACATGTCTTCAACTATATTTGGTGACACCACAGCAAAGGAAGCAATTCAGTAAGTCCAAGTAACAGGGTAGGAGCAGTATTCAAATATGTGTACAAGTATGATTACCTACCTCTCCGACCAAAGAGATGGGAAATCCATCAACTATTCGAGCAATGCGGCTAGGGGAGAAGGAATTGCTAGTATCCAAGTACATAACAACACCCAACTGCCTGGCTGCCACATGTGACGCAGCACAAAGACAGACCTGCAGTTATGTAGACAGAATAAACAACAGCGCCGCTTGTGAATTGTGATGTACAGTATACCTTAAAATCCTACTTCCTCCGTTTCAGGTTATAAGACTTTCTAGCATTGCCCACATTCATATGTCTAGATTCATTAACATCTATATGAATGTGGGCAATGCTAAAAAGTCTTATAACCTGAAACGGAGGAAGTAGGATTTTAAAATGTCAGAACTCAGAAGCTACTCACGAGTGCTTCAGAACGATCAGAAAGCACAAGAAGTTGAGAACCATTCCGCACAGCAGCATCAGCTTCATCACAAAGAACCTTAATAGCCTTATCAAGGGAACCATCTAGACCTTTACGGATGTCGAAGTATGTCGAGAGTACTTTAGGCTTCAGTTTTGAGTCATTCAAAAGTGATTCTAGTTCACCTTCATTAAGCACAGGACTTGATAGGGTAACCTGAAAATTCAACAAGATGGTGTCTTTATATTCCCCATGAATTCAAAAAAAAAAAAAAAAAAATTTCCTTCAAAAGAACTACCTGATCAGCATTTTCAGGGCCAACTTCCAAGATATTGCGCCGTTTACCAATATTGACTTCAAGAGACATAACCAAACCTTCTCTGAGGGGATCAATAGCAGGATTTGTAACCTACAAATCGGACAAAATGCATTATTATGTCCAGCAGAAGGCAGGATTTCATCTTGCTATAATTACTTTTGTAAATGAGGAAAAAAATCAATGGACAACAGGCCATTGTTGTGCATCACTAACAGTTGAAACACCAGTTGCACAAAGAAATACACACTATTAAACAATGAGAAAAGAACTTTAGGTGTTTAACAAGTTGTCTGGCATAATATCAGCAAGGATTTACTTACTTGTGCAAATCGCTGTTTGAAATAGTCAAATAACATGTGTGGCTTTTGTGACAACACAGCTAATGGAATGTCGTCACCCATACAAAATGTTGGTTCCTTGCCTTGTGAAGCCATTGTTTCAATTACCATTTGAACATCTTCACTGGAATATCCAAAGGCCCTGAAGACAAAGACAGTAATCTCAAATTAAATATCAAGCCTGAATGACCATCTAGCATATATAAGCTTTATGTCTCATCAAATTTTCTGTGCAGCAACGCCTGATACTCTGATCTACAGAAAAATAGGTAAGTGCGGAGTAGTACACATCGAGAACATACCAAAATCAGCCAAATTGGTTGAAAAGAATATTTCTAGGCATGGCGTTTTACCAAGATCTCCTTCGTTTGCTTCCTTCCTGCCTCCTACCTTGCTTAGTAATTATAATAATTAATTGAAATTGTTCAAACTAGCAAACCCACTTCTTACTAGATGCAGGAAAAAGAATTACAAGCTAGCAAATCCTGTTATTTCATTGCCACTTATGTGCTTACAAAGGAATTACATGCTCTTTAGCACCTATGCTGCATTCCTGGCTGTCATACCTTGGAATATATGCTCTAGCTCATTGGATTTACTGCCTCGATATTTTTTAATTATGTTTGTGCGAATGCTTATGTGACACTTTCGTTCTTTGATTAGTCGTTGCTGAATGGTTGATTATTCTTGCTATTTCCATATGCAACGTGTCATCTATTATTATTTATGCAGACCAAATGGCTCCATTTATTGTAGGGTAACATTCCAACACATAACTCATTGTCTGTCATTTTCATCTTATATAACCTGGTTCACAGGTCGATTCTGTATCAGCAATGTCAGATCCTGGAAGGGATAGCAACATGCAGCAGCTCGTCCCGATAGCACCTCCACCAAAGGCTTCTTCTGGTGCCACTGGCAAGGAGCTCGTGGTCGTGGATGGTACGGGAAAGACTTCAGGAGGAGTCAAGCTACGGGAAGATGAGGAGGACCTGGAGGTGAAGCTCAGGCGCATCATGGAGAACGTCCCTGTCCGTGTCAGCAACACCTCCGGATCCTCTGCTGGTTCTGGCTCTGGTGATTTCCACCAGGTAATGTCTCCCTCTCCCCAGCCATCCTCTGTATGTGCTTGTGTGCATGTTTCTGTTGAAATGTGTGCCTGATTGTAGTGAAAGCAAATTCTTCACTGATTGTTACCATGAGGAAACCTTACATTAACTCAGTACTGCATATGATGGGCTTTTTCTAGGTCGATTAGCACATGACTAGATGGACATGCTATTGTTTTTGTGTTCTTCTATGGAAATTAATTTGGAGTTTGAATAAATCAATGGTATTTACATAGAAATCACTGTGGAGGTTGAGTCAATGTTTTACACAGAACTTGTGATTTTTTGTGAGCGTGATAAACCTCTACCTGTTGTCTCTTATAAAGAACAATGACAGCAGTTGGAGAAATTCTGTGTATGTTGTTGGGATGTAGGAAAATACACACCTACTTGATAAAACAATACCCAAACTACTAGATGATTTATGGTAGCCACACTTATTAATGGGGGCTTACAATTTTCATGAGATTGTGGGGGTCAAGGTATGATGAAAGCCCGAAACTCAGTTTCTTTATCATGACATCTATGGGCTGAACAGAACAATTGTACTACTTGTGAGTTTTCTTGCTATATATATACATGGCAAGGTGACAAGATGAGTGGAAGTTTAGGTGACTTATTTCCTAGTTTTGATCCATCTGAAAAAAGTCATTTTTTGACCAAGGCTTCACTGGAGACTATGCTTTGCATTATGCTACCATTATTTAGCTTATCTGATAAAACCTATTCTAAATTTCAAACAAGACTTTCTGCTGAACATATTTGCAGATGTTCATAGCATTTTTCTGTTATTTAGTTATTTAATAACTGGGACAGATCTACACAAATAATTTCATTTCTCATATTGTAGGTTAGAAACTTTTTTTTAAACTTTTGTGTTATGTAGAGGGTTCCCAACACACTTAACCAGTGAGCTAATTAACTTAGTTTTGAGTCTACCCATCATCATTTGAGAATTTTGTTAATGTGTGCCAGTGGATGAGATTTTTGGGATATGTACTTATGCTTAAACATTGAGGCCATGCTTATCAGCTACTGAGCAGTAACTGCATATGCTTCACCTGGCATTTAAAATAGTAACACCAATGTTGTTCCTGATGTATCAGTGTCTTGCAAAGGAAATGGCCATATCTGGGTCACAATATTTTTTTCAATATCGGTTTCAAAGAATGGGTCTATTATACTAGGGATAGGTGTCCCTAGGTCTGGGTAAGTTAGGCTGGATAATCCCTATTTGATTGGTGATAATACGGACACGATTACTCGTTAGGGTTGATAATAGCTACTCGATTGGTGATAATACAGATACATGTTATCAATTTAGAACCTTTCTACTTATTTAGCAAGTGTTTGGTTTAACATGCGTGTGTGCTGCTGCACTCTTGCTAAGCTCAAGTCAATGGAGAAACATGCATTTCTAGTTAATAGTTATGCTGTTGCCATTGGTACTTAATAAAATCACATCATTTAACAGAAAGTGTTCTTCTAATAGTATCGGCAAATGCGGAGGAGAGAACAGGACCGTCTTGCAAGGATGGATGCTGATTACCAGAAGAGGAAACAGATGGCTGAGTTTGAATTGAGGAGGGAGGAAAGGCTAAAAGAAGCAGAGGAGCGGACAGCAAAGAAGCGCCTGAAACGCCAAAAGAAGAAGCAGCGGAAGAAAGAGAAGAAACAAGCTAAAACTAGTAATGGTGGCGAACAACCTAACGGAGGGGAGTCGTCTGGTGGCGATGAGGATTCAGACGATGAAGATAAGCCATAGGCAAGTGGCACACATCAATCGCATTTGAAGTTGCTATTAGACTACTGTTGAACAATGTTCAATTTCTTGGAGATTACTTCTGAAGTAGAGCTTTGAGCATGAACTAATATTGGCAGGCTGCAGGCCCCCTTGTAATTTTTTCTTGGAAACACTCTTAAGATGAGATGTGGCTTGTTTTCCTTGCTCTGATAAAGTGACTATGGAGTATGCATGGATAGATGAATCATTTCTGGCTAACCTTATTTGTTTCTTCTGAAATGTCTGGGGCTCCATGTCCCTTACAATAGCTTACTCATGACATTTAAGTGAAATGAAATTTAACTATTTAGCAATTTGAGAGCTGGCTAACATTTAATTCCTTTTTGAAGATTGTTAGCATTTCTTTCTGTTCTGTACAAATTACGTTTTTGCCCCAGGCCTATGGATGGACGTGATAACCAAGGGCTTTTGCTTAGAAGCCTTGTATTTGACTATTCGGCCCAAAACAAAAGCCTGCTTGGAAGCCAGGTATTAGGCGGGCCCAATATCTAATAAAGCAATTTCAGTTTTTAGATGAGAACTACTTCATGGGAGAAATTCGAAGTATGTTTCATGGATGATCTTTTTTTTTTTTTGATAATAACACAGTACAACGCAGACACTCACAATGCACGCGCACTCACCCCTATGAGCATCTTCGAAGTCTGGGCCGGCAAATTCTGGAGAGATTGACGAAGTCACCACAGGCGTCTCGCTGTCGACGTGACGAAGTCACCACAGGCGCCTCGCTGTCGATGTGACGAAGTCACCACAGGCACCTCGCTGTCGACGGGTATGTCGCCTACCACTGAAAGCACAACGCCGTTAAATCCTGGAAAATTCGCTCCCACAGGGAGTCGAACCCAGGACCTCAGGTGATACTGAGGCTCTTGTAACCACTAGGCTACAGGCCCGTTTCTTTTGTGTCTTTAGTTTCGTCACCTTTACCTTTGTATCAACAATATTATGCACTTGGTCAATAAAACATATATTGCTATAAAACTAAAACACATCTGAAGTGCATACCCCAAAATTCTTCTTTTGTTATGTAATCACCTAAGAAAGCAGTATAAATGAAAAGAGAACTTGAGCAAAGGTTTCTGCAGCACCAAATAAACTTAGGAACCAAGCAACATACATAGTCTTTTTATGTTGGGGCATCAGACTATAAAATAACATAGGCTAAACATACTGGATAGATCAACAGACCATACAGATAATACCACAGTGGCTTACTGATTCCAACATACTGACATTAATACCTAGGCAGATTAGCATGACTAGCCGGTAAACATTGATGTACAACCAGCTGTAAAGAGATAAGCACAAAAGTCTATCATTATCTGCTACGTTCCCAGGTGCCTCTTAAGGCACACAAAACCCACAGTTGTAGTGTCTTCCACCCTAACTTGTTAACAAAGGGTCATTACAGCCTTCTTCCCTGAACAACTAATGTCAAAGTCCCTGGTAGTAGAACAGAATGGAGCACAAAAGGTCTATCGCTGTGGCTTCTGTAATTGTATGTGATGTGAGTTACAGAAATCTTTGTATGGCCTGAAATTGTTTTGCCATGATAAAAACTGATTCTTCAAGCTCTGGATTGCCTTTTGCTCAGCAGGCTGTACGTCTACAAATGGAAGCTCAAAATCCATCCTCACTGGGCTGCAATTGCAATCAAACAAATTGGATGCGGCTTGCTTTGGTCCAGAATGAGGAACTCCAGCTTTTCCACAAACAAATGTCGTCAAGTTTTCATCCATATGCGCCCTTTTACCCTCCTTTCTAGCAGTCTCATCAAGAGTGAGTCTATCATCAATCTGAGGCTCATAAACAAAATATGGCTTCTTTCTCAACTCTCGCGAAGCATACCATCCACTAAACCTGGTTGCATTGGCATTTGATGTTTTAGGAACACAGGCTTCAAGAGCTTCTCTACAGCGACGGCTTACCGAGCTGGTTCCTCCCTGACAAGTGCTGCTGTCTGTAGTACCCTTGTTTCTCTCTTCAATTGCAAGCAGAAGAGGGATTGGGAGTAGTGGACCAACAAGAGCATCTCCAGATATTGCTTCGCTGGTGAGCTTGTTACCTGTGCCTGAAGGTTTTGCCAACAGGAAAGGCCGATGTTCATCATTGTTTCGAGAACGTGCAGGAACTTCTGGATATTCATATATCAGTTTTCCTTTACTGCATGCAAGCATGTCCTTGTATTTGGAGAATGCAACAAGAAGGCTATCTGAAGATAGCCCATTGTTCAGTATGTGCTGACACCCAGTTTCGAAGATGTTCATGGGCACACTAGCATTGCATAGGAGATCTGAAACTGACCGATAACACTGCGGAGAGTTCTCCTTTGCAAATGCTGATACATCTTCACTAATAACAATTTGGTGGGAACCCTTGTTAACAACATTATGATTCTCCAGCGCGCTGAGCAGATTGCCCTCCAGGTATTTTGATAGGTAATGGAACTTCAAAAACTTATATCTGGAAGAGAAATTTTCACCATGAGCAGTAGTGTCAGGAGAAATAATGGATGAAGTAGTACAAGCCGCAGATTGATGATGTGATCCATCACACATGACATGTTCATCAAAATCTCCAGATGCACGGAATCTTTGCATCTCCAACTTCCCCGACGACGTTAACCGGATCAAAGCAAAGCCAGTGAACGATGACGACGATTCCTCCTGCAGCATTGTGTTTGGAAGCACGTGGTAGCCAACGATGGTGTTCCTAGTGATGGGCTCATGATCAGTGAATACCTCTCTCATAAGCCCATTGCTGCAGCTGCAGTGCTGGCCTATCAAAGAAATCCGAGATGGAACATCCCAAGCATACAGGTGATGAGCATTCTGTGAAGAGGAAGAGCCTTGGTCCTTGGGGCCACAGAAGAAGAGATTAAACTCAGTACTCCAGAATGAACCAGCCAGAATGGCGATCCCCGAGCTGGACGCCCACTCATGCTCCTTGGAAGGCCTGAGTTGAGATAGCCGAAACATAGCAAGATGACTTGGGTTATGGAGGCCATGCTGCCATGCCAGCACGGGTGTGAGAGGCTGCCTGACATCAAGCACCAACAGAAGACGCTCTGTCGCCACCGACATGAGAAAATCGTCGAACGGAGCCTTGCAGAATGCAAGATAGTGGCATTCGTTGCTGAGAGGAGGATCAGGGTCAAACAACCCTTGCATCCCAACCCTCGCTAAGACCTTGCTGTGTCCACCATGATCTGGACCATATCTGAGATCAAGGAGTAGGATGGCCTTGGTGGTGGCGACGACGGCCGTCCACGGTTGCGGCCCGTAGTCGCAGCTTAGGCAGGCACCACCCTCGGTGGCGGTGGCAGTGCCAACGCGAAGGACGCTTCCACTGCGTTTGTGGAGATCGAAGCAGCAGAGGTGGGCATTGTCGAGCAGCACAAGGCAGTCGGAGTGCAGATGCTTGCTCCAGCAGGCGTGCACGACGGCGGCGTCGAACGCCTGCTTGGCCGCCGGCACGAGCGCAGAAGACTCAACCTTGAACAAATTGACCGAGTAGGTGGTGGCAGCGAGAAGGAATCCGTGGACAAGGGGGGTAGCTGCTGCTGGTGAGTGCGAATGCGGCGGGGGACACGAGGAGGTGGCGGCGAGGTGGTGGATGCGGTGACCGGGGTGCATGAAGCCGTGGGTGAGGGTCTGCACGGCCGAGAGGGGGGCGGCAGTGGAGTGGAGAGTAGCGTAGGAGAGATGGTGGGCATTGTGGCCGGAAGGGAAGAAGAGGAGGAGAGAGGAGGAGGGAGCGCGGAGGAGGAGGACGGCGAGCAGGTTGGAAGGCGGGCGGAAGGTGGTGGAGTCGGAGTCGGAGAGGGAGTTGGAGAGGTAGCGGAGGTGGGAGGTGGGGAGAAAGGAGGCGGTGGAGCTGAGGAAGTAGCGGAGGGCGTCGCCGGTGGACGACTTGGGATGAAACTGCTGGAAGGGGGTGGTGGTGTGGAGCGTGGCGGGAGGCGGGAGAGGGGAGAAGAGGAGGGGTCCATACCCATTTCCATTCCCATTCTCGTTCCGGTCTGCGACGGCGAGGGACGGCGGCGCAAAGACGGAAGAGACGGGGAAGAGGAAGCGCCATTCCTCCGACAGGTTCATGCTGCTCGGAATCGGATCGGAGCCTGCAGCTGCAGGTGGTTGGGTGGGTGAGCACCTGAGCGGAATGTGGGAAGAGCCCTGCCGGCTGTGCAGCGCACTTCCTTCTCACTCATAATCGCTTCTTGGACATCCCGCCTCCTTCACCTGCTTCACCCACGTTCCCGCGTCTCCTCAGCTTCAAGCCTAGCTGCTAGCCTGCTACTATCCCCTCTCCTTTGGTAGGGGTTCACATCCAAAAGGCGAAGTCTGCCGTTGCTTCCATCCACACCCTTCGTTATGTGATCAACCGTTACATGGTTAGACCCCTTCCATGACTAACTAGTACTACCTGCTATTTATAATGATAGAATTTACTCTCCAAAAAGAATATCAAGAAAAAAAGATAAGAACTATATGCACGGTGAAGACTGAAGACTACAGCATGGCATCGCCAATCTCCCAGTACACTTATAGACCTCCACGAGCAATGTTGCGACAATGCGCTCCACTGCCGGATCCGACGTTGATGAGCACCCGGCTGTCAGCACCCTGATTTGCCGCTCTCTTTCATGATACTAGTAACAACGAAGTATTTATCAGCTCACCTATATAACAAATAATATAGATGCCAATATGCGTATATATGAATCTTTATGTGTAAACGGCTAGAGTAGTAGCAACAGAGGATCAATATTAGTTGATATCAATCCAATGACTCAAGACAAATTAAACCAAGTAGTTTATATATATCCACTGATCGTAAAGATAATAGGCAAAAATATACTTACAGAAACGACACTTAGACCAACCCCAACCAAGATCCACATTAAGGTCTCGACTATAGAAGGCCATAAGGCCCGAGGCCCGATGGCCCGGCCCAAGCACAGCACGACACGACTGTTGTCTGGCTCGTGCCGGCCTGGCCCGATAGTTGGGCCGTGCCTGGGCCGATGTCTTAGCACAGTGGGCCGACCCAGAATGACACGGTCAATGGAAAATAGTTGAGGGATCCCAAATAAACTTAATAAACCATATAAGACACGGCCTGAAGAGTAAAGGAACACAAAATATACTTGTTACAACCATTTAATATAAGACAACCCAAAGAGATTAGGAAGGAAAAATAGACTTATTCTATGAAGAAGCACGATAAGCTATCGTTCCTTTGGGCAGGCCCAAGATTTGTTAGGTCATGCTTGAGCTGTGCGTGTAGCCCGTGGGCAAGTCCAGCCCGGCCTAGCTCGTTGGTCGGGCCGTGCCGGCCCGACTGACCTCAGCCCAGGCCCGATCATGCCTGGGCCATGCCGGGCCAGGCAGCCCATTTGATCATCCATAGTCTTGACCGGCGAAGATGTTTCACTTGATCCACCACGTGTCTGATCAGCCTCCTAACCGTAGACGTAGAAAAATCCAATCGATGACAAACCAATAAAAATCCAATCGATGACAAACCAATAAAAATCCAATCGATCTCCCCTCTATGGCTTCGGCTGTCTAGCAATATATGGCACAAATATAGGCCCAGGCGCCCAGCCAACCGGACTCTGAATAATACTGCAGGCATGCAAGCCGAGCCTATATGGGAAAAAAACACCTTTAAATCCTAACCTTAAAAACAATAAAATAATAGAAAAATTGCCCGTGCGCTGCAACGAGTAAAAGCGTTTTTTCAATGGTATCAACAGGTATGAGGAGTTTAGCAATAAATTGAAACATTAATATCGCTACATACATTATAATCGAAAAGGTTAATGAAAATTCTTCCTTGGTTTGGGCCGAAAGCCGACTCCTTTCTTCCTTTTCAAATTCAGCCAAGTCCGCTACCTCCATTAGCTCGCCTACCTCTCTTCGGTCCAGCCCATAGAGCCGTAGGACCAGTGTCCAGCCCATAAGTGGAGCCGTAGGACCAGCATCCTCAATCTCGCCTACCTCACTTCGGTCCAACCCATAAGTGGAGCCGTAGGATCAGTATCCTCAACCTTTGGAAGACAGTCCTGTCCTGTGCACGTACTATGTCGGAGACTATCCTCTCCACCAAATCCGGTAAACTACTAGGGAAAGCTCGCCGGCCAGCCATCATCAAAATCAATTAAATCCGGCGAATTAGAGCCACATTGATTGAAAGAGTAAATCATGATGAAAATGACGAGGGAAGAGTCGGGAATTTATTTTTCAATCAGTTGAAAGAGGAAACATACTGGGAGGCATATTGATGTGGCGGGCAGTGCTAGAGTTCGGCCCGGCAGGGTTGGAGGCGTGCTGTGTGTGTGGGATCAGACGGGGCTAGAGGAGACGGATGAAAAAAACTAGAATACTTACCTATTTTTTAAGTAGGCATAGATAGATTTGTAAGGACTCGAATAGGATCTCTTGTGTATAAGTGCTAGTCCAGGATCAAACTAGCACACACAGACACAAAGATAATATTACAACCAACATCCCGAAGGAAACCTAATATTTAGTATTAATAATAACTATGATAATCCTTATGGCTAAAGTTTACATTTATTCTGCCACGAAGGGCCTAAGGAAAATATTAAAATAGTAGCGGAAATAAGATAAACGTGTAGTAGTTCGATTCAACTCACCACAGGCAGTCAACTGGGACGCACGACATATTCCTCGTCTTCAGCAGCAAACTCCTTAGGAAATAGTGGAAACCTTTCTTTTGGAATTGGGGGAATTGCAAGGTGAGTACATGAAATACTCAGCAATTACACGTTAATATTCATATGCAAGGCTGACGAAGAAGGCGATAGCTATTTTACATAATAGAGCAATTTGCAGTTATAAACAATTTATAAACAGAGATTTGAACAACATTTATAAATAACGGGTGTTACCAGCCATCCATCCACACAGGACCTCATAGCTATATTCATTAACCCGCATGCACACAGCTCATTCCCATATTTCACAAACTACCCCTCATGAGATATCACCGAGCATGTCCATGACCGCAGACGCAGCTATTCGAATAGATTAGTTTAACACTCTACAGAGGTTGTACACCTGGACCCACAAGATACATCGTCCTTTTAACGGTCATGCGTAAATTTCATACTTCAGGTTGTGTGCGGCCAAGGAGTCTATAATGAGGCTTTTTAGAAACTCCGTCCCAACGATACCTTCCCCCATGAGACACATTTCCCTCACACAGACAAGAAAGTACCCCTAGCTAACATAAACTCCTATCATCTAGCCAGCTGGGCCGACAGTGCCAAGACTCGGAATCATACTAGGCCTGGTTCTTCCCATGAGATCATGTGGTTGCACGTTAGGCTCAGATCAATTAATGGCTTATGAAGTCAAGTCTTTAATTGACCAAGGCAACTTACCAAACTACAAAAGCATACAGCTCAACAGTAGATTGACAGAGAGACCGTACCCAACAACGATCACACATGTACATGACCACCTAACCAGGTTCACATAGAACCACCCATCACCCCGGTCGAAAATGTTCTATCCACCCATTGTTTACTACACGGTGCAACACATACTACCGGAAAGATAGCACACATCCAAACAGTTCATATAAAAGTGATTATAAGTATATGATTAATCAAAATTGTATTTTGCTTGTAAAACAACCTTAAACGGGGCTAAGCATAACTACTCTACCTTGAGTTGAGCCCAATGTTCAACTCACAAAGACTAGGGTGACAAGGTATCATGGAGAATCAATAATTATCAAAGGTAGGATAATAATAACAATTAGGTCATGCTACCCATCAATAGTTTATAAATAAAGTAATGCATGTATTCAAAACAAAACATTTTACAAATGGGCTCCATATGTTCAAAGAGTGCACTTGCCTTGATCCCAGTACTGTCCTTGCATAGCGTCTTCTAAAACGAACTGCTCTTTTGCTTCAACATCTACATGGTCGAAAACGAAGAACAAATAAACAAAAGAAAAATCTAACTAATTAATATCAAATGAAATAACCAATTAAAACAGGAGGTAGAGCTCGATTATTTTAGAAGAATTTAGGAAGAAGAACTGGTCGAATCGGAGTTCGAATGACAAAGTTATGGCTTCCGGAAGTTTGAATTTACAGAAAATCCGAAGATAAAAGAAAAAGGAATATTCCAGGAATATTCTCTGGATATTTAATTTCTGAAATTTGATTGTTTTTTAATAGGAAAATATGGTGGGCCTACTGTCAGTCAAGGGTATAGAGTTAGTGGACTCGGTGTATGTGGACTCGGTTGATGTAGACAGACACGTGGCGACACATGCCAATGAGATGGCACCGACAGGATGGATCTAGGACTGACGTGGCATAGGTTAGGGTTATATAGATCTAACGGTTGAGATTGAATCTACGGGGTTTGGATGGCTGTGGTTATTTGGGGATTTTTTTTGTTGCGGGACCCACAGGTCAGCTACACAGGGGAGGAGGAAGTGCAGCCATGGCTCCATGGGCACGCTCCGGTGCAACGGCGTCGATGACAGCGTTCTGCGGCGACGGCGCACGGGGGCAGCGACTAGCGGCGGCATTGGCAGGAGGAGGCGGAGGCGAAGCTGGTGGCGCGGCACGACGCTCCGGGATAGCGTGGAGGCGGTGCATCGCGATGGGATTGTGTTGACGCAAAAAACACACACTGGCCTGGGAGATCTGCTTAGCTCCAGTGCAGGTCCAAAGATTGATGAGGTGTGGGCGTGCCAGTCAGTTTGTTCCTACAACTGACAAGATATGTAAAATTATATCAATAAGCCGATCGGCTGACAAACCGATCGATGGAGTAATTTCAGCCGATGCCGATACCAGCTGATAGCAATAGTGTTTCGAGCTATCGACTAAGTGTTTAATGTGGAGCCTGACAATTGATGTAAATACCAATATAAAGACAATCGGCTGATGATAGTATGATATAACAATAATATAATCCAAATAGAAGCCAATCGGCTAATAATAATATGATAGGATAAGTGTTGATCCGAAGGTTAAAGCATACATCGGCTGGAGGTCCGATGTCATAAAATCCACAACATTAGATTAAACAATGAAATCTTTGTTGCCATTGGCTAAATCTAACTTGTATGTAATCCTTGTAAGCCGATGCAACATCCAGATAACTCATCGGCTGAAACCCCGATGAAACCCTTATTGGCAGTCAAAAAGCAGGCTAAGGACTATGCTAAACACGACTTAGTAGATCAAATTTAACTGATGCAACACTAAGTATGAAAAGAAACATAATATCTAGACAACAAAGCCCTTGACTATTTTTTAGGGTGGTGGATGCCTTAGCTAATCTAATCTAGTAAAACAATTTAGCCGATATCGGCAGAAACCCTAAAGCGAGAGACAACTAATAGAGCTCAATTGAGATACTAAGACCAGATTAACTAAGACATATGATAAATAGGAAGACAAATATATCATCTAAACCGGAGCAATCTAAGAGGTTGAATGTACTAATGCAGCCTTGAACGACGCCGACGTAGACGAGACAATTGCCTGGGCCGGCGGAACATAGGACTTACCTCTTCGCTGGAGATCGAACTGAACCGATGCAGCCCCACGTCATGTGCCAAATTCCACTGGTTGATAAGTAAAAACCTCGTGAAAGAGGGTGGCAATGCGCCGAATTGTATTGATCGTGGAGATAGTTTACAATGACCCCGGGTGTACATATTTATATCCATGGGAGGATACTAGTCCTTATAGGACACTGAACATATTTTCCTAAAGATAAAAGGAAATTAACAAACTATTCCTAATTAATAGATAACTTGCCATGCCGCATCCTCCTTGAACTCGGTCACTTCTGGATAAGCTTCCTTTAATAGATTAATTTCCTTAACCGAATATAGCAGGAATCCGACTATTGACGATGTGATAATTCTCTTAGGGGCTTACCAAATTTCACTGTTAACAGATGGCGAACGCGGGAGTTGAGGAGGAGAGAGGAAACGGTGTGGGAAGAAGAGAGGGCTTAGCCTCGGGCTCACCGGCGGCTGCAACACGGGAAGGAGGCAGCGATGACGATGGCGCGGCTCCTAGTGGCACGAAGCAACGGTGGCGGCGGCGGCAGCAACGGAAAAAGGAGGGGAAAAAGGTGGTGCCAGTGGCTATTTATAGAGGGAGAGGACTAGGGTTAGGGTGACTCCGGGATTTGTGGAAAGGCCGCACCGGTTCTTGCGGGATTTGGCAACGACATGGCTAGTAGGAATGGTAACTTCCCCCGCGGGGATCCGGCCCTACTGGGGCGGGGGCAGGTGACATTTCTGCCCCGCGGGTCCATCGGGGCCCGGGCCCCGCACTTGCGGGTGAGGGGACAGGGAAAACATTCCACCCGCGGGTGACTCGTAGGCCCTCGAGGGGGTATATTACCTCTTATAATGTAGCCCATTACAGGAACACACGCCCATGTTGCTCATGGGAATCAGCATATATAAGGAAAAAAAACCTAACCCTACCCGAACCAGACCTCCCCTCCACCACCCCACGCCGCCGCACATCACAACCGCACAACCGCAGACGTGCTTCGGAGTTCAGATCTCGCCAGCTCGCCACTCTCCCTAGTCCCCTGTCTGCGCTCCGGAGTTTGGATCTCACCGCCTCGCGGCCCTCACTAGTCCCCTCCCCTTTGGTTGCCGCTCTCCCCAGACCCCATTCCCCTCCACTTTGTTGCCGCTCTCCCCAGATCCCAGTCCCCTCCCCTTCGGTCGCCGCTCTCCGCAGTCCCCTCCTCTTCGGTCGCCCTCTCCACAGTCCTCTCCCCTCCTCTCCCGGTCTCCCTTCCAGACACAGGTGCGGCGGTTGCACACAAGCACGGCGATGGCGCAGAGGCGCGGTGGCGCGCAGAGGGACGACGGCGGTGCACATGCAACTGGATGGAGTCGCAACTCAATGCGGGGGCCCGGTCGGGTTGCGAGGCCCCAGAATGGCTAGGGGCGTGGGCTGATTTGGCCCTGCATGTCCACTCAGGGCCAGGGCCGGGTGGAGAGTTCGGGAGTCGGGACGGGGCCGTTCCAGCCCAACCCGCCCCTAACCCGCCCCGTTGCCATCCCTATTGGCTAGCAGCGGCGGTGGTGTGGCGCGGGCTCGGTCGGTGGCGGCGTGGGCTGAGGCGCGGATGAGAGGAGAGCTGGGCCGAGGACGACCACGGGCTCAGGGCTTGGCCTCCCTGGCTTGCTGCTCAAGAGGGAGAGAGGGAGAGCTAGAGGTAGAAGAAGGTGGAGGAAGGAAGAAAAAGGAGGAAGGAGAAGGGCTTTTCTGCAAAAAGGCAGAATAGAGAAAGAGATGAAGGAAAAAGGGAAAAAGGCATGGACTTTTCTGGAAAATTCCAAATGTAATCTATGCGGTACATGTAATACTCTTTTTTTGGCAATTGCAAATTTACCACTACTTTGAATCGTTGTTGCAAGAATGCCACTAGAAAATTGCAAGAATGCCACTAGAACTGTCATTCGAGTGACACCTTACAAAATTGAAAAAACCGGTGGCAAATTTGCAAATACCCCTTTTTTTCTCGATAATAAACGGAACAAGCAAACAGGAATAAAATCGGATCGGGAGATAAGCAAAACTGAGGACGTACTAATACTTTCTTTTTTTTTTTTGCAAAAACACCTTTCAATTTTTATAATAGTAGAGATAGAGATACGGCCACGATACCTAATTACCCTAGCTAATCTATATTTTCTATAAAGTTATAGCACACTGAGTCTAAAGCTCAACATGCAACCGTGCTAAATCATCACCCACTAGAAATAATTGCATATTTGACCTCATTTAAGCATATAACACCATCTACAATTTACTAGCTCCGTCCCGACCTGCAATCATACTTTGAGTTTTTGTTTGTAATGTTTGATCATTCGTCTTATTCAAAAAATTATGGAATTATTATTTATTCTGTTTGTGACTTGCTTTATTTTTAAAAAGTACTTTAAGTATGACTTATGCTTTTTATATTTGCACTAATTTTTCAAATAAGACGAATTGTCCAACATTGCAAAGTATAAAAGTCAAAGCTAGCACCAATTTAGGATGGAGGTAGTATTTAATTCTACAAATCAACATGCAAGCATATCCAATCATCGCCCTCACATCATTTGCACAATATTTTAACAAATCTATCTATTATTTTTATAATATTTAACATATACTTATCAATATGTTTCGCATTAAGCAGTGGTATCATTTATGTGTTTCATAATAAATACTGATAAACCGTGATATTTCATTATTTTTTCCTTTTTAGTTCTAGTTTGATTGTCAAGAAAAATATATATTGAGAATTTCTTAATAATTCCCGTAGCAAAGCGTGAGGAATCACCTAGTTAGTTTAAGCTTATAGTAATGGCACATGCAATGAACCATGCAATTTCTCCTGTCCTTGAACCATACAATCACTGAGTTGGCTTGTCTGGATCTTGTGCCGCACGATAAAATGAAGAATTCAAAGCAAGGCTGGGGCACATATATCATCCTCTCTGTTTTTTTTGAAACAAAGCCATCCCTAGCTTTGAATTAATTTGAGATAGTTCTTATTTCGTCTTTACAACATGAAATACCAATGACTTTAACACCACGATGCATAAAAAAAATAGTGACACTACTAGGAAAAGCATTATCGCAAGCGGCCGAAAAGGGTCTTCGCAGGCGGGGCGGCCGTCCGCTTGTAAGCCAACGACGACTGTGAAGATCGCCGATCTTCGCAGGCGGGGCGGCCATCCGCCTGCTAAGATAATTTTCGCAGGCGGACGTTGGCTAGTCCGGTCCGCCAGCGAAAATAGGAATCGGCCGCCTGCAAAAAAAAAAATAACTTCCGCCTGCGAAGATAGGTAGAAAATATTGAAATTTAATAATAATTTGCCCGCAAATTACTTTTAAATTATTTAATAGAAATTCTTGCAGGTAGATTATTATGTACATATATTGGAAGATTATCAAGCATTTGGTACTGATAAATGTACATATATTACATTACTCAAAAGTGTTGCCAAAATATATATATTACAATATTTTTTTACATTGTCACTTCAAATACGCCATCTAGTTAATACATTATGGCATAGCACTGTTCCACTCCCGAAGATCCTTGAATTCGTCACTTGTGGCTAGGGCACCCTCTGGGTCGAAGAAATCCCCTTTCACATGACAACACTCATGGTTGATGAAGTAACACAGATCACGCTGGACATTTTTTATGCCTGTATCGACAAAGCTTGTTCGACATTGTAATCTTGGCAACTGCATGCATTGAAGATAAACAATATATTAGTATCATAAATATATGAAGTTGTCTAGCACATAGTATAGAGACTTACGTCCTCCGCGTTAGTCCTGTACCTCCCACTAACTCTAAGGAATTCGCAAGCATAATACCCGCAAAGGACCGTTCCTCGCGGTTGCTTGTGACACTTCAGGACATATCATAAAAGATAGTTAAAATTTGCAATTAGTGAAACAATTGGTATACATTAAGTGAGTGGAGTATTACCGGCCAATAGGTACGTACTAGCAACTTCTTCCTTGTTCGGGTCTGTTCTCCACCCTTGAACTTGTAGTACTGGTACGCACTGTATGGATGTCGTACCTTTTCACATTAAAGAGGATATTTATTTGTAATACATTCATATAAAATGCAAGAGTCATAATCACTTACTACTATAAGATTGTTAGAAATTCTTTGTATGACTGGTGTTTGTAATCGAGAGGGTCCAAGACTACCACGGTTCCGTCTTTAGGGTGGATGAGTAAACAGATATAATGATCGTTACATATTAACAATAGCATAGTTAGTTAGTACCAGCTAAAATAAGACATATGTGCAGAAGATAAATATATCCGACTTAAAATTATAAGCGGCCATGAGACTCTCTTATTTGAAAGTGCAAGAAGGCTCGTCCAATGTACTGTGTGACAGTAATCAATTTCTCCTTGTGCAAACCCTTCTTGTATTCAGCTATCTCTTTTGGAGTCTTGCCCTTCAGCTGGTCTGACCCTGGTGCTAGCCTCACGGTATGTTGTGTTTGGAGATCCGAGTTGGATCCAAGAAGCCGATAGGTTCTTTTGTCTTCTTAGCATCCATGTATTGCATCCTACAGAAGAAGTTTGTTAGTAACAATCACATTAATTTGTATTGTACATATTTTTCATATAATTAATTAAAACTCATACTCACATGCACCAAACACCGACGTGGTTGACGTCCATCTTATCCCGACCATATGTGGCGTGGAGATATGAGAAATCTAGCCATATGTAACCTTCTTCGCCGAAACAATCTGCCGGTGATCGAGCTGTTATATTGCCCAAGCCTTTCTTGCTGGCCTGCATGTAGAAGGTATGTAACCTTTTCATCTCCCATGGTGCTTCGTTCAGTGCTCATTCCGGCAAGAGTGCTTTCCCATGTTCGTACTCAGCCGGGCAATCATCGGTTGCGAAGTATGTTGGCCCGGCTAGTTCAACGGCCTTCTGGGGGTCATCTCTGAGCTTGGCCCATTCCTTAACCCCTCTGAAGACGGTTACCATGAACTTCTCCTTGTTCTCATCTTTGGACTTGGAGTCGTGGCTCCTAAGCACTCTAGGCACCTCAGAACTGGTAGTGGCCTTCTCAGAGACAGTGGTCTCATGCACCTCGGGGTCTTTCGCAGGAGAAGGGTCTTCAAATATTTCTGGCTCTGTACCGTCCCATTCCAATCCTGGTACTTCTTCTATTTCTGACCCGACTGATGCCACAAATTGCACCTCTGGTTCTGCCACTGTAATCTCTATGGGCACTTCCGGCACTGAAATCTCCATGGGCACTTCCGGCACTGTAATCTCCATGGGCACTTCCGGCACTGCAATCTCCATGGCTGCCTCCGGCACTGCAATCTCTGGTGGCACTTCCGGCACTGGATTATACTTTTGCATCTCGGGTTCCTCCGCCTTATCAGTCACCTTCCTCTTAGGAGGTCTCGGAGGTTTTCCTAACCCCGGTTTTGGCACCACAGGTTTTTCCGTGGCATCGGTGCCCAATCCAAAGGATATGTCATTCTTGTGCCAGAGAATTACAAGATCGACCGCATCCCCAAGTACGGATACACCATCTGCAGTCGGGAAGTCAATGTCGTAGGACTCAAACCCTTCGTGGACCACTTGCGGCTGCACCTTGGCATACGCATCGGGTATGAACTCTTCGTTGTATGTTTTCACAGGGATAGCAATGGCTGTAGCGGCCTCAAGAGTTTTCCCAGAGCGTCCAATGGGAACGTGCAATATGCAGGGCGTATTCTCCTTGAGGTCATCGAAGGGGTAATCTGGCTCAGGTTCTTTGGTTTTGGGGCGAGGCAAAATCATGTGCTTGACGCAGAAATCCATCATTTGCCTTTCAAACTCCGCAGCCCCTTCGTCTCTAAGTTTATCCTTGTACGCTTCACGCTTCTTGTGGGGGTCATCTTTGAACCCTTCCTTCCAACTCATCTAGCTCGACACACCTCGAACCCTTCCCCCATGCTCAGGAGTACCCAGTGCCGTACTTAGCACATCTTTCTCCCTCTTAGGCTTGAAAAATCCTTTCTTCTGTGAACTGGATAAATTCTCTATTTTATCAGCAACGCTCTGCAGCTCCGGATCTTCAAACGATACTTTTCCTTCATCCGTGATCTTAGGAGTTCTAGCTCTTACCCAGTTCCTTGATCTCTGTGTCCATTCCTCCATTGGTACCAGTTGCCCCTTCTTCCTCATTTCCTCCTCCTCTTTTGTCCACTACTCCACCTTTGGTGCGTATCCCGCGGAGCTTAAGCGATGAGGAAATTTGTTCTTTTTGGCCAACTCTGCATACTTTTGGCTCCTTTGAATTTCTTCCGGGGAGTTCTTCAACGTCAGAAAGTCGTCCCACTGATTCGGGGTTATGTTGGCATACGTCGAAAACGGTGTGCGTCCCGTCTTGACAAATTTCATGTTCAAGGTGGTTTTCCAACCACGCCAAGACTTGGTCATTGTTTGCAGTGCACAATTCCTCACTGCTGCCTCTGATCCATCCGGGAACTAGAAGATTTTCTTCAACTCTTTCCATAGGACTTCCTTATCCCCATTTGATACATGATCCCAGTCCTTCACCGTGATGGGGATCTTTTCCCTTACTATTATGCCACACTGTGAACTGAATTTCGCACTTGCCGTCTTAGGGGCGAGCGGCTCTCCTTTTGGCGAAACATGGGTAACAACATGGAACCCTTCATCCTATCTATTCACGCTTCTCTCGCCCTTCCTTTTCTTCGCCTTAGCTGACCATTCGCTTTTCTTTGAGCCGGTTGTGTTAGCTGGTACCTTGTCAATTTGCGACGGAACTTTTTTCTTCGGCTGCCATTTTGATCGCCGTTGCGCCGTTTCCTACGAGAAGGTATACATGACAGTTTCGAATTAGCTCGGGCTAATAGTTATCACGGTGAATAGTTTACATATTACGTTTACTTATCCCTTCTTTAGGGGGAATGTAGTCTTTGTCGCCTTCTTCATCGTCGCCCTTTTTCCTTCTCTTCGGGCTTGGGCTTGGACAAGGATCGCTTGGCGACGAGTACTCATCGTCTTCGTGAGCTACGTCGCTGCCGGAACTATCTTCCGGTGGGACCGTTGGTTTCGGAGCAACCACAACAGCAAGGGACTGCTCTTGCTCCCCTAAACCCTTCTCTTCAGTCCCTTTAGTACTATCGGCCATAGTTTCAAACCTCTAACATAAAAGAAAAGGTTATCCTCCACATTTTAAATTACTCAAATTAGTACAAACAACTTTAAATTGCGAAATTAATTACCACTTACTATTATACTAGAATAGATATGTTATTAATTAGTACTTATACTATTAATTAGTACTTACTATTATGCTAAAGTAATTAGAACAAACAAATTTAAATTGCGAAATGCTATTAATTAGTACTTACTATTATGCTAAATTAATTAGTACAAACAAATTTAAATTGCGAAATGTTATATATTAGTACTTACTATTATGCTAAATTAATAATGCTAAATTAGTACTTACAAATTTAAACATATCATCCACAATTTTTTTTAAAAAATGTTAACATACGCTCCTACATGTTATTTAAAAAATTTGACAAATTCACATATCCTGTAAAATTAAACATACCCTCCCAATTTCATTCACATATCACCCACATTCCCAAATTCACATTCACAATCACATATAACCCCTCATTCACATATCACCCACCCCTCATTCCCATTCACACCCACACGCACACACATATATACCCCCTCACACCCACATGCACACACATATAAAAAAATAGAAATTCTTGCAGGTAGATTATTATGTACATATATTGGAAGATTATCAAGCATTTGGTACTGATAAATGTACATATATTACATTACTCAAAAGTGTTGCCAAAATATATATATTACAATATTTTTTTACATTGTCACTTCAAATACGCCATCTAGTTAATACATTATGGCATAGCACTGTTCCACTCCCGAAGATCCTTGAATTCGTCACTTGTGGCTAGGGCACCCTCTGGGTCGAAGAAATCCCCTTTCACATGACAACACTCATGGTTGATGAAGTAACACAGATCACGCTGGACATTTTTTATGCCTGTATCGACAAAGCTTGTTCGACATTGTAATCTTGGCAACTGCATGCATTGAAGATAAACAATATATTAGTATCATAAATATATGAAGTTGTCTAGCACATAGTATAGAGACTTACATCCTTCGTGTTAGTCCTGTACCTCCCATTAACTCTAAGGAATTCGCAACCGTAATACCCTTAAAGGACCGTTCCTCGCGGTTGCTTGTGACACTTCAGGACATATCATAAAAGATAGTTAAAATTTGCAATTAGTGAAACAATTGGTATACATTAAGTGAGTGGAGTATTACCGGCCAATAGGTACGTACTAGCAACTTCTTCCTTGTTCGGGTCTGTTCTCCACCCTTGAAGTTGTAGTACTGGTACACACTGTATGGACGTCATACCGTTTCACATTAAGGAGGATATTTATTTATAATACATTCATATAAAATGCAAGAGTCATAATCACTTACTACTATAAGATTGTTAGAAATTCTTTGTATGACTGGTGTTTGTAATCGAGAGGGTCCAAGACTACCACGGTTCCGTCTTTAGGGTGGATGAGTAAACAGATATAATGATCGTTACATATTAACAACAGCGTAGTTAGTTAGTACCAGTTAAAATAAGACATATGTGCAGAAGATAAATATATCCGACTTACTTAAAATTATAAGCGGCCATGACGACTCTCTTATTTTGAAAGTGCAAGAAGGCTCGTCCAATGTACTGTGCGACAGTAATCAATTTCTCCTTGTGCAAGCCCTTCTTGTATTCAGTTATCTCTTTTGGAGTCTTGCCCTTCAGCTGGTCTGACCCTGGTGCTAACCTCACGGTATGTTGTGTTTGGCAGATCCGAGTTGGATCCAAGATGCCGATAGGTTCTTTTGTCTTCTTAGCATCCATGTATTGCATCCTACAGAAGAAGTTTGTTAGTAATAATCACATGGATTTGTATTGTACATATTTTTCATATAATTAATTAAAACTCATAATCACATGCACCAAACACCGACGTAGTTGACGTCCATCTTATCCCGACGATATATGGCGTGGAGATATGAGAAATCTAGCCATACGTAACTTTCTTCGCTGAAACAATCTGCCGGTGATCGAGCTGTTATATTGCCCAAGCCTTTCTTGCTGGCCTGCATGTAGAAGGTATGTAACCTTTTCATCTCCCATGGTACTTCGTTCAGTGCCCATTCCGGCAAGAGTGATTTCCCATGTTCGTACTCAGCCGGGCAATCATCGGTTGCGAAGTATGTTGGCCCGGCTAGTTCAGCGGCCTTCTGGGGGTCATCATCTCTGAGCTTGGCACGTTCCTTACCCCCTCTGAAGACGGTTACCATGAACTTCTCCTTGTTCTCATCTTTGGACTTGGAGTCGTGGCTCCTAAGCACTCTAGGCACCTCAGAACTTGTAGTGGCCTTCTCAGGGACAGTGGTCTCTTGCACCTCGGGGTCTTTCGCAGAAGGGTCTTCAAATATTTCTGGCTCTGTACCGTCCCATTCCAATCCTGGTACTTCTTCTATTTCGGACCCGACTGATGCCACAAATTGCACCTCTGGTTCTGCCACTGTAATCTCCATGGGCACTTCCGGCACTGGAATCTCCATGGCTGCCTCCGGCACTGCAATCTCCGGTGGCACTTCCGGCACTGCAATCTCCGGTGGCACTTCTGGCACTGGATTATCCTTTTGCATCTCGGGTTCCTCCGTCTTATCAGTCACCTTCTTCTTAGGAGGACTCGGAGGTTTTCCCAACCCCGGTTTTGGCACCACATGTTTTTCCGTGGCGTCGGTGCCCAATCCAGAGGATATGTCATTCTTGTGCCAGAGAATTAAAAGATCGACCGCATCCCCAAGTATGGATACACCATATGCAGTCAGGAAGTCAATGTCGTAGGACTCAAACCCTTCGTGGACCACTTGCGGCTACACCTTGGCATACGCATCGGGTATGAACTCTTTGTTGTATGTTCTCCCAGGGATAGCAATGGCTGTAGCGGCCTCAAGAGTTTTCCCGGAGCGTCCAATGGGAACATGCAATCTGCAGGTCGTATTCTCCTTAGGTCATCGAAGGGGTAATCTGGCTCAGGTTCTTTGGTTTCAGGGCGAGGCAAAATCATGTGTTTGACGCAGAAATCCATCATTTGCCTTTCAAACTCCGCAGCCCCTTCGTCTCTAAGTTTATCCTTGTACGCTTCACGCTTCTTGTGGGGGTCATGTTTGAACCCTTCCTTCCAACTCATCTTGCTCGACACACCTCGAACCCTTCCCCCATGCTCAGGAGTACCCAGCGCCATACTTAGCACATCTTTCTCCCTCTTAGGCTTGAAAAATCCTTTCTTCTGTGAACTGGATAAATTCTCTATTTTATCAGCAACGCTCTGCAGCTCCGGATCTTCAAACGATACTTTTCCTTCATCCGTGATCTTAGGAGTTCTAGCTCTTACCCAGTTCCTTGATCTCTGTGTCCATTCCTCCATTAGTACCGGTTGCCCCTTCTTCCTCATTTACTCCTCTTTTGTCCACTGCTCCACCCTTGGTGCGTATCCCGCGGAGCCTAAGCGATGAGGAAATTTGTTCTTCTTGGCCAACTCTGCATACTATTGGCTCCTTTGAATTTCTTCCGGGGAGTTCTTCAACGTCAGAAAGTCGTCCCACTGATTCGGGGTTATGTTGGCATACGTCGAAAACGGTGTGCGTCCCGTCTTGACAAATTTCGTGTTCAAGGTGGTTTTCCAACCACGCCAAGACTTGGCCATTGTTTGCAGTGCACAATTCCTCACTGTTGCCTCTGATCCATCTGGGAACTGGAAGATTTTCTTCAACTCTTTCCATAGGACTTCCTTATCCCCATTCGATACATGATCCCAGTCCTTGACCGTGATGGGGATCTTTTCCCTTACTATTATGCCACACTGTGAACTGAATTTCGCACTTGCCGTCTTAGGGGCGAGCGGCTCTCCTTTAGGCGAAACATGGGTAACAACATGGAACCCTTCATCCTTTCTATTCACGCTTCTCTCGCCCTTCCTTTTCTTCGCCTTTGCTGACCGTTCGCTTTCTTTGAGCCTGTTGTGTTAGCTGGTACCTCGTCGTCTTTCGACGGAACTTTTTTCTTCGGCTGCCGTTTTG
>CM020180.1:20501938-20517795 GCA_009805545.1 Oryza longistaminata | reverse complement strand
CCGGCGGGAGCTCAACTCGAAGGCCGGCGGCGTGCGGAGGACGATGGTCGGCGGCGGCGGAGGACGACGGTCGGAAGGTGAAGGTTGCAGGCGGGCGGCGACGGGGGACGGCGGAGGCGAAAAAATTTGGCAGCCTGACGACGCCAAAATTTCTAGGGTTCCCGCCTGGACATAAAAATTTTGGTGCCGCGGGCTTGCCCTTATATAGGGTAACGATCTTCGTAGGCAGGCCGCAAGCGGACCGTCCGCCTGCGAAGATAGTCTTGCGAAGATGTAAACCCTACTCGGCATAATAATCATCACAAGCGGACCGGCCGCCTGCGAAGATATTTGCAGGACTGACTCTTTCTATTTAAGAATTATTTTAAAATCATTTTTGTGATTTGAAAATGTCTACAGTAGTTGTAATAAAAATGGTAATTGTACATACAAATGGATAAACCTTAGTATTACTACTTTTCAAATTTAAATATTACTTAAATGTTTCAAACATTAATATTACTTATATGTGCACTTACCATTTTTTTAGACTTTTTAAAATAAGTTTTCAAACAATCGTAAGTGAACATAACAAAATGCTACTAAATTTTTAAACCTGTTTTAAAAAATAAAAAACTGTAAATGTCACACTACAAGTGGTAATTGCACATAAAATTTACAAACTCATATGCAAAATGTTGCGTGCAATTGTTCGTCAATTTGCGATATGATCACACATCACCTTACATACCACCATTACATAACTACTAACTTCTTAAATGCTTACATGCGACTCGACAGTCATTACCCTTTAACATTTTTTCCTACACCGTCCGTTCGCATGTAAGGCTTCACGATCTTCTGAGTAGATGTCTCGACATTCTTAATCTTTTGTACAAACTGACTATAAAGTGGCATACTATCGTATTGATTGTAATCTTCGACATCTTCAACCCCATCCACTCCCAATATCTTTTGTTTCCCGGGTAGCACTATATCTTTCTTCAAATTTGATGGGTCTTTCACGTAAAACACTTGTGCCACACGATTGGCGAGTACCCAAGGGTCATCCTTGTAACCCACACTCGCCAGGTCAACAACAGTAAGACCGAACTTATCAATATTGACCCCGTTCGGGTATTTTACCCACTGGCACTTAAATATGGGGAATTGCATTGTGTGCCCATAGTCGATTTCCCATATTTCTTCAATAAACCCGAAGTATGATTGTTTTTCCCCGGCTTCATAAATTGCCTCCACACGGACACCACTGTTTTGCGTACAGGTCTTATTATCTCGGGCTCTTGTACTAAACGAGTATCCATTAATGTCATATCCCTACCAAGAATTTACTGTAGTTGGTGGACCACAAGCCAACCGCTTCATAGTTATTTCATCGGTAATTTGTCCCTCAGGTAAGTCTAGGTCTCGCAACCAATCTACGAAGAGACGCTTGTGTTCTTTCATTATCCACTCGGTGGTGCGACCCTTATTGTTAGCTCGTATTAGTTCGATATGTTGATCGATGTACAGCTCAACGATAGCAAACTGATGAAGCACGCTGAAGTGAGCTTCTTGGAATGATTTGTGATCATGGGTGACGAATCTCTTCTTTCCTATCGTTCCCCTGCCACTCAATCTGCCCTCGTGTTGGGGCACAGGTACTCCAATTGCATATCTATCTTTGAGGTAATCGATACAGCACTCGACAACCTCTTCAGTACTATAACCCTCAACGATTGGTCCCTCTGGATGTGCACGATTTCGGACGTAACCCTTCAAAACCGCCATGTAACACTCGTATGACCACATTTAATGGAGGTACAATGGGCCAAGCGCAACCATCTGCGGCACTATGTGAACAATGAGGTGCTTCATCATATCAAAAAATGACGGAGGGAAACACATCTCAAGTTGGCACTGGGTCTCATGTGCGAATGTACGGAGATTTCCTAACTCTTCGAGACTAATGACCTTCTGTGACACTGCGTTGAAAAAGTAGCACAACCTTGTGATAGCAACCTTTAAATGCTCCGGTTTTATGGCCCTTATTGCAATTGCAAGAAACACGGTGAGCAAGACATGACAGTCGTGTGAATTATAACCAGATACCGACAAATCTTTCATTGAAACTAGTCGACTGATGTTTGATGAGAAACCTATGGGCACTCTGACATTACGGAGTGAGTTGCAAAATGACTTCTTCTCCTCGGGTGTCAGTGTGAAACAGGCTGGTGGAAGATATACTTTGCCTTTTTTTTTCTCCTTCTTGAGGGTGTAACTCTTCCCTGATTCCCATCTCGACTAGGTCTATCCTTGATTGCAGACCATCTTTAGTCTTGTTCGGCATGTCCAACAATGTTCCAACTATGCTGTCAAACACATTCTTCTCTAGATGCATGACGTCTATGGCATGCCGAACCTCCAGATCTTTGCAGTACGGGAGGTACTTAAAAAATATGAAATGCTTCTTGAATGGGGGAGAGGGTTTATCATCTGGCTTCGAACTATCATCTTGCTTCTTACTATCCCCTTGTTTCGTATTCTTCTCGGGATTTCTTGCGCTTTGTCCCCTTTGATGGTTTCTTAGTCACTTTTCCAAACTCGCAAACAATTTTCTCTGTCATTGCACACACCTTTTCTCCCGAGGTTGGTTTGGGTGCAGGATCTGTCTCTTCAGTGCCATCGAACTCCGCCTTCATCTTGCGGTACTTATGATTTGTGCGTAGGAACCGCCGTTGCCGCATGTACACAAGCTTGTTGGAACCCGGGAGATACCTATAGTACGTTCCATTCAAGCAGATCACACATCCTGTTTTACCTTTAATTTGACCTGAAACTGAAAACATTGCTGGATAATCGTTAATGGTCATGAAGATGATTGCCTTCACTTTGAAGTATTCCCTTAAGTACTCGTCCCACACTTTCAATCCCTCTTTCCATAAATCAGCCATATCTTCCAACAATGGTTCAAGAAATATGTCAATATCAATACCAGGCTAATGGGGTCCCTGTATGAGGATACAGAGTAGTACGTATTTTCGCTTTTGACAAAGCCAGGTAGGAAGATTATACATGGTGAGAAGCACTGGCCAAGTACTATGTGAGCTGCTCATGTCTCCAAAAGGATTAACTCCATCAGTACTCAGGGCAAATCTAATGTTCCGTGGGTCTTTAGCAAACTCTCTGTACTGAGCATCAAAGTTTATCCACTGACGAGCATCTGCCAGGTGTCGAATCATCCCATCCTTCTTGCACCCTTCTTCATACCAGCGCATTAGTTCCGCATCTCACGGATTTCAGTGTATCCGCTTAATGCGGTCTTTGACAGGAAGGTACCACATCACAAGCTGCGGGATTTTTCTCTGTCGTCCCTCAGTTGTGTCAGACGGTTCTAGGCCAGTATTGCTATTCGATTTGTACCGGCTAGCACCGCATGTTGGACATTCATCTAAAGAAGCGTACTCTTTCCTGTACAGTATGCAGTGATTTACGCACGCATGAATCTTTTCCACACCAAGTGAAAGGGGGCATATGAGTTTCTTTGCTTGATATGTGCTGTATGGTAGTGAGTTAGGCCTCGGGAGCATTTTCTGCAGAAGTTCTAACAAACTGTCGAAACTGGTATCAGACCATCCATGTCTCGCCTTTAACCTCATAAGTTCAAGAACTGACCGGAGTGTTGTGAACTCACTGTCACAGCCCTTCGACTCATCGTACAAAACTTCCTTTGCTGCCTTCTATAAAGCTTCAAAGTTATTTAACCCTCTAGCCGACCCCATCAGCACCTCGGGTTCTACATGATGTAACATTTCCTCTAGGTCGATTTTGTCCTCAACAAAACCATCGTCATGCACCATGTCTTCAACTTGTGTCGGAACTACATTTTCAGGCCCGTCCACTTGTTCTTCGCCATGACGTGTCCATATTTCATACTTGTCCATAAATCCACGAGTTACTAAGTGCTCCTTCACTTTAAAAGCATCGTCGATGTCCCAGGCTATTTCATTCTTGCAGTCAGCACATGGACAAATTATCTTCCTCATATTATTCTTCTCAGCGCGTGCCTTGGCAATACCAATAAATTTAGACACTTCGTTTCTATATGGAGACAAAAACCTCGGCCAATGATACATCCATTCCCAACTTTCCATATCTCTAAAAAAATACACGTAAAATATTTGCACAATTAATACCAAATTTGTAGGGTTTATTGAAAAAACTTATCGCTATTCAAAACTAATTAACTAAAGGTTAAGTGCAAATTAATAAAAAAATCAAAGTTTATTTCAATTTTTTTTACACAGACATGCCAAATTAGACATTAGGAAAATCTAACAAAATCATATCATCGGCATATTACAAAATACTATAACTATTTTTTGATTGCACCGAATAAATAGACATTAAAAATTTTATTCTCTCTCTATATATGACAAGATCTAGATCTAGATCTAGAACTAGGAGGTGGATGTGATAGCAAAAATAAAAATCTAACATCAACATATCAAAAGAAATAAAATTAAAAAACATGGAGCTCTTCCTTCACAATTTTGCATGCATAAATCCATCACAAATTAAGGTATAAAAGCTTAAAAAATTGCATACCTAGTGTGGAAATGAGTAGATCTAAGTACCGTAGAAAAATCCCCCGAAGATTTGAAGTTCAAAACCTCCCCCCTATATTTAAGTCACTTTAGGATAGAGAAACTTCAAGGAGAATGAATAGGGCTCGGGGAGGAAGAAGACTATATAGGGGCATCTTTTCAGGCGGGCCATATAAGCGTCGCCTGCGAAGATACAGGCGGATCGCCCCCTCCACCCCGGGTACTTTTTTTGCCGGCGGGGTTTTGGCTCCGAATTACATGCCCGCCTGCGAAAATCGATCCCCTACGACGCCGAAAATGAGTTTTCTAGTAGTGTGACTAGTCTGGCCCTCTTGTGTTGCATTAAAATCAAATTGCCACGGTCTTCAAAAAACAAGTGACAAACATTTATTGGCACCACATCACAGTCTACTTTATGAACATATTGCTCCCGATAGAAAATACATCACTCCGCTCGATTCACCCATTAATTGAATATAACGCGGCATAGGAAGCCTTCTCATAGACAAAGGTAAATATGCACCAAATCTAAACGGATAGCATTAGTGAAAGTGCCACCACAATTATTAATTTGCATACCTTCCCCTGAATTTTGCACTCTAATTAAAAAATATTACAGCACTGCCCCTTTTCATCAATATTAGAGCTATCTTGCTGTACTACGCATGGAAGCATAGATAAACCATTATTCTGTTTAGCACCATCATCCATAGATAAAACATCAAAATCTCAATAGCATGCAGCTAGAGTATGATCAAGATGTACACCTTCTAAATTTTCTGATGAACTCTCAGAAATATAGCCTTCTCTAGTTATCAACACATTTTTCTGATTAGGGCAATCTCTCATTTAATGTCCTCTTCTCCCTACAAGTATAACACTGTACACTTCATGATTTTGAACCAGATGCAACGGTAGATTCAACTTTAGATGTGGATTTACTCACCGAACTAGTAGCAAGTTTAGATCCATCTCTAGAAGGAGTAGTCGACTTGAAAGAGACCGACTTACTAGCAGCACATACATTATTGTCTTGCCGAAAAGAACATGAACGGCTAGTGTGACGACTCTTTGGTTGTTGCTCCACCCTCTGAGATATGTTCACCATACTTTATATATATCTCCTATTATAAAAATTAAAGATGTTTCTGCTGGAATTTTGGTACGTCATCCGTGTTTGAGTTGGTTATATATCGTCCAAATCCAATTCGACGTGTGTCTATAATAACTATTATACACCCCTATCCTAGCCCAACCCCTCTCCCTCCCAGCCCAACCCAACCGGCCCACACCATTCCGCTTCCCCATCTTGCACGCTCCTCCTCCTATCGACGTCTTTTTTTCCTCTCCTTTTTTTGTTTTGTTTTTCTCCCAATAATCCTGATCGTCTCCTCCTTCCAATCCCATCTCTTTTCTTTCTTTTTCCTTATTTTTTTTCTCTTCAAAATTTCTCTCCTCAAATATTTTCCTTTTGAATTTATCATTGTTTAAGGTGCATGCACAAGTTTGTTACTTTGCAAATGCTTTCCATCTACAGAACAAAAACATTTACTAATTGAATGATCAAAATTTCAATATTTGGTCTACGAGGTATAACAAAATGCACATGCGTCAACTTATGAAATAGTCACCCAATTGATTTTTGAAGCTATGAAAAAGTGTACATAAGAGATTCTTCGTGTGGTATACAAAAGATTCATATCTTGGAAATAAGCTTTGAAAAGGTTTATTTTTAAAATTAAAAATTTTAAAAGTTCAAAAAGTAAAAAAAAAAAATCTGTGATCGGCTCTCCCCGTCCGCTCTGCATGCACGATTGGTGATTGGGAGTGGCTGCCCGCTCCCAACTTGAGAAGAGCAGAAGTAAACGAATATGTTTTTTTTTTGAAAGAAGGGAAAAAGCTTTACCTCTTATACATTGATAGAGCAGGAGAAAACCGAAAAAGTTATATACAAAGCCCAAGGAACTCAAGCCCAAAGGAAAAGGTAGAGATCTACACTCCCGCTGGAATGATCTCGGTTAGCCTAACCGCTCCCACTGCGATCCAAGCTCGCTCCTCCTCTTTAATCTTGGCAATGATGATGGCAGGCATGGATGCCACTTGTCTGAAAATTCTGGCGTTGCACTCGCACCAGAGTTCCCACGCCATCAGGATAATCATCGATTTAAGGGCCTTCGTAGGATAGTTTGTTGTGCACAAATTTTTTCACAACCAGTCTTCCACTGTTGCGCATTCCCCACATTCTTGTAGGCGGAGGTCTATACTAGTCCACCTTTGTGCTTCAGCCCAAATTCTTTTGGAGAGCCTGCAGCCTGCGAGTAGGTGAAGTGCTGACTCCAGCACAGTACGGCAGAGTGGGCAAACACGCTAATTAGCCGAACTTCTTTTCTGCACTCTATCCACCGTCCAAACCCTGTTCTGAATGATTAGCCACGAGTAGAATTTGCATTTAGGTGGGGCCCAACATTTCCATATGGTCTGGTTGTAGATTGTAGTAGCCACGCCAAGAAATTGCATCCTGTATGCCGAACTAGTAGAATAGATGACATTTGTTGTCAGCTTCTGGACGATGGAGTCCCGCTGGTCGGATAACGGGCCAACCTGTTCGATCAAGTTCCAAAGACAGACATATCGGCTCAGGTGGTCTGCTTCTGTAGTGTGCAGTAGATCTATGTCCCTAATCCAATTGTTGTGGGCAAGGGCGTCGTGTACCGTTCTTGATTTGCGCTTTGAGGCCGTGAAGATGGCTGGTGCGATCTCTTTTGGCGCTTTGTTGTCCAGCGAGTGCGGTCCCAAAAACTAGCCATCTTCCCATCCCCTAGGATGATTGTTGTCGCCGCTAGGGGTGGGCATTCGGTTTCTTCGGTCTTATCGGTTCGGTTTATTCAGTGTTTTAAAAGTTCGGTTTCCCAAAACTACAAGCCGAAATTCTTTATTTCAAAACAAAAACCGAGCTACAAAAACTGATGTAACTTGGTGCGGTTTTTTCGGTCTACGGTTTATACCGATATTGAGCGCGGCGCTTTGCTCATGGGGGTGGCGGTGTCTTGCATCTAGGGTTAGCATCAATAGAAAGGCCGATGCGGTGGGTTTGGATGGGAGTAAATATTGGGTAAGATGAGATGAAGCTGGGCTCCATGTTGTTGTTGGGCCATGGGTTGAGGTGAGGAAGTGGAGGCTCTAGTTGGGTGTTGAGGTGAGGAAGTGGAGGCTCTAGTTCGGTGTTTTCAGTACATGCGGTTTTCTTTCTAAATGAACCGATTTAGACACCGAACACCGAACTGCGCTAAAATGAAGACCGATGAGAAAACCAAACACCGAAAAAACCGGGAGGCGACTACACCGAGACCGGTATCGCGATAGGGCTATCGCGCGACGCGCGCAACTGGCGATTCCGCGCCGCGCGCGCGCCCCATGCCAAAAACGGAAACCGCTTTTTCCCGGGCCCCCGCGTGCGCCATCGCTAAAAATGGAAGGGAAAGCACGCGTTTGCGCACGCAAGCGCCTTGCGATGCACGCGTCGCTAGCTGGCATGGGCCCCACCTAAGACAGCGCGATGCGCCTCTCTCCCCCACTCCAACCCATCAAATCAGGACATCCGGCGACATCAATCCCCACACAGCCGCCACGGCGGTAAAAATCAGAAAAAATCACCATCTTGGAAGTGGGGAAGGAGGAGAAGCAAATCCAAGAAAATATCCAGGTAAAGTACACATGAAGTTTAAATTCTATCTTCTTTGAGATCCATCCACAAAAAAAAAGGAACTAACCTAGAAACTTTTAGATCTTTTCTATATTCTTCGAGAAACGAATTGATATGAATCTGTGCTGTAATTTTGTAAGTAATGAGTTGTAGTCTTGTTTTCTGTCTTCCTTCTTGATTTCTGTCTTCCTTTATACCCCAAATTCACTTTCTAGTGCTGCTGAGAAAAAAAGTTGTAGAAAAGGCATGAGTACTGGTGTTTTAAAAATCTCAAAGCAATTTCTAGGAACATGCAACTTACTTAAGATAAACTTGAATTCACAATCCCTAGTTTAAACAGCATGAAAACATCCCATCTAGTTGCCTCTCAGTGCAATTTGAACAGAAAAGTTAATTTACTTCCCAAAATAAACTTGAATTTGCATTCCGTAGTTACATAGGCATGAGCGCTGGTGTTGGAAATCTCATAGCAATTTTAATAGAAAGTTACTTCTAACACTTCAATGAGTTACTTCCTAGAAACATTAAGTTACTTCTCACTGTGCATTAAGTTACTTCTCACTGTGCATTAGGTTACTTCTCATAGCAATTCTAACCGTCTCAGTGCATTTTTAACAGAAAGTTACTTGTAACAATTCAATGAGTTACTTCCTAGAAACTTGCAAGTTACTTCCCTATAAACTTGAATTTACATTTCCTAGTTACACATTTTGTACCTTGTTTCTATATGCAGCATGATGCATCACCTAGTTGCGTCTCAATTTCATTTTGTACTGCATCAAAACAAATTGTGAAAAAAAAAATCATTAGTACAGCCACTGGTCTTAATTTGAGAAAACTGCTTCCTAGAAAGCATCTAAAAAAACAAAAACGTTTGTATCGGTTATTTAATTACATCGAGTCCAGTATAAAGAGTTACTATCCTGTTGCATGTAACTTACTTCCAAACTGTACTGGCTTACTTCAAAACATATAAATGTTACTCCCTCTAAAACATGCAAGTAATTTTCTATACCACAGATGAAATTGTCTGACAAAGTTACTCTGAAAACATAAAAGCTTTACTTTCATGTGATGTGTAAGTTACTTCTCCCCCCCCCCCCCCAAGTTACTGAATTACCTCAATGAATGCTCTGTATAAACTTTGTTACTAATAGCCTGAAACACATGTAGCAAAAATGGATTTTGACGTCAACAGTATCCCGGAATTAGTTTCTGGTGAAAATGAACCTCCAGTACACCATTTACTAGTTGATGATGAAGGCAGAAGTGAAACATATTTCCCTATAAATCCAACTGACACTAGCATGGATGATTCCTGCTATAAATTTGGACTACACTTTTGACTTTGAAACTATGTATACTGCTGGTGATGCTGGAAGTTTACAAGCACACAATGTAGCCAATGATGAGATGCAAGTATTTGAAGCCAATGATGAGATGCAAGTATTTGCAACCAATGATGAGATGCAAGTATTTGAAGCCAATGATGAGATGCAAGTATTTGAAGAAATATCAGATCATACAGACACAATGCATACTAGTGTTGCAACTGGCGCAACAACTGCTACTGCCAACACAATTTCAAGTCAAGACTCTGGAACAGATGATTCAGAAGCACAATCAGCGCCATCACAGGATATTCCGTGCAGCACACAAGTGTCGTACCTCATCTTGACTTTCAACTCAGAGGAGGAAGCAAGGGCTCACTACAACAGGTACGCAAAGCGCGTTGGATTTTCAATCAAAATCAACACTGCAAGGAAGTCAGCCAAAGATGGAGAACGTGACAAAGTAATGTTTGTCTGCAACAAATGTGGTCCAGAAGAAAAAACGGGTGAAGCATGCCCCCCAAAGAAAAGGAAAAGAAGTAGAACAAGACAGGCTGCCTGCAAAGCAAGGATGACAGTGAAGAGGAAAGGAGCTAGGTGGGAAGTAATTCAGTTTGTTGAAGAACACACACATCCTCTGGTTAGAAAGTTTTCACTCAAGAAGTTCCTAAGGTCACATATAGCAATACCGAAAGAGGAAAAAGATTTCATCACAATGCTGCACGGAGTTAATCTCTCAGCTGGTAGAATTATGAAATTGATGTCGGAATTGTATGGAGGGGTACACTAGAAAAGACATAAGCAATTTCAAGTCAAAGTTGTGGAGTGAGTATAGGTGTAGAGATATTCCTGAACCAATTGCTCACTTCGAGGAAATAAAAAAGGATGACCCAAATTTCTTCTACAAGATTCAACTTGATAAGGAAGACAGGGTGCAGAACATATTTTGGGTTGATGGAGCAGCAAGAAATGCCTACAAAGACTTCAAAGATTGCATCCCGTTTGACTGCACATACATGACGAACATGTATAACATGCCTTGTGCACCATTCATTGGGATAAAGAGACATGGACAATCAATACAGGTATTCCTTTTTTTGCAAAAAAATTAATTCTAAAATATCTGTATAACTTTGTACATTATAGTACACCATAAGTTACTTGTTGCATTCATTGAGTTACATCAAGTCCTGATAAAAGTTACTTCCAGTAGAATATGAAGTTACATTTTTTTTCTAAAAAAAAGTAAAAAAGTAACTAAGTTTACAAGCTACATCTTTTAGTGTCTGTTCTATAGTTCAAAATTGTACTGATTTACTTCCAGCAAACACAAACTGTACAGACTACGCAAAATTATAGTAACTTACTTGCTTCAAAACTGTACTGACTTCCTTATGTGTATTTTTTTTTATATTCAGCTGGGTTGTGGATTTCTAAGGAATGAAAAGACAGAAACCTTTGTATGGTTGTTTCAAGCATTTCTAGAGGCTATGGAAGGTGTAGAGCCCACAAACATAATAACTGATCAAGACCTAGCTATGAAGGCAGCTATAACGCTAGTTTTCCCACATGCTAAGCATTGCAACTGCCGCTGGCATATAATGCAGAATGCTCAGAAGAAGATTGGCCATATATTAGATCATGACAAAGCATTGTGTGATGCATTCAATGACTGCCATGACAGCAGCTGGACAGAGCAAGAGTTTGATGCTAAACGGGTTGCAATGTTGACAACATATCATTTAGAAGATAATGTGCACTTCCAACACCTTTGGGAGATGAGATAGTGTTGGGTCCCAGCATACTTTATGCACTATTTCTTCCCTTTCCTCCAGACTACAGCACAGAGTGAGGGATTTAACGCAGTGCTGAAGCGCTATGTAAATCCCCAAAACAGCATATACAACTTGTTTTTGCAGTACAAGAAGATTCAAGAAAAAATCACTGTTGCAACAGATCAGAATGAGTTTGAAGCAGAAGAAACAATCCCTTCTATGTGGGCTAACTATCCCATAGAAACAAAAGCATTGGAGGTCTACACAAGGCCTATATTCAACAGATTTCAAAAAGAGCTGATTGCTTCAACATCATATAAATTGACCCGAACTTTTGAAAACATGTATCTAGTAGAACCGAATGGAGGTCCTGTTAGGAATTATGGATCAAAGGCATTCATTGTATCTGCAAATGTGTTGGACAGGATATACAACTGTGAATGCTGTAAGTTTGAAAGGGATGGCATTCTTTGCTGTCATGTTCTGAAGGTAACAGTCTGTTATTACAGTAAGCTACTTCTCACTGTGCAATAAGCTACTTCTCACTGCACATTAAGTTACTTCTTAATGTGCATTAAATTACTTCTTATGCATTAAGCACTTTTGGCAGGTAATAAAACATATGTTTTTTTCCATGCAGGTGATGACATCTGATTTTGTGGGCCAAGTGAGTGACATTCCAGAACACTACATATTGCCTAGATGGACGATGGTTAAAAAGCCTGAATTGCCTCCAGTTACAAGCATTGGTGAACAAATGCAATTGCCCCCTGAATCTCTGAAGCTAATCAGGTATACCAATCTGTGCACAAAATTTACACATATTGCAAAAGATGCATCAAGCAACGAGAAAGCCTACCGTATGGCTCTACAGCGTATGAGCTCAATGACTGATGATTTAGTAGCTATGAAGCAGAGTAGAAAGAAATAGAAAAAGGCATAGCCAGCCCCAGCTGATCCTGCAAAAGGAATTTCAGATATCCCCTCGGCATCAACTAACCCAACACTACAGATAAATGACCCCCCCATCATACAAAAGCAAGGGAGACCAGTTTCAACAAGACGCAAGCCTGGGGTCCATGCAAAGGCGTCAAAGACATCAGTTAGGAAAGGCCTAGCTAGTACGGAGAAGTGAATTAGAGCTACGAGATGTAACTTATAATGTTGTGACAAGATTGTTGAAACTTACTTGCACAGTTGTATTAAATTACTTTTAGCTTCCATAGTAGTTACTTCACAATGATATGTAAGTTCTCAGGAAGACCATGCTGAGTTCTTTGCAGAACCAAGATGTTATTTTAATTTGTTACCCAACCTAATTTATGTGGCTATAATTGATGTGCTGGTTCAGAAAAAAAATGCAGTGTTTCATTACTTTACCTTAAGTGTAGGATCAAGCTCTTTGCCCCATAATACTTGCATCCATTGCACACGATTTTCTTGAAATGAGAGCATCTTGTGTGTAAGTAGTTTCTTAATGTTGGGGATGTCACTTGGTTCAAATGCTGGCAACTGTTTGCCATCCCACAACTCCACAAATTTCAGCATATAAAAACCACAATCCCGGCTGTTTTTGTTTGCAAAAACAAAACAGGGATAAGTTTAAGTAAAAACAATAAATGAAAATCACTAACTAAAAAAAAGCATGTTACGTACATGTTATCTTGCTTTGGGCCATCAATAAAAATCAGTGGGTAATTCTGGATGGTTTTCTTTGAAGACCTCATGTAAAACCTATCCTACATAGTCTTGATGGATACAACAACAAGATTAGATGCTGAAATCAGCTCTTCGTCATCTTCTCCCCTCAGCGAATCGTAAACCTCGAATCTTTCAGCTTTCAGATTAAGGCACACCACGAAATAGTGACCATCCTTATCATTCCCATTACCCAATTCCTTGAGAATGGGAAAAAATGTCTGCATTCAAGTGAAAAGAGGGAGGGGAGTGGAAAAAAGGTTTTTCTGTAAATATAATCATAATTTAGTAAGTATAAAAGGATAATAAAAAGTGTTTCAGAATAACTTTTTCTGTCAATATAACAGAAAAAGTTACTTCCACAAACATGCTGAGTTAATTTGCAGAGACATTTAAGTTACTTCTACAAGCAGACAGGAAAAGTAACTTTACATGTCATTGACAGATGGAATATATATTTTCTTACTAATTCTAATACAAGCAAATAGGAATAAGTAACTTTACATGTCATTGATAGCTGGAATATATATTTTCTTACTAATTCTTTATGGTCAAGACGGTTCGCTCTCGTTTGATCGAAGTGTTTCTTGAGCTCATTCCTGTCCAACTGCGAATCAAACAAATATCCCTGAACCATGTGGAAAAAAAACATAAGGTGTTGCAATGATAATAATAGTACATTAAAAAGTAAGAGATTTTTGTAAATTTTATATACTCACTCCTATTCTGGCAGGAAAAATTCTCTTCGAATTGTCCTTGATATCAGCAGACAGAACAATTAATGCCAATTCACATGTGTTATTGTCCAGTGAGCCCATTGGTTTGACAGAGTTAGCAAGATCGCCAAGATAAATATAATATTCTCCTGTATCAATGATCTTTTGGCTACATTTAACAAAAGCAAAAAGAAAAAAATAAATAAGCAAATTAGTATACCTTGTACAACTACTGTAGCATGTTAAATTAATTTCAATGACATGGTAAGTTACTTTCAATGACATGTTAAGTTACTTTCAGTGTCATGTTAAGTTACTTTCAGTGACATGTTAAGTTACTTTCTATGACATGTAAAGTTACTGCATCAGAGGAGTTGTGTAGAAAGTATTTGTTCTGGAAAAAATTGCTGGGTCGTGTGCAGAACCAATATGCCACACAAAAATGGAAGGTAGAAACCAAAATGCAGTTGCTTCAATGGCATGTGAAGTTACTTATATGAGGAATTTACTTCTCTGAGAAGTGAAGTTAGTTCTACAAAGATCATTTTACTAAAAAGTAAAAAAGTACTGTGTAGCAAAGCAAAAAATATGTGATTGTACTATTCCTTCTTGACTTGGTTCTCCTCCATTCTTGCAAATGGTCCATCATATACCTCTTTATAACTCGAGAAACACCGAACTGCTTCTGTTCTCCATACATCAATGAAGGGTGACCTTTTGAATTCGCTGGTTTCACCACCCTTTTTATTGTACTCATGGGACAGTGTTTCTTTCTTCTACTTCACAAGTCAATAAGGTTCCTTGGAGATTACTTCAGCGACAGGTGATTTGTGTGGCAGATTTGCTGGCAATGGCCTCATCTGCTTCTCTCCCAACCTTTTCATAGTCTTCAGTAGTAAAACTTCATAGTCCTCATTGTGATAATTCCAGAAATTCTTTACCTCGAGATGTTCCTGCTGCTTCTTGCCCCTTTGGTGTTTGCACAACTTCCTGAGAGCTATCAAAACCAAGATTGAAGTTTGGAACTTTGATGAGCGACACAACTAGCTCGGAACATAAACCATGACTACCTTATGTACTTAATCAACCATGGTGCATATGTTCTACAATTAGATTTACTTGTTACATATTTGAACAAACGTTGCTACATCAATGAGTTTGTGTGTTTTTGTTGCAGAGGTTACTTGCTTGGCGAAAGAAACGAGACCGAGCGTAAAGAATGCATGGATGATTGAAGAAAGTTGATGGGGACCAAACAAAGACCGTCTCCAAGTCTTCTTTCATCTCAACCAGTCACTTTTGTCCATAGAAGATAAAGAAATAAAGTTCTACACGTTTGGGATTTGGATTCGGGCCTCCTGACAGCAATCACTTGCAAAACGGACCTACGCGCTGATCCAGAAGGAATTTCGGGGCGCCAATGAGTACTTGTTGGAAAGCTTTATGGAGTCTACTTTCATATGGTTTTTGGTCCCACGTCAAAAATTTGCTACCAGAGCTGCCGGAATCTACAAACAAGCCACGTACCTGCATCCAGTCCAAATCTGATTTGGGTTTTGGGCCTTGTATTGTGTCGTGGGGCTTAGCCAAGGGGGTGTGCGCCTAGGGCAACCCTAGGACATTCCTAATCACATTTATTCAGTAGCCGTCATCCGTTAAAATCGGTTTTGCTTGAATTATTCTGTCAGAACAGTTTTTTTCGCCGCTAGATCGGTTTGTGGAACCCCAAATTCGAGTACTTAATCCATTCATATGCAAATTTGGGTGCAATCTATCTTGTTCTTCTTGTGTTCTCGATCGCATGCAGGGATTAGCCTTCTTGGCGAGGTCAACCGGTTTTTCGGACACGGTTTTGATAAGCCAGAGGAGACGTGGTGCGGGCGATTGCGGGGCTCGTAAGCGTGTTCGTTTGTCAGTAAGTGCTCGGAGTCGACAGGTAGTGTTGCGACTTTGTCCGCCCAATCGACTTTTTTTATCAATACCTATCGGAAAAGATCTGGGACCTAACTCTCCGCCATGCAAACTTCATATGAATCAATGGTTGTTTG
>CM020180.1:20465876-20501913 GCA_009805545.1 Oryza longistaminata | reverse complement strand
CGTCATCGCCAAGGGAGCGGGCCGCTCGGAGCCACGGGACGCGCCGCCGCCGCCGCTGTGGGTCGCCGCCTTCTCCGCCGCTCACCGGGTCTGCTCTCTCCCTCCTCGCTCGTTGGCAAATATGTTCCAGATAAGTGGTTTTCTGAAGTATTTAATATGCTACGTCTCTAGAAGCCCCAAATCATGAATACTTAGGAGAATGGAGATAAAGGCTGAACTTGCTATCCCTTTTACTAGCCAAAACCAGTCTGGTTAAGAGGAAATCCTTAACAGTACAAACTGAATACTTCCTCTAAACCTGGTTATTTCAGTTTCTGACTTACATGTTCTATTCTATTTCAGTTGGTGACTTAAACGTTGGTAGAACCCTGCACAAATAGGAGGCGGCATCTTAATACAATGAAAAATGATGGGAACTCCACAACAGATTTGTCAACACAATCAGGTTTTTTCGTTTCTGCCAACGCACTAAGGTGCAGCCGGGAAGGAGCATCCGATGCAGTGGGGGATCGAGGTGACGATCCTGGTGGTCAGCGACGATAATCGATGCCATTATTATTGCCTGCTACTAAGACAAAAATTTGTGACCTGCTGATTGATGTTTCTAACTTTCCCTCAATCAGGTATCAGCTTCATTCATTCATGGATAAAAAATCCAATAGATTGTTCTCCAGAGTACAAAAATTTACAGAAAAATGCTCAGTGCATTTCCTGAAAACTTATGCCATAGATCACTATGTACTTATGCTAAACGATGTATTTTCAGACTGGTTAGAGTCTTGGAGCTATTTATTTCCTTCATTTCAGGCTTCTTGCTGGTTCAGAGCCATGTAAAGATCGAGTTGCTTGATAAAATGTTCCAGTGCTTGATTTTTTATTATTTTCAGCTTGGCCATATTGTTTTCTAAGCTTTGCGAGTAGCTCAAATGAAGGCCATGGTGATCTTCTTGAGCAACATGGCAATAGTGGCTGGTACAAGGTATATGTCTATATTGGTACTGTTGCCTTATTGCCTATGGAGAGGGGTTGATGATAGTGAAATTTATACATTGATCAGTTTTGTGTTTCTCCCGGATGGGTTATGGCAGATAGGTAGAAAAGATGATGGTGAAAATTGGTACAAATGCTACATGCCTACATGTTCGATGAAATACTTCGGTATCCCCGCTGTCCTAACAAAAAGAAATTTTGAGCAGCCATTATGGTAAATATGGTATGTACTCAATTTTTTGTGCACTGCTGCAGCCAAAAGATAGATGCACATAGATAAGTTGCTCAATGAAATGTGCCATTGGCCCTGTAAAAAATTGAGGTTAGAATTCTATAGGAACCTGAATTCAATGTTATATGTGATTTTTTTTTCATGTACATTGTGTTTTGCTTGATCAATTTTATTCTAGAAGCATAGCTCAATTTAACATGTGAAATGTATAAATGCTTCAAACATGTTTTGACTAAGAAAATTTTGTCAGGTGAAATATGGGAGTGCTTTAACATGTCAAGATTATAACCTAAAAGGCTGAAAGTAATATTTTTTTCCCCTAGGAGCAATGTTGTTCATGCTCATTTTGAGATTATATCAATTATGTGGATTGTAGACCATGTATTTCTTTACACTAAATTTTTTTCATAGGAGCAAGCCATTAGTGGTGATAATTGATATGTTGTGTGCTAAGCATATTTGGTTAACTGGATGTGTTTGACTAAAGAAATAATGTTTATTATTTTCGAACAGAGCCAAAATGTTATGAATATCATATCTTTTGTCATTGACAATGGAACGAGTTATGAACTAATAATGTTAGATTTATATTCATGAAACATTCAATTAATGCTTTTATATGAAAGACGGAGTGAATATAAGAGCATTGGATGTGAAAAGCACAGCTTATTGCCAGGAGATGACAGAATATAAGTCTATGAAGAAATAGGAAAGATGCACATGGAAAGAATTACTCCATGTGATGCTTGCGCAACCAATATATTCAACCCCTCAGTCAATTAGGTTGCCCTCAGTCAATTAGGTTGCATTATACTAATTACATGTTGGTAAACACGCCCTCCAATAGCACCTTAATATTGTAGTAGTGATAATGAAGGTTAACCTTTCAATAATGAACTGGTTCCCCAGTTATTATTCAATGATTCATCAATATGTGAAAATGTTGGACCGTGAATGGAAATGGAAACAAAGATAGTACTTCTACAAATTATTCTATTTTGATGGAAGTGCAAAAAGAACTCAATATTTATTTTATGTTTCTATTTTGAAATTGAGATGGAAACGACACATTCTATTTTTTACATTAATATTTTAGATGGAAACAAAACAACATGTATTAGATGGATCTTAAGATTCTTATTTGACACAATTGATAAAATCAGCTTGAAAAGATCATAAATGGTGAAAAATGTGCCTTGCACGTACACGCTCACTAGTAATCAATGAAGGGTGACCTTTTGAATTTCGCTGGTTTCACCACCCTTTTATTGTACTCATGGGGCACAGGTGTTTCTTCTTCTACTTCACAATCATCAGCAATAGGTTCCTTGGAGATTACTTCAGCTACAGGTGATTTTGTGGCAGATTTGCTGGCAATGGCCTCATCTGCTTCTCTCCCAACCTTTTCATAGTTTTCAGTAGTAAAACTTCCATAGTCCTCATTTGTGATAATTCTAGGAATTCTTTACCTCGAGATGTTCCTGTTGCTTCTTGCCCCTTTGGTGTTTGCACAACTTCCTGAGAGCTATCAAAACCAAGATTGAAGTTTGGAACTTCATGTGAATCAATGGTTGTTGTTAGGAAAGGATATTTTTCTGCCTTTTGCACTGGTTGCTTCTCTGATTCTGGAACATTTTGTGCTGCAACATTGGGTGCTTGCTTTTCTTCATGTTTTTCCTTGTCTCCAAACCCAATCCCTTCATCTACTTGTTTCCCTTTTCCAATAACATCATCAGCGCCTTTGCCTCCGCTGCCAATCCCTTCATTTGTGTCATCTCCATTGCATCCAGTAACATCATCAGCGTCTTTGCCTCCGCTGCCAATCCCTTCATTTGTGTCATCTCCTTTGCAACCAGTAACATCAGTTGCAGCATCAGCCTGCTCACCACTCCTTCCAGTTTCAGCACCATCATTGTCATCATTTTCTGACCTATCCTCATCGTCATCTTCTTCTCCTTCATCATCGTCATCTTCTTCTCCTTCATCCTCATCATCATCAGAATCTCCATCTTCATCGGTATATTCATCTTCCTTAGTGTCTTCCACTTCTTCTTCATCAGCAACAAAATCTTCATCATCACTTGAAGTTACATGTACCAAAAGAACAAAAGTAACTTAGTGTACTGTAGGAAGTTGTTTGGACAAATGTAAAAAACTAAAAATTCAGTTCAAATCATCGTAAAAAAACAGTGTGGTAGAACAATGATACTAATGAGATTCAAATTGTGCAGAGTGGTAGAACATGGCTATATTAATTATTCTGTATAATAATTAATAGAAACATAGTGAAAAAACCAAACCTAGATCTTCATCTTGCTGAACTTTTTTTGGCCTTTGTGCAAGTTTCTTCTGGTTCATTCGCATTTGCCTTGGTTGGCTACCCCTAGGATCCACAAAATCAAGGCCGGAAATCTGTCTCACAAATTTCGTGACCAAACCTGAAAAACCTTCACAAAAATTTTGCACAGCGATCACAATTCTGTCATTTTCCTGTATAAAAAGAAAAAACAGAGAAGTTACATATGCAGATTTCACAAAGTTACTTTTGCAGTTCGTTGATGTTACATCTACCAAGTGTACAAAAAGTAAAACAGAGAAGTGGGGAAAAAAATATAAACCTGCTCCTGCATAGTATTGGGCACATTTGTATTTATGAAGGTTGAAAAATATACATTGCTCCCAAACAAATTGGTCCCTTCATGCTGATCTTAAGCTATATTTTCAATTATAAAATCCGTAAGTTACGAACAAACAAAAAACTAAAAATGATGCAAGTATGCCAACTATAAAAAAAACTCACTGATAAAGCTGCAAAGGAGCCATCTGCTGATGTGTCTGCTAATATTGCTTGATTTATCAATTCATTCGTCCAAACAGTAGCTCGATAACCCTCCACTGGAACATTGAGATTTTTAAACGAAAGCGAGTCCAAATAAAAAATCTACAAAAGAAATTAGATCATTTAGATTAAGTAAAAAAAGTACATAACTTGTTTGATTTAAAACCTACAAAATATGTTAACTTCCAGATGTAATTTAAATTTGAAAACAAATTGGAAAAAAAGATGTGGCAGGGCATATATGAAGAAGTAAATTAATGCACAGTGAGAAGTGACTTAATGTACAGTAAGAAGTAATTTAATGCACAGTGAGAAGTAACTTAATGCACAGAGAGAATTTACTTGACAGAAAGTTATTTATAACAATTTAACAGAAAGAAGTTACTTCCTAGGAACATGTAAGTTACTTCCTGGACAGCTTAACTTACTTTAAAAAACATAAAAGTTACATTGGGACAGTGATCGAATAAAAAATGGTGAGCATTGTTACCATCATGTACAGGAGACATGCTGAGTTCGTATTCTTCCCAGCTTTAGCAGCTTTTTGCAAAGTAGATATGACAAACTTGCACCAATTAAGATTCTTGATATTTCCAGCATCAACAACAGAAGGATAGCATCTTGGGCTGACTGTTGTTGCCGTCGTTGGTGCTAAAACAGAAGAAATGGCGTAGATGATCCACATGCGCAGGTACTTGTCATCTGCTAACTTCAACTTCTCCAATTGAATCGCAAGAGAAGTCAGTGATGGTGAGATACCATCGTTGATTCCAAGCAAATTCAGCACAAATTCTGTAGCTTCAGATTCCATCTCATATGAGACATCTTTGTTGCCCATAGGGATACCAAGCACAGACTTCACTGACTCCTCGTTCACATCTATGGCTCCACGTCCAGGAAATACAAGCTGATTGGTTGCTGGATCGAAATGCTCCATCAACCAGCTGCACAAATCAGGTCTGAGCTTCGAGCACTTGAGATCTACGAGGCCATGGAAGCCAGCCCCCCTCTGTTAGTCGCTTTTGTTCGCCACTCATATGGGGATACAACTTTATAAGTTTCATAGGTGAAGCCCTGCTACTTTCTTGCTGCAAATGTATAAAACAACAAAAAGAAAAATAAAAAACATCAGCATTTGTTTATTTTTTCAAAAACATATATAAAACAGTTGAAAAAAGGGTAACTGAACCAAGAAATAACTTGCCATTAAGTTAGTTCTAGAAAATAACTTGCCCTCAAGCAGCAACATCAAAATATTTTAGGCACGGTGAGAAGTAACTTTATGCACATAGAGAAGTAACTTAATGCACAGCGAGAAGTAACTTAATGCACATCGAGAAGTAACTTCTTACTTGTTAACAGAAAATCTCAAAGCAATTTTAACAGGAAGTTACTTCTAATAAATCAGTAAGTTACTTCCTATGAACATGCAACTTACTTCCAGATAAACTTGAATTCACATTCCCTAGTTACACAGCATGATACATTCCATCTAGTTGCCTCTCAGAGCAATTTGAACAGAAAGTTACTTGTTATAAAACTCAAAAAGTTACTTCCTAGAAACATGCAAGTTACTTCCAAAAATAAACTTGAATTTGCATTCTAATAATGTTAGTAATAATTTTGGAAATTCATTTTGGATGTTAGTAATCAACTTGCAACTAACCATCGATCAACTAATAATCAACTTGCAACTAATAATGTTAGTAATAATTTTGGAAATTCATTTTGGATGTTAGTAATCAACTTGCAACTAACCATCGATCAACTAATAATCAACTTGCAACTAATAATGTTAGTAATAATTTTGGAAATTCATTTTGGATGTTAGTAATCAACTTGCAACTAACCATCGATCAACTAATAATCAACTTGCAACTAATAATGTTAGTAATAATTTTGGAAATTCATTTTGGATGTTAGTAATCAACTTGCAACTAACCATCGATCAACTAATAATCAACTTGCAACTAATAATGTTAGTAATAATTTTGGAAATTCATTTTGGATGTTAGTAATCAACTTGCAACTAACCATCGATCAACTAATAATCAACTTGCAACTAATAATGTTAGTAATAATTTTGGAAATTCATTTTGGATGTTAGTAATCAACTTGCAACTAACCATCGATCAACTAATAATCAACTTGCAACTAATAATGTTAGTAATAATTTTGGAAATTCATTTTGGATGTTAGTAATCAACTTGCAACTAACCATCGATCAACTAATAATCAACTTGCAACTAATAATGTTAGTAATCATTTTGGAAATTCATTTTGGATGTTAGTAATCAACTTGCAACTAACCATCGATCAACTAATAATCAACTTGCAACTAATAATGTTAGTAATAATTTTGGAAATTTATTTTGGATGTTAGTAATCACTAATAATCAACTTGCAACCGGAAAAATCAACATAAGCCAGAGAGAGAAATTTAAATACCTTCAAATGGAACCCGAGATCCACAAGCCGACGCTTGAGGGGGCGAATTCCACCGCAACCTTGCGCTCGCCGAGAGGATGAACTAGCACCTGATGAATGAGGGAGAGAGAGGGGAAATGAGGGAATAGGGGAGAACAAATTGGGAGGTTTGAGGAGCAATTTGCGCAGTGAAAAACTGTCCAATCTCTCCACCTCCCTGGCACAAAAAACGGATGGAAAAACAGCCCCATCACTCCACCTCTTCGGCTCAAAAAAACCGCAACGAAACCGCTGCATCACGCGCAACTTACCGAAAAAAATGGCCGCCGGATTTGGTGGAGAGAAAACCACCTCCGCCGCAGCCTACGCTTCCCACCGCAACTGCCGGCGCGATGAGAGGAAACCGTCGGCTCCGCGCCTCCGCCGTCGGATCCGCCGACTCTGCCGACGTCGGCGCGACGGGAGGAAACAGCAGCAACTCCCCACACGCCCCCTTCGCCACGGATTTCGCCGGAGATTCACGCCGCCTCCGCCTCTCTCTAACTCTCCACCTCTCTCTCTCTCTCGCGTCGAGCGCCACCCAAAAAATTTAAACAGTAAACCCTCACTCGTTCGGTCAGAAAAGGCGACGGGTGAGCTCGCTCGGTCGGCCGGTCGGGACGCACGGCGTGCGCCGGATGGACGCCACGTCGCCAATCACGGATCGACGGCTGCCACGCGCGTCGCGCGATAGCGCTATACGAAAAAACCGGAGATTCGGTGCGGTTCGGCTCGGTTCTGTGCGGCCCACAGTTTTCGGTGATTTTCTGCCCAGCCTCGCTGCCGCAAAGAGACTTTTGTCCAGTTGGTTGCAAGGGAGTGCAATGTGTTTGATGGTATTTTGTTATATGCAAGGAAAATTTACAGTGGCCATAGCAAGCAAACAATGTGATATACTATGTGAGGTTAGCTAGCTTGTCATTTTGTGCGTGCATGGGCCATGCAAATATATGAATGTATATGCCGTATATATACACTAGCTAGAGAATCAAAGGCTAGCATTTGCTAATTGGCCAGTGGGGCAATTATGTACGTACATGCATGCGCCATATGCATGCTTATCGTATTAAGCGTGATTAACGGTGAAGTAATTATCGTATTTTACGCGTCGCCGGCTGGATAAACTGATCAAGGCCCATCAAAAACCAACAGAGAAGCCACCCAAATATTTGTTCATGCACGGAGGAGATAAAATCCAACGAACCAAGAGATAATGAGCATAACAAACCAGATGACGGCGGCGGCGCACATGCTGAGGAGGAACGAAGGAGATGGCGCCAGATGACGGCGGCGGCCGGCGACTTCGGCTGCGGCACCTCGGCATCCGACGAGAGGACGCGTGTGCGGAGAAGGAGGCGCTGCCGAGGCCGGAGAAGGAGATAAGGCTCCAGTCCATTGTTATGGGCACTGCCCTCGTCGGAGTCACCGTGCCAATCGACTCATGGACTTCCGTGGAGAGCACCAAAGGCCATAGTATCCATGGTTTTAAATCTCCCGCTAAACTGCCGCTATCTCCCGCTATAGCTGTTTCAGAAGGGTTCTAGCTATTTGCTCTCATGTACAATTTAACCGCTATAGCTCCATTTAACCCGCTATAGCGGCAGCTATAGCTCTTTGAGAAGCTAACCGCTAAATGCCTTAGCCCGCTATTTAAAACATTGCTCGTATCGGCGTCGCCGCGCACACACTCCGGTGGCTGGCAACTTGCACCAGCAGCAGCTACACCGCCAAACGTCGAGCCGCATATTGACGGAGCTAGGCGACCGGTGGTGTCGCGCACACACCTCAGCAGCAAGCAAACAAGGAGGAACAAGCTGATGGCATCTATCGTGGATGCCTCTCCAAGCTAATCTTCGTCCATGTCTCGCCAACCTGAGGAGTTACCACTGACCAAGACGGTGTTCTACGCTGGGCACGCCGTCAACATACGGGATCATGCGCCGTCAAGATGAAGAGAGCACTGGCCGGGAGATCATCGGAGTAGTCGCGGACGCCGTCGAGCCACCCGTGTCCACAGCTAGGCTGCTGCCTCGCCGGAGATGCTATTTCGGGCACTATTCATCACAAAGGTGTCGGGTGGAGTGCAGCCAGCCAGCTCCCACTGAGATCGTCATCACGCCATCCCCCGGAGATCGCGAGAGCTGCCATGGACGTCGCCGGCGCTGCCGGCCGAGCGGTCCTCATCCTCGCCAACTGATCACCATCTGCCGAAGATGGCCGTCCCCATGTCGCGTTGATGGAGCGTTGGGAATAGTCGGAGCAGCCGCGGGCGCGCGTCGCCAAGACATCCCTGATCCAGGAGATTGTCAGAGCAGCCGCGGACGCCGCCAAGTCAGGCTGATCCAGAAGTTCTTGTTGAGAACGACACAGACGCCGCTGAACCGCCCGTGTCCGCGAAGCCGTCGTCAACCGGGAGGCCATCTCGTCCACCTTATCGGCAACGCCCAGACGCTCGCCGTCCCTGTCAAGCTGCTGGTGACAATGTCCGCCGAGTGTCCGTCAAAGGCTGCCATTGTGCCGACACCTTCGCACCGAAGCCAGGCTCTAAGGATGCCGCCACTGTGATCGCTACTGTGTGAGGGCGTCTCACCGAGACTCCACCGGCCGGCGACGCCTTCACGCTCGTCACGGTCTCTTCGGTCACCATCGACATCTACTCAATCATCTTCGATGGTGCTGCCACCTTCCTCACACTCATCGCCAAGCCACTCAAGAAGATCGCCAGTCGGAGCGCCGCTACCCGGTGCCCGTACGCCGTCGTAAAGCCCAGCCATGATTCTTTCTCTTCATCAAGCCGAGGTCGTCGTGCCGTTCGTCCGCGACGCTCACGTAACCATCACGCGGGAGCACCACTGCTTGGTGCCCAAAAACCATCGTCAAAGCCGGGTCGTCGTGCCGTCCATCCGTGGCGTCTCCTTTTCTCTATACCAACATGATGAGATGACATCTATCTATGATGCTTCCACTTCATCACGCCAAGATGAGATGCTGTCCGTCCGTGATTCTCTCCCTCTTAATCAAGATTGATGCCGTCCATCCGTGATTCTCTCCCTCTTCGTGGAGATCAATGTAGTCGCTCGTCTGTGTATTGGAGCGTCGCTCGTCTACATCAATATAAAGCAAGAATGGTGCCGTCTGTGATGCCAGGGAACCGTTCGTGCTGAATCTACTCTAACAAATGCTCTTGGCCATTCCGCCGACGAGGCATTTACTTCTTCCAAGGTCGTCGTTGTTATCGGCACCCTCATAGAGCCCCTTTTACGGGCTCGTCATCATATTAACCGGATCAATAGTAGATCCATTGTCTGAAGGAGGTGCCAAAGCCACGTTCGTCCAGCTGCTGTCTGCACTGACTTCTTCATCAACATCTTCATTACAAGTCCCTGTTGTATAAGGGGCATGACGGGTCATGAGGTGCCCAGCCATGTTTTATCCGACAGCCGTCTACACCAACTGTCTTCGTCAACTCTTCGTTACTTTGATCTCACCTAGCCAGGAGGTGCCCAGCCATGTATATTCGGCTGTCATGTACACCAACTAACTTCACCAACTCCTCTTCCCTTTAACACCATTCCGACGCTGCTGCTGTGACGTCTCTACCGTCCAAGCTACACGAGTTCCATGCATGTCGTAGATCAACCTATCAACACCAGCACGTCGCTTAAGACTGATGAGGCGGAACGACGAGGGCGGGCGGAGTCTATATGAAGGCTACGCCACTAACACCAGCGCACAGACCGACGAGGCTGTGGATGCATTGCCGGCGCCCACATATATATCCACCATCTTCACCAACATTCATCATGCATGGAGAACGGGAAGCGAAGACGACGAGACGACCACAAGTAGCTTAATCGGAGGTGCTCTGTAGGCTTAGACCTGTGGAGGTAATTAACCAGGAGCTTCTCAAGGCCCTAGGAATCAGAAGGCCACATCGCTAATGTCAAGATCTGTCCAACGACAGGCAATGGCGCGTGTATTTTATATTATACATGGAAACTGTATCTTGTTAATTCAATTAATAAAGATTGCGTGTTTCTGTGTCCCTTTTGTGTTTGTTTTACATTATGTATTTTGGTACACTGGCACGCCCGTACTTATTTTCTTTCTAAACATAGAGGGATACATTCGTATTTTTCTTTCCTAAACACAGTGCCGCTCCAAGGTTTGTCCGGCTCCATCTATTCGTACCACAGCCACCTTAGCCTGAGTGCCCGAGCGAACCGGTCCAAGTCGAGCACACCGAGGCCACCCAGATGTTTCGGCCTGCAAATTCTGTCCCAATTCACTTTGCATTCACCCCCCCTCCCTCTACCCGAGATGTCCTCTCCTCTTGCCCAGAGGAATTTCCGTCTCATCTTGTCAATTGAATGGAGTGTGCTGTCCAGAACTTTAATGGCTATTAGGTGATAAATGGTTTGTGTCAGTGATGTTCTACCGGTGGTCGTCATCATCTTGCCTTGCCTGGGCGCCAGCCTGGTCTTATATTTATCCAGCAACGGCTGAATGTGGACCATTTTTTTTTTTTAGCTTGGAGACCGTTAGATGGAGCGAGATACTTCATCCGGAAGCCGGTTACGTTAGCGGGGAAGACTTATAGGATCTCTTGGAGGTCTATGCCAGTGCAATGAAAGGACGCAATTTGACTTTTCGATATGTTTGTCCGAAATCTGGTTACTTCTCCGAAGGAATGAAGAATTTGGGTAAGATGTCGCATATCATTGACTGTTGGTCGGACGAACATGGCAACATCATTCGCATAAAGGGATGTACGAAGGTGTGCTGTTCTCCCATTGAGTTGTGTGAGCATGCCGAAGTCGGTTGCCTTCAGTAGCACTGCCTTTAAGGGGTCGATGGCTAGGATGAAGAGGAGAGGGGAGAGCGGGTCCCCTGCCCGCATCCAAATTTTGAACCCTTGATTAGGATGATCATTTTGGAGCACGATTTTAGATTAAGATCTAATTGCTGATGGTGCTTTAAGTCCGAGGGATCTGCACCACCAATCATATGTGCCCCTGAAGACACGGAACCAACCAGCAAAGTCTCGATAGCTGCTCGCAGCATCAATCTGGAGGAATAGATCATGACCAATTCCTGACAGCCTGTTTCCAAAATCAGTCAGTTGACCTCTCGACCATTAGAAATTAAAATACAACTTAAGAATTGATGGTGTAAGGAATATGCATTATTTACCATGGACTCACGACAATTTGAGCTGGGGCGGCGGCAAAACAAAGCAACCTTTTATTTATCTGTGCTGTTAGCAGTTTAGAAGCCAATCAGAAAAAGGACTACAATTTTAAAATTTCCAAAACTAACTCTAAAATTAAATATGAAAATTCAAATCTGGAATGTGGCTCATAAGGTAGCAGAAGGTCAGTGGCAAAAGTTTCAATTTTTTTTACTAAAGTCACCGTCCTGCAGCACATCGTGACATCCCACCTCAAAATTTTTACACCCCATCACATCAGACGTTTGAACACCTGTATGAAAAATATTAAATAAAGGCTAAAAAAATAACTAATTGCACAGATTGCGACTAATTTGCGAGACGAATCTTTTAAGCCTAATTGCTCCATGATTTGACAAAGTGGTGCTACATCATTCAATGATTGCAGTTTACTGGCGGATTCTGTAATTAGTTTTTTTATTAGTGCCCAAACACCCCCATACGACACCCTATATAATATCGGATGTGATACGCGAAAACTTTACACCCCTGGATCTAAGCACCCCTTAATACATGGTATTTGGTAAGTATTCCCACCAACTAAGCACGGCTGATCCTCTTTAAAAGAAAAGAAAAGAAAAGAAGAGAAGAGCACGCTGATCCTACAAGAGTGGAAATAAATGGAACGAGGTGAAGAATTGCATAGTTTCAAAAATATCTGTAAAGTTGTTTCGATATTAAAAGAGTAGTTGCAGCAAATCCTTTCTTTCTATATAGTCAAGACCCAAAGCTGAACTGTGGTTAAGCCACATCACCACTTAATCCTCAGCCGTTCGATCTAATATGAATGGTTGCACACGCGTGAAGCCCAGCCCACATCCCTTTCCGGGGTTTGTTGGTTTCTCCAGTTGTCGTAGGCTCTCCGGACCTCTCATTATATTTGAAAGATGAAGTGAATAATTCAAGTCATCAAACAAAAATAATGAAATATCCGACGCATAGAGAGAAAAATATTGGAGACATTGTTGGCCCTTTAGCTTCTCAGTCAACTTCAGCCTGAGATGTGCCCGTCAAACCACTCAAAGGCAGCGACCAGATGTGCTACACATTTAGGAGACTTGACAGAATAGCTAAAGATCTACAACATCTCAAATATTCTTAACTCATACTCATGTGAATCTAGTTCCCAGGATGTGCGAACTAGATTCACACTTTCATCTTAAGCATGGAATTACATAGCAAAATACATTTAAGACGAAAGTGATCTAAGATTTACAACTATTTATAGTTATAAGGTCCGACCGGCCAAATATAGATATATCAGAGAACAGTGGAAGCTTGACTACCCAAATACAAGCACACCGACTAGGGGTTAACCCAAGTAAGTTCAAGTCCAGAAGAAGCAGTCGAAACCCGCATCACTCAAACACAATCTAAACATACAACCTGCACAAATGGATATTTCAACATAGCAAGCATCAGTACATTAATCAAATTAATGTATTGCCAAGCACAAGATAATCCTACATACTACATGTAAGGCATATATTCAAAGAAAGGCAATATGTAGTTCAATTTCAACATAAAGCAAGTTTTGTTTCACAATTCTTTTGTAAAGGGAGTTGGTGATTCAGTTAACAAATCATTTTTGCATGTCCATCATAAATATCATTATATCATCATAAGCATACTCTTGTTGTCTTCCTTGGCAACAAGTCATATAATCATCATCACACTCACACAACTCAACATAATTAACCCATTTCAATCTCAAGTTAAACACACACATTTAAAAACATAAGTCTATACTCATGACACTTCACTACGCCGCTCATGACCGTGAGCACGACTAATCGATTAGTTTTAGACTCTGTAGAGTTTGTACAGCTTTATCCACATGATATGAATTCCTCTAGTTTGTCCGGTACCAGTCAGTACCACCACACTCTACATGTTGAATGCGGTCTAGAGGTCATAACGAGGCCGTATTGCCTACCGTCTAACCTTGCATCAGCACGATGCGTGTTATTCCACACTAAGCCTAGAAGCTTAGTGTCGTCAGGACGGCTGGCCTACCGACCCTGATGCCGTGGCGTAGCATTCCCTACCCACGAGGCACTACACTGTTGTATTGGACACGTGCAGACGCCCATGCCACAAAGCGAACATCAGTTCCTCTGCTAGAAGGTGGAGGAAGGAAGAAAAAGGAGGAAGGAGAAGGGCTTTTCTGCAAAAAGGCAGAATAGAGAAAGAGATGAAGGAAAAAGGGAAAAAGGCATGGACTTTTCTGGAAAATTCCAAATGTAATCTATGCGGTACATGTAATACTCTTTTTTTGGCAATTGCAAATTTACCACTACTTTGAATCGTTGTTGCAAGAATGCCACTAGAAAATTGCAAGAATGCCACTAGAACTGTCATTCGAGTGACACCTTACAAAATTGAAAAAACCGGTGGCAAATTTGCAAATACCCCTTTTTTTCTCGATAATAAACGGAACAAGCAAACAGGAATAAAATCGGATCGGGAGATAAGCAAAACTGAGGACGTACTAATACTTTCTTTTTTTTTTTTGCAAAAACACCTTTCAATTTTTATAATAGTAGAGATAGAGATACGGCCACGATACCTAATTACCCTAGCTAATCTATATTTTCTATAAAGTTATAGCACACTGAGTCTAAAGCTCAACATGCAACCGTGCTAAATCATCACCCACTAGAAATAATTGCATATTTGACCTCATTTAAGCATATAACACCATCTACAATTTACTAGCTCCGTCCCGACCTGCAATCATACTTTGAGTTTTTGTTTGTAATGTTTGATCATTCGTCTTATTCAAAAAATTATGGAATTATTATTTATTCTGTTTGTGACTTGCTTTATTTTTAAAAAGTACTTTAAGTATGACTTATGCTTTTTATATTTGCACTAATTTTTCAAATAAGACGAATTGTCCAACATTGCAAAGTATAAAAGTCAAAGCTAGCACCAATTTAGGATGGAGGTAGTATTTAATTCTACAAATCAACATGCAAGCATATCCAATCATCGCCCTCACATCATTTGCACAATTTTACAAACGTTACAAACTTGGTAACACCTTACAATAAAATCTTACAACATTACCATAATAAAATAAATATTACATATACTTATTGACTAACATATTAAAAACTTATTGAAATACAACGTCATGCAGCAAACATATCATGACCGAACATAAATAACCGGACAGTGTATGTTATAACTACTGCAGGTTTCCTTCCTCCCTATCGTGAGCACCCTAAGAGCCCCTTCTATTCCTCCTCGCACGTTGTTTCCTAGGTTCCATGCTTGAAGATGTACCCTCCTTGTTATTCTTGCAATCTCTAGTGCGGTGCCCGTACTGAAGACAGTCCTCACATCGCCTCACAGGCCCTCCCGTTTCGGATGCATCCATATCACTTCTTAAGCGCCGTGTTTGTCTTCTACCCTTACCAGCCTTCAACAAATCCAAGTCTGGCACATAGATCCTTTTATCACCCCCCAGTTTCGACTAGGTGTTGGAGGGACCTCCACCCGAGGATCTCAGCACTCCATGCATTCAGAACTCTATCCTTTAGGGAGAACGTCGACACGTATGATGTTGAATCAAGCTTAATTTTAGCACACGCGGCCAGGACATGGCTACATGGCTTATGAAGAAGCTTCGGCTTATTGCAAGAGCACGAACATGTGTTATCATATTCGTGCCCTAGAGTAACTTCATGAGTGATGACCCTAGTAAAAGATCCAAAACCCCCCTTAGTGCGACACGTGACTTCCCACCTTCGTCTGGCGTTCCCAGTGGTAATGATCGTGTGAAATCTTGCCTTGTTAGTCTTCTCTTGGAGGTACTCTGCCATCCTATGGGTTGTTGTTGGTCTGCTCATCGAACTTTGTAGACTGATTTGCCTTGCACAACCGCTTGAATATGTTCATCAGCCGCCGGCTGTTGAATTGTTTAAAAAAATTGGCTCCCATGTGCTGCATGCACCAACGGCTATGAATGTTAGGCCAGTAGTATGCACCATCACCATCCTCCTGGAGATCTTTGATTGCCTTCAACAGACCGGCATTCCGGTCATGGATGATGCATATCGATGTGCGTTTTTGCACCACTCCCCACTTTAGGTGTTGCAAGAATCACAACCAGCTTTCGTAATTCTCGCTTTCAACAAAAGCAAAAGCTACTGGAATTATCTGGTTGTTCGCATCCGCACCAACAGCTGTTAATATCTAGCCTCGGTACTTCCCAGTTAGGAAAGTACCGTCGACACACAGCACCGGCCTCGAGCACTGGAACGCATGAATGCATGCTCCGAATTCAAAGAATGCCCGTTGTATCACAAGATAATTTGGAGGACGAATTGACTCCCGATCCTGCACAGCAACATAGGTCCCAGGGTTCCTGTTCTTTAGAATGTTAAGCATCTGTGGCAGTGTGTCATATGCTTCCTCAAATGTCCCATATCTTTTCTCCATGGCCTTCTGCTTCGCCCTTCAAGCCTTGTGGTAACTAATTGTATATTGTTCACCTCTCTCCACCAGTTTTATTATGTGCCGTACAGGCAGGTCATCACCTTCAATAATTTCCTTGTAGTACTTGTTTGCAACGTATGCCGCGGTCAGGTTGCGGCTCCCTAGTGTTCCGAATCAGACAGGAGTGTTCCTGCAGTTTGGACACAATCCAGTAAGACTCATACTTTGGCACGTGACCATGAAGACGGAAGGTGCAACCTTCCGTCTCACAGACGACCGTGTACTCAGTCTTGTTAGACTTCACAATCCTGAACTGCCTTTGCATCTGGAATGACCATGACTTCACTGCGTCTTGCAACCCAGTTTTGTCACGGAACATTGCACCCAGATTGATTTGGCCATCCCCGTAGAACCATATTGAATCATGACAAGAGTTTACTGCAATATAACCAGGGTCTTCAAGGTTCCACGAAGCAGGCATAGGTACTTCCTCAACTTCTTGTTCATCTTCGTCATCATTCTCTTTAGCACCGAGGTTTTCCTCATCTTCGACTGCATGTCGGTCCACCCTCTCAATTTCTTCAACTATAGTAGGTATGTCCTCCCCTTCATCGGCTTCACCAGTAGGATGGCGGTTGACCACTTCATCTCCTTGTATGGATAGATTTTGAATGTCAGGACCAACATCGCCACCACGATGGGGAGCTACAACTTCATCTTCTTCGTGTGAACTATACCCCAACTCCTCACGATTGCTGGATTGCCCCGCTGCGCTCTCCGTGGGGACTCTTCCTTGACGTGCTTGAACCAGCATGACATATTCATATCCCCGTCTCCTACAGCTATCGAGCCAATCCTGCCAGGCCTTACTCCGTGTCACATTTTTTAACTCCCATCTTATGTTGTTGGCCGATCGGCTCCACATAACCCTCACGTTAACACTATATATACCCGGATCTAAAGAAAATGTGCATGTTAACCAGTACCAAACTTCGGGCATGGTAAGGGTGTCAAGATTTGGATGGTATAGTGTGCATTGCCTAAAGTTGCTCAGATCGACACCACTTTCATTTTCCATAATTTCACCTTCACTGAAATACACTCTAAATGCCGACATTCCTGCCATTGCAGACAACACGGACTACTCCGTAAGGAAGTCTTACAGAACAAACGTGTCCTATTCACGACCAAAATTAGTTTACACGCATACTGTTTTTTTTGATAAAAAATTCTTTATCAATAACTAATTATTTATATGTCCATATTATTTATAAAAAATCATGTACTTGTAATAAAAAATTTATAAATAAATAATTACGTAAACATAAATTATTTACTTACGAATACATGACAATGCAATTCATTATTTATAATTTTACTACAACTTTGACATAAAAAATAAACACATGACAATAAAATTAATACCGATTAATTAATTAAAACACGTAATTAAACATAACTATGGCAATTGATTTAAGTAAAAGAGTATGCAATACTTAAAACAACACAACCATACCATATCGTACATAAATATGATGACAAAATATTTACCTGCATTTATCAGATCCCGCCTACTCCTTTTTAACCAGCTTGCTCGTATAACAATTGCTGCCTCAAAGTTTAGTTCACTGCATAATCCATATGTTTAACTAACAAATTAATTATACATATCAATTAATTTTAATACAACAAATGACTACCTGTACCGAAGAAACATTGACGGAAGCTAAGTTAAAAATCATTTTGGTTACCTCTTTCTATTCTTTATCTAGGACAATGACACTCATTGAGCCGCATCATATTCTTTGCTACGGACTGTTTGTACCTACTTAGATATGACCTCTGAAACAATACTACTATTGCAAATTTGGATGAGTACACTTAATATATTACAACTTTAACTATTAATTATCTAACGGACCGTAACTTTACTTAAATACGAAATATTTGTAACTATCAGTTAGTACAAAATTATCTATAAATTAATCATAACATGATAAATTAATAGAACTAAGTTCAACTTCACTTGATTAATTACATAATCAAATTAATCATAACTACCAATTTATTATAGTATAAAACTAGTTGCAGGGACATAAATATATTTAACTGCACTTTAATTACAATACCAAATAAATTACAAGTTGTCTATTAATTACAAACTGTCTCCATTACAGTACCATCCTTCTCTTGCCTTCTTCTTTTCAACCAATTTGCTCATATAAAAGTCCCAATTTCAAAGTTCTTCGTACTACTGCATTTCTTTGTTCGTTCGTAACTACCTACAATGTTAAGCATGTCTTTAAGCACATCATATATTTCCCGCTACTTAACGAATATTTATACCTTTTCCATTTCTTACAAAATAAATAACTGCATGAACTACTAAGTAATTGTAACTTTAAATTACTACAAATTAATTACAACTTTAATTTAATATTTGTACCACATTTAATAATTATCAATACTATTAATATCAATATCAATAACTACAAATATAACTATTAATATTTCAGTTTTTTTTCATTTGTTACATATAATATTGGCCGTATATATATAATTAAACATCACATGAACTACTAATTAATTATAACTTATAATTACTACTACGTACAAATTAATTATAACTTATATTATACTTTTGTACCTTATAAATTAATTATGTCTACCTATTTTTTAACCTGAATCTACTCTATTAAATTTCTACATTTCTATTTTTACGTACGACCTAACAAAATATATTGTAGTAGTAACTAATACATACCTAAATTTTTCTGTAACATAATTAAAAACAAATATTAACTACGTGAACTAATATTTTCTAAATCTTCATCGTACGAATTTGTGCTAATAGTAAACTAATCAACTTACGTGTCTTTTTTTCCTTCTCTCCACTGCCTGCACTGCCTCCTCTCTTCTCTTGCTCTTCCTCTCCTCCTCAGTTCATTCCCTTCTGTCTTCCTCTATGAGGACCAACTCCTCTCCTCTCAATTTAACCCCATGAGCGCATTGGATTTGAACGCTACAGCGGTTACAAATAGCCGGCATGATGTGACTACAACAGTAAACTGATAAGAGAGTGCACAGAGCTCTTCCACCTCTCCCTAAAAAGCTAAGGTAGATGGCTAGAACCCGTGCAAAAAGCAAAAAGAAATAGAGATGGGAAATAAAGGTGTCGGTGGCGTCGGATGCGAAAAGCGCCGCCGCTCTCGCGCGTGTGGAGCGCGATACCGAGGGCGGTCTCGCGCATGCGTACCGCGAGACCGAGCCCACTGCCGCTCCCTCGATACCCTCGCTCTCGTGCACGCGTAGAGCGAGACAGCCCGTGCTCCTGCGCGCGCAAAGCGCGACAACGCGCGGTCTCGCGCCCGCAAAGCGCGACAGCGCTGCCCCACTGCGCTCCTCGCTCTCGCGCACGCGTATAGCGACCGCGATCGGTCTCGTGCTCCCAAAGCGCGACGCCGCGGGCCCACTGCCCTCCCCCAGGCTTTCTCTCTCACGCGCATGCCGCGTCACCAGTCTCGCGCGCGCAAAGCGCAATAGCGCGTACCCACGTCTCCCCCGTCGCGTCATAACCGGTCTCACGATTTCATATTACGATACCGACCTCGGTCTCGCGCAACAAAACTGCGAGAACGATGGCTCCGCCCGAGGTAGACGCGGGGATTTCTCCGCGTGGCGCTCTCGCGCGTGGGAAAGCGATACCGCTGCGGTCTCGCGTCTCGTTTGCGCGAGAGCGCCAGCTCAACTTCGCTATCGCTCTTTCAGATAGCGATTTCGCCATGCTATCGCACTTTCCAGGAACGAACATCGGTATCGCTCTTCCAAAGGGCGATACCGATGGTTTATTTCCGCAAATCGTTCGCTATCCGGTATATTTTTGCACAATCAATCGATAAATAGTATAATTTCAAATTTTTTTCCTGATACTAATCCGGACAACAGGCCTGCTACCCTCGAAATCCTCCATAAGCTTGAGGAGACTGAAACTGTCCATGCAACTTGTTCGCCTGTGCTAGCGCAGGTATGCACGCATATGGCAGAGTCACGATTTTCAGCACGGGTATTCAGGGTTTACAAAATAATGTATAACATATTTAAGCATATATCCTATGATACTGTAAAGTTAAGTTAATACCCACTGACTCCTAAAATTTAACATGCAAGTATGTCGTATCATCACCCAGTTTTTCCTAGCACTATAGCTAGCACTCCAATGGTTAAAATTTTTATGGTGATGTGACTCAATACATGTTAGCTTTTGGTTTAACAATAAATTACTAGTTTTACAGACATTTTAACTACCATATGTTTGTGTTGGCGTTAAACTAATTAATTTTCAACAAAAAAAATTAATAGAACATATATTTATAGTTTTCGTTGTTACGTTATATAATAAAGTCATTCTTTGTTGATGGCGTACGTACGGCAGGATCAGAGCCTCGTTGATTTCATATAATGTATTTTAATATTTCTATTTTGTTGCAGATAAGTTCTACTCCTATCTCCAAGTTGATGAATGACTTGAAGTTGATGGCTGTAACTTTTTCCCGTCAACCATCAACTCGAGTCGAGCGATACGAAGTGTTCTCACCAGTTCCATCATTGTCCAAACCACCAACCAACAAGGTGTGTGCCGGAATTTTGAAGAAGTTACTTACTACTAATTAATTAATTAGAAATGTTGCAACATGGATTTGATCAATGTGAACAGATTTTTTGGGTATCAAGATCATTAACGATAACGTGGGGAGATACGCCCGGACACTGGAGATGGATCTCCCTCCCTAATTCTAGGTTTGCTTACCAACATGACCTTCCAAAATTCATAATTTTACTTGCCAGTCTTCAAAATCTAAACTTAGATTGCTCATTGTCGTTTCACCCTGGGTGACAAGATTCGCCGAATGGGCCGAGCTGCTAGACGTGCACTGGTTGGCGGTCATTGGGGAGATATCACCAAAGGACCTAACCATCGACACACCCTATGCAGCCTACCTAGTGTACAATCTAACCAGTGGCACCAGCGGCCTGCAGCCCGCAGCGGAGCCTCCGATGTGGCCTACCCTACCGAGAGGGACGACGGCTGGATGGAGGTGAAGCTGGCAGAGTTCAGTAACGATGAGAGGATGCTCGCGGATGCAGCGGTGATCGTGGATTTCCGTGAGGTGAACGACCATGTTAAGAAAAGTGGCCTCATCGTTGAGGGCCTGGAGTTTAGGCCCACTATCCATTAATTCAACACTAGCTGGCTTATGCTTATCTATCTAGGTGTAATTAACTTTCAAATTCCAAGGCCGTCTGTAAGTTATCAGTTTGTATTAAACCACTTTTTCAATAATGTTGAACCACATTTCCCAATCAAATTAGGAAAATATCTGAAATACCACTAAATTGTAAAGATAGTACGAATTACACACCTAAACCACAAAATCAGTCATCCTCGGGCAACGCCCATGAAGCTCCAGCAAAGGGAAGGCCTGCCATGCTCATGGGTGTAGGATTCTTCGAAAAAGCATGGCTGACTTGGAGACCTGAAACCTTGGCTTAGCTACGAATAAAGGTTCGAGCTTTCTCCGCCAGCAGCTTATGTACTAGTCAGCTAATTAAAGCTCGCTAAGCTTCGTTTCACCCCTTATGAAAAAAGTAGTCGGCATTCTATAAGCGACTTGTCGAGTTTACAAAGCTTTGCTTCTTGTAGTTGGCTCTCCATGCCTCCCTTCATTTGCTTCCCTTCTTCCAGCCATCGAGAGAGTTATTTTACACTGTTGTTAATATTTGGAGGGTCAATATCTATGATATTACGGCAGAGGGATATGAATCATACTAGAGGGGGAGCGCGCCGTTGGCGCGCGGCCTGCAATCAAGTAGGTTAGAAACAGAGTGCACATATGTATAGTAATCCCAGCAGGTTTGTATATTAAAGATTGAAGATAAAGGAGAGCATATTGAAAGAAGCATATGAGAAATAAATTAAGGGAAAGGAGGCAGGCATTGATAAATAGATCATATACAAGTATATTAGCGGGTAGTAGTAGGTGGCATTGCATATTTACAATAGAGTTGAGTGCTGATCATTAGTGCTTAAGGTGCAAAGCTAATTAGCATAGCATAACGGTGGTAGAGGAGGCATGAAGTTTTGCTGCACTAAAATGAATGGGATAATTTAGTGCTAACAAAAGGACGATTTCACTATAGCATAGGCGATACACATGGCATTGCATTACGTGAGCATTTATATTGATAGTTGTCATAGAGGGTAAAAGCTAATCACAACATATATGCAGACTGTGGACAGTCCTAAATAGCAAAATGTGCCACATGTTCGATGGTAGGATAGACAGTACATAGTAGTTTTATAGTGGTAGCATTGAAACAGTTCTGCTAGATGAGCACATAGGAGTATAGGACTGTAAAACTATGTTACACATGGCTAAATTCTACTAATATGGTTTGGATGCCTTCACTGAATTCACACAGGGGCCCTTTTGTTGATGTGCAAATGGAAGAGACATATTTTTTGCTATGATGAATTGCTTCCCCTGTGTACATAGCTGCCTGAGAAGTGCTGCAAAAATACAATTTTTTTTTGTCAATACTGACAGTCAATTAGTTCACTATGGATCGTTGTAGCACCCTAGTTTCCAAAACACATTGCAGTTGGAATATTAATTAATCTACCCTCTTCTAATTAACTGGCACCAAAGATAAGTCAATCACAGACAAACTATGATGGCGTGACGTGAACTTGAATAGAAAATGACAGATTAACTAACTAGCTGGAGGAACTGCCTAGCCATGCCAAAAATATGATAGTGTATTATGCCATCCTGAAAATGACTTAATAATACAACATATACTCTTTAAGCTAGCACAGCAGCTGTACTCTAATGTCGTTGGCATATTTAGCTAACTAAATTTAGGCGAAGAGTACAAATTTCACATCATATAATAAGTAGAACATCATGTTTGGTTTGGTGCCAAAATCGACCACACCAAGTAGCTAAATTTTGGAAAAGTGGATAGGTATGTCAAGGTATATTTTGGTCTAATTAATGACTTGCCTCACTTTAGAGTGGTGTACACACCTCATGTTAATTAAGGGTGTGTTTAGTTCACGCTAAAATTGAAAGTTTGGTTGAAATTGGAACGATGTGACGGAAAAGTTGAAAATTTATATGTGTAGGAAAGTTTTGATGTGATAGAAAAGTTGGAAGTTTGAAGAAAGATTTTAGAACTAAACTCGGCCTAAATGTTAGTGTTATCAGAGCTACCAAATTTTGCATAGTTGGCATGTCTAGGGTGTGCTTGATTTTTTTCTTTGGCAAAATTTGGTAAGGTGACACAAACTTAGGCTAGCTAAGCTCAACAAGTTTCCTTAAATGGAATCTATCCATCCGAATTCAAATCCCCAGTAAAGCCATAATTCACAGTAAACCATGTAGATCATACAAAACCCAATGTATTTTCTTTGAATAAGGTAAATCAATAGTTTGTTATGTGTTTTTGTTAGGACCAACTGATTGTCCTCGATCTTAGGGTGTTTTTTGCAAAAGAAATAATATAGGAAAGTTATCGGTTTTGAAAAATTATATTAATCTATTTTTCATTTTTTAGCTAATGCTTAATTAATCATGTGTTTATTCACAATAATACCATTGTACGTGGCAGGGTAAGGAAAGGTTCCCAACCCTGTGTGCTGAACACAACCTATGGCACGCTATCTATTTGATATTGGTATGAAAATGAATAGCTTAAATTCCCTATTAAATTTTAACAGATCAAGTTAAGTGATCGAAATTGGTGTACAACTATAAAGATCCCTTTGAATTGTCCAATATTTTGTCATATACAAAATAATATTATTATTTTGTCATATATAAACCTTGCAGTTTACCAAAAGCTAGCTGAAATGTCTAAAAGCGGTAACACCAAGGGTATGGTACTACATTAATTAGTAACGAGATAGATTATGGCAAACCAATAAGTATAAATCCAAACTGAGTGTTATAGTACGTACGGGGGGAAAGGTTAGTTATATGTCGCTAATGAAGGAGAGAGAGTACAAAAACGAGACGTGTCTGTCAGTGTCGGTTGCAGCGTCAAAAGGAGATACGAGCAATCAAAGGCAACGGTGACATCTGCATGCATGCGGCCAATAACGGCTTTTATTTGCTTAACTTGGCCTTAATTTCTTGTGAGAATCTTAGTGATGCAGGCATCCGTGTGATCGAGCTCGTGTGTTCGCATGCCGCCCCAGCCGGAGTTAGGTTTTGATAGTGACCTAATTAACATTATTGTTGATTACTACTAGTACAAAGTCCATGGCTTCTCTTGGATGTATGGTCAACATCAATGGCAGTTGGAAGGTTTGGCTCCATGGAGATAGACGTGCATGTTTGACCATAACACCTGAAGTTGATGTCTGGCCTGGCACACAACAACTATAACAGCTAGCCACTGGATTGGATTAGCATATGCATGGGGCAAAATAGACAACTCCCACAAATGCTGCTTCAACACTTTGCCGTCACGTCAATATATCTTCCATAAATTAAAGACAGCAAGAATAATTTTTTTATCGTCCAAATATTCGATCACTTGCTTAATTATATGTTCAATCGATCCCATCAATAAAACCTACTCCCTCTGTCCCAAAATATAAGCATTTTTTTTCTACGACACAGTCTTCGAGATGCTACTTTGACCAATAATATTTATAAAAGTAAGATATTTTAAATAAAAAAGAGTTGTATATTATGGTAGTTTGTTTAATGATTGATCTTTTTTTTTATTTTTTTGCTATTAATAGTCAAAGTTCAAAATATTTGACTTGACACTATGCTAAAAATGTTTATACTTTGGAACAGAGCAAGTACATTAGTAACAAAAAAAAATTATATCTACACTCTTGAGTTCTCAGTTCTCACACGATCCCCACTATATCCTTGAGTAGTTTTTTATCACCCCCCTACATGCATGCCCTCTAATTTCTATTTTGTTTTCTTATATATATGACAATTCGTTTTAGCTGTGAAACCAATATCTAACCAATGTAAAAAAAAGAATGAAATAATTTTCTTGCTATTAACAATCCTTGAACTCAGAAATCCTTCGGCAAACCGTATCTCTTCAATGCACTAACTCAACCTCATATTATTAGTTGTACGTTTGTGACTTGTTTAATTTATTATATCTAGTCTCTTGGCATACATTGTTATTCTAACAAGTGTAGATTAAAATGGCTTAAGAAAATACCATTACATGCCATACATATTTTATTGTGCCAAAAGAATATCTCTACAAGATAAAATTTAACTAAATATACTAAAAATGTTGGGTGTCTTTAGAGTAAAAGTTTTCTTGTAAATTTTTAAATAATTCTAAAATGTGTCTCCAAACTTTAAAACTCCATATTTTAGACGCAATATACAAAATGCCTCTACAAATGGAGGTTTTTGTCATAGTGTTGATTCCTCAGAACTAAATGTTAGGGGCATGAAAGGGGATTAAACGAAATGTTGAATGTATACAACATATTGATTCTTTATTACTAGTAAATTAAGAGCGCGTACAATAGGATGATGTAAGTGGGCTATACATGTTGTCACATCGTATTTGTGCTTATGTCACTGCTGGAGAAAGGGACTTCAGTCCCGCTTTGCAATCGTTTTTACTCCCGGTTGTGCAAACGGGACACACAATCCAGGATTAAAGATGCCCATCTTTAGTCCCGGTTGAAACAACCGGGAGTAAAGATGCATACCAAGTCAAAAAAAAAATGTCTGGGATGTGCGATTTGAACTTGAGATCTCAAACCTCAGCCCTCTATTGGTATTTCTTAATGTCACAGATAAAATCTGCAAGCGCACGGAAGATACCGATGTAGCACTTCACCCGGGAGTATTCCAAGGTATCGATTTCCTCAGGCAACGTGTGTATTCAGCTACTCTTTAGGTTCATCCAAGGGAACAAAGCAAAAGTAGGAAAATGGTGGACAAGATTTCCTAGTGAAAAACAGCGTCTACGAAAAACTCAGTTTAATCCTAACGCGATACTTCAGGTATTGGCCAGCCCGCTGCTCCCAGATGTCGCTCTACTGCGTACCCGGACAGGGAGAACTTCAGTGTAATTGAGGGCTATCACCACCTCTACACCCACCTCAAACCTACCATGGGATACGAAACAACCACCGAAAATTAATTATCTGGACACCACGTCAACGCAATTAATAACTACTTTAGTGCTAGCTAAACAATAAAGCAACCACTATATTTTATTGAACTATAGTGATCAATGATCCCGCATGCTAATTAGGAACTAACCAAGAGTTGATTCTCACCGAGCAAATCTTAATTTCTCAGAATGATAATTCTATTAAAGCAGATTAACTAGGGAAAATATATATTGCAAACTACATATCTAGTCGAAACTTGGAAACTACCGTTGGATCAAAAAATGGGCGTTCGAGATTCGTCCACATCACCATGAGTTAAAATTTAACTCGAGTTTCGAAATAAGAGAGGATTACTGACAACTCTAGAATTCCTCCGACTTATTCTACTCTACTCTCTCCCTAATTCTAGTATACGATAAAGTACAATAGAGCCTCTTATAATTCAGCTCAAGCTTGGAGTGTGTGAGTGAAGTGAGAATGGGAGCTCTATTTATAGGCACGTAATGGCGGTTATAACTATGCGAATTGTTCGAATTGCCTCGCAACCGCCATCAGGAGAGCATCTGGAGCGTCCATACCAAAACCTGGATCCAATGGCGATCACTAAGGTTCGGCCGAACCAGGGGTTCGACCGAACCTGGGCTGGGCCAGATGGCTCCTAGATTTGGTCTGGGCCTCCTCCTCGCTCTGCCTTATCAATTTCTCGGTAATTGGGCCCATTTTCTAATGTTCTTCTTCACTTTAGTCTAAATTTCCTCCCAACTTTAACGGTTTAGTACCTACATCCAAATATGCACCAACACTCGTGGAATATTTTAGAATTAAACCCTACCATTATGTTGGATGTTTAATTAACTATGTTTTATGCAGGTATTGGCTGCATTGAATTGGCATTTAATAGCCGCGAACACCCTCACGCGCGTTACCATCCCCACTACTACACACATATGACTTGGATAGAGATGCTTTTTTAACCGTGGAGGCATCTTTAGTCCAGGTTGGTAACACCAACCGGGACTAAAATTATCTTTAATCTTGGTTGGTGTCTCCAACCGGGATTAAAGATCAATTTTTAGTCTCAGTTGGTAACACCTTGCCAACCGGGACTAATGATCGTTGGGGGTCTGACATGGCCTGACAGCTATTGAACCGTGGCTAAACATAATCTTTAGTCTCGGTTCCTATTCGAACCGGGACAAATGTGTTTTTGGCATCCGAGCTAATTAAAGATTAGTTCTCCAGTAGTGTGTGAAGGAGAGAGTAAAAGTGGGCTACAGATTTATAATCAACTATAGCACAAACTCCGATAACCTATGTGAGAGAGAAATATGGGGAAAACATTATTGGTGTAGTATGTATCTATAATTAACTATTGTATTAGTAGGCTATATACTAAGTTAGCTATAAATGAATGATGTGTTAATTTTTGGAGCTAGCTAGTAGTTGGCTATATTATTAAACTTGCTCTAAGTGCAAGTTCCAAGTGGACGGCCACTTCAGTTGAATAAAAAAAATATAAATATATGAATAAGCACGAGTGAAGACTGGCTCCAAAGTGTCATTAGATCCTATGGAAGAAACTGTTACTCATGACTGGCATATTCCCAAACCAGATGTAGTACATAAATATGAAAAGTTATATATACAACGTACGTACACAATTTGATCGTGAGGCACACACTCTCGGTGGGATATGACTATAGCAAATTAAAGCATGGTACACATGTTGAGCCAATCAGTATATACTCTCACAGCTACTGCCACGAAGGAAGCCATATTATTGTACTTATATTTGTGGGCAATTGCTACTTGCTAGACTAATTTTACAAACCGAATTTCCTGTCCTCCCTTCTCACGGCAGCATGCATGAACCAATTAATAGATGACACCTCTTTATTCAACTGGAATTAACTACTAGCTACCTTGCTTTCCTTCTTGCACTAACCTCTTTCATTAATTGTTCTAAAAAAAAGGTCTGGCAGTATGTGCAAAGTGGCACTGAATTTGTTTAATATTATGGTTAAGCATGCAGCACCCAGAGCAACAGTTTATCATATAATAAAACCAACAAGCTAGTAGAAGGTTGTTGTTGACCACTAAAGACCAACATGCATGCACTGATGCATGGATGGATGGATGGAGGTCGTTAATTGTTCTTCTTTTTGAAGTAGCATATCATTCAGAAGTAATAACTGATATGAACTAACTAAAGCACATAGAAACAAGTAACAACATGCCTAGAGTGAGGAGTGAGCAAGACACCTTTTTTTTAATGTACGTTGTTTTCATGTCAGTTGATTTCCTGTAAAATTCTTAATTACTACAGCTTTATAAATATACTCCCTGTATCCAACAGCCTAAGACATATTTCATTTTCTGATTTTTACAGCTTTATAAATATACTCCCTCCATCCAACAGCCTAAGACATATTTCATTTTCTGATTTTCAAAAAGTATAAGCCGTGCTAAATTAATTTTTTTTAACTCAAAGAGAGATATCTTAGTACTCATTGATTGCATGTATAAATATGATTTCTTAGTTTTGTTACATGGTCGATTTGTTAATTCCTCTGTAGTTTTAGTGACAAGAAATATGCTTTTGGATGAAAGGAGTATTATTTCTTACTTTATCAAAGCATATATGACATATTCACGCGTGATGCACATATATATCATTGAGATAATTATTATGCAACCAATGTACGTAGTTCAGAGGGGTTGTATATATAATATCTACAAAGAAATGGTGATACAAGATATGAGGGTGTCACTTCTTTCTCATTCACTAATTCAACCTCCCCTCTACTTTTAGGCATAACAATAGATAGAATCCATATTTAGCGATGGGCTAATTAGTGGGTAACCGGGTTGGATCTTCATGTGCCGCCGGTTTCATAACAATAATAAGAGAGGTAAATAATTAAGGGAAGGAATCAACTTCCATATAAAAGCAGATAAGGATTTAAGTTATCCCATTTTTTCTGTGGAAACTGCGGGACCAAGATCAGATTGTAGTTATCAAAGCAATTGCTGCAATATATAACATTTCGTCCAGATAGCACAAACTAACCCCTCTAAATTTACAGCACATCATGCCCAAGCATCTGTAATATATTTCATAAATATTAAACCTCACTTCAATGGAGACTGATTTTATGCAAACATTAAGTCGCATTTGAATTATGTACAAAATACCCAGTGGTACATTTCAGATCCAGTAGAACTGTGCAAGAAAGGATGAAAAATGCATCTAAACTTGTCGTTATGGGGAAAAAAGGCATGGGTTTTGAAGCCAGCTATTCCTAAGGGAAAATTAATGTCAGTTCTCATAAGCATATACTGTTAATAAAGGCATGATCTTCTATTTCAAGCATGGAGGTACATAGTTATCATAAGTGCTCATTGGAAAAGGATTGTTTTATAAAAAGACCAAGGTTATACTTTATTTATTAGATCAAAGAAGGTAAAAAGTAAGATATTGCGAGCATATGACATTAGCTACCGCATCAATGGAGTTATAAAGAAGTAAAGCAATTGGCATATAACCAATGTAATGGATGAGCAGAGCATCACAGTGAGGCAACATGATTTGTACATTGAGGAAAAAAGCATTTACCGGCAGTAATCAGAGCACATATCGGAAATGTACAGGAAAAAACATCGTGATGTACCTGATTAACATTTTGAAAGCAAAAATAAGGAATGTTATGCATAATACTTTCACCACCACAGCAGCATTGCCTGTCCAGCAGTCCTCTCAGGACATCCATATTATGATGATGCACTTGTTTGATGAAGCAAAAGCCACACTACTACATGTCAAAGCCAGCTCAGATTTACCTACTTCTCCCAATCAGGTCATTGCTAATTGCAACAAAGAGAGAAAATAGAGAGAAAATGGCATCAGCTAGAATTACATACACTGAAACATCCGATACAACACCACTAAGACCCATGTGTAAAGATAAAGTGAGAATGGGTGTATTGCACTGCTTACTCATTTGTTCTGCAAGCAATCAATTTTGTCAATCTTCCAGATTGGCTAGACTTCGCTGCAGAGGCAGTAAGCTGTAGAAGCATCATCAGATTTGTGCCAAAAAGAATGCTTATTGTTGTGTGTGTGTGGAGAAGCAACGGTTACTGAATTTATGTAAATATTAAGTTGCAGTTGAGTTCTGCACAAAATAATTAAACCCAGTGTTCATTTAGCTCTACTGGAACTGCGCAAGAACGGATGAAATGCATCTTAATTTGTTGTTATTGGAGAAAAGCATATATGTTTTGGGGCCAGCTATATACCTAAGGGAAAAAAAATAAGGTGAGTAAATCAGAAATAGAAAGGTTTACTTAAAAGGTTACAACTCTTTGTCCATGCGATCTCTACCATGAATGCAAGGCAGGAAAAACGAAAGCTGCTATTTAAATTCTAGAGCAGATATTAATCACCATCTACAGGAAGGATTTTGTAAAGTACAAACTTGCTATCTGTATATAGCATTACACAATAGCCTTAAGCAACAGCTATTACTTACAAAATAGGGGGAGAAGTCTACTAATACATTATTAAGCAAAAAATTAATGATGAAGTCCACCTCCCTTGTTATGACCGAAGAGAGTGAAACAGCTGTGACAAAGCAAGAAATACATCTCAATCATTCAATCAACTTTGTGCTAAATAGGGTCATTTCTGGTGTACTTGAATAACCAATAACCTGTCAAAAGTGCATTCTTTCATTTCCTATTTCTATCCATCACCATTCTTCAAAAATTAGAGAAACAAACATTAAAGAAGAAGGCACTCCAAAAATTAGAGAAACAAACATTAAAGAAGAAGGCACTCAACTGACAAAGGAGCTCAAGGCAGCAACAGGGGGCTGCGGGCGAAGACAATCTTTCGGAGCAGCTGGACTTCTATGCAGGGGCATATGTCCCTGTACTATACCAATAATCTGCTAGCACATGACCAATAGAAAATGAGGGTAGGATGCTAAGGAATAATGGAAGAAATCAGACTTCCTTACCAAGCCTGATGGCAGAGGTTGGATGCGCGATGTAGAGGATGCAGCTGCCGAGATGCTGATATGTGCCTTGCTCGGCTGAACCATGTCAATCCCTTCGCGTAGCGCCACCACCAGATCGAGTGCTGAGCCGCCGGATCAACCAACGCTGTTGACCATGAGCTAGCCCTAGGCTGCCTATCCGCAGGCGTCCGCCGATCCAGAAACGAAGAGGATGGAGAAGGAGTTCCATATAAAAGCAGATAAGGATTTAAGTTATCCCATTTTTTCTGTGGAAACTGCGGGACCAAGATCAGATTGTAGTTATCAAAGCAATTGCTGCACATATTTGTTTCTAAATTTCCATGCAGCACATACGCTCGTCAATTGCAGTAGACCTTTTTTGCCTCTTTATTTGCACGTACAGATGTCCAGATAGAGATCCCTGGAATAAATGGAGTGAAGGAAAACATTCGACATGCCACTGAAAATTTTACTAGCACTGTCAAATGACAAACTGCTGGAATCCAGGAATTCAGTTGAAAACCGCTATCATAATTATTGCTACCTAATCAGCATGCATGTTGCTGCTGGTTTTAGTGAGTGCTCCAAGCACTCATTCAATTAAGCAACAAAAATATACAATAAATTAAACAGTGTTATCTTCTCATGCTGACCCCCACCAACACATTCACTTCCCATTTGCGTTTCAGAGTAACTAGCAATAATCACGCGCGCTGCGCGCATAAGAATAAGAGGCTGCAACTATATTCGAATAATTTTTGGCTAGATGCATAATATCTTAGAATTATGTCTTGACTTACAGACTAATGTAGTTATCACAATATAATTCAATAAGCTATGGAGCTTGTTCCTGGTATTTTAGCCAAATACAACAGCATGGTGATGATAGTATATGATTATCTTAAGCATAGGTTAATTATCTGTCTTCATTGTTAGTCGAAGAGAGCTTGAGTTTCAGCTATTCAAAGTAGAAGGGGAAAAGGGAGGAGGGCAGCAAATCAGCTGAACATGATCATAGGAGAAGGTAACAAAGAAGCATGCCATTTCTAATTTTACATTCCCTGGAGGTAAAATGTTGTAAAAGCAATCAATAAGCTAGCCAAGGTTATCTACAAATAATTGTTAGTTGAAAATAATATGTAACATATAAATTTTTGAAGATCCTAAGTGAGCAACTATTTTTTTCCAAATCGATGCATATGGGAAAGCTGGGTTACACTAAATGTCCAGCAATATATAGAGTTACAAAGACAGTTAGATTGTTAGCCATAAACCATTAAAAAAACGTAAGCTAGAGCTAGGTAAATAAAAAATCAGTAATAAATTTGAAATAATCATCAAATCATGGATTATGCTTACCTGTTCAAAAGGATATACAAATTCTAGACTGAAAGTCTGGAATCTGCATACAAACTGGTATATGGTGGACACAACAAAACGGGTTTTTTGTGCTCACCTTGAGATTAGGAGTACATAGGTAAGCATGATCATAAAGGGAATCAAACCATGAAAATTTCATCGATCGTGAAAACACAATCTGACAGGAAGTAAAATAAACAACAGATTGAGTTTTCTAGATCAACATGTAACAACAATATTGTCATTGTCTTATAAAAGGGAAAAAGGAGAGACAATATATGTGAGATGCATACAAATGGATAGGTGTGATTATGAGTTTGTATGTAGCATATATTTAAAAGGTTGTCATCGTTTTTGTAATAAACTGATTTCGTTCAGATTAATAAGAACGATCAAAATAGGAAGTTGTCTTATAAAAGGGAAAAATGAGAGACAATATAGGTGAGATGCATACAATTTAACTAAGTCATAGTGCAGTGAAACTGAGACTATAATTATATATACTATTGATGTTAAGGATGCTATTTGTTAGGGGTAGAAGTTCATATGGGTAATCCATGCATTGATCCTTTGGGGTCACTTGGATGTGTTTAGCATTTAAACATACCCTAGAAAGAAAACTAAGCTCCAGAATCAATTGTGGCACTAAAGATTAGGAGCAGATGAAGAAAATGGTGATAGAAAAAAGAATAATAGATTATTGCACAGGACTTGAACTGACTTAGTTAAAAACAACATTAAAATATAGTATTGGTCTAGTGAAGCTTTGGATAACATCAAATATATATTGAATTAAGCAAAACATAATATTTTTTGGTTAGATGTACCTTAATTTGAAATTTATGGTGTTAGACTATTCTAGGTGCTACAATATGATTCACAGAATTATAGGGCTTGCTTCAGAATGACAGTTAAAAGAATAGCACAATGATATCCTATGATTACCTCAAGCATTACGGGACAATCATCTGTCCTCGCCGTTAGTGACAGAGCATGAAGCTTGTCTGCTGGAAATCAACAGCATAATCAAAATATAAGAGGGGCATCAAATAAGTAGAAAATGATCATCATAAAAAGATAAGGCATTGAACTCATTGTTGATTTGCATTACTTGGCAAGGAAAAAAAAAGAACCATAGAATTTATAAATTTGTTCAGACAGAGGGATGAACCATTTAGCTATTTAAATACTGACAAACATAATTAACTTATCCAAGCCAACAATATCATCTAGATTGTATGCTATTTCTGGGATGATGAGGGGTCAATATAAAACTGCGTCCATTTAGTCACTGATTGACCTGCAGAAACGAAACAAACATCGCATTGAGGTAAGAAAGTATGATAATTAGTAAAATAACAAATTATAAGAACCATGATAGCATGATATGGAAATTAAAATGATATATAATAACTGAAATTAAGCTGAATTTGCTCATTTTTTCTTTGTGGCAGCATGCAATGCATCCTCCATTGGAACTACGTACAGAATATGAAGCGCATATTGCACACACAAGTTTCAACAGAGCAAGTGACCAAGCAGGTAAATGAAAAATAAAAGTAGTGCATTTGCAGTTTTGCACAGGAGTCCACCGGCTGCAACCTTTGTGTGGGTCAATTTAGTTTTGCAATTGAAAGAGAGCGGAGAATGGAGAGGGTCGCACCTCGGAGACCTCGACGATGCCTTCCTGTTCGAAGAGTTGGGCGAGGCGCTCGCTGTCGATGTTGTAGGGTAGGTTCCCGACGTATACCTTGGCCTCCGCAGGCGGCTCCATGTACTCGCCGACCTCCTCTACGTCCTCAGGCTCCTTCGTAACTTCCGCGGAGGCCTCGATGGCTTCCTCCTCATCATCATCATCCGCCGCCTCCTCCTCAGCCTTCGGCGCATACCCCTCCTCCTGGTCAGACTCCTCCAGCACGTCGGACTCGTCGGCGGCACCGGGCTCAGCGAAGTCGAGCGCGGCGGCGGAGGATGAACAGGATTGGAAAGAGTCGGATGCGGCGAGCGGCGCGAGTGGGAGGCGGTGGGTGGAGCGGATGTGGAGGCGCGGGGTGGATGGGGAGAGGAGGAGGAGGAAGAATGGGGCGGGGGAGGAGGGGGAGGGCTTGGGGAGGAAGGCGTCGGTGGCGGCGATGATGCAAAGCGAGCGGAGGCGGCGCGCGTGAGAGGAGGGCGAGGCCGCGCGCGTGCAAGAGGAGGGGACGGAGGGAGTATGGAACTGAACTAAAGCACTAGAAAACAAGTAGAGATACAGCCCTTATATGCCCTGTCAAATTGGTTTAGCATCCCTTATAAGCCCCACTGAAAAATTGGCTCTCCCTTATATGCCATTGGTCTAAATGTTGTCACCCTCTCATGCCACTACCGTCAGTTGACCGTTAACTCTCAAGTAAAAAAGACATATTTGCCCTCTCTGAGTTGTTAGGCATGTCCTATACTTAGAAGGGTAAATACGGCTTCTTTTTCCTGAGAATTAACGGTCAACACACGGTCAACTGACGGAGTGGCATGAGAGGGTGTGCAAAATTTGTATCAACTGGCAATATAGAGGAAGAGCAATTTTTCAATGGCATATAGAGGTTCAGACCAATTTTCAGTGGCATATAAGGATTCTCCTCAAATAACAACATGCTAGAGTGAGAGTGAGCAAGACACCTTTTTTTTTAATGTACGTTGTTTTCATGTTAGTTGATTTCCTGTAAAATTCTTAATTACTAAGCTTATATAAATACATTCCTCCATCCAACAGCTAAGACATATTTCATTTTCTGATTTTCAAAAGTATAAGCCGTGCCTAAATTATCTTTTTAACTCAAACAGAGATGTCCTTATACTCATTGATTGCAGTATAAATATGATTCTTAGTTGTACATGGTCGATTTGTTAATTCCCTCTGTACGTTTAGTGACAAAAGAAATATGCTTTTGGATGAAAGGAGTATTATTTCTTACTTATCCAAAGCATATATGACATATTTCACGCGTGATGCACATATATATCATGAGATACTTATTATGCAACCAATGTACAGTGTGTAGTTCAGAAGGGTTGCATAATATCTGCCAAAGAAATGGAGATACAAGATATGAGAGTGTCACTTCTTCTCACTTCACTAATTCAACCTCCCCTCTACTTTTAGGCATAACAATAGTAGAATCCATATTTAGCGATGGCTTAATTAGTGGGTAACCGGGTTGCGATCTCAGCTGCCGCCGGTGTCACTCAACAATAATAAGAGAGGTAAATAATTAACAGGGACGGACATCCAATTATCCAT
>CM020180.1:20444754-20465851 GCA_009805545.1 Oryza longistaminata | reverse complement strand
TTCCATATAAAAGCAGATAAGGATTTAAGTTATCCCATTTTTTCTGTGGAAACTGCGGGACCAAGATCAGATTGTAGTTATCAAAGCAATTGCTGCACATATTTGTTTCTAAATTTCCATGCAGCACATACGCTCGTCAATTGCAGTAGACCTTTTTTGCCTCTTTATTTGCACGTACAGATGTCCAGATAGAGATCCCTGGAATAAATGGAGTGAAGGAAAACATACGCGACATGCCACTGAAAATTTTACTAGCACTGTCAAATGACAAACTGCTGGAATCCAGGAATTCAGTTGAAAACCGCTATCATAATTATTGCTTCCTAATCAGCATGCATGTTGCTGCTGGTTTTAGTGAGTGCTCCAAGCACTCATTCAATTAAGCAACAAAAATATACAATAGATTAAACAGTGTTATCTTCTCATGCTGACCCCCACCAACACATTCACTTCCCATTTGCGTTTCAGAGTAATGAGACAGGAGAGGTACTGGCCAGTGTAACTGGTGACATATAAGCTGTTTGCCTGGGCGTTTTGGAGCCGTTTGCCTTTTTAATTTCAATCGTATATACTTTAATTTGCCTTGCTTACAAAAGTTGGATATTCCAAGATTATGCCTGCTGCCTGTGCAGTATTCATAGGTAACAGAATGTTCCAAACCTTTTGTTCTTCTTTTAAATTTAGAAAACAAAGAGCAGCAAAGGTGGCATTACGGATTGATCCACTATATATGTCTGCAACATCAATATTGACTTTTAAACCAGTTTTTGATGTCTTTTTTCGCCAACACGCTGCCGGCCCCAACCCTCCACTGTTGATGTAGATGTTGTAGCGGCACCTTGATCTCTTGAACCACGGGTGATGTAGCTTGTGATCTTGATGATGACATGGATCGATCCTAGTTACATTAGTTTAGGGATAAACACTCTAAAAACGAAAGTGGGAACTAATGAGAATCTACATTACTGAACGACTCCTAGTTAAAGGAACAATTCCTTGTATCAATTAAATTGGTCATAACCTTTACAAACAGAGGTTGGTCTTGCGAGAAACAAACTCTTTCGTTACCACGTCCTATTAGGCTTCGCAATCAATTAGGACTTAAAACACCCTGATCCAAGGAAAAAAAAAGACAAAAAAACAACTAAATTACACTTGGACTCGCAGACTAAGGTCAGACGACCCGACTAATTAATCAGTCAGACCACAGTAGCAGTGCTTTAGACCGCAAATGAGCTATCGGTCAGACCAACCTCTCATAACAAATGTTAGAGATGTGTAATGTTAGTATCCTAGTTTCAGGAGTAAATCGGACTCGCACAATAGTCGGGGGGTAATTCCGATGCCAAACAATTAATTACTTAGTACATGTTACTTTTGTTGGGAACTATAAATTTGTAGTTGTATTCTTGACATTTAAAAATGTGAAATACATCATATATACATTTAATATGTTTAAATTGCTATTGAAGCACACTCACTACTATAAAACACCTCATAGATACCGGCTCATAAGTGCAGGTTTATTTAAAATCAACACCTATTATCGTTTCGCACTTTTAATATAGATAAAAACCAGCACCTACTATAGGTGCATATCTTTTTTTAAAAAAGGAAACATATATTTATGTTATAGGTGCCGGTTATAGATAAAGCCGATAGTATCGGATTTTTAAATAGTAATACCTATATTAAACTATAGGTGTCGGTTCTTTAAAAACTTGGCACCCGAGCCAAGCCGAGCATGGGCCCCACGCACCCACCCTTATCCCCTCCACCGCATAATCCTCTCTCTCTCCCATACTCCTCTCCACTGGCATCCCCCCTCCCACTCCTCTGCATCCGCCTCCCCCATTTCCTCTTCCAGATCTGGCGGCGGCGGCAGTGGTGGTGGAGGAGGCTCGCCGGCACCTCTCTCTCCCGATGGCCCTCCCACATATCCGTCTGCCTCCCCCCTTCTCCTTCTCGAGATCTTAGGCGTGGGCGGTGGGTGGGAGAAGGCCGACGCGCGAGGGCGAGGGTGGTGGCCGGCGAACCAGGAGTGGCCCTTCTCCTCTCCGTCGACCTTCCCCCTTCTTCCCCTATAGGTCCGCAACGGTGGTGGCGGTGGAGAAGTCTGACCGCGAAGGCCGGGTGAGGTGGTGGTGGCAGTGGTTGCAAGAGGTCGCGGCCCCTGCCTCCTCTCTCCTAGGGGCCCTTCCATCCACTCTCTATCTGCCTGCCCCCCCTCTCTGCGGGGGGGGGGGGGGGCCTTCCCTTCCTTCTCCATCCGCCCTCTTCCTTTCCTCCTTCTCTAGATTCCGGTGGACGGCGGCGGCGGTGGAGAAGGCCGGTGTGGGTGAGGTGGTGGCTCCATTGCGTTATTCTATTTTATCTTTATTATTGAATACTATATGTGTCGGTTGTGAGTTATAAGAACCAACATCTATAATCTTATATAGGGTGTCGGGTTTGAAACGCGGGCACCTAATGTTCTGGGGCAGGTTAAGGTTGCTAACAAAATTGGGGTGCGGTTGGAAAAGCCGGGGCCCCATTAGTGGTTCCCGAACCGGGCACCTAAGGGGTTTTGTGTACTAGTGACTGTACATGATCGTACATATGTGCACCTAGCAGATTGGATTGGTTAATATTAATCCCGGCCCATCCATGTATATATAGCAGAATTTCCTACGTGGATGATGCAGTAATCAATGTGCTCCACCTGGAATGGATATGGGCTGCACTAGCTAACTACTCTCAAAATTCAATCTAGAATCCCTTATAATATGTACGGTAGGATTAGTCTCCAATGTCGGCACAACCTTCATTCGTACGCTCCATTTCCTGGTAGCCTGCAGGGGGACAGAGCGTGAGATTTTTGCTGGCCGGCTGTTGGATTAGCATCCGAGGTTCTTTAATTACACTTCCTTTGGGAAATGGGAACCAATCAACGTTTACATATTCATATACTTAACGATTGAGCACATGCTTGCATGCATATATGTACATTCCAGGCAAGTTCATCACTTAGCTTCCTGCAGACCATGGATGTTAGTTGCAGCCTTCTCCTGCTTCTTTAGAGCAAGTTTAATAGTACAATAGCTACTAACTCCAAATCATCTAGAGTCAATGTAATAGCCAATTTATACAATAGTTGCTTACTATACTATTAATATCTGGTCCCATCTGTCATACACACGTTACGTCTTGGAGTCCGTGCTGTAGCTGGCTGTAGCCCGCTTCTCTTCTCTCTTTTTCTTTATCTTTTTAAAATATGTTTATAGCTGGCTTATAGCCTGCTATTGTACCTGCTCTTACTACTAATCTACCTGTTTTATATTATAGTAGTACTGATCTGCCTGCTTGTGCCCTCCACTGGCTTGAGTACCGTTTCTTCGTCCAACCAAATCCAGAGAAATACCACTTCGTTAAAAGGACATAAGGAATATTTTGTTTAATTAAAACAAAAGCTTAGACTAACCATCAATTACATAAAGAGAAAATTTATGAAATATCATAGACAAGCGTTTGTTTAAACTTTTCACTGTCGAGGAGTGTAAGTTTAAACTATACAAGCTAATTTGTCTATGAAATACAATCACCATCAAGATTCCGCCAATTCCATTCCATTAGTACAACCTATATTTTTCTAAAGGGACTGTCTGTATATCTATTGAAAAATCCCACATCCTATCTTTTAAATTTTGGACCGTCGGATACGTTTTAAGATTCGTGCAGAGGTATTAACCCTAACTCTTCTCCCATTCCCCTCCCCTCGCTCATTCCACAACCACCACTCCCTCCCATCAGATCTAGACCGTCCAATATGCTTCCGCCGATCCTATGGCTCAGGAAGAGCAGCCACATGAACGGCCGTATCGACCTTAACCCTGCAATCGAGCGGATGACATTAGCCCAAACCTAACCGTGATTAACAACAAAGGAAGGTGTTTTCTACAAAAAAATCAATGACGTGGCATGGCTAACTCTCAGCCATTCCCACGGCTTTTAAATAAAGTAATATGAGACAGGAGAGGTACTGGCCAGTGTAACTGGTGACATATAAGCCGTTTGCCTGGGCGTTTTGGAGCCGTTTGCCTTTTTAATTTCAATCGTATATACTTTAATTTGCCTTACTTACAAAAGTTGGATATTCCAAGATTATGCCTGCTGCCTGTGCAGTATTCATAGGTAACAGAATGTTCCAAACCTTTTGTTTTTCTTTTAAATTTAGAAAACAAAGAGCAGCAAAGGTGGCATTACGGATTGATCCACTATATATATCTGCAACATCAATATTGACTTCTAAGTTCTAAACCAGTTTTTGATGTCTTTTTTCGCCAACACGCTGCCGGCCCCAACCCTCCACTGTTGATGTAGATGTTGTAGCGGCACCTTGATCTCTTGAACCACGGGTGATGTAGCTTATGATCTTGATGATGACATGGATCGAATCAGCTAGCAAAGCCGATTTACATTAGTTTAGGGATAAACACTCTAAAAACGAAAGTGGGAACTAATGAAAATCTACATTACTGAACGACTCCTAGTTAAAGGAACAATTCATTGTATCAATTAAATTGGTCATAACCTTTACATACAGAGGTTGGTCTTGCGAGAAACAAACTCTTTCGTTACCACGTCCTATTAGGCTTTGCAATCAATTAGGACTTAAAACACCCTGATCCAAGGAAAAAAAATACAAAAAACTGTAGGATCGAATCACAATAACTAAACCAACCAGAAGGGGGTGAATGGTTGGTATACCCAAAAACCGAAAAACTTTTAGCGGAAATAAAAGTTACCTCGAATTCGACGGAGATCGGTCTGACCGAGATTGATCTGCCAGTCTAACCACGCCTGCGCCGTCGGTCTGACCGCCTCGCTCCCGCCGGTCTAACCGCCGCTTGCCGCCGGTCTGACCGCCGAAACCCGGTCAACACAAATCGAAGAACTCTTAAAGTAGATGACGACTTTATTGATTCTCTCTGTGTTTACAAAGTGCACCAACAACACTCCTTACAAAAATTTCGACTAAACTCGAAACCCTAACTCAAAACTCAACTCAATTGCTGTCAAAAGCGATACCGGGAAGCATCACGCTCCCCCTCTATTTATATCCGAGGTAAGCAGCCTAAAGCCACGAACCAAACTCATACTAGAAGTCCTAAATACCTTAGGAAACCATCTAGTACAAGAAACAAACTTTACATAACCAATCATACTAAATTTGGACTCCTTCCAAATTCGACTCCGATCCGCATCCCATACGCACACAATACATCCATCGTATGCTATATGGAATCTCCATCAACCACGTGCATCAACTCTAGCCTAAGTAACCCGCATAATCTCTGACCACCACGGACGTCGTCTTATCCCCAAGCCGATTCCCGGTCCATCACCGCAAATACTCTCCCGAGGCATCGAGTCACCTACACATGGAACAAACAAAGAAACCATATTCCGAGACCAAGCTATCTCCAACTTGACTCATTAGTAGCAAACAACAGTATTACATACGTATAGTATCCATCTAGAAGTCATAATCATGAAATAATCACGGCTATCCAAACAAACAACCCGAAACCGAAACCGACACAGCGTCGGCCGGTCAGACCGCGGGCTGGCCGGTCCGACCGCTCGATCACTGCCGGTCTGACCGGCAACCCCTGCCCGGTCTGACCGGACCACATAAAATAATAGCCTGTAGATTCACCTGTGAAATCCAATCATCTCCAAAACCACTTCATAAATAGATTCCGAATAACAAAACCAAAAATCTCCAATGCCCAATTGTTCATCATAGAATAATAATCAAAAACACCTTTGATTTTACAATCTCCCCCTTGATGACCACATTGGCAAATTCATAAAAAGTTTTGGTGTTTGGAAAAATAAAAAACAAAAGTGGTAAAAAGCACACTTCGTACAAATGTATACATCATGCTCAAAAATTCAAAAGAAAACTTCTCCCCCTTTTTAAAAGAAAGAAATTCCCAATTGAACCAAAACCATGCTCTTCTCAACAACTCTCCAAAAATTCATCTTGCTTCTCAAAACACACTACTTCTCCCCCTTTTGACAATGATTTCATCAAGAACATCAGTTAGTACAAAATTATCTATAAATTAATCATAACATGATAAATTAATAGAACTAAGTCAACTTCACTTGTTAATTAACATAATCAAATATTCATAACTACCAATATTATTAGTATAAAACTAGTTGCAGCGACATAAATATATTTAACTGCACTTTAATTTACATACCCAAATTAAATTACAAGCTGTCGTATTAATTACAAACTGTCTCCATTACAGTACTCTCCTTCTCTTGCCTTCTTCTTTTTAAACCAATTGCCTCATATAAAAGTCCCAATTTTCAAAGTTCTGTCGTACTACTACAATTTTCTTTGTTCGTTCGTAACTACTAACAATGTTAAGCATGTCTTTAAGCACATCATATATTCCCGCTACTAACGAATATTTTATACCTTTTCCATTTTCTTACAAAATAAATAACTGCATGAACTACTTAGTAATTGTAACTTAAATTATTACAAATTAATTACAACTTTATTTAATATTTGTACCACATTAATAATTATCAATATCATTAATATTCAATATCAATAACTACAAATATTAACTATTAATATTTCAGTTTTTTCATTTGTTACATATGAATATTAGGCCGTATATATTAAAATTAAACATCACATGAATCACTAATTAGTTATAACTTAATAATTACTACTCGACAAATAATCTATAACTTATATGTATACTTTTTGTCCTTTATAAATTAATATGTCTACCTATTTTTAACCTGAATCTTAACTCTATTAAATTTCTTTACATTTCTATTTTACGTACGACCTTACAAAATATATTGTGAGTAGTAACTAATACATACCTAAATTTTTCGTGTAACATAATTAAAAACAAATATTAACTACGTGAACGATATTTTTCTAAATCTTCATCGTACGAATTTGAGCTAATAGAAAACTAATCAACTTACGTGTCTTTTTTTTCCTTCTCCCACTGCCTGCACTTTGCCTCCTCCTTCTCTTGCTTCTTCCTCCTCCTCCTTCAGTTCATTCCCTTCTGTCTTCCTCTATGAGGACCATTCTCCTCTCCTCTCAATTTACCCCATGAGCGCATTTGATTCGAACGCACTACAGCGGTTACAAATAGCTCGGCATGATGTGGACTACAACAGTAAACTGATAGAGAGTGCACAGAGCCTCTTCACCTCTCCCCAAAGCTAAGGTAGATGGCTAAGAACCGTGCAAAAGCCAAAAGAAATAAGAGAATGGGAAATAAATGGTGCGTGGCGTCGGATGCGAAAAGCCCGCCGCTCTCGCGCATGTGGAGCGCATACGGCAGGGCGGGTCTCGCGCTGGATACGCGAGGGACCGAGCCCACTGCCGCTCCCTCGATTACCCTCGCTCTCGTGCACGCGTAGAGAACGAGACAGCCGCGGGCCTGCGCGCGCAAGCGCGACAACGCGTGTCTCGTGCCCGCAAAGCGCGACAGCGCCTGCCCCACTGCGCTCCTCGCTCTCGCGCACGCGTTATAGCGACCCGCGATCGGTCTCGCGCCCCAAAAGGCGCGACGCGCGGGCCCACTGCCCTCCCCAGGCTTTCTCTCTCACGCGGCATGCCGGCGTTCACCAGCCTAGCGCCGCAAAGCGTGGATACCGCGGTATCCACGTCTCCCCGGTCGCGTCATAAACCGGTCTCACGATTTAGTTATTACGATACCGACCTCAGTCTCGCGCAACAAAAACTGTGAGAGCGATGGCTCCGCCCGATGTAGACGCGGGGATTTCTCCGCGTGGCGCTCCTCGCGTGGGAAAGCGATACCCTGGGTCTCGCGGCTCGTTTGCGCCGGAGAGCGCCAGTCAACTTCGCTTTCGCTCTTTCAGATAGCGATTTCGCCATGCTATCGCACTTTCAGGACACGAACATCGGTATCGCTCTTCCAAAAGGGCAGATACGATGGTTATTTCCGCAATCGTTCGCGATCCGGTATATTTTTGCACAATCAATCGATAAATAGGTATATTTTTCAAATTTTTTCCTGATAACTAATCTGGACAACCAGGGCCTGCTACCTCGAAATCCTCCAAAGCTTGAGGAGACTTGAAACTGTCCATGCAACTTGTTCGCCTGTGCTAGCGGACAGGTAGCAACGGCATGGTATGCAGTAGTCACGATTTTCAGCAACGGGTATTCAGATTCTACAAAATAATGTATAACAAATTTTTAAGCATATATCCTATGTTTACTGTTAAAGTTAGATACCATTTACTCCTAAAATTTCAACATGGCAATATGTCGTATTCATCACCCAGTTTTTCCTAGCCACTATAGCTGGCACTCCAATGGTTAAAATTTTTATGGTGATGTGACTCAAGTACATGTTAGCTTTGTTTAAACAATAAATTACTAGTTTTACAGACATTTTAACTACCATATGTTGTCGTTGGCGTTAAACTAATTAATTTTCAAACAAAAAAATTAATAGACATATATTTATAGTTTTTTTTTTTCGTTGTTACGTTATATAATAAAGTCATTCTTTGTTGATGGCGTACGTACGGCCAGGATCAGAGCCTCGTTGATTTCATTATAATGATTTTAATATTCTATTTTGTGCAGATAAGTTCTACTCCTATCGTTCCAAGTTGATGATGACTGAAGTTGATGGCTCTGTAACTTTTTCCCGCAACCATTCAACTCGCGAGTCGAGCGATACGAAGTGTTTCCTCACCAGGTTCCATCATTGTCCAAACCAACCAACCAAACAAGGTGTGTGCCGGAATTTTGAAGAAGTTTACTTACTACTAATTAATTAATTAGAAATGTTGCCCAACATGGATTTGATCAATTGTGAACAGATTTTGGGTTCAAGATCATTATCGATAACGTGGGAGATACGCCCGGACACTGGATGAGGATCTCCCCTCCCAATTCTAGGTTGTTACCAACAGGACCTTCCAAAATTTCATATTTTACGTTGCCAGTTCTCCAAAAATCTAAACTTGATTGCTCATTGTCGTTTCACCCTGTGGTGGACAAGATTCGCCGGAATGGGGCGAGCGGCTAGACGTGCACTGGTTTGGCGGTCATTTGGGGAGATATCACCAAAGGACCTAACCATCGACACACCCTATGCAGCCTTACCTAAGTGTACAACTAACCAGTGGCACCAGCGGCCGCAGCCCGCAGCGGAAGCCTCCGTATTGTTGGCCTACCCACCGAGAGGGACGACGGCTGGATGGATGGTGGAATCTGGCAGAGTTCAAGTAAACGATGAGAGGATGCTCGCGGATGCAGCGGTGATCGGGATTTCCTGAGGTTGAAACGACCATGTTAAGAAAAGTGGCTCATCGTTGAGGGCCTGGAGTTTAGGCCCACTAATCCATTATGCAACACTAGCTGGCTTATGCTTATCTATCTAGGTGTATTAACCTTGAAGTTCCAAGGCCGTCTGTAAGTTATCAGTTCTGTATTAAAACCACTTTTTCATAATGTTGAACCACATCACAATTCAATTAGGAAAATATCTGAAATACCACTAAATTGTAAGATAGTACGAATTACACACCTAAACCACAAAATCAGTCATCCGCGGGGCGGCAACGCCCATGGAAGCCTCCCAGAAAAGGGAAGGCCTGCCATGCTTCATGGGTGTAGGATTCTTCGAAAAAGCATTTGTATGGCTGACTTGGAGACCTGGAAACCTTGGGCTTAGCTACGAATAAAGGGTTCGAGGCTTTCTCCGCCAGCAGCATTATGTACTAGTCAGCTAATTAAAGCTCGCTAAGCTTCGTTCAACCCCTTATGAAAAAAGAGTCGGCATTCTATAAGCGACTTGTCGAGGTTTACAAAGCTTTGCTTCTTGTAGTTGGCTTCTCATGCCTCCCTTCATTTGCTTCCTTCCTTCCAAGCCATCGAGAGAGTTAGTTTACACTGTTGTTAATATTTGGGAGGGTCAATATTAGGATGATTACGGCAGAGGGATATTGAATCTATTTTGAACCTATGTTTGAGGGAGTCCAGATGGACTTTTTTGCAATCCAGAAACCAAAAATAAAAAGCCCACGAAATGGAGATGGGATCAGGAAATTGGGAGGATGTTGGAGTTGAAAACCAGAATGTTTGATGGGTAATCATTTGTGAGTTGAGGGCCTCAATGTTGTTTGAGGAGGGGATTGCTAGAAAACTTCCAAACAGTTTTTCTTTCCCAAAACTTTTCAATTTTATGATTGTGGGAATCATCCGAGATTCGTGTGGACAGGGTGAAAAAAGGGTGGAAAAAATATACATTGCCAAAAAAATAAACAGTCATGCGTCAAGAGGGAGTCAAACCTGCAACCTCTTTCCTACAATGGCATTGTTTCACTAGGCCAACCAGTCCAATGCATGTTTTATCAGTTATATAACGTGGGTAAAACTAAATTTAGGACTGTATGTGACATATTCTAGTAAATAATCTAGATAGAGGTATATTTCAGATTCGTACTACTATATAATGTGCACATTCAGTAACTAAGTTTGTTTTTATGGGGACGGAGGGATGCGAGTAGCTACCTTACAATGTAATGTTTTCAATTATTACTAGAGTTACATATATTTGGAAAAATTTTTCATTGTAAAAAACTTTGTGATAGCTTATTAAGATAAAAACGGACACCGCGCTCAGTGTGCATGTAAAGGCTTTACAACGTGTCTCTTGCTTATTAATCTCAGGTCACTAACACCTTATCGGAAAATGTAACAATCGCTTACATTATAATCATCTCACATTCGCTCAAATTTAGGCCACAAAACCGATTACCACTTTTTACCAATATTATTAATTTGATATACCTAGTTCTCTGGGATCATTGCCCTTTTAATTTCCTCCTCTAATTTCTAGTTCACTATGGATGTTGTAGCACCCTAGTTTCCAACACATTGCAGTTTGGAATATTAATTAAAATCTACCCTCTCTCTAATTAAAACTGCACCCAAAGATAAGTCAATCACAGACAAACTATGATGGCGTGCGTGAACTTGAATAGAAAATGCAGATTAACTAACTATGCATGGAGGAACTGCCTAGCCTGCCAAAAAATTATGATAGTGTATTATGCCATCCTGAAAATGACTTTAATATACAACATATACTCTTTAAGTAGCACGCAGCTGTACTCTAATGTCCGTTGGCATATTATAGCTAACTAAATTTAGGCGAAGAGTACAAATTTCACATCATATAATAAGAGAACATCATGTTTGGTTTGGTGCCAATATCTCGACCCACCCAAGTAGCTAAATGGTTGGAAAAGTGGATAGGGTTATGTCAAGGTTATATTTTGGTCTAAATTAATGGACTTGCCTTCACTTTAGAGTTGGTGTACACACCTCATTTGTTAAATTAAGGGTATGTGTTTATTCCGCTAAATGAAAGTTTGGTTGAAATTGGAAACGATTGGCGGAAAAGTTTGAAAATTTATTGTGTGTAGGAAAGTTTTTGAGGATTAGAAAAGTTGAAAGTTTGAAGAAAGATTTTTAGAACTAAACTCAGCCTAAATGTTTAGTGTTGTCAGAGCTACCAAATTTGACATAGTTGGCATGTCTTAAGGGTGTTGCTGATTTTTTTCTTTGGCCAAAATTTGGTAAGTGACACCAAACTTAGCTTACTAAGCTCAAAACAAGTTTTCCTTAAATGGAATCTATCCATTCCGAATTCAAATCCCCAGTAAAGCCATAATTCACAGTAAACCATGTAGATTTCATACAAAAACCCAAAAGTATTTTTCTTTGGAATATAAAATCAATAGTTTGTTATGTGTTTGTTAGGACCAACTGATTGTCCTCCCAATCTTAGGGTTGTTTTTTGGCCAAAAGAAAAAATATAGGGAAAGTTACCGGTTTGAAAAAATTTATATTAATCTATTTTTCATTTTTAGCTAATGCCTTAATAATCATGTGTTTATTTCAAATAATACCATTGTACGTGGCAGGGTAAGGAAAGGTTCCCACCCTGTGGTGCTGAACCACAACCTAGGCAGCTATCTATTGGATATTGGTATGAAAAAGAATAGCTTAAATTTCCCTATTAATTTTTAACAGATCAACGTTAAGTGGGACGAAATGGTGTACAACTATAAAGATCCCTTTGAAATTGTCCAATATTTTGTCATATATACAAAATAATTATTTTATTTGTCTATATAAACCTTTGCAGTTTACCAAAAGCAGCTGAAATGTCTAAAAGCGGTAACACCGAAGGGTATGGTTTACTACATTAATTAGTATAACGAGATAGATTATGGCAACCATAAGTATAAAATCCAAAACTGAGTGTTATAGTACGTACGGGGGGAAGGTTAGTTATATGTCCGTAATGAAGGAGAGAGAGTACAAAAAACGAGACGTGTCTTCAGTGTTCGGTTGCAGCGTCAAAAGATACGAGCAATCAAAGGCAACGTGACATCTCATGCATTTGCGGCCAATAAACGGGCTTTTATTGCTTAACTTGGACTTAATTTCTTGTGAGAAATCTTAGTTGATGCAGGCATCCGTGTGATCGAGCTCGTAGTGTTCGCATGCCGGCCCAGCCGGAGTTGGTTCTTGATAGTGGACCTAATTAACATATGTTGATTACTAACGCAGTACAAAGTCATTGGCTTCTTCTTGGATGTGATGGCACATCAATGGCAGTTGGTAAGTTTGGCTCCATGGAGACTTAGACGTGCATGTTTGACCATACACCTGAAGGTTGATGTTCTGCCTGCTCACAACAAACATATAACAGCTAGCCACGGATTGGATTAGCATATGCAGTGGGGCAAAATAGACAACTCCCACAAATGCTTGCTTCAACCACTTTGCCGTCACTCAATATATCTTCCATAAATTAAAGACAGGCAAGATAAATTTTTTTTTACGCAAATGATTCGATCACTTGCTTAATTTATAAACGTTTCAATCGATCCCATCATAAAACCTACTCCCTCTGGTCCAAAAATATAAGCATTTTTTTTTCTACGACACAGTCTTCGAGATGCTTACTTTACCAAATAATATTATAAAAGTAAGATATTTAAAAAAAAGAGTGTATATTATAGTAGTTTGTTAATGATTGATCTTTTTTTTTTATTTTTTTGCTTTATATAGTCAAAGTTCAAAATATATAACTTGACACTATGCTTAAAAATGTTATTACTTGGAACAGAGCAAGTACATTATAACAAAAAAAATTATATCTACACTCGGAGTTCTCAGTTCTCCTCGATCCCCACTATATCCTGAGTAGTTTTTATCACCCCCCTACATTGCATGCCCTCTAATTTTCTATTTTGCTTTCTTATAATAATATATATATGACAAATTCGTTTAGCGTTGAAACCTAATATCTAACCAATGTAAAAAAAAGAATAAGATAATTTTCTGTATTAACAATCCTTGAACTCAGAGAATCCTTCGGCAAACCGTATCTCTCAAATGCCACTAACTCAACTCAATTTATTAGTTGTACGTTTGGACTTGTTTAATTTATTATATCTAGTCTCTGTTGCAACATGTATTCTAACAAGTGTAGATTAAATGGCTTTAAGAAAATACATTACATGCCATACATATTTTATTGTGCCAAAAGAATATCTCTACAAGATAAAATTTAACTAAACGTATACTAAAAATGTTGGGTGTCTTAGAGTAAAAGTTTTCTTGTAAATTTTTTAAATCAATTCAAAAATGTGTCTCAAACTTTAAAAACTCCAGTTTTAGACGCATATAACAAAAATGCCTCTACAAATGGGAGTTGTTTGTCATAGTGTTGATTCCTCAGAACTAAAGTAGGGGATGAAAGGATTAAACGAAATGTTAATGTATTAACAAACATATGATTTCTTTGATTACTATAAATTAAAAGCGCTACAATAGATGATGTAATGGGCTATACATTGTGCACATCGTATTCTGTGCTTAATGTCGACTGCTGGAAAAGGGACTTCAGTCCCGCTTTGCCAATCGTTTTTACTCCCGGCTTGTGCAAACGGACCACACAATCCAGGATTAAAGATGCCCATCTTTAGTCCCGCGTTGAACAACCGGAGTAAAGATGCATACCAAGTCAAAAAAAAAAATGTCGTTGGGATGTGCGATTTGAACCGAGATCCAAAACCTCAAGCCCTCTATTGCGTATTTCTTAATGTCACAGGATAAAACTGCAAGCGCACGGAAAGATAACCGATGTAGCACTTCACCCGGGAGTATTTCCAAGGTATCGATTTCCTCAAGCAACGTGTGTATTCAGCTTACTCTTTAGGTTCATTTTCCAGGAACAAAGCCAAAAGTAGGAAAATGGTGCGACCAAGATTTCTAGTGAAAAAACAGGTCTACGAAAAAACTCAGTTTATCCTTAACCGATTACTTCAGGTATTGGCAGCCCGCTGCTCCCAGATGCGCTCTACTGCGTACGCGGACAGGGAGAACTTCAGTTGTAATTGAGGGCTATCACCACACTCTACACCCCCCTCAAACCTACCATGGATACATAACAACCACCGAAAATTTAATTATCTGGGACACCACTCAACGCAATTAATAACTACTTTAGCTAGCTAAACAATAAGCAACCACTAATTTATTGAACTATAGTGATCAAGGATCCCGGCATTGCCTAATTAGGTTAACTAACCAAGAGTTGATTTCTACCCGAGCAAATCTTAATTTTCAGAATTGATAATTCTACTTAAAGCAGATTAACTAGGGGAAAATATAGTGCAAACTACCATATCTAGTCGAAACTTGGAAACTCCGTTGGATCAAGAGAATGGGCGTTCGAGATTCGTCACATTCACCATGAGTTAAAATTAACTCGAGTTTCGAAAATAAGAGAGGATTACTGACACTCTAGAATTCCTCCGACTTATTTCTACTCTACTCTCTCTAATTTCTTAGTATACGATTAAAGATACAATAAGACCTCTTATAATCAAGCTCAAGCTTGGAGTGTGTGAGTGAGTGAGAAATTGAGCTCTATTTATAGGCACGTAATGCGGTTATAACTATGCGAATTGTTCGAATTGCCTACACAACCCCATCAGAGAGATCTGGAGCGTCCATACCAAAACCTTGGATCCAATGGCGATCACCAAGGTTCGGCCGACCCAGGGTTCGTCCGACCTCGGGCTGGGCCAGATGGCTCCTAGATTTGCGTCTGGGCCTCCTCCTCGCTCTGCCTATCAATTCTCCGGTAATTGGGCCATTTTCTAATGTTCTTCTTCACTTTAGTCTAAATTCCCCCAACTTTAACGGTTTAGTACTTGCATCCAAATATGCACCAACACTCGTGGAATATTTGAAATTAAACCCTTACCATTTATGTGGATGTTAAATTAACTATTTTTATCAGTATTGGCGGCTATAATGGCATTTAAAGCCGCGAACACCCCTCACGCGCGTTACCACCTAACTACTACACACATCTGACTGGATAGAGATGCTTTTTAACCCTAGAGCATCTTTAGTCCAGGTTGGTAACACCAACCGGACAAAAATATCTTTAAATCTGGGTTGGTGTCTCTAACCGGGACTAAAAGATCAATTTTTAGTCAAGTTGGTAACACCCTTGCAACAACCGGACTAATGATCGTTGGGGTCTGACATGACCTGAAGCTAGTCGAACCGTGGCTAAACATAATCTTTAGTTCTCGATTTCCTATTCGAACCGGGACAAATGTGTTTTTGGCATCCGAGCTAATTAAAGATAGTTCTCCAAGTAGTGTGTGAAAGAGAGTAAAAAAGTGGACTACAGATTTATTAATCAACGTTAGCACAAAAACTCCGATAACCTATGTGAGAGGAAATAATGGGGAAAGCATTATTGGTGTAGTATGTATCTATTAATAACTATTGTATTAATAGGCTATATATTAAGTTAAGCTAAAATGAATGATGTGTTAATTTTTGGAGCGGTAGTACATTAGCTATATTATTAAGTGCAGTTCCAAGTGGAGCCATTCAGTTGAATAAAAAAATATAAATATATGAATAAGCTACGAGTGAAGACTGGCCTCCAAAGTGTCATTAGATCCTATGGAAGAAACTGTTACTTCATGGACTGGCTATTCCCAAACCAATGTAGTACATAAATAGTGAAAAGTTTATATACATACGTACGTACACAATTTTGATCGTGAGCACCACACATCTCGGTGGGATATGACTATACAAATTAAAGCATGGTGTACACATGTTGAGCAATCAGTATATACTCTCACAAGCTACTGCACGAACGGAAGCATATTTATTGTACTTATATTTGTGCGGCAATTGCTACTTGGCATAGACTAAACATTTACAAACCGAATTTCCTGTCCTCCCTACTCACGGCAGCATGCAATGAACCAATTAAAGATGACACCTCTTTATTCAAACTGGATTAACTACTAGCTACCTGCTTCCTTCTGCACTAACCTCTTTCATTATTGTTCTAAAAAAAAGGTCTGGCAGTATGTGCAAAGTGGCACTGAATTTGTTAATATTATGGTTAAGCATGCAGCACCCAGAGCAACAGTTTATCATATAAATAAAACCAACAAGCTAGTAGAAGGTTGTTTTGACCACTAAAGACCAACATGCATGCATTGATGCATGGAGGATGATGGAGGTCGTTAATTGTTCTTCTTTTTGAAGTAGCATATCATTCAGAACTAATAACTGATACTCCCTCCGTCCCAAAAAAAGACAAACCCTGGTTTCCGGCCCAACGTTTTGACCATCCGTTTTATTTGAAAAATTATGAAAAAAAATTAAAAAGACAAGTCACGCATAAAATTATTAATCATGTTTATCATCTAACAACAATGAAAAATACGAATTATAAAAAAATTTCATATAAGACGGACAGTCACAAGTTAGACACGCAAATCCATGGTTTGCTTTTTGGGACGGAGGGAGTATGAACTAACTAAAGCACATAGAAACAAAGTAGAGATAATCCCTTATATTGCACTGAAAATTGGTCTGACCCTTAATAAGCCACTGAAATTGGCTTCTTCCCTTATATGCCATTGGTCTAAATTTGTGCACCCTCTCATCCACTACCGTCAGTTGACCGTTAACTCCAAGTAAAAAGACATATTTGCCCTCTCTGATGTTGTTAGCATGTCCTATACTTAGAAGGGTAAATACGTCTTTTCCTTGAGAATTAACGGTTCAACACACGGTCAACTGACGGAGTGGCATGAGAGGGTGTGCAATTGTATCAATGGCATATAAGGAAGAGCCAATTTTCAATGCATTATAAGGTTCAGACCAATTTTCAGTGGCATATAGGGATTCTTCTCAAAAAACAACATGCCTAGAGTGAGGAGTGAGAAGACACCTTTTTTTTTATGTACGTTGTTTTCATGTTAGTTGATTTCCTGTAAAATTCTTAATTACTACAGCTTTATAAATACATTCCCTCCATCCAACAGCCTAAGACATATTTCATTTTCTGATTTTCAAAAGTATAAGCCGTCTGCTAAATTAATTTTTTTAACTCAAACAGAGATGTCCTAGTACTCATTGATTGCATGTATAAATATGATTTCTTAGTTTTGTTACATGGTCGATTTGTTAATTCCTCTGTAGTTTAGTGACAAAAGAAATATGCTTTTGGATGAAAGGAGTATTATTTCTTACTTTATCAAAGCATATATGACATATTCACGCGTGATGCACATATATATCATTGAGATAATTATTATGCCAACCAATGTACATGTGTAGTTCAGAAGGGTTGCATAATATCTGCCAAAGAAATGGAGATACAAGATATGAGAGTGTCACTTCTTTCTATTCACTAATTCAACCTCCCTCTACTTTTAGGCATAACAATAGATAGAATCCATATTTAGCGATGGGTTAAATTAGTGGGTAACCGGGTTGGATCTTCATGTGCCGCCGCGGTTCATAACAATAATAAGAGAGGTAAATAATTAAGGGAGGAATCAATTTCCATATAAAAGCAGATAAGGATTTAAGTTATCCCATTTTTTCTGTGGAAAACTGCGGGACCAAGATCAGATTGTAGTTATCAAAGCAATTGCTGCACATATTTGTTTCTAAATTTCCATGCAGCCACATACGCTCGTCAATTGCAGTAGACCTTTATTTTGCAGTAGATCCCTGGAATAAATGGAGTGAAGGAAAACATTCGACATGCCACTGAAAATTTATTAGCACTGTCAAATGACAAACTGCTGGAATCCAGGAATTCAGTTGAAAACCGCTATCATAATTATTGCTACCTAATCAGCATGCATGTTGCTGCTGGTTTTTAGTGAGTGCTCCAAGCACTCATTCAATTAAGCAACAAAAATATACAATAGATTAAACAGTGTTATCTTCTCATGCTGACCCCCACCAACACATTCACTTCCCATTTGCGTTTCAGAGTAGTAATGAGACAGGAGAAGGTACTGGCCAGTGTAACTGGTGACATATAAAGCTGTTTGCCTGGGCGTTTTGGAGCCGTTTGCCTTTTTAATTTCAATCGTATATACTTTAATTTGCCTTGCTTACAAAAGTTGGATATTCCAAGATTATGCCTGCTGCCTGTGCAGTATTCATAGGTAACAGAATGTTCCAAACCTTTGTTTTTCTTTTAAATTTAGAAAACAAAGAGCAGCAAAGGTGGCAATTACGGATTGATCCACTATATATTGTCTGCACATCAATATGACTTTTAAACCAGTTTTTGATGTCTTTTTTCGCCAACACGCTGCCGGCCCCAACCCTCCACTGTTGATGTAGATGTTGTAGCGGCACCTTGATCTCTTGAACCACGGGTGAGTAGCTTGTGATCTTTGATGATGACATGGATCGATCCTAGTTACATTAGTTTAGGGATAAACACTCTAAAAACGAAGTGGAACTAATGAGAATCTACATTACTGAACGACTCCTAGTTAAAGGAACAATTCCTTGTATCAATTAAATTGGTCATAACCTTTACAAACAGAGGTTGGTCTTGCGAGAAACAAACTCTTTCGTTACCACGTCCTATTAGGCTTCGCAATCAATTAGGACTTAAAACACCCTGATCCAAGGAAAAAAAAAAAAGACAAAAAAAACAAACTAAATTACACTTGGACTCGCAGACTAAGGTCAGACGACCCGACTAATTAATCAGTCAGACCACAGTAGCAGTGCTTTAGACCGTAAATGAGCTATTGGTCAGACCAACCTCTCATAACAAATGTTAGAGATGTGTAATGTTAGTATCCTAGTTTCAGGAGTAAATCGGACTCACACAATAGTCGGGGGTAATTCCGATGCCAAACAATTAATTACTTAGTACATGTACTTTTGTTGGGAACTATAAATTTGTAGTTGTATTCTTGACATTTAAAAATGTGAAATACATCATATATACATTTAATATGTTTAAATTGCTATTGAAGCACACTCACTACTATAAAACACCTCATAGATACCGGCTCATAAGTGCAGGTTTATTTAAAATCAACACCTATTATCGTTTCGCATTTAATATAGATAAAAACCAGCACCTACTATAGGTGCATATCTTTTTTTAAAAAAGGAAACATATTTTATGTTATAGGTGCCGGTTATAGATAAAGCCGATAGTATCGGATTTTTAAATAGTATACCTATATTAAACTATAGGTGTCGGTTCTTTAAAAACTTGGCACCCAAGCCGAGCCGAGCCGAGTATGGGCCCCACGCACCCACCCTTATCCCCTCCACCGCATAATCCTCTCTCTCTTCCATACTCCTCTCCACTGGATCCCCCCTCCCACTCCTCTGCATCCGCCTCCCCCCTTCTCCTCTTCCAGATCTGGGCCGGCGGCGGCAGTGGTGGTGGAGGAGGCTCGCCGGCACCTCTCTCTCCCGATGGCTCCCTCCCACATATCCGTCTGCCTCCCCCCTTCTCCTTCTCGAGATCAGGCGGTGGCGGTGGGTGGAGAAGGCCGACGCGGAGGGCGAGGTGGTGGCCGCGGACCAGGAGTGGCCCTTCCTCCTCTCCGTCCGACCTTCCCCCTTCTTCCCCTATAGGTCCGCAACGGTGGTGGCGGTGGAGAAGTCTGACCGCGAAGGCCGGGTGAGGTGGTGGTGGCGTGGTGCCAAGAGGCTCGCCGGCCCCTGCTCTCTCTCCTAGGGGCCTTCCATCCACCTCTCTATCTGCCCTGCCCCCCCTCTCTCGGGGGGGGGGGCTCCCTCCTCTCCATCCGCCCCTTCCTTTCTCCTTCTCTAGATCCGGTGAGGGCGCGGCGGTGGAGAAGGCCGGTGTGGGTGAGGTGGTGGCTCCATTGCCTTTTTATTTTATTTTATTGAATACTATATGTGTCGCGTTGTGAGTTAAGAACCAACATCTATAATCTATATAGGTGTCGGTTTTGAAACCGGCACCTATGTCTGGGAGGTTAGGTGCTAACAAATTGGTGCCGGTTGAAAGCCGGCCCCTATTAGTGGTTCCCAACCGGCACCTAAGGGGTTTTTGTTACTAGTGACTGTACATGTTCGTACATATGTGCACCTAGCGGATTGGATGGTTAATATTAATCCCGGCCCATCCATGTATATATAGCAGAACTTCCTACGTGGATGATGCAGTAATCAATGTGCTCCACCTGGAATGGATATGGGCTGCACTAGCTAACTACTCTCAAAATTCAATCTAGAATCCCTTATAATATGTACGGTAGGATTAGTCTCCAATGTCGGCACAACCTTCATTCGTACGCTCCATTTCCTGGTAGCCTGCAGGGGGACAGAGCGTGAGATTTTTGCTGGCCGGCTGTTGGATTAGCATCCGAGGTTCTTTAATTACACTTCCTTTGGGAAATGGGAACCAATCAACGTTTACATATTCATATACTTAACGATTGAGCACATGCTTGCATGCATATATGTACATTCCAGGCAAGTTCATCACTTAGCTTCCTGCAGACCATGGAAGTAGTTGCAGCCTTCTCCTGCTTCTTTAGAGCAAGTTTAATAGTACAATAGCCAACTACTAACTCCAAATCATCTAGAGTTAATGTAATAGCCAATTTATAACAATAGTTGCTTACTATACTATTAATATCTGTT
>CM020180.1:20394293-20433477 GCA_009805545.1 Oryza longistaminata | reverse complement strand
GCCATTGGTGAGTCATGGGCAAGGTTTTTCTTCACCTCTGGCATTGCTGCAAGAAATGCCGACAATCCTTACTTTGTCAGCGCCGTGAGAGAGACACAGAAGTGGGGTACGTATGCAACTAATATCAACTTATATTTTCATAAACATTTTAGACACTAATATTTCTTATGTGAATTGTAGGTGAAAACATACCTTCTCCATCAGGTAGGGAGATAGATGGTAAATACCTTGAATCTACGGAGAAGGACGTGAAGAAACAATTTGAGAGGTTCAAGCGTGACTGGGATGATTATGCTGTTACTTTGATGTGTGATTCGTGGACTGGACCGACCGGTATGGCCGTCATTAACTTTTTGATATACTGTAATGGAATAATGTTCTTTCATAAGTCCATTGATGCGACGGGCCAAAGCCAGGATGCTCAATTTGTACTTAAGGTAACGAACTGGATCCAACAAATTAACCTGACATGTTATCATGAAGTATAGGTGATGGACTTACGTGTACTCTGTGATTTATTAATGCAGGAAATCAGGAAGGCGGTACGCGAAGTAGGTCATCAACATGTCGTGCAAATTATCACTGATAATGTGTCCAACTATAAGAAGGCCTGCAAACTGCTTAGGCAAGAGTACCCCGCTATTGTGTGGCAGCCTTGCGTAGCTCACACAATTAACTTGATGCTTAAGGAGGTTGGAAAGATGGCAGACCATGATATGGTGATTGCTAGTGGTAGAAAAATTTGCAGATGGCTATACAATCATTCGAAGCTGCATTCTATGATGGTCTCAGCGATAGGTGGTGAATTGGTTAAGTGGAATGCTATGTGGTTTGGCACCAATTACATGTTCCTTCAGAGTTTCCTAAGGAAGCGAGATCAGTTCATGCAGTGGATGGCTTCCTCTACATTCATGCAATCTAAGTTCAGTGGCACAGCGGAGGGTAGATATGCATATGCCTGCCTATCTAGCATCAGTTGGTGGGAAAACTTGGAGGCGGTAGTGAATTCAGTGCAACCGATGTACTCCTTTCTTCGGTTTGCCGATGAGGACAAGAATCCCAATTTGAGTGAGGTTCTTTTGAGATATCAACTGTTGAGAATGGAGTATGATAGTCTGTTCGCTCGTGAAAGGGATAAGTACAATGCTTACATGGATATTGTGGACAGAAGGATGCACGACCTCACCACTGAGACACTCATCAATGCAAGTAAGTTGCGGTCTTTACATAAATTTCAATTCCTAAACCCCTAACTCATCAAGGCTATGTTTTGTAGCTGCGGCATTGAACCCGAGGACGCACTACGCTTACACTTGTAGTTCCACCGTCTTCCAAGACCTTCGTCAAGCTTTCGAGTGGATGACGGACATTGACACGGCAGCTGCCGCATTGCTGCAGGTTGAGATGTATCGGCGTAAGAGTGGCGAATTTGGGAAGCCGCTAGCAAGAAAGATGGCCATGGATGGGAAAACTTCCCCTGGTATTTTTTTTGCTAATGTAGCAAACAAATTTCATAATGCAATGCTATATGTGTTCATAATAGTGAAATGACATGTTGTTTGGTATTTGCAGCACAATGGTGGTCTATGTTCGCCTCAGACACGCCGAACTTGAAGAAGCTTGCGTTGCATTTGGTTGGACAATGTTGCTCCTCAAGTGGATGTGAACGGAATTGGAGCACGTTTGCATTCATACATACGAAGGTCCGTAACAAACTTACACACAAGAAACTCAACAAGCTTGTGTATGTCAACTACAACCTTCGGCTTCGCATACAACAAGCAAATGCACAGATTAGGAAGGAGGATGACGATCCCCTTCAGAGGCTAGCGGATCTTTCATTTTATGACACTAATAATCAAATTAAAGACTGGATGGACAATGCTCGGTCTAATGCTTGCCCTGAACTCGATGAAGACTCGACCGAGAGTGACGCCCCTGTGCCTAGTCCACTAGTAGCCGACCTAGTGGACTTGACAGACCTCCGCAGGGCCATTGGGGCTTCTAGTGTTGCCGAGTGGGCTGAAAAGAACGTAGGTGACAGTCATATTGGGAAGAGGAAGACTCGACAGCGGCCAAAAGCACCTGCAGCCAAAAAAACAAAGGGCAAAGCTACAACTACACGGTCGGGGAGTGTCGATAGTGATGCCGACACTGAAGTAAGCCCGGAATACCAAGAGTCCGATGACAGTAGCTCCAGAACGGATACAGATGATGGAGATGACGGTGGTCAAGGAGGCCAAGGAGGCCAAGGCACCACTGATGTGCCTTCTAGGGGTCACACACCTCAGTCAGAACACCATAGTCTGATTCAATTCACTGGTACGATATACTTTACTTGCTAAACTATCACCTTGCAATTCATGACTCATTAATGTTCTTGCTAACATTTCACTTGCAGGTGAGGCCGACTTTACTCACGCTACTCAGGACCAGGATCATGGTGCTCCAACCTCGCAAAGAACTACTATTAATCCGATAGGCCGCCAACAACAACAACAGTTCGACACACCCCAGGATAGCTACAGCTCTTTCAGTGCCTCTAGCATTGAAAGTGGCTATCCAACCTATGTGTACAACTGTCCCCAAGCATCTGATTATCCTGCTCAGACATGGGTGTATGAATGGCAAGAGCCCCAGTGGTATGCTCAATTGTACGCTCAATGGCAATCAACAGCATCATGGATAGGACAAACTTGGCAGGAATACAAGGCGGGATTGCTACACTCTCATGGCTTGATGCTCATGTCAACAGAAGAGTACAACATGGCTTACAATCAGTGGAACACCTAGCTATGTCCTCCTTTATATCCTTCGTTCGAAACTACAACTTTCTATATTTGTGTTGCTTGTCATATGAACTACCATATTTGTAATCGTGGACTCTATTGTTTCAACTTTGTGTGGACTTCATTAGGCTTTGAAATGTGAGGTTATTCAATTGTTGTTGTTAATTTATTATGCTATTAAATGTTGATTTGCTTCGATGTCCATAATATAGAATAGGTCATGCCGAATTTTCGAATTTTACACTCAAATGTTAGATTTTCTATGTATCCTACATATTCTTATAATTATCTCCAAGATAGACACACATTTAACTGTATTTTCTATGTTTTTTTCAATTTGTATTTCATTTCCAACTTTCCCTCTTCACTGCCCGCGATAATCACACAAATATCGCGATTATCGCTATAAATCGCAAGATAATCGCGTCAAAACCGTGAAACCGCCAAGGATTTGAATTCAAATGTTTGGATACGATTTTTGTGCGATTTTTCGCGATTATCGCGCGATTATCGCGGTAATCTTCCTACCGTGGGGGTACGGTAATCTCTATCAAAACGATATGGGGATCCCTGCTCCTGATCAGTACACTGTGTCACCAGACAGGAGGACGTTCGTTGCCCCCGGATACCATCACCCTAACATGGCTTCCTATAAGGCTAGTATGTATTAACCAATCACTCACCCACTCATCACTGTGACTTCACGCACACTTCACACTAACATCACTCACCGACTTCCAACGAAAATTCATCACGGTTTGGTGCCTTGGTCACATTGCTGACAGTAGTTTTCAGCTGCAAAACTTTTCTTTAAAAAGACGTGAATATTAGGGAATGACCTAATATCAAATAATTAGAAAGAGTGATGTTTCGAACCTAGGTTATTTAGCCCACCACCTTGTGAAGCAAGCCGGAAGATTCCTGAGCGTTTCTCGCAAAACTTTTCTTTTCTCACATGAATCCATCAGGTAACAAGACTGAAACGGTCACAGGTAGCCGCATCATTGCCGGGGCAAAATTGGAGTAGAGGCATATATGCATATTAGCATATATCGGCGTCAGATGTCACACGATCTTCCAAGATCGATGGGCATGGAGATCGTCAGATGAATGCCAGATGCATGCAGCTTCCAGATCGGTACAAGAGTTGGTGTTTCAGCAACAGAAGCTTCAGAAAAGGGATTACGTTATCGCCACCTGCAGATCTGCAAATGATTCCTCACGCTTGATCGTCTGTAACCGAAATGATGCGCCAAGCTTTGTATGATACTGTGTGATATGATGTAGGCATGCAACTCGATCTGACAAGATGAAGAGAACAATCGATGAGATTGTTAGAGGTGCAAATCCAGATTTAGGTGGATCAAAATGTGCAGAAAGAGACATGTGCTTTGGCTAATATTGGACAGGCTTTTCCAACTAATAGCACTCCTGTAAACCGTGGCTTCCCTGCCTCCCCCCAATATATTTAGGATTTGTGCATGATTTTTTCATTGTCGTGCAACTACTAGCCTTAGTTGTATGTTGGTTTATGTCAAATATACATTGTAAATTATTTAATGTTATTTGAGATATGAAGATTTATTTAATAATGGCAATATATTTTGGGTTGGGGTAAATGACATTGTGCATGAATTTTTCACTGTTGTGCAAGTAGTAGCCTTAGTTGTATGTTGGTTTATGTCAAATATACATTGTAAAATGTTTTATGTTATTTGAGATATGAAGATTTGTGAATTATGGTAGGGATGTGGACAGTGGTTATGTACAGTACGTTATTTGTTGGGTGAGTAGATATTTTCATGTTTATTGATGTAAATGTACTTTTAACGATAATGGGTCATTTGTTGTTAATGTGTAATTTGGTTAATTCTTTTAGTGATATACTTTTTCCATATGATTCAGGGTGGAGATGGCCGATAATAGGGACCCTGTGTGGGAGCACGGGGAGAGCATAGGAAATGGATTTCGTTGTAAATATTGCCATCAACAAAAGAGCGGTGGTGGGGCAACTAGACTTAAAATTCATTTGGCTGGAAAGGGGAAGGGGACAACATATTGCAATTCAGTGCCTCCAGATGTCCGTGACTTGTTCAAGCGCGAGTTGGACAGGATAAAAGCTGCCGGTGCTAGGCGTAAGAGTGAAAAGTCAACCAGGGTTGAAGCGGCAAGGGTCAACTATCATGACCTCACAGGTGATGCCGACGAGGAGGAACAAATGGAACAGGCCATGGAAGCATCACGGCGAGAGCAAGACTTTAGAAGGGATGTGGACGAGCGAGGTGGCACATATGAGCATGGTGGTGGTAGTGGATCCGCTCAGCCTGAGGCAAGGAGAGGTAAAAGTAACCCAATTGCCAATTTGCTACGAAGGGCTATATCTCAGAGGGAGTCACCTGTTTTGAGAGATTACAATCTAGCAGCTGCCAAGGCCCCTGTGCAGACACGCATTGACACGGGGTTCTTCACAAAGAAGGGAAAGCAAGCTAGGGAGGCCATTGGTGAGTCATGGGCAAGGTTTTTCTTCACCTCTGGCATTGCTGCAAGAAATGCCGACAATCCTTACTTTGTCAGCGCCGTGAGAGAGACACAGAAGTGGGGTACGTATGCAACTAATATCAACTTATATTTTCATAAACATTTTAGACACTAATATTTCTTATGTGAATTGTAGGTGAAAACATACCTTCTCCATCAGGTAGGGAGATAGATGGTAAATACCTTGAATCTACGGAGAAGGACGTGAAGAAACAATTTGAGAGGTTCAAGCACGACTGGGATGATTATGGTGTTACTTTGATGTGTGATTCGTGGACTGGACCGACCGGTATGGCCGTCATTAACTTTTTGATATACTGTAATGGAATAATGTTCTTTCATAAGTCCATTGATGCGACGGGCCGAAGCCAGGATGCTCAATTTGTACTTAAGGTAACGAACTGGATCCAACAAATTAACCTGACATGTTATCATGAAGTATAGGTGATGGACTTACGTGTACTCTGTGATTTATTAATGCAGGAAATCAGGAAGGCGGTACGCGAAGTAGGCCATCAACATGTCGTGCAAATTATCACTGATAATGTGTCCAACTATAAGAAGGCCTGCAAACTGCTTAGGCAAGAGTACCCCGCTATTGTGTGGCAGCCTTGCGTAGCTCACACAATTAACTTGATGCTTAAGGAGGTTGGAAAGATGGCAGACCATGATATGGTGATTGCTAGTGGTAGAAAAATTTGCAGATGGCTATACAATCATTCGAAGCTGCATTCTATGATGGTCTCAGCGATAGGTGGTGAATTGGTTAAGTGGAATGCTATGCTGGTTTGGCACCAATTACATGTTCCTTCAAAGTTTCCTAAGGAAGCGAGATCAGTTCATGCAGTGGATGGCTTCCTCTACATTCATGCAATCTAAGTTCAGTGGCACAGCGGAGGGTAGATATGCACATGCCTGCCTATCTAGCATCAGTTGGTGGGAAAACTTGGAGGCGGTAGTGAATTCAGTGCAACCGATGTACTCCTTTCTTCGGTTTGCCGACGAGGACAAGAATCCCAATTTGAGTGAGGTTCTTTTGAGATATCAACTGTTGAGAATGGAGTATGATAGTCTGTTCGCTCGTGAAAGGGATAAGTACAATGCTTACATGGATATTGTGGACAGAAGGATGCACGACCTCACCACTGAGACACTCATCAATGCAAGTAAGTTGCGGTCTTTACATAAATTTCAATTCCTAAACCCATAACTCATCAAGGCTATGTTTTGTAGCTGCGGCATTGAACCCGAGGACGCACTACGCTTACACTTGTAGTTCCACCGTCTTCCAAGACCTTCGTCAAGCTTTCGAGTGGATGACGGACATTGACACGGCAGCTGCCGCATTGCTGCAGTTTGAGATGTATCGGCGTAAGAGTGGCGAATTTGGGAAGCCGCTAGCAAGAAAGATGGCCATGGATGGGAAAACTTCCCCTGGTATTTTTTTGCTAATGTAGCAAACAAATTTCATAATGCAATGCTATATGTGTTCATAATAGTGAAATGACATGTTGTTTGGTATTTGCAGCACAATGGTGGTCTATGTTCGCCTCAGACACGCCGAACTTGAAGAAGCTTGCGTTGCATTTGGTTGGACAATGTTGCTCCTCAAGTGGATGTGAACGGAATTGGAGCACGTTTGCATTCATACATACGAAGGTCCGTAACAAACTTACACACAAGAAACTCAACAAGCTTGTGTATGTCAACTACAACCTTCGGCTTCGCATACAACAAGCAAATGCACAGATTAGGAAGGAGGATGACGATCCCCTTCAGAGGCTAGCGGATCTTTCATTTTATGACACTAATAATCAAATTAAAGACTGGATGGACAATGCTCGGTCTAATGCTTGCCCTGAACTCGATGAAGACTCGACCGAGAGTGACGCCCCTGTGCCTAGTCCACTAGTAGCCGACCTAGTGGACTTGACAGACCTCCGCAGGGCCACTGGGGCTTCTAGTGTTGCTGAGTGGGCTGAAAAGAACGTAGGTGACAGTCATATTGGGAAGAGGAAGACTCGACAGCGGCCAAAAGCACCTGCAGCCAAAAAAACAAAGGGCAAAGCTACAACTACACGGTCGGGGAGTGTCGATAGTGATGCCGACACTGAAGTAAGCCCGGAATACCAAGAGTCCGATGACAGTAGCTCCAGAACGGATATAGATGATGGAGATGACGGTGGTCAAGGAGGCCAAGGAGGCCAAGGCACCACTGATGTGCCTTCTAGGGGTCACACACCTCAGTCAGAACACCATAGTCTGATTCAATTCACTGGTACGATATACTTTACTTGCTAAACTATCACCTTGCAATTCATGACTCATTAATGTTCTTGCTAACATTTCACTTGCAGGTGAGGCCGACTTTACTCACGCTACTCAGGACCAGGATCATGGTGCTCCAACCTCGCAAAGAACTACTATTAATCCGATAGACCGCCAACAACAACAACAACAGTTCGACACGCCCCAGGATAGCTACAGCTCTTTCAGTGCCTCTAGCATTGAAAGTGGCTATCCAACCTACGTGTACAACCGTCCCCAAGCATCTGATTATCCTGCTCAGACATGGGTGTATGAATGGCAAGAGCCCCAGTGGTATGCTCAATTGTGCGCTCAATGGCAATCAACAGCATCATGGATAGGACAAACTTGGCAGGAATACAAGGCGGGATTGCTACACTCTCATGGCTTGATGCTCATGTCAACAGAAGAGTACAACATGGCTTACAATCAGTGGAACACCTAGCTATGTCCTCCTTTATATCCTTCGTTCGAAACTACAACTTTCTATATTTGTGTTGCTTGTCATATGAACTACCATATTTGTAATCGTGGACTCTATTGTTTCAACTTTGTGTGGACTTCATTAGGCTTTGAAATGTGAGGTTATTCAATTGTTGTTGTTAATTTATTATGCTATTAAATGTTGATTTGCTTCGATGTCCATAATATAGAATAGGTCATGCCGAATTTTCGAATTTTACACTCAAATGTTAGATTTTCTATGTATCCTACATATTCTTATAATTATCTCCAAGATAGACACACATTTAACTGTATTTTCTATGTTTTTTTCAATTTGTATTTCATTTCCAACTTTCCCTCTTCACTGCCCGCGATAATCACACAAATATCGCGATTATCGCTATAAATCGCAAGATAATCGCGTCAAAACCGTGAAACCGCCAAGGATTTGAATTCAAATGTTTGGATACGATTTTTGTGCGATTTTTCGCGATTATCGCGCGATTATCGCGGTAATCTTCCTACCGTGGGGGTACGGTAATCTCTATCAAAACGATATGGGGATCCCTGCTCCTGATCAGTACACTGTGTCACCAGACAGGAGGACGTTCGTTGCCCCCGGATACCATCACCCTAACATGGCTTCCTATAAGGCTAGTATGTATTAACCAATCACTCACCCACTCATCACTGTGACTTCACGCACACTTCACACTAACATCACTCACCGACTTCCAACGAAAATTCATCACGGTTTGGTGCCTTGGTCACATTGCTGACAGTAGTTTTCAGCTGCAAAACTTTTCTTTAAAAAGACGTGAATATTAGGGAATGACCTAATATCAAATAATTAGAAAGAGTGATGTTTCGAACCTAGGTTATTTAGCCCACCACCTTGTGAAGCAAGCCGGAAGATTCCTGAGCGTTTCTCGCAAAACTTTTCTTTTCTCACATGAATCCATCAGGTAACAAGACTGAAACGGTCACAGGTAGCCGCATCATTGCCGGGGCAAAATTGGAGTAGAGGCATATATGCATATTAGCATATATCGGCGTCAGATGTCACACGATCTTCCAAGATCGATGGGCATGGAGATCGTCAGATGAATGCCAGATGCATGCAGCTTCCAGATCGGTACAAGAGTTGGTGTTTCAGCAACAGAAGCTTCAGAAAAGGGATTACGTTATCGCCACCTGCAGATCTGCAAATGATTCCTCACGCTTGATCGTCTGTAACCGAAATGATGCGCCAAGCTTTGTATGATACTGTGTGATATGATGTAGGCATGCAACTCGATCTGACAAGATGAAGAGAACAATCGATGAGATTGTTAGAGGTGCAAATCCAGATTTAGGTGGATCAAAATGTGCAGAAAGAGACATGTGCTTTGGCTAATATTGGACAGGCTTTTCCAACTAATAGCATTTAAGAAATTAAGTGTCACACACGCAAAGAAAAAAGGAAAAAGGTACATAAACAAAAGTGGTATGTGGCTACTGCACAGTGCATACACAAATAGGCTTTCAATAGAAATTAAGTGAATGCAGTAATTAATCGTTGGTCTATTTGAAAAGAACGAAACAACCGAGTCTTCAGTCAGCAGCACAAAAGTTGGGTGGAGGTAGCCAGAGGAATGGCTGACAATGTGGTGTTGTGGCGGTTAGCCAACGCTGTTGTACCGGCGTTTCGCCTCTAGTTCCCCCCGCGTCCAGTTCTTCTGTCTCCTGCTGCTCTTTGGTTTTGTTGTACAAACTTTTTACTCCTCTTAATAAAAAAATGCATTCCTTGTGTATACCCGAAAAGATTAATCGTCGGTCTCTATCTCTTTGAGCATGTGTAGGCTCACTCGTAATGGAAATCTCGACGTAGTCCTGTCGCCGCCGCCGGTTGGACCGCTCGCACGCCGCCAGTCGAACCGCTTGCACGCCGCCGGTCGAACCACCGAACCCGATGAAACACAAATCGAAGAACACTCAAAGTAGATGACAACTTTATTGCTTCTCTCTGTGTTTACAAAGTGCAACAACAGCACTCCTTACAAAAATCTCGACTAAACTCGAAACCCTAACTAAACTATCAACTCCACGCTCTGAAAAGCGATACCGAAAAGCGATACAAAAGCAATACCGGGAAGCCTCACGATCCCTCTCTATTTACATGAAAAAACCCTCCTACTCAAAGTAGACGCAGGACTCCTATTCACGATAGGACTCAAACATTAATTTCCAAACTCATCAAAAGCCGCAGCCGCACGCTCCTGTGCCGGCTCGGTCTCGGTCTCCATCGCCTGGCCACCTGACCCAACTCGGTCTCCATCCAACCGAGCCGCTCTGCTGCTGCTTGAACCGCCAACACATGCACAGCACAACATGTGTGCATCGATCTCCATACATGCACAGCACACGTGCATGCTACACACATACATGCATGCATACGCACCACGCTACAGTACCATCAGTACTGTAGCAACCAAATACTCCTCCAAATATTATCACTCAATTTCCTTCGCGAACACCGACGCTTGCACGCACACCTCGTGAAGCCCGTTGCGAAGATCTCACCCACACGGTATCCATCCACCGTATGCCATCTCGTATCCAACTTCGTCACCCGGTATCTTTGACCGTCTGGATCTCAACTCCTCCCTGAGTCTCGTCTCGATCCCCACCGTTGACCGAAGTTAGACCTCCAAGAACTCTGACTCTAGTCACCTTCTCACATGGTATCCCGACCGCACTAGACCTCTGTTCCTCCCTGAACATAGTCCCGGTCCTCACCATTGACTAAGGCTGACCTCAAGTCACCTGCACACAATCAGACAAAACAACCATTTCTGGGCACAGATATCACAACCTGACCCACATTAGTCACATGCACTCACACCAACATCCACACATCTTTTCAAACCAATTCTTTGAATAAATCATTTTGCAAAGCTAATTGTCCATCACAAATATTAATCATGACAATGATTTCACAATCTCTCCCTTGATGAACACATTGGCAACATCATCAAAATGCAATTTTATGTTTTTGAAAAATAAAAAACAAAAATTACAAAAGTGAAAAAGAAAAACTCTCTCCTTTTTAAAAGAAAGAATTTCTCCCGTCAATTTGCAATCAAAGCACAAAATCGACTATTTTTAAAATCGAAACAATTCAATTCTCCCCCTTTCAAGAAGCATGCATCTTGTATATTTCTCCCCCTTTGACAATGATTTCACCAAGAATTCAAAAGATAAATAATAACAATAAAGCACAAATGCAATGATATCATGATTGTCAATAACCAATTTATTATTTTATATTTTCTATTTTTTTTTAGAGCTTTGAAATGTACCAAAAGCAATTCATGATCATGTGTTGCAATATAAGTTGCAATATAAGGGAGATAAATTCATTAACTAGTGAACAAGCATGCATCATAGAATAAACATGAATCAAAGATATTACAATTAAGCTCAAATCAGCAATAAAGATTCATGACTTCAAATGATTTATAATGCAATATATTCACAAGCACATAGGTTGAAAAATAAACACTATACATATATACCTATTGCATTTATCACTCTTTCTCAAATTAGCTTTAGCACAAAACAATCAAGAGAATTTTTTACTTTTTCTTGAGCCTTTTTGCTCATATTTTTCTCTTTTATTCCGGGTACGTCCTTGTCGGTGAGGTTATTCAATTGTTGTTGTTAATTTATTATGCTATTAAATGTTGATTTGCTTCGATGTCCATAATATAGAATAGGTCATGCCGAATTTTCGAATTTTACACTCAAATGTTAGATTTTCTATGTATCCTACATATTCTTATAATTATCTCCAAGATAGACACACATTTAACTGTATTTTCTATGTTTTTTTCAATTTGTATTTCATTTCCAACTTTCCCTCTTCACTGCCCGCGATAATCACACAAATATCGCGATTATCGCTATAAATCGCAAGATAATCGCGTCAAAACCGTGAAACCGCCAAGGATTTGAATTCAAATGTTTGGATACGATTTTTGTGCGATTTTTCGCGATTATCGCGCGATTATCGCGGTAATCTTCCTACCGTGGGGGTACGATAATCTCTACCAAAACGATATGGGGAACCCTGAGTGCGACAGCGCGAATCGATAAGGAGCGCGACCAGTTGTTCAAGTGGATAAGGATCGATGCAGCTCTCCCTTTGGTTGGCTCGGTTTTTTTTAAAGGTACTAGTTTTTTTTAAAAAAGGTACTCTGTTTTTTAATTTAACCGGTACATGTTCCTATAATATATTGAAATTGGTTTATGTTTTTAGACTTTTTTTTAATTTTATTAATAGACCGTTCCAAAAAGTATTTCGAAATCTGAACCATTTGGCTACGCTAGCCCGTCTGGCATGGCCAAATAACTCTATCATGCCACAATGCACAGCTGGCGTGGCAATGCTGTCCTGCCACGTCATCCTCTTGTCACGCCACAGGACAACACTGCCACGCTAGCCACTCGGCTGACGTGACCAAAAGGTTTAGTTTTCAAAAATATTTTTTGGTTTGTCTATTAATAAAAATAAAAGGTAAAAAAAATTCTAATAGGTTCTTTAAAAAAAGTAACTATAATATTGATATTGGTTTTTTTAAAACCGGTACCTATAGTGCTCAAAGGTACCGGTTCGCACGGATATGGGAAAAGGTCCATAGGTGTCAATTTTAAATGAACCGACACCAATAAGGCGATACCAATGAAGGGTTTGTAGTAATTAAACTAAAACCCAATGTGCCATAGTCCACTCTTGTCTTCTTATTATCTTCTTAACTGATCTCCACTCCGAGAACCCCAACACTACTAAAAAAAGCTCATAGAGATCGGCACTATAGGTGCCGGAACAGTTAAACCGGCATCTATAGTGCTTTTCCCTCCCCCACAGGCTGAAAACACATAAAACCGACACCTTTAAACAATTATAGGTGTCAGTTTTAAAGTAAAACTGACACCTATACTATATATATCGGTTTTTTAAACAAAACCCGTAGGATCGAACACAAGCAACCAAGCCTACCAGAGGGGGGTGAATGGTAGGGAGAACCAAAAACCCAAAAACTTTTAGCGGAAATAAAAGTTACCATCAAATCAATGGAAATCTCGACGTAGTCCTGTCGCCGCCGCCGGTTGGACCGCTCGCACGCCGCCAGTCGAACCGCTTGCACGCCGCCGGTCGAACCGCCGAACCCGATGAAACACAAATCGAAGAACTCTCAAAGTAGATGACAACTTTATTGCTTCTCTCTGTGTTTACAAAGCAGCCACAGTTCGCGCAGTGCTCAGCTTGGCAGTCTCTCGCAACTGGCCCATTCATCAGCTCGATGTGAAGAATGCCTTTCTTCATGGCACCCTCGCCGAGACAGTATACTGCATGCAGCCATCCGGGTTTGTTGATCCTGCACATCCTAACTCTGTCTGTCGCTTGAACAAGTCCTTATATGGTCTTAAGCAAGCCCCTCGTGCCTGGTACAGCCGGTTTGCCACTTTCCTGCACTCCACTGGGTTTGTCGAAGCCAAGGCGGACACTTTTCTGTTCATCTGTCAGCGTGGCGGTGATGTGGCCTACCTCTTGCTGTATGTTGATGATATTGTTCTCACAGCTTCCTCAACATCTCTGCTTCACTGGATCATCTCCGCCCTCCAGTCTGAGTTCAGCATGAAGGACCTTGGTGAGCTGAATCATTTTCTTGGTGTTTCGGTTTCTCGCCAGACCACCAGTTGTTTCTGACTCAGCGACAGTACTGCTTGGAGATATTGGAGCGTGCAGGCATGTCTGATTGCAAGCCATGTGGCACTCCAGTCGACACCACTGCAAAGCTGTCCTCTACTGACGGGCCTCCCGTTGCTGATCCCACGGATTATCACAGTTTAGCTGGTGCTTTGCAGTACTTGACCTTCACTCGGCCTGATATTCAGTATGCAGTTCAGCAGGTTTGCCTCCACATGCATGATCCTCGAGAATCTCATCTCACCGCTCTCAAGCGGATTCTTCGCTATATTCGAGGCACACTGGACTTTGGTCTCCACATCTGTCGCTCCGCCACGCATGACTTGGTTGCCTACTCTGACGCTGATTGGGCTGGTTGTCCTGACACACGTAAGTCCACCTCGGGCTATGCTGTGTTTTTGGGGGACAATCTTATCTCCTGGTCTTCCAAGAGCCAGAATACTGTCTCCCGATCGAGTGCAGAGGCTGAGTACAGGGCTGTTGCTAATGCTGTTGCCGAGACGTGTTGGTTGCGCCAGATTCTTCATGAGCTTCACGTTCCCCCCGTTAAGGCTACTCTGGTTTACTGTGACAATGTCAGCGCAGTGTATCTCTCGATTAACCCGGTGCAACATCAGCTCATGAAACATGTTGAGATCGATCTACACTTCGTCCGAGAGAAGGTCGCCATTGGTTCTATTCGTGTCCTTCATGTTCCGACCACGTCGCAGTATGCTGACATCTTCACCAAGGGGCTCCCAACTCCAGTCTTCACAGAGTTCCGGTCCAGCCTGAACGTTCGTCCCAACGACGTTCCGTCGGCGGGGGCGTGTTAGAGAAAAAATAGCATGTTTATCCCTTTTCTGTTTTGCCGATCTCCTATCCAAATCCTCCCGATTCTGTTGCTATAAATCGGTAGAGTGGTTATGGTATGGTTGCGGCTATATGTACACATGTTCCGTGATTAATTAGGGCTAAGACCAATTTTGAGTTAATTCATTGTGATTTGTGGACCTCCCCAGTTCTTAGTGTGTCTGGTTTTAAATATTATCTTGTCATTCTTGATGATTGCTCTCATTACGTTTGGACATTTCCTCTTCGTTTGAAATCCGACACTTTTACCACTCTTTCACATTTTTTTGCCTATGTCGGGACACAGTTTGCTACCCCTATTCGCAACATCCAATGCGACAATGGTCGCGAGTTCGACAACTCCGCCGCTCGGTCTTTCTTCCTTACCAACGGCGTCGCCATGCGCATGTCCTGTCCACATACCTCGCCTCAAAACAGTAAAGCTGAGCGTACTCTTTGTTCTCTCAATAACATTGTATGCTCACTTCTGTTCCAGGCTCATCTCCCCGAATCCCTCTGGGTTGAGGCTCTCAACACCGCTACCTACCTCATGAACCGCCACCCAACCAAAACTTTAGCCCACCACACTCCCCACTTCGCCCTCCACGGTGTCCACCCCTCATACACACATCGTCGCGTCTTTGGCTGTCATTGTTACCCCAACTTATCCGCCACCGCACCCCACAAACTCTCCCCACGCTCCACTATGTGTGTGTTTCTTGGATACCCTAGCGAACATAAGGGATACCGGTGTTTCGATCCGCTCACGAACAGGGTTATCATTTCTCGGCATGTGGTGTTTGATGAGGCTACTTTTCCTTTTGCTGATATGACTGGTGACAAAACAAGTGCTACTGATCTTGCTTTCTTGGAAGATTTCACTTCTCCTGTTCGTGGTCGCCGGCGACGGGGACGCAGAGGTTGGTGGGCTTTTTGGGTTTGAGGCTTTGAGGTAGAGATGGAGAGGGGCAACGAGGCCGTGGGTCTTAGGGATTTGGATTGGAAGTTGCGTTGCTTGATGGGCCTTGTGAATTGGGCCCAAATAAAACATGGGCCGTTTGTGCAGCGCGTTTTACTTTGTCGCTTGCTTTACACTTGCAGAACCTTTTTCTTTTCTTTTATTTTTCCTTTTTTTAAAAAGAAAGAACACTATACAGCCTGTTTAAATTTGCTGAAGACATTATTTTCTAATTGATGCTAAATTTTGTGGAGTTTACGCCGGGGATTGTAAAAAAGAAGACTACTAGTAGCAAATAATCCCTCGGTTTTATATTATAAATCACTTTGACTTTTTTTTCTATACATACTTTAATAGGTTTTACTAACTTTATAGAAAAATTTAGCAACATCTAAAAGACCAAATTAGTTGTATTAAATGTAATATTGAATATGTTGATAATATGTTTGTTTTGGGTGAAAAATATTTTTTATTTTTCTATATTGGTAAACATAACAAAGTTTGATAAGAGAAAAGTGAAAACGACTTAGTAACGAAAGTAGTAAAAGTGATGGAGCAAAACAGAAGAAACTTTCGGGAAGGTATATAATGCTGAAGTCTGCTTGAAGATCATTAATGAGCTCCAAGCAACCCCTCTTTTATCCCACGCAAAAGAAAAAAAAAATGACCTCCTCATTTTCTCTTTTCGAAAATACACACGAGGACCACTAAAGTAAAGATCGATCGATCACAAATTTAAGGGAGGGGAAAGCCTGAAACAAAAACCATCGAAATAGTTATAAAAAGTATTAAAAAACAGCATTCATATGTTGAAGTTTAGGGCGGGAATTTTTAAAGAAGACTTCACACGGTGATGGCTAAAGATGAAGCTAGGTAGAACAAAACATATGGAAAGACTTTAGGGAAGGAATTAGTGCTAGCTGCATAAAGATCTGGGATTGTGCTCGAAGCAGTTAAGAATCACTTATTTTTCAAGAAAAACACATGAGGACCACTATAATACAGGTCGATGACAAATCGAGGCTGGTAATTAACCCCCATTTTAAATGGAGGTTTACCGAGACGCCAGTAGTACGGCCTGAGAAAATAAGCTATTTATATTATAGACAGGTGCGAGAACAAAATCACCTGTAAAAAATCTTTAGACGCAATAACTGAAGAAACAGGTTTTTCAATTTCGTTTTGGACCGAAATTTCTGAAGATTTCAGGAATTGTCATACTTTTTTTTGCACGGAATTATTTGAAATTTTAGCAAATTTTGACTAAATTTGAATAATCTTTGACCAAATTCATAAAAAGTTGGAAAAAACCCGAAAACTTCGGCTGAGATATTTGCTTGCCCAACCGGGGGGTGGGGGGGTGGATTTCGAAACGAAATTGTAATCACTGTGAAGAAACCGTTTGGTAAAATGCATTTTTCATAGACAGTTCTTTAAGGCCACCATCGACTATGCAGAATCAGGGGCGGATCCAGGAAAGATTAATAGGAGGGTCTGAACAAACTATAAAAAGTATTAAAAATCAAGCATGTAGAAGGAGATGTAGAGCATGTAGGGGAAACTCTTCGGATCCCTCAAGCAGAAGGAGATGTCCCTCATTTATTTCAAAAATCATCGAAATAGTTATAAAAAGTATTAAAAAACAGCATTCATATGTTGAAGTTTAGGGCGGGAATTTTTAAAGAAGACTTCACACGGTGATGGCTAAAGATGAAGCTAGGTAGAACAAAACATATGGAAAGACTTTAGGGAAGGAATTAGTGCTAGCTGCATAAAGATCTGGGATTGTGCTCGAAGCAGTTAAGAATCACTTATTTTTCAAGAAAAACACATGAGGACCACTATAATACAGGTCGATGACAAATCGAGGCTGGTAATTAACCCCCATTTTAAATGGAGGTTTACCGAGACGCCAGTAGTACGGCCTGAGAAAATAAGCTATTTATATTATAGACGGGTGCGAGAGCAAAATCACCTGTAAAAAACTTTAGACGCAATAACTGAAGAAACAGGTTTTTCAATTTCGTTTTGGACCGAAATTTCTGAAGATTTCAGGAATTGTCATACTTTTTTTTGCACGGAATTATTTGAAATTTTAGCAAATTTTGACTAAATTTGAATAATCTTTGACCAAATTCATAAAAAGTTGGAAAAAAACCGAAAACTTCGGCTGAGATATTTGCTTGCCCAACCGGGGGGTGGGGGGGTGGATTTCGAAACGAAATTGTAATCACTGTGAAGAAACCGTTTGGTAAAATGCATTTTTCATAGACAGTTCTTTAAGGCCACCATCGACTATGCAGAATCAGGGGCGAATCCAGGAAAGATTAATAGGAGGGTTTGAACAAACTATACAAAATTATAGCCCTCTTCTAAGAGATGTATGACGGAAAATTTTAGTGGGGTCTCCCATGATTACAATACGGGTTGTGGAGTCTTGAGACCTAGAGACCCCATGGTGGATCCGCCACTGTAGAATATATATATTTGCCTTAGTACTCAAGCAAATTAATAGACCACACATCTATACATTTCCGAGTTGGGGGCAATGGTCAGTATATATATATATATGGGGGCGTGTGGAGCGAGTGAATCAATTAGCCAAACAAAACCTAGGCATTCCCTTGCAATCCTGCATCGCGCGCGCATTGACGTGTATTGGCGCCACCATGAATATTAGTAGGAGTTATATTAATAATTCCACAGTAGAGGTGACAATAATACCGCCTATCCAAGAGAGGGTGAAGAAGACATTTGAGAGGCTTGAGGCTGATTTCTGCAAGAATGAGAGGAAGATCCATAGGTTTCCACAAGGCCTAAGAAGATGGATCGGGGGTGAAGGCGACCGCTACATCGTCCCAACCTTCGTTGCCCTGGGTCCATACCACCACGGCAAGCCTCACCTGCAAAAGACGGAGGAGCTGAAGCACGCAGCGGCACACTACCTGTGCATGAAGTCGGGCCGCTCGGTTGAGGAAGTCTACGCCAAGGTCCTCGCCGTCGCCGGCGAGGCCCGTGGCTGCTACGACAACGACGACAATGCCGTCGCTCAGTTCAGCGACGACGAGTTCGCGGAGATGATGTTCCTGGATGGCTGCTTCCTGCTGAACTATATGAGCTCTGATGATGGTTGTTCTCTGTTGACAAACCGGATGGTTTTGTCGACAGGGCCATGCATGCTGAGGGACATTATGCTGCTGGAGAACCAGATCCCATGGCTAGTGCTCGACACCCTCATGTCAACCTTCTCCGTGTCTGAATGTGTGCTCGATTTCTTGAAAGAGGTGGTAACTGGTTGCATTCTCCGAGGGACTTTCATGAATGTATTCATTGATGGATGGGATGAGAACTCCAGGCCCCCGCATCTCCTTGGCCTTGCCCGATCCTACTTAATCAGCGGCATACCTCCCGATGAAGGGATCGTCGACGGGTTCTCGATAGCCAGTAGCGCCGCCGAGCTTGCAGAAATGGGCATCAGAGTGATCCCGAGCAAGGCAGAATGGTTCATCGACATAAACCTCAAAACCAAGAAATTTGCTCTCCCCCTCTTTGGTGAGAAATTTGCTCTCCCGCTCTTCGGTGAGCTCTCCCTCACCCCCTTGTTCCTAAATGACTACAGCGCTTGCTGGCTGGTTAACATGACAGCGCTCGAGGCGTGTACGGCCACTCTGGGAGGCCATTCTATATCAGATGGATTTATCATCAGCTCCTACCTCTCACTCCTGGCGATGTTGATGGACAAGGAGGAGGACGTGCATGAGTTGCGAGCAAAGGGACTCATCCACAGCTTCTTCAGCAACAAGGAGATGCTCGCCTTCTTAAAGGGCCTCGCAAGGCACCTCCGCCTTGGCTCCCGCTACTTCACCATTATACAACAGATAGAGCACTACAAGCACAATAGGCGGCCATTCATCGTCGTCCATAAGTTCTTCTACCACAATTGGTGGATCATCGTGAAGCTCGTCTCCATCGCTAGCGTGCTTGTGGGGATCTTCAAGGCAATCCTCTCTCTCAAGCGCCCCTAGCTAGGGCACCCTAGGCCAGCTAATTAGGTTACATCAACCACCGTATATGCATGCATGTTTCTTTACTCTGTTCTATTATTTATCTGTCTGTTGTTTGATACATTATATATCTTCGATCATGATCAGTTTCATTTCCAATAAGGTCACCATGATCACTCACTGTGCGCAACCACGCTAGATGCATCAGCACCTTTTTCTTCCACTGTTACGTTGCTTTGCTGATTTTAATTTACGTATGCTCTTAATCCATCTAAGATAAAAGGAAAAAGTGATATCGCAGTCGATCAAATTACCCTCCTAAACCCAAAAACCAGACATTGCTCACTCTAAACTTTCAATACCGGACGAATTACCCCCTCGACCCAATCCAAAGCGGTTTGTCCTACGTGGCGTACGCGTTGTAATCCAGTCAGCATTTTCTTATAAAAAAGGTGATAGAGTCCACCTGTCATATATCCTCTTCCCTCTTCCTCTTCTCCTATCTCTCTCATCCACAGAGCGGGGATGACGGGGATGGGCGGCGGACTCGTCGCCGGAGTAGACGAGTGGCTGCGGACTCGTTAGCACCTGCAGCAGCAGCACGCCGAGTGAGTAGATGTCCGACTTGACGCCGAGCTTTCCCGTCTGCTGGTACTCTGGGTCGATGTAGCAAAAGGTCCCCACCGTCGTCGTCAGCCAGTACTGCGTCACGTTGTCCGCTGTTGAATGTAATCTTGTAGCTGGGTCAATTTAGTTTTTCAAATTTACGAAATAATCGAGCTTGACTCGTGCTGTGTTCACGAGGAGTTCAGAACGTAGAAGTAGTCGCTAACTGTTTTTTCTGTTATTTCGTCTGTTATTTCTTAGCTGCAAACTCGGTCGTGATCGACCGTGGGATGGCGCGATTCAGTAGGATTGGAGCGAGTTTTGTGGATCTTTTTTCAGTTGTAACAAACTCCTGGAGTTCGGAGTATAAATAATAGAAGAGAACCGAGAAAATGCTGCCAGGTTTTACGCAGCGCCAAACTCTGTTTCCTCTGTTCGTCTTCAGTTTCGTCAGTAACTGTAGCAGTCTGAAAACTCTCGTTTCTTCAGAACGTGGGAGTGATACACAGAGCTGAGTGGTGAGGTTTGAGTGCTAGGTTAGCCAATTTCCAACAAGTGGTATCAGAGCGGTTCATAACGCCTCCTGTGTGATCTCCTTGATGTACTCCTCCATGGACTTGCGGTCTTCTCCTTCGAAATCATCCAATGTGAACGGCATGATCTCGTTCCCACTCATCATGGTTGATGAAGAAATTCCTTGATTAAATCCGGCCATATAGATCATAGCCGAAATATTTGACCGAATAAATTAATATATGGTCTTATAATTTTCCTAGATATATTTGACGTGTGTACCTAGCAAAAATTCTTCAAAACTCAAAAGATCAGTAGCCTCAAACTGGCCGATCTCCTGTTTGTGTGTAACAAAATCTGGAAAATCACAGTAACAGCCGAAACAATATGAATCGGCTTCGTTTTTTTTTTAGAAATATGTGTGCAGTACTAGCTTTGATCAACGAATCCGATTGAGTCTCTTCCTCTCTGTGAACGCAGCAAAATAACAATAAAAGGACAGTGTGTGCTGCTTGTTACACGTGTGTACAGATCGGTTTGCACAAAAACAATCCGATTGCTATTTGCTGCCGATTAGCAAAAACTATCGCCGAATCAGAATAATTCGATGAGAGAACAAGCAACAGTGGCAGTGGAAATTAACTTCGGCCGTTCGGCCGAAATTCTTTGATTTGACGAAAACAACTAGATTAGATTAAACGAAATTCGGCCGTGATATGGCCGATTAGATCGTTCCCCAGCGGAGTCGACATGCATGATCGCAACACCTAAACGCCTTGTGGTGATATGGAGTCGTCAACCACCTCGATCTAGCCAAAGGGCCAAATCAAGATGGGTTTTGCAAAAAGAAAAGCTAAACCGGCTAGCGGAGCCGATTTAGAGATCAAAATCAGCCTCTAAGCCGATTTAGATCGATATGAGGATAACTACCCGTCTCGTGGGCAAAACGGAAGGTTTTCAGGACAAACCTATAAAGAGGTGTCGCACTCTTGCAGCGGCGGCGGACGGTTTACGGTGCAAACCGACAAAGATGGACTAAACTAGGGTAAAATAGAAAACATAGTAAAAGAACGATTCAAGTAAATTGTATTCGGGGGTTTTACAATGAACCGGCCTTGTCCCTTATATAGGGGTTGGTCTTGCCCTCTACAGGCCCTCCTCCATGTCCAACTCGGGATAGAAATCAATGGAAACACAAAATATGCATTCCCGAGCAAGAAAACCCGAGACCCGACGAAAACAGAGTCGGACTCGGACCCTGACGGTCTGACCGCCCACATACCTGCGGTCAGACCGGCCCTACTAGCCGGTCAGACTGCCCACATACCTACGGTCTGACCGGCCCTGTGAAGGAAACCCGGCACTTTCCAAACTTTGGCAATTTTCCTCTATTTCGTCCATAGGTGCCAAATTTGGGTGTAAACAGTTAACACGGTTGGCGAGGTTGACTGTGCCTCTTGGACTTCACGGTAGAAGCTTGACGAGCTTCAAATTTCAGGACTTGCGAGTATAGTTCTGCCACCGAGATTGGTTCAACCCGTGCACACACGGCTGAAACAATCTCACTGTAGCCTTCTCCCAATCCAGTTATGATGTACTGGATCATCTCTTCATCGTCAAGGGGACGACCTCCGGCTGCTGCCATTTCATCTCCAAGAGCCTTCATTTTAGCAAAGTACTATGGAACTGTTAGATTACCTTTTTTTGGCGTTTGAGAGCGCTAATCGATCGAGCTCGGGTGTGGGTGGAGTACATCTCCTCAATTGCCTTCCATGCTTCGGCTGCTGTTGTGCACGTCGCAACCTGCATGAGCACATCCCTTGATAGAGATGAGAGAAGGAAGCCAAGGACCTGCTGGTCCGAGGCCTCCCAATCTTCGTACGCCGGATTGATCTTCTTCTCCGACTTGCCATCAATTATGACGACAATCTCCGCTTCTGGTTTTTTTGTGGCGCTGGTCAAGTGGCCTTGAAGCCGAGCACCGCAAATACCAACGCATGATTGCTCTTCCCTAGCTTTTCTGAAACTGGGTGGCCTAGAAAGGTATTGGCTGCTGCTGAGGAAGAAGACGCCATGGGATTTTTGCCGTAGATGGATCCTGGCTCTGATACCATGTGAAGGAATTTGGCAGGAAACAATCGCACCGATCCCGTGCGTTGCTTACACATTAATATAGATAGGAATAGCCCCTATCGTGGCGCTTACAGAGAAAGAGGAGACCGATCAGATTGATCCATCAAAATAGGAAAGGATTACATCATGCGCTTACAACCTGGATAACAACTATCGCTAGCTCTGTGGATCTGTCATTATGCATGCATGCAAACCACCGTGCGCAGCACCATCTCTTGTCGGATTGTCTAACAATTGTAGCCGTTTGAAATTCTCGTTTCAGAGCGTGAGTGATACACAGAGCTGAGTGGTGAGGTTTGAGTGCTAGGTTAGCCAATTTCCAACAAGTGGTATAAGAGCAGTTCATTGCCTATTCTGTGGCCATGTCGAGTGATGACGGAAATCCTCGGTACACCCCGCCGAGGCGGCATGGAGGCGCCGGCAATGACGGGCAGATTGTGATGCAGCAGGCTTCGCGAGAGACAGGCATGCCACTGCGTTACCCCGTGCTGACGAGAACCAACTATGCCGACTGGGCGTTGTTGAAGCGTGTGAATTTGCAGGCGCAAGGCCTGTGGGCGGTTGTTGATCCAGGTTACGAAGAGTTCAGGGAAGACCGGCAGACGATGGCTGCTCTTCTTTAGGCAGTCCCCAAGGAGATGTTGCGCCCTCTGTCCAAGAAGGATACTGCCAAGGAGGTGTGGGATGCGATCAAGACGATGCGCGTCGGCGTGGATAGTGTCCGGGAGGTGCGCGAGCAGGCGTTGCGGTCTCAGTATGAGGCCATCCAGTTCAAGGACGGCGAGACGGTGGAGGATTTCGCCCATCGTATGCATGCACTCGTCATTGACCTCCGTGACATGGGTGGCACCCTCACCAACGAACACATGTTGAAGAAACTGCTGCGAGTGGTACCATTCCACTATCGTCAACTTGCGTTGTCGATTGAGCAGATGCTTAATCTGAAGACCATGCCACTAGAGGAGCTGGCCGGGCACCTTGCCGCCATCGAATCCTATAAGCTTGTCAGCGCGTCCAGCAAAGCACTAGGTGGCTTGGTGTTGCTCAGCGAGCAGGAATGGACTGCCCGCATGAAGAACAAGGAGCCGCAAAAGAAGCAGTGGCACGGCAAACGCGGTGGGCAAGGGGGCTCCGGTGAGGGTGGCTCCGGCAAGGATGGTGGTGCGCCGGTGGCGCCGCATGACAAGTCCACAGTATGTTGTTTCAATTGTGATAACTATGGTCACTATGCCAAGGAGTGCCGCAAACTGCAGCGCGAGCGACGTCAGGAGGCACACGTTGCTGAGGCTCAGGAGGAGTCTGCACTTCTACTCATGACGGCGAGCGCCATGGTCACCACGGCTGCGCCGGGGACGATCGTGCTGGATGAACCGCACGCTCAACTGCATGTTGGCCGCCATGAAGAGTTGTCCCCGGATCGCTGGTTCCTAGACACCGGCGCAAGCAATCACATGTCGGGTCGTCGAGAATTCTTCACCGACCTCGACGACTCGGTGCGCGGTGTCGTGTGCTTTGGCGATGGCTCCGTCATCAACATTTGCGGCTTCGGCGATGTGACCCTGGAATGCTACAACGGGGCACACCGTATCATGTCCGGGGTGTATTACATCACAAAGCTCAAGAGCAACTTGATCAGTCTCGGCCAGCTTAATGAGAACGGCTGCGTAATCCACATTGAAGATGGTGTGATGACGATCCGGGACAGGGCGCGCGCTCTAGTTGCGAAGGTGACGAGGACTGAAGGGCGCTTGTACCTGCTGGATTTGAAGGTGGCTCAGCCCGTGTGCTTGGCGGCGAGCTGTGTTGAGGTGTCGTGGCTGTGGCATGCACGCTACGGGCATCTCAATTTCGGCTCCTTGCGTCGGCTGGCTCAGGGCGCTATGGTGCGCGGTCTGCCTGACATCGAACAGGTGGATCACATTTGCGATTGCTGTCAGATCGCGAAGCAGCGGCGTGCGTCGTTCCCGTCGGAGGCGAAATACCGAGCAACGGAGCCGCTCGAACTCGTCCATGGTGATCTCTGTGGACCAATCAGCCCAGCCACGCCAGGAGGTAAACGCCATTTTCTGTTGCTTGTTGATGATATGTCAAGATATATGTGGTCCTACTGGGAACCAAAGACCAAGCTCCGGCGGCCATCATGGACATCCAGGCGAAGGTGGAACTAGAACGTGGGAGTGATACACAGAGCTGAGTGGTGAGGTTTGAGTGCTAGGTTAGCCAATTTCCAACAAGCATCACGTCCTTGAGGATGGTGTGGTCGGACGCGACCGCGCTGCCCCGGCTCAAGTGCAGGAGGAAGCAGCCGTCGACGAGCATCATGGCTGCGATCTCGCCATCGCTGAAGCGCCTGACCTTCTCGTCGTCGTCGTAGCAGCCGCGCGCGTCGTCGACCACGGAGAGGAGCTTGCCGTTAGACATCATCGACGACAGAGCCCTCGAAGAAGTGGTTCGCCGCCGCGAGCTTGACCTCCTCCATGTCCTGCAGGTGAGGCTCGCCGTGGTGGTAGGGGCCAATGGCCACGACGGTCGGCGCGATGTACCGCTCGTCGGAGCCGCCGATCCCTCGCAGGCCTCGAAGGAACCGGTGGATCTTTCCCTGCGCAATGGCGGCGCCGTGGCTGTCCTCCAGCAACCCTGTCTTGGCCATCCTCGCTTTCATATCCTTCAAAGTGGCTTGTGCTTCACCTGGGACGTCGATATATATTGCCACTGCTTCACCGTCAGCCATGGCGGTGGCTAGCTAACTATATATTGCTCACTAAGAAATCAAGTTTGAGGATAACAAAGTTTCAGTTTCCGGCCGGGCTGTCGCGCGCGGCAGGTATTTATAGGGAGCACGCATGCAAGTGCAGTGAAATGTACGTATAAGGTACAGTCGAGCTGTCAGTCAGATACTTAGATTAATGGCTCAAGCATGTTGCTTTGCCTGAGCTTGATCCACGATACTACTAATCTTTATGTAAGCAAGCACTTCTTTTGTTCTATAGTCATTCAATTCGTTGCTTTTTTTTTCTGTTTGGTGCATATATTGTGCTTTCATTTCAAACTACTGAATGCGATATCTGGAGATCGATCAGCTAAGGTCATGTTTGGATCATTTAGTCCCTAGATTAAAAACTTTAGTCCCCTATTGTTTGGATCTAGGGACTAAGATAGACTAAAGGCACGTGGATCAAAGGAGAGAGAAAAGAGAGGCTGCCATTTTAGGGAGAGAAAAGAGAGACCCTATAAGTACTTTCAAGAGGGACTAATGGATTCTAGTCCTAATATGCACTTATATTCCTTTTTGTCACCCATGTTTGAATTCTTATGGTTTAAAAGGGACTTAAAATAGAGGGACTAATGGATTAGTCCTATGAACAAATAGAGCCTAAGAAACTTTTGTGATGATGGCTAAAGGCTAAAGCTATTATACGTTCCTTCATTCTGTCTGATTTTCTATCACATATGCCCTGCACTTTTGCCTACGCATGCCTGAGGTCTCTTACACGTTACAACAAGTCTCATGTCAGCAGAGCGAGAATTATTAGTGCAGGAAAACCTATACGGAGATGAGGCGGAGAAGTGTAGTATTAATTGATGATGGCGGCCACTACTCTGCCGACGTTGTGGCCGGCCGGTGCCCGTTGCCAGCATCCTTAGAGCAAGGTTAATAATATATATATAGCCGACCTGTTGGCTATAAGATTTTTTTTAGTCTTCTCTCAGCCTATCCATATAATAGTTAGCTCTTTGTAATTAATACATGGCCCACTTATCTCTCTCACATAGTTTCTTGGTTTCTGTGTCTAAGCCGGCTGTAAATTTACAGCCCGCTTCTCCTCTCTCTCCTCTCTTCTCTCCTCCAACTCAGCATTTAGCCGGCTTATAGCCTACTATTATACTTGCTCTTATGTGATGACGACGGTGGTATAATGGTATATAGCAGCTAGCGTACAAGAAGTGGAGGGCTCCGACACTATTCCCGGTCGAGCCCTCAGATACGTCTGGGGCTCTAATTAAGATGCTTTGGCGTGCTTGGAGCTGCTTAGGAACAATGCTACATATCCCTATACAGGTTCGAGCCTCCTAGATGATAACAACACTGCTCCTGTGCAGATCAGGATGCCCCATACATGGATGTGTAGATCGGATGCCCTGTATGCGTGCACACCTCGCGAGATTATAGGCTAAAAATAATACATATTTCCCTCCATAGTACTCCCTTCGTTTCGAAATGTTTGACACCGTTGACTTTTTAGCACATGTTTGACCATTCGTCTTATTCAAAATTTTTTGTGAAATATATAAAATTATATGCCTACACAAAAATATATTTAACAATGAATCAAATGATAGAATTTGAAGGTGGCTCAGCCCGTGTGCTTGGCGGCGAGCTGTGTTGAGGTGTCGTGGCTGTGGCATGCACGCTACGGGCATCTCAATTTCGGCTCCCTGCGTCGGCTGGCTCAGGGCGCTATGGTGCGCGTCTGCCTGACATCGAACAGGTGGATTGCATCTGCGATTCTTGTCAAATCACGAAGCAGCGATGTGCACCGTTCTCATCGGAGGCGAAGTATAGAGCAACAGAGCCGCTCGAACTCGTACATGGTAATCTCTGTGGACCAATCAGCCCAGCCACGCCAGGAGGTAAATGCCATTTCATGTTGCTTGTTGATGATATGTCACGATGATGAGGACACAACTAGCTCGGATATAACTACGACTACCTTGTGTATTAATCAACCCAAGGTGCATGTGTTTTACATTAGATTTACTCGTTATATATTTGAACAAACGTTACTACACAATGAGTTTTGTATATTTTCGTTTGCAGAGGTACTTGCTTAGGCGAAGGAAAAGAGACCGAGCGTAACGAATGCATGGATGATGAAAGAAGTTGATTGGAGACCAAACTAAGACCTTCTCCAAGTGCACTTCCATCTTACCACGTCACTTTTGGTCCAGAGAAGACAAGAGATAAAGTTCTACACGGTTTGGATTCGGATTCGGGCCTCCTGACAGCATCAACTTCAAACGGAGCTAGCCGCTGATCTATAAGGAATTTTGGGGCCCATGAGTACTTGTTGGAAACTTATGGAGTCTACTTTCAGAAGGTCTTCGTTTGGTCAAAATCAATGTGATGCACCTGCCATCCCTCCTGAGCTGCCAATGCTAGTAACAACCTTACGGTTTCAATCCTTGCCACCGGTGCAGACACTTCCTCAAAACCAATGCCATGTTGTTGCACATAACCCTTAGCTACCAATCTGGCCTTGTACCTCACCATGTTGCCATCAGGATCACGCTTGATTTTGTACACCCATTTCAAAGCTATAGGTCGATGTTCAACAGGCAGTGGAACTAGACTCCACGTCTTGTTCAAAATGGCATGGATGGATGCAATCCGTGTCAGGTTCCAATGGAGGCAAGATTGAGGTTGAGTAAAGAAAATACCAATTCTCTTGTAGATGCTACACAGTATAGAAGTCTCATTGGAAGTTTGAGATACCTAGTGAACACCAGGCCAGATCTAGCTTATGCAGTTGGGTATTTGAGTCGGTTCATGGAGAAGCCTGCTACAGATCACCTGGCTGCTGCAAAACATTTGCTAAGATATATTGCCGGCACAGTTGGACGGGGCTGCTAGTATGGAAGAAAGCAGAGTAATATTGTGCCACTGACAGGCTATTGTGATAGTGATATGGGTGGAGATATTGATGATAGGAAGAGCACTACAGGAGTGGTGTTTGCACTGGGTGAAAATATCATCACATGGCAGTCCCAGAAACAGAAGGTTGTGGCACTATCATCTTGTGAAGCAAAGTATATATATAGCTGCAACTACTACAGCATGTCAGGGCATTTGGCTTGCTCGACTGATTTCAGAAATCACAGGTGTGGGGTGAAGAAGTGTGTCACACTTAAGGTGGATAACAAATCAGCAATCTCTTTGTGCAAGAATCCTGTACTGAATGACAGAAGTAAGCATATTGACACTCGGTTTCATTTCATCTGGGGTTATGTGGAGAAGAAGGAAATCGAAGTGAAGTATGTGAGAACTGATGAGCAGGTTGCTGATGTCCTGACAAAATCGCTTGGGAGAGTGAAGTTCCAAGAACTGCGCGGCAAACTTGGAATGATTGAGATACAGCCACAAGATTAGGGGGGTGTTTGATGCATGTAATCTTGTAGGTGGTTTGATCTAGTTTCCATTTTTTTTCATAAAAATTGGACTTGCTTATGCTGCGTTCACGAGGAGTTCGGATCGTAGGAGTCTCTAACTGTTCTTTTCAGTTATTTCGTCAGTTAAGTCGTAGCTGCAAGATTGCTCGGGTCAGTCGTGGGATGGCGCGATTTAGTAGGGTCTGGGCGGGTTTTGTGGATCTTTTTTCAGTTGTAACAAACTCATGGAGTTCGGAGTATAAATAATAGAAGGAACCGAGAAAATGCGGCAAGGTTTTACGCAGCGCCAAACTCTGTTTTTTCTGTTCTTCAGTTTCATCAGGTTACTGTAGCCGTCTGAAATTCTCGTTTCAGAACGTGAGTGATACACAGAACTGAGTGGTGAGGTTTGAGTGCTAGGTTAGCCAATTTCCAACGCGCACGCTGGGCTGTGGAAACACGCAAGCGTGCATGTAAGATCGGATCGCTCACGACCTGTTGCGCTAGAGATATGCACCATGCAATGATGTCGCGCGGGCTCGTACGTGGACAGCATGCGATGCGGACAGAATCAGACGAGCACACTACTACGCGTGAGGCACTCAAGAATCCGAATCAGATTTAGACGATGTACGAAAAATTTGATACAAACATCTTCAATCTATTATATACTAAAAGTCCATTAAACTTTCTGCAAACGCTCTCAAACTGCCACGTGGCGCTCTAATAAATTAGAGAAAATCCTAAAAATTCTACGAAAAAAGCAAAACATCTACCCCTTGATTTTCACTTAAATTGGTGGGTCCAATATTATACACCGTTAGATGAAAATGATCTTAAAACAAACCAAATAATATAGGTCCCACCTCTCCTATTTCTCCCGCGTGCATAGGTATAGCCGTATAGGTCACGTACTCATGTACGTACATTTGGGTTTGTAGTACGTACGCCTCCCTCCTTTTTTTCTTCTTTTTTCCATTTATACAATTTGATAAATATTTGTTTAAATAATCATAATTTTACAAACAAAGAATATACCATCATATAACTCTTTATAAACACAGTTAACTAAATTAGCTCTACAGACTTTGAAAATAAAATTGACACCATATTATATGTAAATTAGCTCTAAAATCAATAATGTAAGATAATTTGCACTAAAACCGGTGTACTCATTACTTTGTACTATTATTTTCATATAATGCATTATTTTAAAATAAAGCTTACACAATATTATATTGTATACCTATCAAATAAACAATTTAAGATCTATATTAACTAATATATACGTGTACTTAAACAGATAGACCCATTATTTAAATCATTGGATCTATTTTTTTATTACTTTGGACTATTATTCTCAAATAATGCACTGTTTTAAAATAAAGTCTACACCATTATGTTGTGTACCCATTAAATTAACAATTTAAAATATATATTAACTAATTTACATTAACACTAAAACCGGTGGACCCATTATTTAAATCATTGGCTCTATTGTTAATAATGTCTAAAGTTCTCTTTTTGGCCCACTGCACAATGCACGTCTGCACCTTTGCCTTTCGCACATGTGACAAAGCGTCGTCTCTGAGCTAGCATCTTGGGTGATCACAACCGCTGCAGCGCTACCGCTTTTGTTAATAGCATAAAAAGAAAATTAAAGGTGTGATGCAGCGAGAGAAGAATTAAGTACCGTGGGAACACTTAACTCTGTTTAAGCTGAAATCGAGAGTTGATTAAATAATAATTATAATTTATTGTGTTATGTTGTATTTGGATTTTGTATTAGTTGTTCGTACAGTTGAAAGAAACCGTTATGTTATAAATGTGAGCACAATATTAACGAATATCAATAGAACTCTTACTAGGATAAGAGTGTTATAAGAGAGTTTAAGGCCCTCCTTTTTCCCTGTTTACATATTTTGAATTTTCGTTTGCACGCTCCACGCTTTCCAAGTTACTAAATGGTGCTTTTCTTAAACAATTTTTCAACTTTTTAGAAGTCAATTCATTTGTTTATAATCTTAAATAGCTATCACATAAATAAGATAATTCATCAATTTCAGTTGTCCTAACCCCTAAATTACATAAATTTTTTCATGCGAGTCATGGTGATAAGTAAATTGGTGATCAACGCATAATCAAAGTCGTAAGATGAATCTATAAGAACTACTATGACCAATAGTAAATAGGTGTCAAAATTAATTGCTATTAATTAAACATCTAATGGCTTACTAGCAACATATTTAATTTCTCTCTGCATGTATATAAACATGGACGAAGCTAGAACGAATATTAACATTACATGTTAATATTCTAATTACATGTGGTAAGTCCATTAAAATTTCTTAAAATGCCCTCAAGATGCCATGTGGTGCTCTAATAAATTAGAGAAAATATTATAAATTTTAAGAAAAAAAAAGCAAAGTATCTATTACTTGATTTTCACTTGAATCGATGGGTCCAATATTATAAACTATTAGATTAAATTGATCCTATAACAAACTAAATACTACGAGGTCCCACCTCTCCACCTTTGGTACACCTCTCCACCTTTGGTACGCACTACGTGGGTACCTACGCTTCCCCTCCTTTTTTTTATTTTTCCCTTTCTTCTTTTTCTCCATGAATATGCTTCCCTCCCTTTCTTACTATATCATGCACCTTCATGAGACGATTTAATCTATTTACTCAAGAAAAAAAACATGATTCAAAAATCGTAAGTACTTAATCCATCTCCTATTGAAAAGTTTATGAATGGATTTTTAAGATACCTTAACAAAAATAGAACCCTTAAATTATTACAAAATAACAGTATCTGAACTTTAGTTTGCCCTTAATCTATAAGATAAAATTTTTGAACAAACAATAAGAATCTTACCTTTCAATAATATATGTGCCCGCGCATACGCGCGGGCCACCTTCCTAGTTTTTATAATAGTAGAGATAGTGTCTTAGTGTAATCGTTCCAGAAAAAAAATCATATTTTGTTTCTTTTTTGGAAACTATCGAACCAGCAATACTAGTTTGCGAAAAGAGAGAGACTACAGAACGGGATCCCGTTAGAACGGGATATTTTAAGTGACTCCTCACCGCTTCCACGTGTGCTCTCTCTTGATACCTGGTACCTTGGGTACTAGTTGGTACCTGGTACCTAGTACCTTTGGTATCGGCTGGGTACTGGCTGATACCGATACCTAGATATTTTAAGTGACTCCTTCCTGGTACCTGATACTTGGTACCACCTGGTACCCGGTACCAAGGTACTGGTTGGTACTTGATACCTAGTACCACCTGGTACCTGGTACCACACCTGGTACTCTGCTATCGAGCTGGTACCAAGGTCTGATACCTAGGTACCAGGCGTGATAACCAAAGAAAGCGAATGAAGGCATCTCAGCTTCGCTTGAGGCAGAGAGACGCTGCGCCCCGCCGGCCGCCACGGCTGCTTCTCGCACGGGGCAAGACCAGGGCAACGCAGCACGTGGCGACGCGACACCTGGACCACACTTTCGAGAAGCTCGCGTCGGTGCACCTCCAGCTTGTGGTGGCGACGCCGTTGGTGGACGCGCTGCGCGGGTCGCCCGGTCACGTCACTGCGCCCATTGGCATCTGCGGCTTCAGGGCCTCGCAGCGAGCACAACGCATGGTGGGTTTAGGCATCGTGGCGCTACGACTGGGCAGCGAGCACCGGTGGCGAAGGTTGCCGGCTACCGTTTAGGCACTAGCGCCTCGACTAGCAGCGACAGCATTGTCAGCGAGTGCCTGAGGAAGGCAACGACCGCTGACCAGGCCATCAGGGACCAACTCCAGCCATATTCAACTATTCTTTCACCATTTGTTGCTTCTTTGTCTCTAATTTTTCTTTTGACACTGAGAGGCATAGTGATTGCAAAATTGAAAACTAGAATGAGTGAAAATGTGATACCAGTGAGAGTTCAAACTTCTAATAATTGAATGCACATTTGTGTGATTTGTAAGCTGAGGTCGGATTGAATCGATCAAATTAAAGTACGGAAAGGATTAATTAGAGGAATATGGAGCTTTTCGTTCTTTAGCAAGGCACCGTCAGATTCTACATTAACTAGGCCATGCTCAAAGATTCTATTCTAAGAAGCTTATGGGCACACCCAGCAAAAAAATCCTAGGTCCGCCACTGTACTCAGCACCACTGATGAGCTCATAGCAAGCCATGTCCCTGATAGTACTATTAACCTATAATGAACGGAGGAAGGATGGACCTAGGTCCTCCTCGAATCGATGCAAGCGCAAAGCCACTCAAGCTTGGGGCTATGTGGTGCAGGAGCAAATTGACGAGATGTGAGCAGTGCGATGGAGGGCGGCACTCTAGAGTGCTCTATTAGCTATTGCCTATTTGAGCTTTCACACCAGCCTAGCGAGCTCAGGGAGAGAGAGAGCAAGCGAAGAGAGGGAAAGATATAGAAGAAGCTAAAGTGTTCCAAAGTGAAACTAGATGTGCGGATGGTTGGAAATTAAGCTTCCTAACACGCAAATCGGAGTGACTCATTAGTGCATGATTAATTAAGTATTAGCTAATATTTTTTGAAAAATAGATTAATATGTTTTTTTAAAATAACTTTCATAAATTTTTTGCAAAAAACATAGTCTAGCAGTTTAAAAAGCGTGCGCTTGAAAAAAGAGAGATGTGAGTTGAAAGGAGGGGGGAGAACACAGCCTAGTCTTTCCCGGTTCAAATTGAAAATGTTGTGCTGCTCCTAGTCCAAGTTGCCACATTGGTAAAAAGAAGTGGCCCTATATGCAATTTATTCTTATAATTAAATATAGTACACTGTGATTAGTAGAAGCTAATTGTATTATCCTACATATGCCCAAATAAAATATAGGTTTCCATAGATATTGACCAACAAACAAATGTTCCAACACCGAAATTCTTCCCAAGGTCTGTTTTGTTTACAGCTCAAACAAACGACACAAAAATATTGGCAATGGCAAGGGCGCCAAGGGCATGGCCTTATGTGTATGCATTGGTTTGTTTCCGAAAAAAATGGTGTTGCTAACATTTTGGCAAGGTCAAACAATACGGGCCTGTTCAGATTCATCTCATTTTAATAGTATGTTAAAATCGATAAATATATGGTAACATTTAGTTTTTTCGTTAAATATTCGTCATGCCTTAAGGATTTGATAATATTATATTTAATCTATCCTATCAAAACTTGGTAATGTTGGTAAGTTGCCAAAATTTTTGCAATGTCAAATTTTGGAAAAACTGAAAATGGGAATAACCCCTGCGTCACGAGTTACATTCCCAAAATTTTGGGCATTGCCAAAATGGCTTGCCATTTTTTTTCCTGTAAGGCACAAATGGCAACAAACATGTGTTTTCCCTTCAAACTTTCAACTTTTCTGTCAGATCAAATATTTAGACACATACATAGAGTATTAAATATGGACGAAAAAAACCAATTGAATATTTTGCATGTAAATTACGAGACGAATCTTTTGAACCTAATTACGCCATGATTTGACAATGTGGTGCTACGGTAAACATTTGCTAATGACGGATTAATTAGGCTTAATTGATTCGTCTCATAGTTTACAGGCGGAATCTGCAATTTGTTTTGTTATTAGTCTACGTTTAATGTTTCAAATGTGTGTTCGTATATGTCAAAAAAAAATTTTGCCAAGACAACTAAATATGCATTATGTAGTTCAATTTTATTTGTCTACGGCCTTTTCCTTTTTATATGCCGAGTTCCTGAAGATATCATGATTATTACTCGCCACACACGTTCTTCTACACAATGATTTGAAAATCGTATTTCCCTTTTATTTTCTTATCCCAATTGGGCATTTGGTAAACGGAGTTCGCTTCCCTCCAAAATGGCATCCACTTCCATGTCTGTCCGTTCTCCGGCGTCCTTCCCCTTCCCCACGGCCGCCGGAGCCCGCGGCCGCGTCGGAACGGCTCAGCCGGTTGGCCCCAAGCTCCTCTCCTCGCCACTTCCGCCGGCGGCCACGCCTGCGGTGCCTCGTCGGCTCCTCTTCCCGGTGGCTGCCGGCATTTGGGACTTCCTTTCCGGTGGCGGAGCAGGCGGCGCGGCTGCCGCGTCTCTCGCCGTCCGGCGAGGCATGCAGCTCTTCAGGCAGGTGTGAGAGGATAAGGGGATTTTTCTTTCACGTTCTTTTCCCACTTACTTTCTGTAATTACAGATAAACCCCTCGTCTCAGCCATTATCTGCTTCCGTAGTGCTGCGCGGCGAAGCTGTTTTTGTTATTCACTTCGATAAACTGCGTGAGGGTTCTTGAATTTTTTTTTCTGTTCGTCCTATCTTTGCATTATAGGGAGACGTGGCTAGCTCAGTAGCAGAGTTCGATCGGGCGATTGAGCTGGATCAGCGACAGAAGCAATGTACGTATTTGTACACTTCAGAGTTCAGACTTCATTGTGTGAGTCAGCAATGTACAACTGGCTGCAATTGTGCTTTGTTTCAGATCTCTGGCAAAGGGGGCTTTCACTCTACTACCTGGACAGGTGCATTATCATGATAGTAACTAGGTTCATGGATTCTGGAAACTGAACCAAATAATTTCAAGCCATGGACTGAAATTAAACCATGTGTAACCATCTCTTTTATCCTTGGTTTAATTGATCGAAATTCTGGGATAGGTTCGAAGAAGGTGCAGAACAGTTCAGGCTGGATGTTGCTGCCAACCCGAATGACACTGAGGAGTCGATATGGTGCTTTCTCTGTGAAGCTCAGCTGTATGGGGTAGACGAAGCAAGGAAGCGCTTCCTGGAGGCAAGTTTTCCAGCTAACAACAACATTATAGAGACTGCAAAGAAAAACTCTTCTTCCATATATTCAAAAAACACATATACAGTTTTTTTTCCTCAAATGTATTATTGTTATATTAGCTAGTAACTTTCAAGTATTAGTTAGTCAAAATTGAAAATAAAACTAAGAAGTGATTGTTGAAAATATTATACAAAGTGCAATGTGTTAGAATAATTTCCTATTAGGTGGATGCACATACACATATTATGGCTATTATGACAGTTGGCCTAAAAATAAAGTGATCAACTAGAGTTGTATTGGGGCCAAAACATCTAACTACAGAGACATAGATTTGTATACGTGTAGAGACCGGATGTTGTTTCCTATTCTGTGATGGGTTAGAATAGGAATCCAACAGCTCAAGTTCTCCTATAAATACAGGGTCAGTTCCCCAAAGCAGGGCACGAACCAATCCACTAATCCCGTTAATAGTTGGAGAAATTAGGTTTGCCTATTGTTTTGGAAGATCATAACCCTCGCCGCCAATTCAACTCACAACCATGGCTACAGTTTCTGGTACGCTTCCGCATCTTAAGTTATGATGGTGTTCTAGTTCTTAAATGTGAGATTCATAGATTATTAATTCTAACACAATGAGGTGGACATTTGCTACATCGCAGGCTATGCAACTCTTGATATACTCCCTCCGTCCCCAAAAAAAGACAAACCCTGGTTTCCGTGTCCAATGTTTGACCGTCCGTCTTATTTGAAAAAATTATGAAAAAAATTAAAAAGATAAGTCGCGCATAAAGTATTCATCATGTTTTATCATCTAACAACAATGAAAATACTAATTATAAAAAAATTTCATATAAGACGGACAGTCAAACGTTGGCACGCAAACCCGCGGTTTGCCTTTTTTTGGACGGAGGGAGTAGAGGGTTTCTACATACACAGGTTAATATGATGTCCCAAAGAAATCATATTCCTGTCAGGCCAACTAGCCTGCCGATTCCTAGAAAAGGGAGTTTCCGAGGGATCACCTTTCGTTATATTATTTTTTTTCCATTGCACTTAAGTTTACAAATGGGGTTATAGAGCTATTTATAGCCTTACAAGGTGGTGCAAAAGAATTTATAATCATAAGGTCTTCGAAATAATAAACATGTATATTGATTTGCATATATGCATACATAGGGAAGTGGCCAGCATTTGGAAGTGCAGAAGTGCATCTCTAACACAAACAAAAGGGTCACCTGACTACCTGAGATGGCACTAAGTATAATAAGATGAGATTGTGCTAAATTTAGTTAGAGCAGCAGCCAACGAAATATCAACAAGCCACCACTACACTGAACCTTGCTTAGTATAACACATCTCTTATTTTTCAAAAGGTTGAGCTTATGGGATACCTTTGTTTTTGTTCTCTTTGAACTAAAGTTGCAATGCTATCACTATCAATATATATCTCATGCATCACTAGGTTGTGGGCTCCTAAGAATTCTAACCATATAAGCTTGTTTAATGATCTATACACCTCGGTGTGCAAGCCCTCTTGGCCACTTCCGGGCCAATACCATAACAAAGTTTTCTCCTGAAACCAAATTGCTCCATATTATTCTGTCTGTCTCTCTAGTTGCTTAATTAGCGCATTCTTATTGCCACAAAGATTTGTATCAGATTCTTCTGCTAGCTCTACTACCAATATCAAATTAATGAAGATATGGCCATATATATTGGTGTTTGTATGCTATGAAAAATTATATGCTAATAAGTAGCTTTTCTTTGATCAAATATAAGATAAGCATATTACTGGACACTGGTTCATGGTAATATGGTATCATCCCTGTTTTAATTAAATTTGTACCTACAAAATTTATGTCATGATAGCACATCCTAGTCAGCAAATATCAGGAACAAGTAGAACATGTGCAAGCACTTGCAAATAAAATTATATTATGCTAGGCATCTTGTTAAAACTAGCCAATCAAATATATATACCATCTTCTATATAACCTTTCTGGAGCATCCTGATGAGAACTATTATGTAGACACCTAGTTAACAAAATTAGTTTTGATTCTTTACATACGTCATGCCTTACATAAATGATATACTTTTAGACATATATGTTATGACCGTATCTTATGATTACTAGTCCATTTGCTTGATTATGCCCAAGTGATTAACCACAATATTCAATTCTCAAAGATCATGTGTATATTGAAATTACAATCGTGCTTTAGATCAATTTGGGAATTATTTTTTTTTAGTAACTTTACGGTCCTTGAAGAGGTACCATATTTTCTAGTGTAAAATTTAGTATCTCTCGGTACCTCCGGTACTAGAAGTTATACCAAAATTTACACTAAAAAATTTGATACCTCTCAAGGACCATAACTTTTCTCTTATTTTTTACTTTCTAAGTTTAATGTTGGATGAATTGTGTCATGTGAACATTTTTAATTTCAATTTCCTAGCTCATTCAACAGGAAAATATGTTTTTATCTTTGAAATTAATTAATTGTATATATTAACCAAATTAAGGGTAAAAATATTTATAGATTACCACAATAAGAATATAAATATATACATGGGCTTCGCTCCTTTCCATAGACATCATAAAACCATAATTAGGATTCTTGAAACAATTTGGCAACTTGTTATAAGACATATTTATAACTTAATTTCCTCATTATATTCATCCATGCATGCACCATAGCCATTGTTTTCACACTAGCCAATAGAAAATACCACTTGGACACCTCAAGGGTGTTCTTAAAAAAAAACATCTCAAGGGCTCCTAGCCATTGCTACAACTAACAAATTTGTCGGCTACAAAATGATAGCTTGAGATATAATTGGAATATACATTACACTTCTAAAAAAGATGAGTGAATTGCATGTTGGGCCACATTTTTTAATCACCATTGCAGTTTTTGAGAAAGAGTGATAAATGCAATAGGTATATGTGTTTAGTGTTTATTCTTCAACCTATGTGCTTGTTAAGATGTTGCATTATAAATCGTATGAAATCATGAATTTCGATTGTTGATTCAAGCTTAATTGTAAAATTTTTGGTTCATGGTTATACTTTAATGCATGCTTGTTTTGTTATAGATGGGTTTATCTTCTTTTTATTGCAACACATGACATGATATGCTATATGTATGTTAAGCTCTTGAACATTAATGAACATAATTCCTATGCTTGATGAAATCATTGTCAAAAGGGGGAGGAGTAATGTGGATTTTTGAGAAGCAAGGTGAATTTTTGGAGAGTTGTTAAGAAGAGCATGTTTTTTGTTCAATTGGGAATTTCTTTCTTTTCAAAAGGGGGAGAAGTTTTCTTTTGGATTTTTGAGCACGATGTGTACATTTGTACGAAGTGTGCTTTTTACCAC
>CM020180.1:20360146-20383988 GCA_009805545.1 Oryza longistaminata | reverse complement strand
AATTTTAGTTAGTTTTAAATTCCTATATGGACTCTATACTCTATTTCTAGTATTCCTTATTTTTAATTCCAAATTTATATTATTTCCTAATTGTATTTCTATATGGACTCTAGTCTCCTCTTCTAATATTCCTTATTTTTAATTCCGAATTTCAGTTATTTCCTAATTGTATTTCTATATGGACTCTATACTCTACTTCTAATATTCCTTATTTTTAATTCCGAATTTCAGTTATTTCCTAATTGTATTTCTATATGGACTCTAGTCTCCTCTTCTAATATTCCTTATTTTTAATTCCGAATTTCAGTTATTTCCTAATTGTATTTCTATATGGACTCTAGTCTCCTCTTCTAATATTCCTTATTTTTAATTCCGAATTTCAGTTATTTCCTAATTGTATTTCTATATGGACTCTAGTCTCCTCTTCTAATATTCCTTATTTTTTAATTCCGAATTTCAACTATTTCTAAATTGTATTTCCATATAGTATTCTCTTCTAATATTTCTTATTTTTTAATTCCGAATTTCAGCTATTTCTAAATTATATTTCTATATGGACTCTGTTTTTTCTTTTTTCTGGTTAATGTGAGAATTTCTAGGCCATAAGAGTATATATTCTGCCAATCTGATCGAGATTGAAGCGATCGATCGATCGATCGCCTTTTCTACGCAGATATGAATCCAATGCATGCATGGATGGAGGCGGTTGTGGTTGCATCTTCTTGATTACTCCTAATTGCCTCTTTGTATAATGCACGCACGTAGTACGGCCTTGACCAGAGACTGAAATGAAATTTGAAAATATTTATTCGCTTTTTTTTCTTTTTGTCGTCGGCGGAAAGATGCTTTGACGATCGCATGCGCTGCCCTTGTCTTGTCTGCTGTGATTGCATGCATGCATGTTGGTTGCTGCCTTTTTCCAAGTTCCAACTGCTCCATGTATCTGACAAGTGATCTAGCAATTGCAAGTCCTCTTGTTCCAATTTACAGCAATGTTTTCCCCTTAATTTCCCTTGTTTTTTTGGCGGTAATGACAAGATGAGATTGAATAACAGATAGAAAGAAAAGAAACAGCTTATAAATATATTCATTCCTTTGAAATTTATGTGAACACATTAGAAGCTGCAGGGAAATGGCACGACGAAAGAAACCCATATGGAGGACAAGACGAAGAGGAAACGGTGGTAGCGAAGCAATAATGTGGCATCGGCACAAGGCAGCCCATAAGAGTTTGGGCCCACTAGGCCCTGAACAAAGCAAAGGTCCTCATGGGCTAGTAATAATAGAGGCCCAATACAACTGAAATGGGAGCCTAGACGAATTAGTTCCAGAGCTTGGAAGTATCGGGGCTTGTTCACTTAGCTACCATTTTTAACTTTATCGAGTTTTGGCATTGTCAAATTTTGGTAAGGTTGCCAAATTTTTGGCAAGGTTGCCAAATTTTGACAAGATTTTATATGTACATACTAAAATTTGGCAACAAACTAAATGTAGCCACTTTTTTGGTAACTTTACCAAAAAAAGATAAGGTTGAAAATGGTAGCAAAGTGAATAAGTCCTTGGAATTATTGAGTAGGCTATGGTCCATATGAAGAATAATTTCTAAAAAGTAAAAAACCTATCTCATGAAAAGAGACCTATCTCATGAAAAGAGTTATATGTAAATATTAAGTATAACCTTAATTTGCTTACTCTAGGTTAGAGGACCTTCTATCCATTTGACGAAAAGAACTAGAGGGCACGCGGAATAAATTATGGCTCATAGGCGCCGTTTGGAGAACTATCAAGAGTTATTTTTAGAGCTATTTTTTATACAAGGAAATAGTCCTCCAATAAAATAGCCTTAAGTTGTTTGAATCTAATGGTTATTTTGAGAGCTATTTGGCCTTTAATGTACCTTCCCACGGAGAGGGATAGAGAGAAAAGACACTTTTTTAGTAGACCCTACCCGAAATAGCCCCCAATGAGCACCCCTTGGGTGGGATATTTTCTTTGGGTGTGTTATTTCCAAATAGCCCTCAAATAGCTCACCCTTTTGGATCTTTTTGGACTATTTGAGGAAGGGCTAAAAAAATATCCTTTGGATCCAAACAAGACCATAGCCTATGAGAACTGGAACAGTAGTTTAATGTCATAAATTTTATAAATTATATCTATGACATTTGAAGTGTACAATGTTGTTTGTCCTGTATAGCACCCACATAAAAAAGTGTAGTAAGACTACCCACATGAAAACTTGCTTCCTACGCTTTTTATGTGGTAGTGCATTGTAAGAAAATATGAATTAAAGGTGAGATAATCGAGAAAAAAAAACCCGCTTGCATCCGTAAGTACGTGTGCGAGAGTGCGTTCTAGTTTGATGGTTGGATTGATTGTAGGTAGATTGTAGACTAAGAAAGTCACTCATATGGATAAATTAAATCTCTACTATTATAAAATTTAAAGATGTTTTTCTGGTACTCTGATACGTTATCCGTGTATGAATCGGTTTTAAGTTCGTTCGTTTTTTGCAAATACAGAAGGAATCGTATAAGAAATATCTTTAAAAAAACTCCGATGATAATTTAAGACTATCGAACTCCCAATTACAGCTCATGATTTTCTAACAAAATATTATATCCAAGCAAATTTAACACAGTGAATTTTACGTTAACTAAATCATATATAAATTAAATTAAAATAGCTTCCCCGCTGCAACGCACAGATATTTTTATTTTTTTAAAAAAGTGATGCCGATCCAATTTATGAAGAAATGAATTATCAGAAGCGTGGCGGTGGCATGAATAATCCAGTCTCCATTAGCACGCAGTCAACACTAACTGTAAAGCATCAAAAGTGTTCTTTACGTACATTACCAAATTAACGAACTTTTGTACAACACAAAGCGACAAGCCAATATATACAAATTTCCTCCAAATATACACATTTCGAACAACTTCCTGTATAGTCTACTGTACTATGTAGCACTACACTGCACCGTACAATACAAAAAAAAAATAATACAATGTAAAACAGCAACGTGTCAAAAGTTTTAAGGGAAAAAAAACATCTCGCGGCAGCGCAAGAAAAAAAGCGCGCGAAAACGCCGTGTTGCGTTGCACCTTTTCAAAGCTTACAGCTTTGCACGCGATGCACTGCCGCGGCGGGTATGGCGGCGGCGGCGGCGATCAGACGTAGCAGTCCAGGTAGCCGTGGCGGCGGCGCCGGTGGAACTCGAGCAGGCTGCCGTACGTGCGGTCGGCGATGCTCACGAACAGCGCCTCCCCGCCGCCATTATTATTCCCGGCGGGGCTGAACGCGACGCCGGCGATCTCCCCGAACAGGTCGATCTCCTGCGCGGCGGCGTAACCCGCGGCGGCGTCGTAGACGTGGACGAAGTCGGCCGGCTCGGCAACGGCGAGGAAGCGTCCGTCCGGCGAGTACCGGAGGCCCCTGACGGCGCCGATCCGGCCCTCCAGCACCGCCACCGACCGCGACGGGTTGCGCACGTCCCACACCCGGCACGTCCTGTCCTGGTTCCCCGTCGCGAGCACCCGGCCGTCGGGGTGCCACGCCGACGAGAACGAGTAGTCCAGGTGACCCTTCAGCCTCGCGATTTCCTTCCCAAAAGATGACACAAGAACACGCACAGCATTTCAGAGCTGATTTCTGAAATTGATTTTCTGAATTTGGAAGCGAACATATAGCAAAATTCTGCATGTACCTTGCCAGATTGTGAATCGGCGATCAGGCAGTCGGAGCTGTCACCAAGAACCGCGAGCAGCTTGCCATCAGGGCTCACCGACGTATTCTGTAATGTGATAAATTAATTCAGCTCATGGATCAGCAACTGAACAGTACACACAAATTCTTCAGCAATTTCAGAGTACAGGATCGATACTCACATTGACCGACCATGGAAAGGCAAAGTGGCTAATGAGGCTGAACCTCTCGGTGTCGAAAGTTCTGACTACGCAGTCGTTGTTCGCGGTCGTAATTCGAGTACCGCCACTGAATTTCAAAAATATCATAAAATTCAGTTACAAATTAAACCATTGACAACTCGCTCTGAAACCCAGATTTGTGACGGTTTGCTTACTTTGGTGCCTGGTATATGTCCACGGCATTCGTGATGGAATTGTTGTTCCCGGTCAGATTCGTACAAAACGCTACTCCAGGTTTATCAACATACTGACATAAGGTGAAGCTGTGAGCTAAGTAAAGATACTTGCAAAGAGAAACACCCACAAGTATGCAGCGTACACTGTTCAGTTGCTCATACCTTGCAGATGAGTTCACCCTGGAAACCACCAGCCACCATGAGGTTGCCTTTCACCGCCATGGTACTGACCTGCACCCTTGACAACGGCATAGCTCCCCGGACATTCTGAATAGCAGGTGGTGGCGCAAGTTAGAGAACGGCCGCACGGTCTAAAATGCTAACCGACTTTGTCGCAAAGGCGAAGGCGCAAACCTGCGAGGGAGCGAGTTGGCCCGCGACATTGAGCACTTCCTTTCCTCTCTGAAGCAGGGAAGACCAGTGCATGACAGAGTAGTTCTGCATCAGATACACATCATGCTTGGAAGTAGCCCACAGCAGGTTCCTCAGCTGCAGAGATGTCCACAACAACATGGGTCATTTACATTTTCAGAGGAATTTTGGTGGGACAGAATGCAAATGGTACTACAAGATGTGATCGTGCAAGTCAATGACAAGTTTTTACAGTAAAAAATTCAACTGGCACTACCTAAAATGGTTCAGAAATAAGAATTTTCTTTTTCAATTCCTCTAATGTACTAGCACCAAGTGCCTCCTAACAGAACCTCTAGAGCAGTGCCAGAGAGCAGACAAGACTAGAAGAATCAATCTGGCAAGTATATTATAATTTGCAGACATCCAGATGCTACTGCCAACCAAAAGTTATCCTTTAGTTTCAGCATGGAGCTATCGAGCTATTAATGGTAAAGGATAAGATGGACTGTTCACTGTTAATTTTTAATTAAGAATTTAGTGTCACTTACTAGTTTTTAGCTACCCAGAACAGTTAGCAACACAACAAAGTCAAATCAAGAACATGCAGTTAAACAACATGCACGGCACAAGATGAGCAATCTTCACACACTATTAATGCATAAAGTACAACAAAAAATGATGATGCATAATGTATTTCTGAACTCTCATCTCCAACCTGCAACAAAACTCGAGGTGATTTATTTAACAGTATTGCCTATCATAAAACATCCTATCATACCATATTCCACATGTGTATAATTGCGCCGACTGCTGAGAATGGCCATCCACCTGGGAAGTAAGATATTGCATCTGCCCTAATATCATGGGTTAATTTGCTCGTATCGAAAACTATCTCAGTTTAGCATATTCTGACTCAACTCATCATACAACCTGCAGTAAATATTATGTCTATATAAACAAAAGGGCAGAAAGGTACAACGGTACACTTTATTAAACAGAATATAATGGTGCAGGTTGTGCACATGCAAATGATATGCATAACAGTATGAAATTTTGGAGACTATTAGTTAATCATAACAAACCTAAGAATAAGCTAGATAAATATCATGTGCACAATAATGATAGATGCTGATACCACATAGATGAATTTGTTTTTAAGCTTGTGGACTTTTTTATTTAATAAACAGAGGGAAACCTCTTCCATTTCTATTACCATAAATAATTGTAGTTAGAAATTAGACTGTTGGTATCTAGTTATGTATTTTTCAAAAATTGATGAACAAAATATCGTATAGCATTCATAGGGTGCTATGCAAACAAATCATAAAGTTAACTAGCATTGTTAATTCAAAATTTTCTGTAAAGCGGTCACCCAAATGCATATGCCAGCTTTCTTATGCATGGAAGTATCTGAATGACAGGTCAGAGGAAATCAGTACCTGAAAATGCACTATTGTTGACTTGACAAGCCTTGTATTCAAGTGAAAATCATAGAATGTGTCTTTTCTCTCCACTTGTTTGCATTCCTAGAGAAACAAATGAATAAAATATATATGTAACCAAAAACATTTAAGTGCAAGAGGAAGAGTATTGTTTAAGTAGAAAAACACAAGAATCTCACCTTTTGTAGTCCATCACGCGGCATAGTAAGGTTCTCATAATTCTTATATTGCCTTAGTCTCATCTCGCGATACTGATTCCTGCTATAATTCAGCCGTTCCCACGGTATCCCTTGCATGTCTTTCCCTTCTTTGTAGTCTAAGGCTGAAGTATCATCCATCTGCTTGTTCTGAAATAGAGAGCACCTATTAGCTGCGGTTTTATGCAGTTTTGATAAACAAAATTGGAGATCTTTTGGGGAAGATGGAACTCTGCTTTTCTGGCATGACCATTTTTTTCTAATATTTGCAAAAACTGGCAATTTTCTTGGTATAGCTGACGCGAATATATATATATATATATTTTAAATTGTAGATTCGGAGTTGAAACTTTTGGAATTTGGAATTAAAAGTTTTGAATTTTGGACATGAAAGTTCAAGAATTGGAATTGATTTTTTTTATTAATTTTGGAGTCGAAAGTTTTTAATTTCGATTTGAAAGTTTTAAAATTTGGATTTGAAAGTTTTGCAAATTTGGATGGAAGTTTTGAATTTTCAGTTGAAAGATTTTGAAAATTTAGGTTGAAAGTTTCAAATAATTGAGTCGAAATTTTCAAATTCGAGTTCAAATTTGGGATGAAAATTTCAAATTCAAGTTCAAAACTAGGGGTCGTGCTCGTGCCGGCCCGGCCCGACAGCCGGGCTGTGCCTGGGCTGCACCCTCGGCACGGTGGGCCGGCCCGGCACGGCCCGATCAAATAAAAAAAATATAGGGACGAATATAGACTTATATAATCGTATAAGGCATGGCCCAAGACAATAGGTATACAAAATAGACTTATTTTCCAGCAATTTAAACACAGCCCACAAAGTTGAGGGACCAAAAGTAGACTTATTTCCAGCCATTTAAACACAGACACAGAGTTGAGGGACCAAATATAGACTTTTTCTATGAGGCAGCACAATAGCCCATCGTGCCTTCGGGCCGGCCCGGCACGGCCCGAGTAGTATTGGGCCGTGCCTGGGCTGTGGATGCCGCCCGTGGGCTGGCACGGCTCGGCCCGGTGCGTCGGTTGGGCCGTGCCGGCCCGACAAGCCTCGGCCCAGGCACGGCCGGGCTTGGGCCGTGCCGTGCCGGGCGGCCCAGATGGCCATCTATAACCGGTGGTACAACCATTGCAAAAGTATGTTGCTCTGGACGTAGCAGCTACCAGGGTTCTCCCAACAGTCAACTGATAATTTATCTCATTTCTGTTCATTATCTAGCCAGTGATTTGTTGTAGAACAAAACCCCAACATCCCAAAAGTGTGGTTCCCTATGTTACTTTTGTAACAAAGGATATAAAATTATCAATTACTACATTCTTTTGAGCTACTTCACTAGATTTTTAGTACCACCGATAATTTGATCCACGCCTGTAAAAAAAACATCTTTCTAGACCACTTGTTCTAAGCTATTTGTTAAGTTCATTTCTAGAAGTATTTAACATGTCATTATAAGTAAGTAGATAATCCGTGACAATAATCCAGTGAATAAATCTGTTTCAAACGTTATGAATATTTCTGAGGACCATAGTGTCAGACATGCTTTTTGATTGCATCTTTACCTGAAACGTCCATGAATAACTAGAAATTGCACAAACTAAGGCAAACGCTATGTAAACAAGAAGACATAATTTTCTCAAGGAAAAAAAAAACCTTGTGATCATGGTTCGTCAGACATATATATGGACAAACTAAGTTGATGTAACGGCGCACCAACTCAAAAGATATTTTTCCCCCCTTAAACAGTTTATATTTTTATTTTAGATAATGAAACAGTTTATCTTTTAGGATTGTTCGTGATCAACATAAATATTGGGTTGTACAAACAAATATAGAAATAATTAATTTGAAGTCGGAATTAACCCATACCGTCTGGGAGGCTGCAGTGGCGGCGGAGGTGTGGAAGCCATGGCCGGAATCGTGATCGAACTCCAAGTAGTAGTCGTCGTCGTCGCCGCCGCCGCCGGAGACGAACTCCAGGTCGTCGTGCAAGTCGTGGGCCATGGATGATAATATGTTAAACCCGGGAATCAATCTGCCAAAAGAAGAGGAATCATTAGGGGAGATTCAGCAAATAATTAAACGTGTGTGTTTATATACAGTATCTCCATCTGCTGGAACTGGAAATTAACTCGGTGCAAAAGAAAAGGGAAGGCGAGATCGATGAGGTGAAATCAAAAGGGGGGGAATCAAGAACAGCGTGAACTGTAACAAACAAGGAGGAGGAGGAGAGCGCGAGAAAAAACGACAGCTCACCCGAAACGAAACGAAACGAAATGCTCCTTCCTCCGAACAACCAACCAAACCAAACCCAACCCAAACCCTTTTGTTCCTCCGATCTTTTGCTGGTTGGGTTGTTCACTCGACCTGAATGCAAATCAGATCACTAGCTATGTTTGTTGTTTTTGAGTGGTAGTAGAACTAGTCACCAGCAGTAGAAGTAGGGAAGAGGAGGGGAGAAGCGTAAAAGAAAAGGAGCCATTAATTTCTCTTTCTCCGAGGTATATATAGGCGAGCCCTGTCTGCCGTTTGCCTGCCGTTTGGTCCCCGTCGGGGCGCCGTTGGTTCGGACTGGCGAGGTGGGCCCACGGGTGGTGGGGGCCGCACGGTGTGGAGCCCAGGTCCAGCCGCGTGCCGGACAAAGCTGAAATGGATGGGTTTTTCCGCATGCGGGCTGGGATGATTCGTCGCTCTCGCCGGGCGCCACGATATGGTGGATCTAGCTAGGGACGGGAAGGCATGGGCTGACATGTGTTCTCTTCTCATGCTGCCCGGCATGTGCCCCTCTCGTTCGTACCATGGAACTCTCTATCGTACAGTATATCTATATACTTCCTCCGTTCCAAAATATAGCTATTTCTAGTATAGTGTTTTGTCTCAAAATAAAGCTATTTCTCCACTACCTCATCCTCTCAACCAATCACAACCAATTCTTCTCCACCTACTTTTCCTTTCAACCAATCACAGACTTCCTCCAATCATTCTCACCTACCTTCTTAATATCTGTGCCAACCTCAAAAATAGCTACATTTTGGGACGGAGGAAGTAGTATATACACGTACTAGATGCTGCAAAGGTTCAAATTCTTCTACTACTAATACAAGTACTTTAGGAGGAATCAGGAACGGAATATAGGCTGTGTATCCAAACTTTCAACTTTTTCCATCACATCAACCTGTCATATATATAACTTTTCAGTTACATCGATCGTACTAATTTCAACCCAAACTTCTAATTTTGAAAGGAACTAAACACAACCATAGTCAGTTTGAATGCGAATTAGTGTACCAACACAACATGGCTTCTCCGAATCGACCCAACACAATGTGCATATGCGCGCGTGTCCCTGCTTGCACCACACCAAGGTCCAGTGCAGGACAATGCGAGCGTGAGCGGCTGGTTCGTTCTTCGCGTGGCGTACGTCGCGCGCAGACAGGCCACCACACCGTGTGGCTTGGCTTTGCTTGCGTTGTACTCGTGGTACTACGTTACTCCAGTCCTCCCGCATGGCGCACGCGAGAAGAAGGCGAGAGCTGCTGCAGATTGGAGTCGATGGAAGTACTACCAGCTTCAGCTTGGTCGGTCCCAGTGCTAGCCCCGGTAGGGTGTACTCCCTCCGTCCAAAAAAAAGGCAAACCACGGGTTTGCGTGCTAACATTTGACTGTCCGTCTTATATAAATTTTTTTTATAATTAGTATTTTTATTGTTGGTAGTTGATAAAACATGATGAATACTTTATGCGTGACTTATCTTTTTAATTTTTTTCATAATTTTTTTAAATAAGACGGACGGTCAAACATTGGACACGGAAACCAGGGTTTGTCTTTTTTTGGGACGGAGGAGTAGGAGTATACACGCTGCCGACAAGAGACGATAGCTGTGCCCATCTGCCTGCCTGCCCTTCCACACGTGGCACCGGCCTCTCACCCTCTCGCCCAGGCCACAACTCATCCAAAACTACTCCCACCCACACGTGGCACGCGACACGTACGTGCACCACATGCACGTGGTACTCTTGCAACGCCTGGCCCCCACCATCATATCAAAACTGACGCCGTCTGTCCGTCAAATTAATTACTACCTCCATATTCTAATGCACGACGCCGTTAACTGTTTGTCCCACGTTTGACCATTCGTCTTATTTAAAAAAATTATGTAATTATTATTTATTTTATTATGATTTGATTTATCATCAAATGTTCTTTAAACATAACATAAATATTTTTATATTTGTACAAAAATTTTAAATAAAACGAATGGTCAAACATTGGTCGAGAAGTCAACGGCGTCATAAATTAAAATACACCTGGCTGGTTCAACGACACCGATCGATTCATCTCCTCCACGGTGGAATTCGATTCGCGCCGCGCGCGTACGTCGCGATCGATCGATCGTTCCGGACGAATGCGAAATGGCGACTGGACCGACCAACTCCCGCCTCACTACGTTTTCAAGCCTAATTTAATTTGGCCGGTTGGACCGGCCAGACACTGTTCTTCGTTTCGACTTATTTGGATGACTCTGACAGGGACTTGATACGTTTGTACCTACGTCTTGTTTATTCAAAGATAGATAGATAAACACCGGTATACCCTATAGGATTTATCTTTTCACTTATGGTTATGTTTATCAGCTAAATTTAAATTTTCGATCTTAAATTTAGAGTTGATTTTAGGATTTCTTATCGAAGTTTAATTTTCAGCCTTTACTTTAAATAACTAAAAACACGTATATAAAAGTTTTATTCACAAATTATATTTCATTTACAAATATGCCGTTTCGATGGGTCCAGGCGCAGTTCGATCGAACTGCAGATTTATAGATAGAACTTTTATATATGCGTAGTACTCCCTCCGTCTCAAAAAAAAGATAAACCCTGGTTTCCGTGCCTAATGTTTGACCGTCCGTCTTATTTGAAAAAATTACGAAAAAAATTAAAAAAGACAAGTCACGCATAAAATATTAATCATGTTTTATCATCTAACAACAATGAAAATACGAAATATAAAAAAATTTCATATAAGACGGACAGTCAAAGTTGGACACGGAAATCCAGGGTTTGCCTTTTTTTTTTTGGGACGGAGGGAGTACGTGCTCAATGCATGCTGAATACTGACAACTAAATTAATATAACTTGTGTCGTGTTCCTTTCTACCTGACTCAAAATTAATACTCCCTAATTGTCATGATCCTCTGCAGTCGTGTTATCCGAAACAGTTTAGACGTAACTAACTAGCCAGATCACCGCTTGTCGTGTCACTTTTATTTCTTTTCCAAGAGAGAAATAACCTGTCGCTGTTAGCGTGGATACTGTTTCAAATTATCGATCAACTAATTATTTCCCGGTTACTCGTGTCATGTGCCGCCCCATGTGTAATTAACTACGATCGGGAGATGAATTGATCACCCACGACATAACTGATGTTACAGATCAACCACGACACTGACTAGAGAGATGCATATGTATCGATTTTTTTTTCCTTTTCTGTTTATTCAAACCAATGCAGATGAATTGCTTCCCTGATATGTTAACAGAGAAAGTGAAAGTTTGGCATTCTTACGGTAATTATTTAGTAGCGTATTGCTACTAGATTGGAGTATCATCATACAGATGAAATCTGAACACGTTGTAATTAGAGAATGTACTCGAGTTTCACATACACGTGTGTGCAGGCAGCGCAGCTTTGCCTGCGAATATCTTTCTGTTCTCCGAGAAGGGGGACAATGAAGGAAGTGATACCAGGCCGGCTATGGTAGAAGCAGCCCAATACACTGAAGGGGTAAGGCTAATTTGATAGGCCCAATTTCTCAGCCCATCCAAGTGGATAGGCTGTCATTTCGGTTGAATTTACGGCCTAGGAAAATCCACGCTGGTAACCGCTGAAAAATATCTGATTTCTTTGTAGTGAGTAGTGACCATGTTACCCCTTATAAATTTGTCCATTGCCCCCTTCTAGAATCCTACTAATTGCAGTTATTACCAATTCTCTGCACTGTGGTTGATCCACGTCATCCAAAAAGATGGCAGCCATTGGATAAAATCGCAATGGTATGATATCAATGCATATGTTATTCTGGTGACAACAGCCCAAGTATTACACATGAAAGGGATAAGTTCACTTGAGGTCCCTTAACTTATCAATGAATCCGATTTTCATCCTTCAACCGGAAAACCAGATATAATGGGTCCCTCAACTATCAAAACCGATGCAAAGCAGGTTCCTCAACAGTTTTGATGGTGGTTTTGGCTGATGTGGCGTCTACGTGACCGGTTTGACTTGGTGCTCATTATACATGGCGGTGATGTGTCACTTGAAGCAAAATATAAAAAATAAAAACAAAAATATGGGGCCCACATATCAGTCAGACAAAAGGAAAAAACAGTGGACCCACCATCCTCTCTAGACGGGAGAGGAGCGACCGGCGCGTCCTTCTCTCTCCCTCCCGGCCATCCTTCCTCGCCGGTGAGCGCGCACGGAGAGGGAAAAAGGCGGTGGATACGCTGGTCGCTGCTCGTCATTGGTGTTGGGTTTGGATCCGCGCGCCGTCTGAGTGCTTCATGGCTCCAGCGGCGATGGCTGCGGCGGAGGCGGGGTCAAAGGCGGCCGGGAGGGGGGGAGAGGTTGTGGCGGCGTGCGAGCGTGACGCGGAGAAGCTAGAGTTCACCGAGGAGATGACGAGGGGGGTTCGACGCGGTCTAGTAGCGGGTGCTGGCGGCGATCCTGGCGCGGAACAACGGCGCTGAGTACCTCCGCCGCCACGGCATGGAAGGACGCACCGACCGGGAGGCGTTCAAGGCGCGCGTCCCCGTCGTCACCTACGAGGACCTTCGCATCCTTTGATATTTTTTTCCTTTCTTGTTTTGTGACTTGCAGATCATGTTCTACCGCTTCGAGAATCGCAAGTTGGGGGCGGAGGAAGGGGCGCGCAGCAGGCGGCGGCCAGTGACCGTCTCTGCCCTCCTCGCCGGCCGCTGCCTTTTTCCCTCTCCGTGCGCGCTCGCGGGCGAGGAAGGATGGCCGGAAGGCAGAGAGAAGAACGTGCCAATCGCTCCTCTCCCGTCGTCCGTGGATAGAGAGGACGGTGGGTCCCACTGTGTTTTCTTTTTGTCTAGCTGACATGTGGACCCCATATTTTTGTTTTTATTTTTTATTTTTATACTTTGCTTCCAGTGCCACATCACCTCCACGTAGGACGAGGACCAAGTCAAACCGCCCACGTAGGCACCACATCAGCCAAAACCACCATCAAAACCGCTGAGGGACCTGCTTTGCACCGGTTTTGATAGTTGATGGACACGTTATATCTGGTTTTCCAGTTGAAGGACGAAAATCGGATTCGTTGACAAGTTAAGGGACCTCAAGTGAACTTATTCCCACATGAAATGCCCATGAAAAGCTCATTTGACGAGGTAAGCCCAACAACCCAACCTTTTGCCTTCCCCAAGCTGTTCGTTCCCCTTCCCCACGTAGATGCGCCGCCGCCTGCGCTGCTTCCCCTCCTATCGCCTTTGCTTGCACGCAGCGACAGCCAGGGCGCCTGCACTGCTGCGGTGCTGCCGCTCAACCCACTCCCTCCCTCCCTCCCAGCAAGCCAGCCAGCCCCCGTCCCCTTAGATCCGGGCCAGGCCCGCGTTCTCCGGCGATCTCTCGGCCATGGCGTCCCGCCGCCTCTTCGCCTCCCTCCTCCGGTCCACCGCGGCGCCGCGCCCCACGCCCACGCCCGGGTACCTCTTCAACCGCGCCGCCGCCGCCGCCGCCTACTCCTCGTCCGCCCCCTACAACGGCCAGGTACTCTTGTTTGTATGCGCCATGGATAACGTATATCTCGAAGCTAATGATGAGTTCCATTGATGATATCCCCAAGCGCACTGGATGTTTTCACCTTGGTTAGCAGTAATTCCAGAGATTCTTTTCTTTCCTTTTCTCTTTCAACAATATATTTCAGTAATAATAAGAATGGTTAGTGTGAGCCACCCAGCTGAATCATCGGTACATACCAAAGTATTCTTTAGAGATTTTGCTCAATTCAGATTCTGTCTCAATTTTTTTAATTCATTATGTGGAATATCGATATTACGCATCGTTATATTATCATAGATGCTGAGTTCAGATTGCATCAATCACTGAACCTCACAATTTTGACAAAGATCTATATTATCTGTCCGTCCAGGGTTTCCCACCTCCTCAGTCTGAAACTGCTTCACGTCTGGGTTTGTTCTCCAGGCCCGGCGACACACGCCAACCTTCATACGGAGACCGTCTCATGCAGTCACAACAGCTGAGTCAAGACTACCGTGCTAGGACACAGGCCAATAATGCGCCACGTTTTGGTGACACAATGTGAGTAGGCAAATGGTATTTCCATGTACGCTCATATGATTTATGTATTCCATGTTCTGCTGATTGCTCATTCCCGCCTCAATTCTGTATTAAGGTCCAGGATAGCTGGTGGCGAGAACTCTTCCTACTTTGGGACCCCATCACGCATCTTTGATGAACACAAACAATCTTTGGTGAAAGGAAAGAGAGATTTTGTCCATGTCTTGCTGAAGAGAAATAAGACCTTTGTGACCGTGACAGACGTTAGGGGGAACAAAAAGACCGGGGCATCCGCTGGTTGTTTGGAGGACAGGAAAGGGCGCTCTCGTCTTTCCAAATATGCTGCTGAAGCAACTGCAGAACATGTCGGGCGTGCTGCCAGGAAGATGGGTTTAAAATCTGTGGTCATGAAAGTGAAGGGAACTACATTTTTCAACAAGAAGAAGAAAGTGATCCTGAGCTTTAGAGAAGGCTTTCGGGGTGAAAGAGTAAGGGAGCAATCTCCTGTGGTGCTCATCCATGATGTGACCCAACTTCCACACAACGGATGCCGACTCCCCAAACAACGCCGGGTTTAGGTCTCAGCGAGCTGGAATTGAACCTGAGTTGAGAGGAGTCGAAGCATTCAAGGTGATCTGGAAGCTCTTTTTAAGCTGCATGATGTTGGTCTAGTTGACCTAAGACAGATATGTATTGTTTCTCTTGGCTCTGCTACTTGAACTGGTTTTGGCATGACTTATGTTACTCAGTTAGTTAAGTTATCAGCAATTTCGCCACTTTTTTGATCAAATTGCAGATAGGAACTGAAACCCCAACCATTGCATGGTATGTTATGACTTATGAGGAACATATATATGGTTGATTCTCCTTCAATAAATAGCAAAGCCCTCGCCCCTTTTTCTTGAAACAGTTTGCACTTGCCCATTTTTTAGCTTGAGGTACTAGAATTGCAGCATGGCATTGCTGCGCTAGCCCTTTTTATGTTTTAGCAGACATATGGTACCTCATGGTGTTTAGATCAGCTGCTTCATGTTATTTTTTAGTGTTGTGCTGGAGGTAGTAGATATGGGTATTCGCTGTCAATAGACTTATTACTTCCACTGAGTTGTCCATTGTGTATGTAGCGGTAAGAGCGGTAAGAAGGGGTGAAATTAGGGAACCACTGAACCCATGAGATTTAAGGATCCATTTCTTTACTAGGATGCCATTTTAATGCTGATGGACCTGCTGCTCATTGGATGATGAAAGTTTTATGCAAGATGACGTTCCATTGGCCTTCACTTGCCATGGTACCTGTAGTCACTAGGTTTAAAATAAACTGGTGGAACTGCATAAACAGGATTTATCGCAATGCTACCATAATAGTTTTATAACATCATTGCAACCTGTATGATTTGATGGTAGAGTTGTTTTTCCTAATCTTTTTTTTTCTGTAGCATTTGCTATACCTTACAAATATTCTATGCCCAACGCTTGAGAATTTCTCTGTAGTGACTCCTCTGAATTTAGTGGTGAGCAGTGGAATGGTAACCTTGTGGTCAGTTCAGTACCGAAACATATTCTTTAAAAGAAGCCATATATGCCATGTATGATTAATTTGTGGTGTTAAAGCTTAATAGCACCAGTCATGACTTCAATTACTCCGATAACATGCTAGCTGTAGTTTACTGCCTTGATATACTCGATCGTAGAAGTATCAGCTTGTAATTAACTAACTGGGATGTGTAACTACTAGTAGCTCATCTCATTTCACCTTTGCATCCAGGGGCGGATGCAGAACAAGATTTAAGGGGGGACTTATCTCCTTCTCCTTCTTCCTTCTTCAGTTCCCTCTACTCTTTATTTTCTCCCTATTCTTCCCCTTTCATCTCCGCTTCTATCAATGGTGATCCAACGGCGCAAATTGCATCTGATACACCTATTTCTATTTGCATAAGTTCCTATAATTTGAGAATACTTACTACTACCTCTGTCCAAAATAACTCCCATCTTTGACCTACTTTACACACGCCACACGCCAATGAGATGAGCTCTGTCCAAAATGTGCATCGATTGCTTAAAAGATAAAGTCTTTCTTCGTGGGACAATTGAGTTGATCGGACAAAATGTGCAAGAAGTTATTTTGGGACTGTGGAGGGAGTATTAAGGCCTGGTTTAGATCCCCTGGTAAATTTTTTCACCAAATCATATCGAATATTTAGACATATATATGAAGTAGTATTAAATATAGATAAAAAATAACTAATTACACAGATTGCGTGTAAATTGCGAGACGAATCTTTTAAGCCTAATTGCTACATGATTTGACAATGTGGTGCTACAGTAAACATTTGTTAATGATGGATTAATTAGGCTTAATAAATTTCTCTCATAGTTTACAGGCGGAATCTGTAATTTGTTTGTAATTTGTTTTGTTATTAGAGTACGTTTAATATTTCAAATGTGTACGTATATCCGATAGGACACGGCAAAAATTTTCACCAATAGATCTAAACACAGCCTAAAAGAAGTTACGCCTTGTTGACTGTAATACAGATAGGCTGTGTTTAGATCCAAAGTTTGGATCCAAACTTCAGTCCTTTTCCATCACATCAACCTGTCATACACACACAATTTTTCAGTCACGTCATCTTCAATTTCAACCAAAATCTAAACTTTGCGCTGAACTAAACACAGCCATAGTTGGGATCCTTGCAATTTACTCCCCCATCCCAAAATAAGCGCAACCGTGATTTTTTATGTCCAGCTTTAATCATTCGTCTTATTTGATTTTTTTTTTCAAATAACTAAAAATACATAAGTTACGTATAAAGTACAACTCATGTTTTATAATCTAATAACAATAAAAATACTAATCATAAAAAAATGTTTCAAATAAACGGATGATCAAAGTTGGAGACAAAAATTTGTGGTTGCGCTTACTTTGGCACGGAGGGACTATCTTGGTCTGATTGGGAAACATGGTTGGTGATAGCGGTGACGGCACAGCCAATGCGCACTGCCAGAAATCACACAGCACTCCAGCAGTACGCCATGTCGCCCTGAAACTCATCCAGCAGAAGCAAACAGCAGCAATGTGAACTGGCCAAGCCTAATTTGGTGGGGCCAATTTGTTAGCCCACCTCTTCGAATAGGTTACTATTTTGGCTTGGCCGGAATATGGCCACTTTAGGTCCCTCGTCGTGATGTCGAGTTTGAATTATGTCCTTGAACCACAATATCAAATATAACGTCCTTGAATCACAATATCAAATATAACCTGTCTCTCAACTTTGTAATACCAAAGTACCTAAGGTCAAAGAGCAATATTGTCCCTGATTTTGGTTGACGTGACAAGTTCAGTGTGGTCAACCCGATTGAGTTAGTGTGGGTCCACTTGTTAAGCCAGTGACTCACGTGGGGAATAAGGTAAGGGGCCCTAATGCCACGTGGGCTCTATGCTGACTTAGGCAAGTTTATTGCCATCAACTCACCACATCAGCCGAAACTGTGTACAATGTTGTCTTGAGATTTAGGTACTTCGGTATTATAAGTTGAGATACACGTATTATATCTTGTATATTGTGGTTGAAGAACCAATTCAAACTCAACGTCAACATATGCAAGTGTATCCACTGCGAATGGCATACTTTTGGGCTTAGTAAACAGGTCAGGGGCGAGGCCACCATTAATGGAAATGATTATATCTCTGGCTTCTATCATAAGACACACAACCATAAGTTTAACAGTAATAAAAAGGTAAGGTAAAAGTAAATCAAAATGAGAAATAAGGTGATGGGACAAATCCCAACTCCCCTTTATTATTGACTAGCGTTAAACCACATAATTTTTTTTAGCTAGCAATTCTAATAGAACTACGCCACCCATAGTGGAATAAAAGACCCTTGGCTACAAATTACAAGAGTATAGCACCATTGCGTATAGTATCCTACTCCTCCTGTGGTAGCATCGTAGACCAAAAGTGGAGCGGTATCTAATTTTTCAGTTGTTTTCTGTCGATTCTCATTCTTTTTATGTAGCAATCTCTGCAAGCAAATAAAATCCAAGTACAAGTAGAAATAGATTATTCTAAAATAAAAATACATTGCAAAAATAGCTAGTTCTCTTTTATTTTGATTTTATTGATGGTGAAAATTGATCTATAATGATCGTAAAAAAATCGACGTATTATAGAACGGACAAACCAAAATACCCCAGTAGCGCTAGGGAGTAGACCGTGGGACAGGAGGAAAATGGTGCGAATGGTGCGACTTCAAGTTCTTGGTATAGATGAAAATTTTCTATATACCTAAACTTCTTTATGTATATTCATTGGTATTAAAGTATTCCGTGCAGGTTCTTTGCAGTTCACATGGCCAGTTTTCCCCAGCTTAGAGCATCCACAATAGTAAAGTAAGGTGCTCTCTATAAAACATATACATCTCAGCAATAGACTAGATTAATAGTAAACCACCTCAATAGTATGTCTACATGGGTATCTATAGCTCTCTAATACATTGTCTCGTTTTTCTCTATAGACTATCTCCAAGTTCGTAGATAGCCTTGCTCTCTCTCTTCATTTAATCCCTTCCAAGTAGGAAAATATGTTGACATGGATCTCTTGTAGAGAGCCTATAGATAACCATTGCGGGTGCCCTTACACTAGACCAAGATTTTCTCAACTTTAGGGTATCTAATTATTTAAGCAAGCTCTCGGCTCGAGGAACTTAAATTAGGCAAATTTTATTTGAGGCTTAGAGCCCATCGTGTTGTTTCTCTAGGTGCTATTCAACAATAAATTAATATTTTAGTAGGCGTGAGTACGATGTTCATAGGATAATTTTCACGTTTGCAAAATACATTCCCCAAAAACCACTTCGTGTGGTGTCATATAGTTAAAAACCACATAATCATGATGACCTCTGCAAAATTTGCCTCTGCAAAATATCCACAAAGTTTAAACATGAAATAAATCAATCTAGAAAACAATATACTAAAACATTATACTAAGTTTTAGCCCACTAAAACAATATCAAATTTTACTCTAAGGCACTACAAATCTGTGTTTGGTTTCAAGACTCTAGTATTGTGTCGCTCACAACATCGGCCCAGGTCAGTACTAATGAGCCTATGCCATCACCTCTAATGAGTTCAGCCCTTGTTAAAAATAAATGCTCAGTCATGACTCCACCTCATCTCAGATAGATGGAGACCCGTCAATGTTGATCAGCACCTCTAGTAGCCGTATATAAGTGGATTGTCACATGTGTGGCAACACTTTGATGAGGTAGTGCTACCATCCATCAAATTTGACTTACATATGACGGGTGGCACATTCCAGCCCATCATAGGTGAGCTCACCGGTGACTTGGCTAGCCTGAGCAAATTGCTAGCCACGTCCTCTGGAAAACCTAGAAATTCCCCATACCTAACAAACCCATGTCCATATCCATAAATACATATTGACATGCGGTTGAGCTATATATGTGTCACATATTTTTTTTCTCAAAATAGTCAGATCTTTGGCTAGTTTTTTAAGTGAAAGCGGTAAAAGAATCCAAAAATACATATTAACATGCGGATGAGCTATATATGTGTCACATATTTTTGCCAAAAAAAACCTTACCAAATTTTGGTATTGCCAAAATTTTGGCAGGATTTCTTATATAGTTACCAAATTTTGGTATTGCCAAAATTTTGGCAGGATTTCTTATATAGTTACCAAATTTTGGTATTGCCAAAATTTTGGCAGGATTTCTTATATAGTTACCAAATTTTGGTATTGCCAAAATTTTGGCAGGATTTCTTATATAGTTACCAAATTTTGGTATTGCCAAAATTTTGGCAGGATTTCTTATATAGTTACCAAATTTTGGTATTGCCAAAATTTTGGCAGGATTTCTTATATAGTTACCAAATTTTGGTATTGCCAAAATTTTGGCAGGATTTCTTATATAGTTACCAAATTTTGGTATTGCCAAAATTTTGGCAGGATTTCTTATATAGTTACCAAATTTTGGTATTGCCAAAATTTTGGCAGGATTTCTTATATAGTTACCAAATTTTGGTATTGCCAAAATTTTGGCAGGATTTCTTATATAGTTACCAAAATTTGGTAGCAAACTAAATGTAGCCACTTTTTGGCAACTTTACCAAAATTTGGTAAAGTTGAAAATGGCATGAAAGTGAACAGGCTCTTAAATAACCATATAAGGCAAGGCCCAAAGAGAAGAGGAATACAAATAGACTTATTTTCCAGCCATATAGACACTGCCCATAGAGTCGAGGGATAAAAATAGACTTATTCTGTGGAGAAGCACGATGGCCTGGCTATCACTGGTGGGGAGGGAGGCTGCGGTGGGTGGATCTAGAGGGAGGGAGGAGGAGCCATAGGAGGAGGAGCAACGGTGGGTGGATAACGAGCGGCAAGCGGTGATTTTTCAATGCGTGCTGATTTTTTTTTCAAGTGCGGTGCTCTTTAGTAAGCCGCCCATGAAAATTGATTTTCGCTATCGAACCGGTGACTAGAATCCCTCTCATATATCTTTACAAGCATGTGTTTATTAAATTCGCCAGTAAAAATAAAAGAGGATGGTGTGCTATGAAAAATGGTTTTTTAAGTAGTGTACTGTATCTCTCCCTCTCTCTCCCTCTCTCCAAAGCAATTAGCCAAGGGAGCATCTATAATTGCTGGGTTACTAGAAGCTCGAAGGAGTGGGAGGTTCAGCTCTGTGGGCGGTGCTTGACGGCGGGATGGTAGCCTGCAACGCTCGGCAGCTGCGTGGTAGCTGGCGTCGGAGAAGATGATATGGAGGCGGCGGCATGTGGTGACCTTCGGATTGAACTCGCGAATTTAGGTAGCGGTGTCCCTTATTCTTCTCCCATGTTCGAGGTGGTTGGTGTGGACACTTACCGCCGGTGTAGCATGGGGTGTGCTATGAATATTGGGATTTTGATTGTGTTTGATAACTTTGTCCTTGATTAATAAGAATTTTCTAGTGTTTCAATAGGGTGAAACCCGATATTTCATTTGTTACACAAAGATGTTTCAGTTATAGTTTAAATATGTTTTACCATTTTAATAGTTTGAAACAATTTTGATCTATTGGTAAAACATTTTTTATTAAAGTAGTTTTGAGAAAAAAAATGGGACTTCCGATTTGCAGTTGGATCAGACTTCAGATTATAATAACGACACCGAGGCACGATCGGAATCGGACAAGGAACCGGCCGTTCCCTTCAATGTATACTAATAAGAAGCCATTGGAATTCAATTCAGAATCCATAGAGGCACAAAAGCAAATTATTCACGAGCAACCACAAAGATCAGGGGGATATATGTGATGGAAGAACACAAATTTGACGATTTCTAGATTCAGCTCATCTCCGGCGAGGTCGCTGTGGACAAGCCCGCCATGGATGACGACGACCACTCCGACTTTTTGGACCTTGTCTGCGACGACCTCCTGGAGCTCATCCTCCTGCGCCTCGACTCGTCCACCACCCTCGCCCGCGCCGCCTCCGTCTGCAAGCGATGGCGCCGCGTCATCGCCTGCGACGCCTTCCTCCGCCGCGTCCGCCCCCTCCACCCGCCGACCATCGCCGGACACTACTGCACCGGCCGCAGGACGTCGTTCCACTGCGAGGGGCCCGCCGCCTTCGTCCCGTCGCCGTCGCTCTCCGCTCGCGGGAGGAGCCTCTTCTCGCCCGGAGGGGTTCATCCCCTCCGACATGAGGGTCATCGACAGCTGCGGCGGCCTCCTCCTGCTCGGGTGGCGCGACACCTTCGGCGCCTCGCCGTCTGCGAGCCCCCGCGAGGCTGTGGCGGAGGCTCCGCCCGGCGGCGGTGCCGGAGTTCGCGTCCTCCGCCTCCTGGGCGCCCACCTCCTCCCCGGCGACGAGGCGCGCCCGGCGCCACCGCCCAACTTCAAGGTCGTGTACACGTTCCAGCGCCGCCGAGACGACGACGACGACGCCTGCCACTCCGGCGTGCTGATGGTCACCTGGTCAACGGCGACAGCAGCAGCTGGAGTCGACGACGCTCGACGAGAGGCTGGACCACCGCAACTTCGTCGGCCGCGCCGGCGGCTCGCTCTACTGGCTGACCGGGAGCGCGCCGTGCACGTCTCGACGGGGGCACGTCGGAGATGGCGACGCACGCGTTCCGGACACGGAGATGTGGGACTACTTCCTCCGCCGGGAGATGGACCCGGGACGGAGGACCTACCACGACACCGGCGTCCGCGTCGTCGACGGCGGCGGCGGGGCGGCGGCGATGGTGTGCGTCGCCGGGCAAGCCTGGAGGTGCTGGCGAAGCCGCGCGACGGCGGCGGCGGTGGGCGCCGGTGAAGAGCGTCCGGCTGCCGCAGGCGACCCGCCACCTGAGGCTCGAGTTCGACTCCCGCCCGTGCTCATCGTCGCCGCGGCGCTGGGTTCGTCGTGTTCACGCCGCACGGGGAGTCCAAGCTGCTCTTCCGCGTCGACCTCGAGACCGAGCAGGTCGTCCAGCTCGAACCGGGGTTCACGGCGCCGCGCCGCAGTTTACGTGCGAGCTGCCATGGCCGCCGCCCTGCATGCATGCCTAGACAAGCATGCGAATTACTGATCCGTGCTTATGCTTCGCTGCCCCCACTCCGTTTTTTAATACCCTCTGTACTGTCTAGGACAATGTTTAAGTAAACTTAGAATATAAATCAAGTTGTTGAGTTTAAAAATGAAAATTTATATAATAGATTTGTCTTGAAAAATACTTTTATAAAAGTATATATATATATATATATATATATCACTTTTCAATAAATATTTTTATAGAAACAAGAAGTCAAAGTTGTGTTTTTGGAGACCGTGTCGTTATCTAAAACAACTTCCTTTACGAGTACGGAGGAAGTACTACGTAAAAATTTGATTTTTTTTGTTTTTGATAATTTTAAACATTCATCTTATTAAAAAGTTATGAATTCCATTTATTTTATTGTGACTTGATTTATCATCAACTGCTCTTTAAGTGTGACTTATATTTTTTTATATTTGTAAAAGATCGTTAAGATGGATGATCAAATGTTAAAAAATGAATAACGTAGTATATTAAAAAAAAGGAGGTAGTACCGAATTAGCAATGCTTTTTATGGATAGAGAACGTTCATATTGTGTAATTCTTATATATATATATATACTGTTCTTTTTGTGATTTTTTTTCCAGAACACTCCAGATGTTTTGTACATATTACTTGGGCAAAATTTACTTTAAGATCATCTTCTAGTTTTATGGCTCTTTGTTAAAAGACATTCACTCCATTATATATATATATATTAATGGTTCTATACTCCTAGGAGTACGTACTCCCTCTCTCCATCCACCGTTGATCAGCGCTCGGATCGATTGAGCATCCACGGCCTGCTATCGGATCCCATCGTGCCTGTTTTTGTTTTTTTTCCAAAATAATTA